>CM074314.1:3859442-4516942 GCA_037194245.1 Opsariichthys bidens
GTAGTAAATACATTTTAAAAGTAAGTAACCCACCCAGCCCTGTTAACAGGTTGAGCTTGTTCACATGCAAGTTTTAGCTAACTGGAAGGCGCGACTTCCTTTCATACAGCTGTCATGTTGAGAATTGCATTTTAAGCATTACAAATTTGCTCTTTTACTGTCTCTGGCTGTATAAAGGACAACAGTTTGGGTCAATTTCCCAAGGATTGTTTTTCTCCCAGACATGAAAATAGTACAAACATACTGTGAAACAAGAAATTGTAATGATATCTTGTCAATAATGACATTTTTAATCATACTTAAAGGTAAACTCTAAAATATCCTGGTTCAGGGCTCATTTAAGCCAAGCATATAGTCATTTTTAAACAATAGTTGAGTTAAATAAAACTGCGGAGCCGTTGGTCAAAAATTTAACCCAACTCCTGGGTTTGTCCATTTTCAACGAAATGTTTGTTTTTAACCCATATATATTCTGTGTAATTTCCAGGATGTTTAAATACTCCCTCTTATAATGTGCAGAAACAAGTATAAGTAAAGTAGGTCGTTCATACAGTTGGTTGACTTAACCAAAAAGTGCAAATGCTGTTCGAGGCGCCGAAACTTTCAACAATGCTCTGTTTGTTTGAGTGGCGTGACAAAACCACTCAGATTTGGGGTGGGTTTGACCAATATTAAAAAGGTTGAAGGCTTCAAACATACACACTTCATCTTCAAGTTGCTCTCATAGCATTGTCTGCTGGGGTTCATTTAAGTTTATAAAGACATTATAAACATAATCCATATGAATGAAGTGGTTTCATCAAGTCTTCTGAAGAAACGATGTGAAAACTAATGATTAAACTGCTCAATTAATACTGATTACTTTTAGGACATCTTCATGAGCTTGAAATTTTAAATCATTTTTAGAAGTCCTAAAAGCTAATGACAAATCAAATTAAGACATTATATTTGTTATTATGTTTGCTGGCAATGCGTACTCAGGCGATTCAATTGCAGCAGGTAATCTCATTTAAAACACCAGTCATGTGACGTGACTCTAACCATTACATCATAGTTTCATAGTGAAGACATTTCTTTTACACAGTGGAGAAACAGTGATTTTAATTTTTCTTTCGTTTACAGTATTATTCATTTTGAGCCAATCATGGTGACGATGTTAAAATTGAAAATGTAGTGTAGAATAGTCTCCAAACGCTACCACACATCAATGATGGCATGGTGTCCATTCACTCCACTCAATGGCTTGATTTCTTTTATTTTTCAGTGTCATTAACTTGCAAGCTTGTTATGATGAAATTCAGTGGTTCTCCACCAGGGGGCCGGGCCCATTGTGGGGCTTCTGCAAACTTCTGTTTCAATTATTTATTTATATATATATATATATATATATATATATATATATATATATATATATATATATATATATATTTTTTTTTAAATAATCTAACTCTAATCTAATGAAAACTTTTTTCATTGAAGAGCATACAGTTCTGGAATACAGAACATAACTGTTCCGGAATCACAAAATAATTATATATGCATAATGTATTCCATATGTCATGAAAAAAGTTTGAAAATTAGCAATTTCATCATAATTACAGAAAAAAATAAATAAATAAAAAATATCGGAATATTGTGTTGTTGAACTTGAGCAACAGGGACCTTTGAGTTAAAAAAAAAAAAAGAAAAAATATATACAGCTTCGAGTTCACTTCAAGTACCCCTGTGGTGAAAATCAAGTTTTTAATGTTGTTTATATGTCTGTGGTGTGTTTAATATGCTTTAAGACCAACCATGTGTAAATTCATAAGTCAGCGGCATTTCTGAGTATTTTCTCTTTAAAACTGCAGTAAATCAAAGACGGTCTCAAACCCGCGGTTTAAAATCGCTGGAGTTTCTGACGTCATAAACTACGTAATAACCAATCACGCCACTGATCCGGCGGTCATTAGCATATCATTAACTGCGAACTAGTTGGGAAGTTTCAAGTGAATCTCAGTATATTTTTCTGTTGCTATGAAAATAACCGGGTATATTTAGCAATATATCTGCTGTATGACATATATTACGATGTTATGATGAACTATTTGCCTTTCACCACTGACGTACTGAGTTATTCAACGCGTTTCTAAAGATACTGATTATCAGATGGCAGTTGCCTGACTCGTGAATGTGAACATAGTTTGAGTAAATTAAAAAGTCGAGTAAAAAAAATATAGTCGAGTAAAAGAGTAATCAAATTAATTACCTTTACGTGTTCGACGAGCGATGTAAATATCCATACTTTTGTGCGCAGCGTTTACCTCAGTAAATCGTGACGAGTGAGTGGAGGCGGGGCTAATTAGCATATTCATAGATCCGCATATATTAAATAGCCTGAATTTAACTCCACACACCCTTGCTCTATTTTATTATTATGTCACAGGAAATATTTTTAAAAATATGTCACTTTTGCGCGCAAAGATGAGTTTTAGGGATAAAATTATTGACTACAGGGGGACTTTAACTAACTTTGGGGGTTTCTTTTTTAAATTGTAATGATGATTGATGGTGGAGCAAATGGGTGCACAATACCCAGGATATAATACACACAGCTCTGCTGCTGTTAAATCACTCATGATGTTGGTAGGCCTGTACCTGTAGATACCCAGATTACCAGCAGTGTGCTGTCATCTTCCATCAAGGCTCGCATTACACTTCTCCTAAAGGAGAAAGGATGATGTATGGCTCTCTGTGAGCTTCTGGAGACTATCACGGTTTAAATTCTAATATCCCTTATCACTAAAAGAAGATTATGGCATGGGGGGAGTAGATGCCTGTTTCAGTGCCATGTCATTTTAGACTTGTGATTTTATGAAATCCACTGAAAAAAACACATATGTGTGTGTGAAAATGCATTCATATATGAAGAGGGGGTGCTGTACCGAAAGATCGGGTTCAAACTGACAAGCCCAGGCTGGCTTCTGGCTCTTTCTGTCTTCACTCAAAAGAAGCATGTTCTGCTACCTGTTTTCCGCCCTCTGAAAAATAGTTCCTTGTCATCTGTCTTGCAAATGGTGGAAATCCCCTTGTGTAGATGCATTTGTATCATTTATTTGCTCAACAAGGTCGTTGAATGTCAAAAGTAACATGTTGAAAAGCAGGAGGTTTTGCCATATGTGGAACATCTTGTCACATATATCCTCTTTAACGGCCAGCTGTTGTTTTACCTCCCAAAGCATAAAAGTACTGTGAACAAAAGAAGAGAATTTGATAGTAAATTCTGTCTTTAAAAAACCCAGGAAAGAAATGTGTATATGGACTGGGATATTGTTCTCAGAAATAAATACATTCATTTCACAGACAATTAATGGTAATTTTAAACGCCAGACAACAGCTTTCGTTCAGACAGGGATCGCACATTTTAAAAATAAACCGTGTTTAAATGAAAGTGGTTTAACTGCACCACTTTTCATTCGAACGTGATTTATATTTTAAAATTTTAAGCTTAACCGAGTCAAACAGAGACTACACAAATGTATATTTTTATTGGCAAATTAGCTATATCATTTTTCCAAAAAATTATATTACATTTATTCAGCATTTCCCTCCACAAGAGTAAAGTTTGATGAATCCATGTGTGACTGCACAAACAAGCTGGCATTATGTGAACATGGGGCTTAACATATGCAGCTTTCAGCAAATTGTCCAAATGACAGACGACTAGCGGCACAGGTTTGTGGGTATTTCAGGAAGTCAGTAGCCCTTTTATGTGAAATGTGGAAGCAGGACCCATGCTGAACACCCAAAACAAACCCATGGCTTGGGCCGGCTGGCACCCACACAAGGGCAGAAATAAGGCATGGTATTTATATATGTCTGGCAGAAGCTTGAGAATGTAAGCGGGGAATTTCTGCACACACAATATGTCAAAATCAGGCCAATTTTTAGCTCCTTATAACTGAGAAATTTGTTATACAGTAAATGTATACATAAAAATGTTTCTCCTATTTTTCAGTATTCTGTTGATGAAAAATGAGCACATGCTCATGGTACATTATTCTTGTAAATTAGCAGTTAAGCTAGAGTATGAGCCATAAATATTAAAAAAAAAAAAATTCAATTCAGTGAATCTTTTATTGCTGGTGTGTATCACATCATTCTGAGATATAATGGGATATTTATCCCAATTAACCGTTCGCCAAGACCCGCCCCTTTTAGTTACAGTTACGTCTGATGCTCTCACACAGTAAAAAATACAAGGCGTCTACACTGTAATGAATTGCTGTAAAAATTACAGCAGTATTTTACAGCAGATGGCTGTATTCTTAATAATACAGCATATTGCTGTAAACGGCAATGCATTCTGGGGGGCGTGGCGTTTGACTCAAAATTACAGGATATTACTGTAAATTTCAAGCATAAAGAGCCATTGTAGGATTTTCAACGGTTGAGATTCTGGTAGCATAAGTGACTTATTTAATTAAAAAAATACAGCAAATTTGAAAAAAAAAATGTTAATCAAAGAATACAGTAAAATTCTGTAAATTACATTATAGTAATGGTACTGTAAAAATTATAGGAACTGGCTGGCAACCCTGCTGCCAGTATTATACTGTAAAATTTACAGATAATTTTTAACAGTGTACAGAGCAGGTTACGTTTGATATGAAACAAGGTTCCAAATTTCAAATCTTGTAATTTTTTAAAGAAGTTTAATCAATAAATAGCGTCCAGTGTCTCTTTAATGTGTCGTGACAGATCAGCTTTTCATTCTAGTTCATTTATAGCATCAAATAAATATGAATGAACATCAGAAGGAATGTTGTTTCAAGCGCGGAAAGAGGTGAGGACACACCATTTTTCAAGTTCAAGTTCATCAACGTTAATCTACTAACTCCCCTGACTGCTTTGACGGATTCAGGGTTACGATTGGTCAGGTCGCCTGTCAATCAAACTCCCAGCAAAGGGTAAATTACCGTTAAAGACTAGAAGGGATACAGCAACGGCCACTGGGCATGCGCACGTCAATATTACTTCATTTAATATTTATTTACTTTATTTATTAACTGTATTTGCAGTATTGTAAGGGTAGGTTTAGGGTTGGGGTAGGTGTAGATGTTAATAAAAACACAATTTGATGAGTAGCACATTTAATTTACTGTTATTTATCCTGAGATTTTGCCTCCCTCCTCCTAGACACAAAGCACGGTTACCTCCTGGTTGTCTTTAAGCCAGCTTTGCATTTCCAGTGAACTGTTAGCTGATCATTCTGTACATCGACATCAGTGGTTGACTTTTAAATGTTGTATTCATGTTTTAAAACAGTTACCACATTTACCTATTGATTGCAATACAGACGAAGCTATCGAGAACGTATCATTAATGTATCTGTAATTAGACACTCACACTTTTTTTTTTTTTTCGCTTCAAATGTTATTTTTAATGTGATGACTAAAAACATTATTTGTTCATCTCTCTGAGATCGTCCCCATTTGTAAACCCGAACGCTTCCAATAAACGAAATCCAATATTTAGGATGGTGGCAGATTAGCATTTATTTGCGTGTATATATCATCCATTTCCTAGTTTTTCCACTTAGTTTAATAAGTATTATACATTATAAAATAACTAGGTTTAAAAATACATTTCGCGATGTATGAATCTCATGAAAAACAATAACTTTTCCTGTGAATTACACTGACAGTGCCGCGCTTTGCCTTTGTCATTACAGAAGCTGTTTGTCAGTGCACGATTTTGGCACACTTGTGAAAACTCACGTTTTATTCAATGAATCTAGCTAAAGTGCACAATAAATATTTAATTGTGACACTTTTTTTTCACACGAAAATGTAAAATCTGATGGTCGAATTGAATTTAGCCCTGGAGGAACACTGGTAGGCCACGTCTTTATTTTTTTTGTCATCTTACGTTTGAATAAATGAATTAATACTATGCCTGACTATTTAAGTGACTATATTCTGATTATAAACTAAGTATTACGCTATTGATGCTCAAGCTCTAAAGAACGTTCCGTGCATAATAGTCAACTATTGACATTGTAGGTAGCATCTGAAATATTTTGCATCCATTTAGTGCCATTTACTAAACTATTTAGTTTAAAGTGCACATGTGAACTATTGTTTATACAGTAGGTTGTCTATAGAACAAACGACTATTTTAGAATTTTCCACCTCTGAAAGCTACCGATTCTGCCTAACACACAATTGGGAGAATCTGAGCTTGTTTAACGTGATATCAATACTCGCTTTTTCTTTGAAATTCTAAAGTCACAGCTATGCTATTGTATACTGGTCACACTGACAGACATCCAGTGTGGCCTTCAGACAAAGACACAAGGTTCTCATAAGCTCATTAATCTTGAAAGGAAAAGCTGTCAAAACCATACACTGCCCCTATGCCTGACATAAAAAAGGCACATTTGTGGCCTTGATTTTGGTTTTGTGGAAAAAGATATCACACAGCCTCTCTATATAGTAGGTATTGAGCTTTTTACATAGTTGGGTGGATTTTCTGCACTCGTGGACACACACTCACACAACATCATCTGTACAAAGCTTTACTGAGCTAAAATTGGTAACAGTCCTCTGACAGGAGTTAATTGAGTTGAGACAGAGAGTTACTAAGGCCTGTTCACACCAAGGACGATAACGACAAAAAAAAAAAAAAAAAAAAAAAAAAATATATATATATATATATATATATATATATATATATATATATATATATATATATATATAGAATTAAAAATGCATTTTATATATATATATATATATATATAAAATATAAATATTATATATTTATATATTATATATAATGTATTTTTTAATTATATTATATATATATATATACATATATTATTAAAAAAATACATTATATATAATATATAAATAATATATATATATATATATATATATATATGTATTTTTTAATAAAATATATATATATATGTATATATATGTATATATATAATTCTAATTCTCAGAGTATATGGAAGTCTACAATAATGACACAGATTAAAGTTATCCTTGGAATCACTTTAGAATGATTTTTTTTCCCAGCTGATGAATGATACACATTGACAGCCAATCAGAATCAATCCGACTTTAAAAACTTATAAACTTCTTATAATAAACTTTATCGTGTGGACATTAATCATTTTAAATGTCCTTGGTGTGAACAGGGCTTTAACGTTTAGCATTGTTCAGATACAATTAACACTAGTTTTGAGATATCTTTTCATAGTATGTTATTCATTATTCACTCATTATTCACCTTCTTTTTAACGTAAGAGAGGGTGCAGCCATTTTCAACTTTCTGTGTCATCCACCTCCAATTATTTTACCTGTACAAAAACAACTTATGCTGCTTGATATTGCAAACTGTTATCATATTATTTTAATTTATTGTCATAATCTGGAACTCACTAGTTTGTAATGCAAATAGTTTTACTGTACTTTGTCATTTTACTAGTTATTTACCTCTAGTGGCTAATTAATCAGAAGTCTCGCACATTCAAAGAAAATAGCACAGTTCTGCATTGCAAAATATTTGCTGTACAGTCCACTCATCGAATTATACTGTGCTGTGAATTTGAGGTTTGGTTTATTAGTCAGCTGTCTGAATGATGTTGAAAATAAAATATGCAGAAGAATCACTGACGGATATGAAATATTTTTAATCATTTGTATTTGCATTTGCATTTTGTACCCTAACTGAATCAAAATTAGAAAAGATGCAGCCATGTAGCTTTACCATGTTGTGTTCTGTTTAGTTCTCTTGTATTATTTTAATTATTAATCACGCACCTGTTTCTGTTGAGTTGATTACCACTCCTTGTGTATTTAAGTCTAGTGTTCAGTGTTCTGCGTTGTTTCAGTTTGTGGTGGGTTTTTTTTCTGAAGATACTCCTCCTGAGTGTTCCTTTTGGATTTATTCATTAAACGGCAGGGCCCACCGCAGACAGACAGCCCGAGCCTGCCACGATACAAGACTGAGGCCACCGTCGCCCTGAAGCTCGAGCCCAAGGAAGAGTCTGACCAGGTATGTGAGCCGCAACACTGTGTGTTTCAGTGGAGGTGCTCGTGGAGTTCGAGAGCATGGGGTACGATGAGGAATTGGAAGGGGATATTTCCCTATGCAAGTGATCCTGCCCAGCCTCCCTCTCCCATCTCCTCCACCAATGACAGCCAATTCCTCAGCCCTGCCTGGTTCCCTTCAGTCCCTTGGCTCGTCCTCTGACGCCACTCTGCTGTCTGGATGTGCCTGAGGTCTTCCGGTCTCCAGCACCACCTTGGCAAGAAGATGTCCTGGCTCCACCTCCAAACACTGTTCCTCCACCTCGGTCCGTCGACTAGTTGTCTCCACCTTGGCTCCTCCCTCTCTCAGCTCTGCCTAGGACCACCATCCTTGCTGCTTCACCGGGGTCCTTCTTCCCTCTGGCTCCACCTTGTTCAGATGTTGCGCCTGACAGAACAAGAAAATACTTTACATATTATGGAGTTCTCTAAAAGATTACGGCTTCCTTGGTTAATTAAAATCAGAAGTGAGTATTCTTTTCCAAACCAAAATGCCAAACCCAGATGATTCTCTCAAGCTCTCAAAACTTAGCTGTCAAGAAAGTAAAATGGTCACAAAATAGTTTCCTGAAAATTTCAGACAGGAGGGTTTGCTGTTTTAAATGCTGTTTTAGATTATAATTTTACTGGAGTCATTAATTAATGTAAACTTAATCTGTCAAAATTAATAGGAAACTTGTTATGCCTGTTATGCTTTTTCGGATATCTCCTTGCATGTGGTGTGAAATATAAAGTTCCGCAAAGTGCACAATGAAAGGAGTCAATGTTTCCTAAAAAAAAGATTCTGAACTGCCTGAAATGAGTTGTCAGCAATTCTAGGGTGATTCTCAATACTCAAATTGATGCTTCCTCGTTTCCTCGCTTCTCCGTCTTCCAGCTCGTGACCCGGAGACCGATCGAACTCCGCCCTCTTGAAGGACATCTCAGTTCTCTATTGCCCCATGAGGAGGCGAGAAAGCTTCCTAAGGAGTCATGAGTGAGGACACGCAGATGTATCCTTCCCTTGCATCCTAATGCGGTGGAGCTAAGACCCAAGGAAAGGAAGCGAGGAAAGGAAACAAGAATGCACAAATTGTAAATTACTTCCTGTACTCAGTTTTTTTAACAAATAATGCCAGACTATGGTCTTCGTTGGCTGTCCGCGAACAGCTTCTACTTTGACCCGCCCTCAGTCACTGTTGTTGTAGCTGAGGCTGGAAAAGTTTGGTTCGTAAATGCCGTTTTCTGCTCTGTGAAAGCAAATCCACTTTGCATGCACTTACAAAGAATGAGGACTTGGCTCGAATTGATACGGTTAATCTGACGTCATAGTTACTGTTCGTATCACTGTGTTTTACACTGATGAAGCCTCTGAAATTCAGATATAGATATATATTGGTCACACTCATACCAGTCACAACAGACTGGGCCATCTGACCAATCAGAGCAGGGCAGGGTGTAATCGTAAAGACTTAAGCGCGTCGTAAGAAGACACCTACAGGACACCTTTAACTTTATTCAAGTGCATTGTCTATATTATTGTTTATTAATCTTTTTTGTTGTTGTTTAAATGAATTTATAAATGAAATCAAAAGAAAAGTGAAGAATACACCGTCATAAATAATGGGGAATAGTGTTGATAAAACATGTTGGCAACTGTACATCTCTCAATCTGTGGTCAAATTTCATTCTACGTTACGTGACGTCCTTATAAATTGCTGAACAAATATGTTTTGAGTGACTACCATTTAATTTATAGATTAAACCACTCATCGAGTGGTTAAGCAGTTATGTCGTTGTATGGAAAATGCACTTCTGACCAACCCAATCTGTGAAAATAATCAAACAATTTTTAAACTTATGAGTTTAATGATTAAAAACTAAATCAGGGTGTTTGTTAGTTCAAGTTCAGTCATCACGGTTCAATAATTTTAGTGTTTCCTGAAAACATAGGTCCAAACTTACAACTTTGCACTACTGAACAAATGTCGATTGGAGCTGTGGAGTCGGGAAACTGTGTTTGTAACAACAGAACTCACCGCTAACGATGCTTTTGGGAAACACACCCTGATGTACTATTTGATATACACTGTTAAAAAATTACTGTAAATTTTACAGTATAATACTGGCAGCAGGGTTGCCAGCCAGTTACTGTAAAATTTACAGTAGTGTTACTGTAATTTAATTTACAGAATTTCCCTGTATTCTCTGATTACAGTAAATAACTGTATTTTTTTTTAAATTACGAAGTGTCAATTTACAGCTATATTCTGTAAATTTGAGTCAAACCAACATGTGACCCCAGAATGCATTGCAGTTTACAGCAATATGCTGTATTATTAAAATACAGCCAGCGGCTGTAAAATAATGCTGTAATTTTTACAGTAATTCATTACAGTGTAGAGCTTTAGACCTGTGCTTAGCATAATGACATGTGGACTTAAATACTGTATCATTCAGAATACATAGCAGTTTTTGAGCAAAATAAGCAAGCAGAACAATCTATATATTTCATATACTGTATGTATTCCATTCTACATCTTTTAGTTTGTCAAGAGAATGAAGTTTTTGAAGAGTGCGCATGTGCAAATGGGCTCCAGAAATAGCTTTCTATGTTCATTATTTTAATAATTTGACATTAATTTGATTTGCAGACTTTTTTTATACCGTCATAACGAAGTTAAAACTACACAATACATTCGTTCCAGTGTGCTGAAGCCCAGGGGCCTACTCTGGGGAGGGGAGTCCTGGCTGCACAAAAATGATATTTTGTTAAATAATTATTTTTATATATGGGAGTTTACAGCAGTGACAACCGCATTCTTTTCTGTAAAGTCAAGAGAGGCACTCTTTGCTGAAGTGGCATTGGTTCAACGATCCACTTATAGGGTTTTGATGCTTTCGGGAAACGCAGCCCAACAGAATTAATGATGCAAACTTAATCAAGCTCAAATCCTGCTGTAAAGCAGCTGTAGCAAGATAGTGTTATTATTCGATACAGATGATATTGAGTTAATAATCAATTAATAACCAATAGTTAACAATCAACCTGATAAAAATGTGTTATATGCAACAACATTGTGAACTTGTATATACAATAGCATGACCCACAACTGCCAGATCAACCGTGCTACTTGTTTTCTCTCCAGTATGGCAGGCATAATGGTTGTTTGGAGTAGTATAAATTGTATTAAATAAAATGTGGATGTACGGTAGCGGAATGCACATAACTATGCGACAGAGCGCGATTTTATGAATCAATAAAGTGTCCCAAAGCGTGGCAACTTTTCTGATGCAAACTCAAAAGTATCTATTTTTCTTAATAAAAAAAAGTTCATACTTTCAAGGCATAGGCAATTTTGGCCCTCTAGCGGTTAATAAAAAGAACTGCATGTCTGCTGCTTGCGGAAAAGACATTGTTTTGGTCTGCGCGAATGAATGGTACACATGAAAATCTAAAAAAAGATTTCATCTGAGTGCATCGAGCAGGTAAATGCCATACTTATGATGTTGTTGATGTAACGGAGGCCAGCTAGTTGTTGCTGTGCTAGTAAACCTCACTCCTCTGACCTGGAGAGACGCCTTTATGCTCCTTGTTAGAGCGTCCGACTCCCATGCCGGAAGACCCATGTTCGAGACCCGCTCGGACTGGATTGAGTAGGACCCCGGTGGAGAGGTTACATTGAGTACTTAGAAAAATTAATGTTTTTAAATGAACGTCTTTAATTATTTTTTTTACATTTAAATGATTGCGTAAGGTCAAGCAAATATACCTGCGGGATATTCTGACCAAATAAACCATGATAGTAACTAATTTATAGATTCCCATGAATAATTCATACACTTTCAATCCGAATCAATCCATTCCGATTTTCATGTGCATTTATGTACACAAACATCATAAAATACACAGACGCCCCATTGGCCGCTTTGGAAAGTTGCTGCGATAAGTCAAGGCGCGCGCGCCATATTGACTGTAAACAAATGCAAGTAATTTTTTTAATATAAAAACGAAAATAATGTTTACAATTATCAAACAATTTCAGTGGTTTATGACGTGGTGTACAAAAGTTACTTAAAACCTCGATAGTAGACTTTAAAAATATATATTTATTTTAATAGTCAAAGCTCAGACTTTATTCTTGGATGAGAATTGTGAAGACGCCCATAATGAGATCATTTAAATACTCACATTAAATGAAGTGAAATTGTGAAAATGAATCAAATCGTCAAATACAAATCACACATGCTGGAAAAACCTCCCTTTCTTAAAGCTATACTGCCTCAACTCTTTGTCTCTGGGAAACCTTCAATGTGGGAGAAAAAAAGTAAGCTAGCCAACTAGCTAACGTTACAGTAATTCACTATTTCAGTCACCTAACCGAAACGAGTGTTTAAAAGTTGGCTTTAAGAAAATAAAGGTGCATATTTAAATTTCAGGAATTGAGTTCATAAAATAAAAACTAAACTCAAATGTAAACTCAACTTTCACAGCTAATTAGCGACATCGCTAGCTATTTTCTGACTGACTCCAGTGGTCAACTACTATCAACATAATTATATAATGACCAAATACAACCAGAAACAAATGTTCAGCCTTACCTGTGAAAGGTTATTCCTGACCTGTATTCAATTGTGTGGTGATTTTTACTGCCCCAAGCGGCACAAGAAACAAACATTTTTCTCAATTCCAGTTATGGGAATGTTGCCCTGCACAATATGGCGGCGCCGTTTACGTACGGACGTACCAATGGGGAGTCTATGTATTTTATTATGTCTATATGTTTATGTAGGCCTATTCAGAGAAAACACTTTAGCGCATGCGTAGTGATCCAAACACCGCGTTCAGAACTGGAGAAATCCACCGCTATAATGTCACCGAGAGTATTATTGTCCTTTTTTGCCTTTATGACATTCCTGGAAATATTAGCTTTTTATATTGTATATATATTTATAGGCCTACATATTCTTTGCAACTATATATATATCTTTTTTTTTTTTTTTTAATAGGGAAACATCGAACAGTTGATGATAGTAACGACGGAACGGTCGACTACGCTTGGCTTCATTTTTGGAAACGCGCCCCAGACCAAAGTGACATGTCTCAATAATTATAAAATGCTACATATTGAAGTTAATTATGGTTAAGCTTCCAAAACAATGTGATCGCAAACATTTATTTGTGATGCTGCCCTGCTAGCCTTTCATTTGACCATTTTCATATGTTTCCTATTCGTTAACACGAACTGAGACACAGTGTTGAAACTATTCTCTGGATTTTTACACAAATAATACGGCGCATTTCACAGCAATATAGAACGCGAACATTCTACTTTCAGAGGCCTTTATTAATACACATCTCAACTGTAGAATAGAAAAATATGTGTGCAAAAATCCCCTTTTCCCTTTACTGTAGGTCACAGTATTAACTTTTCCATTACAAAGGCTTTTCACGAGCTCAGATTGGTCTTTTGCCATTTCTGAGTCTAATAGAGTTCTTAATTGCTTTGACGGAACATTGAATAATGTCACTGGTTAAGTTTCTGCATCTGTCATTTTTCAAGCGCACCTTTCACCCAGGTTGCAAACACACTATTTATTTAAAGGCTGGTTCACATCAATCCCAAGCCCAACGTTCCGAACGTTTTTATGGCCACAAGTTATCCAAGTTATATCAAATCCAATTCACAATCCGAAGCAAAGTCAATAAAGTAAGACATGAAGCACAAGCGCCCCAAAATTGATGGCTTTTAACGTTTGCTGCTTGGCTATTTGTTCTTCCGTGAGTTCGAGAGTCCCTTATACTCTTTGAAGCAATTAGTCACCCCTTTTTCCACATGAGAAACATTTTTGTAAAGGTCATAAACAATTAACCAGGCTTTACACTGGCTCTCACTTTGCTGAACTTGGGGTGGAGCCTTCGAACCATAAACGCGCTGCCTCTGCTCTCCACGGTCTCTCTCTTCACAATTTCCATTAAACTCTTAATGGAAACCTTTTGTCTTTTATCGAAGAGGTCATGAATGAATGCTAGCACTGAGTTATGTCCAAAGTCTGTCCAAAATAATTTTGACTTTTTATGGACATCACTTTTCTAGAAGACATTTTACGCGTACGACCATTTTCTCAATTACCAAAAGGTTAAATCAACAGATTTGATGATTTCATGCATAACAACGAATTAATAAGATCATTTAAAGTGCGTGTGATGCATTTTATTTCGTCTGTTTTTATTGAATGTTGGTTGACTCAAGCGGTCAGTTTTAGACGAGATTTTAAAAGTGACCCTGCAGGTCTTACCGTATGAATTATTGTATTTCTAGGCTTTGTGTTCTTCACCCCATGTTGATTCTCATCTGCCGAAAGCACGCAGTCCAGACCCAGTCTAATAATTTCCATACATAGCAATGAGATCACAAAACTCACAAACACTAAATCAAAACCCGAGCCACAACGGGTCTTTAATAAAACCATCCACAGACCGTCCATATAGGGATAAGAGAAAACTGAGGCCATATAAAACAAGATAAAATATATTTCCTGCACATCCGCGATTTGAACAGACATATTTATCATCGCAACAGCCACACATTTGATATACCTTTGTTAATCATAACTGGGAATTGGATACTTTTAGGTGAGGTTTGTTAAAAAAAAAAAAAAAAACATTCATCAAGATTTTTCTTCTGTATAAATGTTTTATTGCGCGTGTTCACACTGAATAAATCTGTGCAAACTCTGCAAATGTGACCTCAAAATGTCCATTCTACCTCATTTAACCCATAAAACTTGCTTTGCTGATATAAATTAATGCATTTAGATTGATTCAGTGATATTAAATAAAGTTCATTGAAATGCACACGTTGTGTAGATTTTAATCGTTTTAATAATAATAATAATAATAATAATAACAGTTTTAATAATAATAATAAAATTATTCGAATACTATCATAAAATAAAGTGAGGGATATTTCGTCTTCTGACAGTTTTTTATGTCACAAATACTCATTTAAGCGCCCGAGGTCTTTACATGGACGTGAAGTGTGAAAGCAGACATCAGTCCTATTCTAAACCTGACTGTCCTGCAGCAGAGAGGACACCTCCTGTCTCCATACTGTCCTGCAGCATCGGTCTTTCTGTGTGAATAGAGCGAGAATGACATAGTTTGATATATTTGGGTGTGCTGTGAAATTATAATCAACAAAACAAATAAACGCAACAAACGATATTCAATCTGAAAATATGCTGGCGCCAGTTTATTTATTATTGAGCAGTAGCGCTTAGTAGAATACAGTTATCAGCCCTATATTAAACTACATGACTGTAAATATAACCAACAAATCATTGACGTGATATTTCTAATGAATGTGTGCTCATGTTGGACCTGTGATTATTTAAAAAGACATTAAGTACTTAAGAGACAGGAACGCTACAAAGATGGGGTTCTTTCTCAGTGACATTAATCAATTTCTAAAACAGACGTTTATTTTCCAAATAATAAACTATATTTGTCCAAAACAAAAAAATCAGTTTTGACATAGATTCTGATATTTAAAGTCAATGCAGCAGGCCTGACTTACACGGAATGAACAAATAAACCATCACGACATTCATCGTTCAAAATATGATTATTATTAGAAAACACAATATAGAAGGATGTCAAAATAGCTGTTATAACAATACAGTTTGTAGCCTACATTTAGATGTCGCATTTAAAAGAAAGAAAGAAAAGTGCAATGTAAATTATTTAGAAATGCGTTATTTTTTATTTCTCTCCCTCTCAAGTCCTCGAGTTCGAATCTTAAACCGAACCAAATATTTCATGCCTTTGGAAAGAAGCACAATTTCCTTTCACCCCATTAAACCTATTCAAGAATTTTCGCATGTAATAACCCTTGAAAGTAAAAAAGCGGAATCACGGAGACATCACAGCAGCAATGCGCTACAATCCTCCATTTATCTTTTCACGCTAAATGTTTCCGTTTAAATAAAGTCGGCGAAGCTTCGTGCGATGAACCTGCATACCTGAGAATCCCGCGCAAGACACCCATGAAGTGAGTTCGTCGTCTGCAACTTTCACAAATGTGCTCGTGAAGCGCTTTTCTATAGCAGTGTCTCCTGCTAACCTCATTGTGTATCCACAAAATGTGACTACAAAGTGTAATTGCCTAATTTATCCAGAGGAGGGAGACTTTTGGCTCTCTGCTTTCAACATGTCCCTTGTTAATACTGACCACGACCTAAACCTGTCGGACTCTTTTGAAAGGGTTCATTTGGAACAATGTCTATTTATAATAGCAGCTCTCCAAATGCTCGGTCTCTCGCACAACACAGCGGACTGAAGGTTTTCCTCTATGATTTCGTCGAGGATTTTCCTCCAGATGTTGTGAGATGATCTGGAATGATGTTCTCCATGTGTTGAGACTTGTGACCTACACACATGTACGGATAGCGACACCGCTTCTTGTTCTATTGGGTCGTCTGTAAACTTTTACAAGTGACATTTTGTGAGCTAATAAACTATACCATCTTTACTTCCACAGGAAAGCCTGTGAGCATGCTGGGATAGTGTTGGCCCTCGGAATTCAGTCTGTACCCTATATAGTACTCATTCATGTGACAAACATATCAATTTCATATATTTGGGCACGTGCGCTGATGAATGAACTAGGCTACGTCGGCATGTGTTTAAGGATTTTAATGTATTTATTTCCGCTCTGTTCGTACCTTGACGGCCATTTAATGGAGCATTTCAATGGTTTGTCCACCAAATATTTCTTTGAATATGCATAAAGGATAGTTTAAGTGACACACGGCAAATTGGGGGTAGTTGGGAGTTTGGGCTTCTAACCTGAAGGTTGCCGGTTCGATTCCCACACTGAATAAACAGCACTCTCTCCACCTTCGATACCATGACTAAGGTGCCCTTTGCAAAACACCTAACACTAAATAGCTTCACTTGTAAGTCGCTTCGGATAAAAGCGTCTGCTAAATGTAAATTGAGTACAGTCGGTTTAGACACCGAATATGTTCTCGTTGTTTTCGCGACGCATGCTTACTCATCAAGCTTTCGCTCGGTTTTTGATGAGCAAAGGCGCTTTTCATTCAAATGGTTTTCGATAACTGCGTGTAGAATGTGTGCAAGACAAAATACATGCGTTTATGTGTCGGGAATCTTTCTTTGCTGTTTCAACCGCATGAAATGCGTCAAGCTTCGCTCTTTCCTTCTGATCTGAAATAATATCTTGAAATGGTTAAACTGGATGGTACTTACGCGCACACATTCAGCCTATCCGAGGACTTGTGGACCAATGAAATCCCTCCATCGCTCTCAGCCTAACCAGTTAGATTGACGTGGAGGACGCGTCAAATTAACTCCAGCAAACTTCACCCTGCGGGATCAGACAAATCCCTCTTTAACGGGAGAGGATCACTCGTATCCCATTCTACCCTAGACGAGTTTGGCATGTAGAAGTTTTGCAGTCGGAATAGACAAAAGTCTTCTGAACATCTCCACACAGCAACCGCATGTGTTCAGCCATCGAAGGAAAACTGCTTTAAAGACAAGCATCGCAAGATCAAATGGGTGAGATGCTTGTTTTGCCGAGAGATATAGTTTGTTTAGGCCAGGAACTTAAACTGAATAGTACAATGTAAAGTAGTCAAACAAAGCCACTATTCGATATTAGGACAATAAGTATCTCTACTGACAATTTGAAGTGTTAAGACAATGCAGAACAAGAATAAAGATCTTCGGAATATGTACATGATGTTTCAATGTTTCTTTCAGAGCAAACCTACGGGGAGGTGAACCAGCTGGGGGGAGTTTTTGTCAATGGACGTCCTTTGCCCAACGCAATAAGATTACGAATAGTGGAGTTAGCCCAGCTTGGGATTCGACCCTGTGACATAAGCAGACAGCTCCGGGTCTCCCATGGGTGTGTGAGCAAAATCCTTGCGAGGTACAACGAAACCGGGTCCATTTTGCCCGGCGCAATCGGTGGCAGCAAACCACGAGTAACAACGCCGAATGTAGTAAAAAACATACGGGAGTACAAACAGGGAGACCCGGGAATTTTTGCATGGGAGATCCGGGACCGTCTTCTCGCGGACGGAGTATGTGACAAGTACAACGTTCCCTCGGTCAGCTCGATCAGCCGGATATTAAGGAACAAGATTGGAAACCTCTCCCAGCCTAATCAATATGAAAATGGGAAACAAGCACCTCCGCAATCCGGCCTCTCTTATAACCACATATACCCGTATTCGTACCCCAATGCGATGTCTCCTTCCGGGGCCAAAATGAGCAACCCTCCCGGTGTCCCTGTCACGGGTGGGCATGTAAGCATTTCCCGTGGCTGGCCTTCAGCGCACACGGTCAGCAATATACTGGGCATTCGTGCGTTCATGGATCCTACAGGTGAGTTACGGGTTTAAACAACAATCTTACGGTTGCAGGCCTCGGCCTCACTGTCGCTTGACATGAGGCCTATATGTGTAATCATCTGTTTTAAGGAATCTTCGAAAAAGCTTACAAATGTGTGGACATCTGAAATTTAGGCGTATTCTCGCACATCGAGTACTATTGATATCTTAAATAGCTATTTCTACCTGCTTGATTGTTGTTGTTTTTTTACCATATTTTTTTTTTTTTGGCAACACAGTGTCATTGTTACATATAGTTATGTTAGTGATAACTATACATTATGCATAATTACATGCAACTAACCATAATCCTAACACTTCACATGTAGTTACTTAATATTACCCAGTACTTTAAGACACCTTAAAATAAAGTGTAAGCAAATTTTTAAAATATGCGTGATGAAATCGCCTATAACGTCCTTTTTTTGTTGTTGTCGTCAATTATAAAAACGAATAAATTCGTATCACGCATTAAGCACCCCAATATGTATAGTATAATTGTATTTTATTATAATACAACATTGAAAATACTGTTTTAGAAAACATAATGCATTGCTGTATATATACAGTCCCCATAAGCAATTGATAATAATATATTTATTCAAAATCCATATATGCATGCAGAATTTTCGTATTAAGGTTTTCACGTAATTCACATTTGTGTCGAATGATCGTTCAAAGTATTAAAATTACAAGGCAAAGAAAAGCGCTGACAGTTTATTCCACTAGTAATGTTTTATTCAGCTCGGTGTAATTCTGCTTTGGCAAAGCAAAAACAGAAAGTTGCATTTATTTAAATGATGTTTTATTTCTATAGCTATCGCTAGCGCTGAAGGATACGCACCAAAAATGGAGGACTGGGGTAGTGTGAATAGAGCGACATTTCCCTCTGCTCATGGAGTCAATGGAATAGACAAATCGGTTATTGATGCAGACATAAAATACCCCCAGGTACCGTAGCAATTATAAACTTGTATTTTAATGTTTGAGATGCAAGCTTTGTTCAAAAATAAGTGCTGTGTAAAATAACAGCGTTCATGTCGTTATTTTTGTACAGCTGCTTAATATTTCTATTGCACGCATTTATATTTATATAGCCTATAACACGACCACCGTATAAAGTGTTCCCTTATTGTGTATTACTTTGCACAATTTTTCTGCACTCTATTAATGTGCTTGTTTTTCCTCCTGTTACTTCAGCCTTCGTCGAATTTGTCTAGCTATGTCCCAGCGTGCGCTTACTCTCCGTCCAACCAGTATGGCGTGTACAGTGGTCCAGCAGGCAGTTATGTGAGCCCAGGACATCACTGGCAGGCCCAGGGCACCAGCCTCTCCCACCCTGGCGGTGGCGTAGCGATGCACCCGAGTGACATTCATTCTTCTATGGCGTTCAAACATGCAGTACGAGATGGTATGCACAATTATTTGATAGCTGTCATATATATATATTTTTTTTTTAGAAAATTTGGATGCACTTTATTTTACAGTGTCATTGCTACATGTAGTAATAACTATAAATGATGCATAACTACATAGAACTAACCCTAAACCAACCCAAACCCTATAGCTACTTAACATTACTCAGAACTTAAATGTATAATTACTGTGTAACCTTTAAAATAAAGTGTAACAGAAAATTTCTTAACTAACTTTAAACCTAATATTTTAACTCTTTAACATCCGTGGGTAGATTCACTATGTCATTACTATGTTATTACTATGCTACTTTGTAATCGCTAGAAACAACATTTGGCGAAAAATTAAAATTCTGTTTAAGCTCTCATATAGAAGCATACTTGTGTTTTCAACCAAGCCATTAAGGCATGCACATAAAATTTCTTATGAGAATGAGGTCATGCAGGGTAAACTGAGCGGTATAAACATTGCATATGCTCTCAGTTGGGACTTATGCTCACCAGCATCAATAAATAACTGGCCTCATTAATGAATGCATTTCTATTATTAATGATTGCCGTTTACTCATTGTATGCATTGCGCATTACAGCTTATTTTAATGTAAGATTACAGATTTTGGTCTTATAAAATAATTTCATCATAAATATAATGAAATGAACGGCCACCGCTTGTTAAAACACTGTATTTCAGAATATTAGGTTTTAGAGAAATTTCGCCAATATTTTAGAAAATCGAGCCATCTTTTTAGCACACGCCCCAATCCCACAGATTCACATTATAAAGGGTTTAAAATCAAAAAGACTTGATTGGATGTGAAGCAGAGTTACGACTTGTGTTCTCTCTAAATAGGCTCTCCTGTTTGTCCTCCACAGGAGACAGAAAACCCCCGAGTCCCCTGAGCAAGCAGCAGCACGAAGCCTTGAACAGCATACACGGACTCAGCCTTTCTACCTCATCCTCGTAACAGCTCAGATCCATCAGTTTAGAATTGATTCCCATTTCAAGAAAGCAAACCGTAAGTTGAACCGATGCACATCTCTCCGGTGATGTCCCGTTCGAGCCCGCGTTCAGCGCTCTCTGGAATAAGATCTGAATGTATGCGACTCTGTTCTTTACTGTACTTGTGACTGTCTCCAGACTGCGTTGTTCGGTGGTCGGATAACGACAAAATTTGCCATCTTAAAGCTAAATCACGCATTTTAAAAGAATGAGAATACATCACTTAGACGTGTATATTAAATAAACCCCTATGTGAACAAAGTAATAAATTGTTAATGTAAATATGAAGAAAGCTTTAGTTATATATTTTTATAAATTCATGTGTAAATATGCTAAATAAAGGTATTGCATAAAACGAATTCACAATCGTTGTCTTTCATGGGAACCCAACCTCACTTGCAATTCTCGCCAAGGTATGGCACGTTAATTGTTTTTCTTTGCTCATTCTGCCTTCAATTTTACGTTCACTCTAAAACTAGCAGCTTTTTCTTTTCTTTTTTTTTTTGTGCTTTTTTTCAACAAGAGAATGCTTCACTCAATGCGCTCTGCGCGGAGTGATAAGGCCATTCTGCTGTTTTCTCATGTGCGCTACTGCGCGTAATGGTGCTTGTCCGCATTTGGCGCCTCCAGTGATGCTATCTGTGTTGACGCTGGATCCGTGCCACACACTGCAAATATACAGCTATCTTATATTAGGACTATATAAATATGTATAACTACATATATAACCCTCGACTGGACAGGTTACCTAAAACGGTTTTGCCTTCATTTTGTTTAAAGCGTTTTTGATGACATTGTTGATGGTTTCTTGGTTTGCAATCTTGTTGAAGATATGGCGCTTCAGCATAAAATACAGATACGGATCTTCGAGTAAGTAAAAACGGTTGAATACTCGACACGATGATGATTTTTTATATATATATATATAATGCTTTATGTTATACTTTTAGGCTACTTAATTGTTAATATTATTTCGTGTTTGGAATAAATGCATAAAACATGAAAATGAATTTATAGATAAACTAATAACTAAAAATAGCGTGATTGTTTCGGGTAACAGCCTATAAATGAAATTCAGAGGGATGTGGGAGCAGACATGTTCAGTGACTTAAACAACGGACATATATTGCACGTGATCATTTTTCTTCCTCTCTAACCCACAAACTCTCTTTCCCCTACTGTAAAGTCCCTAAAGTTCATCTCACACTTCACTACGCGAATGAATTTGTAAAACAAGAAAATAGCCTCAAATAAGCTCAAAATTCGATGTAATTAATTAGGAATGAAATAACTTACTCCGGGCAGATACATTACAAAAACACATGCAAACCTTTATAGATCATACAATGACAAGCAATTGCCGTTTTAGCACTCAATGAAGAAATTAATAAAAGAGCGAACACGAGATACAGCATTATCTGCGTTTCAAGCTTATTAATTTATACAGCAAAACGATTATTAATTTGAGACATAAACATATAACATTTAACATTTTTGTTTTTTAAAAGAAAAAACATTAACACCCGCGTCTATTGCGAGAAATGCCTTATTTTGCACTTGTCAGAGTCAAAACATTAGTGAGAATTAAACATTTTCGATTTGATTGATTAAATTGCCGTGTTGTTAAGCAGAAAACTGACAGGTGAACACTAATATGAAATGTGATAAATCTATAAATATTAATAACTGTATTTCAAATGTCGGCTCAAACATCTTTCCTAAAATTCAAAATATTACTGTGGGAATGGCAATCACAACGAAATTAAAGTTAACAACAATATACGACTTTATAAATAACATTAAAAATAATAATAATAATGATGATGATGATGATAATAATAAAAAAATAGTCTGGGCTATACATTATTATTAATAAATGACAAATTATCCATATGTTTAATTTATGATGGAGAAGCCAGTAGTGCAATGCAAATATTGAAATAATGTTTGATGGTGCAGGACTCACGCGAGCTTAAAATGTGGACTTTCTAGTTCTGAACTGTTAGAAAACGAAAAGTTAGCCGAATGAGGAGAAAAGTTGAGGATCGATGTTTTTCGTAAAAGGTGATCTTTTTCTCCGTCAAAATAGCAGTTGAAATTTTAGTTCTAAGTTTGTTCAACTTCTACTGTGGGCTTTCTGTAGCTTAAACTTGAGTGAATTATTTAAAGCAATAATGTACGATTTCAGCACGGAAAGATCTACATGTCTCTGAGAGCTATCAATGCATGTACTGTACACTTTCCTGCCATTTTGGCAATTACATCAGACTCTTACTGAGCAATCTCTAAGCAGCCTAACTCGGTAATAAGCGAACATTTTAACTTAAAAAAAAAAAAAAAAAAAAAAAAAAGACTTCTGTTTTTACGTTTTACTTTATCTATTTACATGTGTTTTTAATGCATTTTTTAATGCATTTAATGCATTATGTTTTTATTACATTA
Source organism: Opsariichthys bidens (assembly GCA_037194245.1). NCBI lineage: Eukaryota > Metazoa > Chordata > Actinopteri > Cypriniformes > Xenocyprididae > Opsariichthys > Opsariichthys bidens. The sequence goes on from CM074314.1 coordinate 3,882,782, forward strand.
TTGCTTGTCGATAAATGTATAGGGAATGAAACATACAAAGATAAAACAATTTTTTATGAATAAATAAACTGTAGTGTTTGATAACAACATTTATCACTCTTACCAGCAACCTAATGTTTAAACATTCTTTGTTGGGGGGGGTTGGACAAAGTTTATGGAAATTACACAAGATACTATTCTGGGTACTACAGTCAAATATATACATAGGCCAATATTCAAAAATATAGGTAAATATTATGAGTGTACAGAATGTACAGAGTGCATTTTACAATAATGTACACTCATGGCCTCAATAGAAACCCAGATTATTTCACATTCACAGAATCGCTTTTTAAAAGTAAAGAGTTTCCTTAAAATATCAACTAGCTTATCTTGGCAGAAATATAATGTTGTAATAAACAGCAGTTGTCCTGTCCTCTGTTTATACCAAAACAATTGACGTCTGAAAACGTCTTATTTACTTCCTTACATTAAATTATTTTTAGTCCTTTTACTTAATCTGAAAAGACATTGGCTGTATACACACAGCCTGCTAATATCTCCTTAATGCACTTGTCCTCAAATGAAACGGTCACATGCTGCTGTAAACTTTGAGAGTGCTGTCCTGTATTTGTTATTATTGCTGTTGTAGCAACAGCAGGGTTATGGGTTCTTTTCCCAGGGAATAGGTATGAACTGGTATAATGTATTCCTTGAATGCAAAGTAAGTTGCTTTGGACAAAAAAAGTGCATGAATGTTGGTACATTTGCGTTGTCATCTACAGAGTATTTGTATGTGTTTTTACGTAGGTGGTAGAACCACACTTTACATTTACTATACGTTTCCATTGACACTGAAACCCACAATATACCCACTAAAATATAAGTTATGAACTTTACAGAACTGTGCATCCTTATATATAAATATTAAAATCATGGCATTAATATTTTGACTCTATTGTATTGTTGTAATTTCTATGACATTCAGTCGCAGGTTATTTGTACTTATATGAAATGATAACATTTCGCTCTGTTCTGTGTCTCGTTTTCAAGTTTTTGTTGAACAAGACTACTTTAAAAGCTTAAAATCAATAGTATTTCTATAATCGTTCAATCATTATCCATGATGTAGCCTAATATTAATTTTGTTTGCCGAGGGACGCAGGCATTCTCAGTAAATGCTGTGACTGAAAATAAACTTAAAAAAGCAACATAAGTTCACAAAAGCTAGCCATTTTATTTGTGCGCTATAATCCATCTTTAGAATCCATGCGCTTGTGAAGAACAGATAAAAATTTGAGTAGTAAACGTCGAATCCTGCACTCCTTGGCTGACTTTTTGCCTCGCTGCTCTGTGTATCAGGCAATAACTTTGCAGGCAGCGTTTGCGCGAAGTTACGAACCTGAATTCGGAACAGACTTCTGATGCAGCGTAACGATTTAATGATCTAAAACAAAATAGAGAAAAAGCTTTGTTAAAAATTAGAACCGAATATTTAATTACAAGAAATCACTCCAAAAATGTACATTTACACAAACTGACCACCAACCTTAAGCTTTCACGCACCGGATTGTGGGATATCAAAGGCAGCAAAGGATACATCTATGCTGCCTTTAAAGGCCCACTGAAGCATTATTCAATGTGTTGAGCAATTGACCCTTCATTGAAAGTTTGATTGACAGGCGATCTAACCAATCATAACTCCGAATCCGCCATTTAGTCCGACAAAGCAGTGTGTACTCATCTTTCTGCAGTTGAAACAACATTCCTTCTGATGTTCATTCATGTTTATTTGACGCTATATCAGGAGGATCTACAGCGATCTGTCACGACACATTAAAGAGACACTACACAGTAAAAACCCAAGAGTTAAATCAACTCTGCTCAGATAACATTTGGTCCCTCTCTAAATAGTGTTAAAGTAACACTGAAGCAGAGTTAAAGTTAATGAGATAAGCAATTAATTACGTGATGATTGAACATTATTGATGAACACCTGCTGTTAACAAACAGAATCACTGAAGAAAAGAGAAACACAAGAACTACAACTGACTTCAGCCACAGTCTTAGATGAAATCAACTGAAGATAAAAGACATTCAATCTCTGAAGAGTGTTACTTTAACACTATTTAGAGAGGGACCAAATGTTCTCTGAGCAGAGTTGATTTAACTCTGGGGTTTTTACTGTGTATACGTTATTTATTGTTTAAAATTCTTTAAAAAATTACGATAATGAAATTTGACACTTTGTTTCATATCAGTAACCTGCACGCTTTTATCTGTCAACGTGTTATCAGTGTCCATTGCTCTGCGCTGTATTTTTTGCTGCGTGAGAATATGAGAGCGGAATGGCTAGTCGGACATAACAACAGTTACTACAGGGGGCGGGTCTTTGCGAAGGGTCAATTTCAACTGAAATGGGAAGACAGGGCGGGATATATCAAACAGCTCTGCCCACTTTAAAAAAAAAAAAAAGCCAATAGCGTTTCATTTATATCACAGCTCGGCCAGAGCCATTGAACTTGGTAAAGCCTCATTTTCCTTCTAACCCTTTCTCCATCTAATCTTCTTGTCGCTTTAAAACAGCATTCTGAACATAATATGTGGTCTGTGCGGACTCGCACATATTATCCGCTCTGAGCTATTGACATGACACTAACATGATGTCGTCCCAAACCCACAAGACCTTCATTCATCTTTGGAACACAAATCAAAATATTTTTGATGAAATCTGAGGGTTTCTGAACCACTCAGGCAGCAACGTCATTGTACATTTTGAGGGGCAGAAATGTAGTAAAGACATTATTGAAATAGCCAATGTGACCACAATGTTTCAACCTCGATGTTATGAAGTGATTAGAATACTTATAGACGTATAACGCAGTGCAGGCTTCCAGGTTCTACATCAGAACGCAGGCTCAGAATTGGCCGACCGTGTTCAAACGAGCAGCACTACGCATGCGCGTGATGCTGACAGAGGAGTCGGCGTTCGGACGTAGAACCCGCAAGCACGGAACGCAAACAGCCTAGGAGAATGACGGGGAAGTGATGAAATTCTTGAATAAAGTCATTGTTTTTGTTTTGGTTTTTGTAACCGTAGTAACATGGTTGCACCTTAGCCATTTGAACCACAATGGTTCAACAATATACGACTACCGTAAATGACGTCACTTGTAATGGTTGTTTACAAGATTGGAATAATTGAGTAAATTGCTTTTATTATGGAAAGTCATCAAAAGATTAGGAATCGTAGAAGGAGGTGGCAGGTTGTAGTGAGAAACAGATACATTTCAACTTGAAAATATAATTGAATTTTTTCAATTTAAAAAGAAATAAATTACAAGGTAACAACCAATATACAATAAAGATTAACTATGTAAAATTTCTTCTAGTGCATCTTTCACCCCAACAATATACACAAGACCCGTCGTTCCAATTTCAGAGAAAAATAAAATGAAAGTTAAATAAAGGAAAAACTTTCCTTTCAATATACAGCTGTTCCAATGAGGGCTTCGATATCACTCGAATAGGTAGCTGGGTAGTTGTGGCCTACTGGTGAGGGAGTCGGGCTTGTAACCTGAAGGTTGGCGGTTCGATTCCCAAGCCAGAATTGAAGGTGGGGATTGTGAATGAACAAGGCATTTGTTCACTACTCACTGCTGTGTGTGTGTGTGTCAAATGCAGAGTGTAGGTCACCATACACTGTAATGAATTGCTGTAAAAATTACAGCAATATTTTACAGTAGATGGCTGGATTCTTAATAATACAGCATATTGCTGTAAACTGCAATGCATTCTGGGGGGCGTGGCGTTTGACTCAAAACTACAGGATATTACTGTAAATTTCAAGCATAAAGAGGCATTGTAGGATTTTCAACAGTTGAGATTCTGGTAGCAGCAAGAGAGAGTGGTCTACAACTGTGATGACTTATATTGTCAAAAAAAATTGTTAATCAAAGAATACAGTAAAATTCTGTAAATTACATTATAGTAATGGTACTGTAAAAATTACAGTAACTGGCTGGCAACCCTGCTGCCAGTATTATACTGTAAAATTTACAGGTAATTTTTAACGGGGTACTTGACAATACGTCTTAACTTAAATGGATAACCATATACCATCAATAGTTTAAATGTTTTGTAAGTAAGTACTGATCAGTTTTCTTTCTTCTCGTTCTTATTCGTCAATTCCCTCTGCGAAGTGAACCTAACAGTTCTCTAGATTGGGATTTTCTTGCTTTCAGAAAACAAGGCTGATAATTTGGAAGAAAGGATATCATCCTTATGATACGTCGTCCTTATTGTTCTACAGCAGATTTGGCTGGCTCGCCATCAAATGTGAAGATTCACAGGATGTCATAGAAGATCACAGGGGTATCACGAATCTGTAGAATCAAGAGAAAAAAAAAGAAAGAAAAACACAAAGATGAAAAAAAAAACCTGGGCTGATCACATTCATTTAGTGCAGGGGTCTTCAACGTTTTTCAGGGCAAGGACCCCTTAGATGAGCGAGACACGGAGCAGGGACCCCCCACACAAAATGTGTCAAACAGCCTCTGATATTAATAGAAATCAATCATATTACGATAGAAATATTATGTTGAGACAATATAGATTAGAACTATGTTCTTGTACATTGTCTGTAGGCTTTATGCATCATAACAAACATGTAGCAATTAAAATCACAATTTATTAAGTTCACACTTGTCTTAATCACAATTATTTAATAGATTTGCAGTTTCAAACATTTAAATTTTATTGTCAGGTGGACAATTATACATTTCTCTGGAGCCAGAAAAACACCAAGCCGATGGTCGGCCGTCGGGCAGTTTTTGTTCGTCGGCCAACAAAGTTTTCTCAGTGTGTTCCGCACCGGCGGCTGGTCCTCATCGGCTATTTTTCGGCCGATTCGACATGTTGAATAATTTCACGTCCTCTTACCCGAGCACTCGAATGCACGAATATTTTCATAATAACATGAGCGGAGTGGAATAATAACGTGATCAGCATGATTGATATTCAAAACGGTAAGCAAGCGCTGCTTTGTTTATGGTTTACTTGCAGTCTTGGTTTCGCTTTCCCTTTTTGAATGACGAATATAGACCAATATATCTGCTTCAATAGACAGTTATCTCATTTATATGCAGGCGCAGAGCGTGGGCTAGTTGACAGTCGGCTTAAATTCTTTCGGTGTTCAAGCACATATTTTTCCGCCGACATGAGCAACAACACCGTCGGCTTCCATTGCCGCTACCCTGTTAAAAATTACCTGTAAATTTTACAGTATAATACTGGCAGCAGGGTTTCCAGCCAGTTACTGTATTTTTTACAGTACCATTACTATAATGTAATTTACAGAATTTTACTGTATTCTTTGATTAACAATTTTTTTTTTAAATTTGCTGTATTTTTTTAATTAAATAAGTCACTTACCAGTTGTAGACCACTCTCTCTTGCTGCTACCAGAATCTCAACCGTTGAAAATCCTACAATGCCTCTTTATGCTTGAAATTTACAGTAATATCCTGTAATTTTGAGTCAAACGCCACGCCCCCCAGAATGCATTGCAGTTTACAGCAATATGCTGTATTATTAAGAATACAGCCATCTGCTGTAAAATATTGCTGTAATTTTTACAGCAATTCATTACAGTGTAGTTCTTGGACGTCGGGTTGGTGTTAACAGGTGTTACACCAGATTCTACGACCATCGTATTCTGTGACCGCAGTGGGCGTGGTTATCATTGCGCTGCGTCATATACGCAAATCGCGTAATTTCTGGCGATAAGCCAAAGAAGGTGAAATCTGTTCGCAACTGTTGTTTAGAAATGCAGGTTATTCACATCATAAATGCTTATTTGCTTGTCCAGATTAAACGCAATGTGATTGTTTGCAGATTAGTAGTAGTAGTTGCAGAGAAATGTGTGTTTCCATTCATTAAACATTCGCGCGAACACCTCTGAACCGCTGGCGCGCGTTCACGTTATCGTTTTCACGTTTTTTCTGTTTGTTTTGCAATTCAGAATAATATTTATCGAATAATATATTGTGTATATACTCTATATATTATTATTATATTTATATTATATATAAATACAGAAAAAACGTTCTCGTGCGAATCGTCAGAATTTACGCGATTTGCGTATATGACGCAGCACAATGATAACCACGCCCTCTACGGTCACAGAATACGATGGTCACAAAATCTGGTGTAACACCGGCCTTTAAGTTTAAACAGAACTTCACATTTTAATTTTACTGTCAGGTGGACGATTATACATTTACCTGAACTTTAAGCTGTGTTACAAACGATCCATTCTGGCGAGCTAAATTGTATGTAAATTATTATCCAGTAGCGTTTTCAAATTATAGTCTGTGTTGACAGTATCACGAGATCACGTGACTGCACGTGGACGGAAGGGTTTTATTAAAGCTGTTAATGTAATACTATTTGTAAAATCAAATATATGTTATTTAAATTTGACTTTGTGATGTTTTTACACGTTTTATTTTTTTAAAAATTATTTGTTATCAAACATTAATACTGCCGCGGACCCCTGGTTGAAGACCCATGATTTAGTGCATTCAAGAATAATTTCACATTCAAAGATAAAAGTAATCAAAAATAAACATCTAAACATACAATTACTCAAGAATGATATACACTCATCTACCTCTATAAAGAGTTTTTTCTTACACACTCGCACGTGACCAACAATGGTGTCGGTGAACTGCAATGAACAAGTAACCACGCGGTTCACTATGACCGCATTTTAATCACTTAGAGTAAAATAATGACATTAAACTAATACATACAGATATCATTTTTTACAAGGAATATCTTTTACATTTTATATTTGGTTTCGCTCTCACACAGGCGCGTCTCGATCACAGGCACGTGACCAACAATGTGACTCAATATTCAATAGCATACTGGATGGCTCGAAATACAAGAATTTTAACACTTTCGTTCACTTTTGAGAGGGGTTTTAACCTGTATTTCTTCAAAATAGATCGCGAAGACCAGATCACTTCTTCTCTTTTCTGTCACGCTCGTCTCTTCTGTCATTTCATGCCCAGGGCGCGCGATGACAAAGAGCTCAAATTGGTCAAACACACATTTCTTTAATAGAAAAAATTCACAAATTTTTTAAATGTTCTTAATAACTCTAAAACTTCTTTCCAAGCTTCATTTAGAGAAAAATAGCATTACTAAATTGTGAATAAATGAAATCATCCTTGGTTAACACACTGTTTTAGGAGCAATAAGCTTCTGCTAATGAATCTATTCGAGATCTCTGAGATGCGGCTGTAAGGAACATGGCACCTAATGACTCCTTAGCTCTTTTTGTTCCATGTCATTTTGCTTTATTTGATGTTGGATTCATCTTGGGTTCCATCACACGTAATACACCAGAGTTCCCTTGCGTATTTTACGCACATGCGCACTCTTCAAAACTGCCCTTACAAAAAAGAACTGCAGTATATTGAAGTAGAACTGCAGTTTAATGAAGCACAACCATAGATTTGCAGTATAATGAAGTATAGTCACAGTACAACTGCAGTAAAACTGTAGTATAAGTACAGCTGCAGTAAACTGAAAGTTGCATGAAGTATAAAAGCAGTAATACTGCAGTTGTATTGCAGTTTTATTTTACTAGTACTTTAGATGTATTGCAGTATAGTTGTACTCCAGTAAAACTACAGACATTTTAGGTTATACTGCAATACTGCAGTTTTTTCGTGTCCAAAAAACTGCATTTTTCTATATGTAACAAAAACTGTAGTATTACTTCTAAAAAAAAACTGCAGTAATCTTTTGTAAGGGCGTTGACAAAAAATTGTTGACATGCTAAAATGTTGATTGATTGGGGCACTTTTTCCAAGTCAAAAGACAAAAAGTGTCCCACTCAACCTGAATTCACACCTACAGCAACTATGAACAACTGTATTTTCATGAAGTAACGTTAACAAAGATTAGTAAATACAGTAACAAATGTATTGCTCATAGTTAGTTCATGTTAGTTTACTAATGTTTAATTAATTAATGCACAATTAATTGTCTCACAGTTTGTTTTTTCTGTTAAAAATGTTCTCTATACCTGTTGTAAAACCAGTCTTTCAGTGAAAGTTAAAGAGAGTCTGACTGAGAAATGTTATTGAACACATTTATCAAGTTATATTAAATCTACATATGACTATATCTGGTAGACATGCAATGAGAATGACTTAAAGTTAAAGGTAACACTTCCATGAAACAGTATATTTATAATATTAGGTCGAGTTGATTTTCTAGAATGGTTGCAGAGAGTCATTTCCATTATATTCTACCCACAATATGATGATCACAGGTCTTTAAGCATTTCGTTAATGACACTAATACAAAACAAATAGAAATAGAAATTCATACCCATTTAAATATTCTTTTTTGTTGTTGTCATTTGTGCTATTTTCATTAAAGGTGTTTTTTTTATGCTCAAATTGTCAAAAATAGTCTATCAAAGATAAAGATTGACATTTTTGTTAGCCACTCAGGACAAATGATGTACTACGTGTTAATGTCTCTGTCCTTTCTCCTGTGTTTTGATGAAAATTCCCCACAATCCTATATATACATCATTGAAGTGAAGAATGTTTTTCTCCGAAAAGGCAGTCTTGGAGTAACAAGCTTAAACAGATACTCACAGTGGTGAAACAAATCTCATCTGTTAAGCCAAACAATAGTGAGAGGTATGCCTTTACCGAGTCAGAGTAGGACATCAGTACTCCTATCCTGAGAGTGAGTGATTTGTCATTGTCTCCGGTGCGTAAAGGAAAGACTCTGCAGAAACAAGTGCTCATCTTATAGTTCTAAGAAGCCGTTGGAAGTGATGTAGCGGCTTCACGTTACAATGTGATTTAATGTTTATGTCTGAGTCACTGACTCAGCGCTTTGCTTTTAGATGAATTCTCTGCTGTCTGAGGTCAAGGATCAGTTGTTCAGTGAAGGTCTGTATTAATTTCATGCAACATGGAACTAAATTGAAAGTCATAACGCAAATGCTGCTTGGGTAACACTTTAGAATACCGATCCTTTATTAATGAATAACTACACAGGAAAAAATGAGTAATGCATTATTAACTCTTGAACACTTGAAAACAGTTCCTGTCCTTGATTCTGACTGGTCAATAGCTGTGTTTTGTTCACCACTTCACGCAACGCTTCTGTGTATCACTACACAACACCCTTAGCAAGCACTCTTAGCAACGTAAACTGTTTGTTCTCAATTGATATTGTTCATCGAAGCTTACTGTATTGAGAAAGCGAACAAGTGAGCAAATTTATAATTACCTGCATTCAAATGTAGCATTTTCCTTCAGGTCAGTCCTATGTTCCTACACTGTTAAAAAATTACTGTAAATTTTACAGTATAATATTGGCAGCAGGGTTGCCAGCCAGTTACTGTAAAATTTACAGTAGTGTTACTGTAATTTAATTTACAGATTTTCCCTGTATTCTCTGATTACAGTAAATAACTGTATTTTTTTTAATTACGAAGGGTCAATTTACAGCAATATTCTGTAAATTTGAATCAAACCAACACGTGACCCCAGAATGCATTGCAGTTTATAGCAATATGCTGTATTATTAAACAACAGCCAGCGGCTGTAAAATAATGCTGTAATTTTTACAGTAATTCATTACAGTGTAATAAAAATCTGTATCTGCAATATCTTGTCCTTTTAACAGTTAACGGGTATTCCCGTGACTGACATCTCTAATCAAAGCATTTATTAGTTGCGTCTTGTTTTCAATGTAAAATTCTTCGCTATTGACTGACTCACTCATTTGCCGCCATCTAATGGTGTAATAGTGTAACTTCTGTTGCTGTTCACGGTCAGGGACTATTTTTTCCGGCGTAAGGAAGGCATTTACTGATTTTACTACATGAAAGTAGCATTGATTCAAATTTTTGGCTTTAATATTTATATTGTGTGGTAACTGTATTATAAAAGCTATAAGGTACTCGAGGCTGTGCTGTATTGTGAGTAAGTCACGGCTGAAGGGGTTGCAGGCACAATATTTTAAATATGAAACTGTTTCATATCAAAAGTAACCTGCTCTGTTTTGTCTGTCGACGCGTTGTCAGTGTCCTCTTTGCTCCGCGATGTATTTTTCACTGTGCGAGAACATGATGTGTGACGTGAGAGTGCATGGCTTGTCGGACATAGCAACAGTAACTAAAGGGGGCGGGTTTTTGCGAAGGGTCAATTATTACGAAATCCTTCAGAAGGAATTACTAATGATTTGGATCAGTATTCTAAAGTGAGAAACAAGATAACTCACCAACTACTGGAGTCATTGTAAACTTTTGACATTTTTGTATATACAGTAGTGTACCGTATGTTATAGTTCTTAGTACACTGTAATGAATTACTGTAAAAATTACAGCATTATTTTACAGCCGCTGGCTGTTTTTTTAATAATACAGCATATTGCTGTAAACTCCGGGGTCACATGTTGGTTTGACTCAAATTTACAGAATATTTCCTGTAAATTGACCCTTTGTAATTTAAAAAAATACAGTTATTTACTGTAATCAGAGAATACAGGGAAATTCTGTAAATTAAATTACAGTAACACTACTGTACATTTTACATTAACTGTCTGGCAACCCTGCTGCCATTATTATACTGTAAAATTTACAGTAATTTTTTAACAGTGTTGTTCTCTGGGATGTATGAAAAAATAGTAGTGACTAATTAGCTAATAGTGAACGGCCACCTTCAACTGAGCACTAGTACTTACTAATTCATTAATCAGAGTTCTTGTTAGTTAATAGTAGTTACTAGAGTGTTAATAATGCATTACTCATTTGCTCCTGTGTAGTTATTTATTAATGAAGGATCAGTATTCCAAAGTGTTACCGCTGCTTGTTGTCCTGCACAACATATAGGCTAACTGTCATGAGGAAGTGTCATTCTGCACCGCTCGATATAATAGATGACTCTCAACTGTTTCAGCTCGTTGTAACAGCTCACCACATCAACCAGTCACTTTGAAAGCCGAGACACACAGATGGGACAATGGAATTCATCTTCTCTAATTAAAACATAACATGTTCATGTCCTCTCTGACTTCCCCCTCAGCGGCCCCACAAACATGATTCTTGGAGACAAAGGCTGTGCAGTTTTATATGTGCAATAGGTTTCTCTTTGATCGTAGTGCCTAAACTCAGATGACTGCGTTTTAAAAATCTACAGCAGCATCAAATTAAATTTGCACATACAATTGAGAAGGTCATTTTTAGTACGCAGGCCTCTGGATTGTTCTAAATTATACGCTCAGTTTCTGCATTGCATTAACAGTTGTTATGTAAAATACTACTGCTAGTACAAATTGTCATGTTCCATGCATCCAGATATCTTTGGTAGAAAATATGTGCAGTACTGAGTAGGAAAAATGCTTTTTGTGTCCTTCTAATGCAGTGACTCTATATCTGTGGTGAACAGATCTCTGGGAATAGAAGGAGATGAGCATGATTCCCCCTAATTTTCAGGGACTAGAGGATTAATCATCTGCTAAGATGCCCATCTGTGATTTATTTCAAGAGCTGAAATATGTTATGTGTGCTTCATGCCATCTCATATATTTCTGCAATTATCATCAGGCTCTGTGGCAAAGGATTTAAAGGACTGTCTCTGAACTAATTTTTGGCACCGGTTCTTATGAGGTGAAAAGAAGATGATGACTTTCCTCAGAAATATGTTTTTGTGGTTAGCCACCGTTCTGTCTTGGTTTTGTGTCTGTTTTATTCAAATCTGAACAACGCGAGTACTGCAGCGGGCGAAACAGGAATTGAAATGTTGTCATTTTCCTGCAGGTTGGTAAGCTAGTTGTATTATTGCTGTTTGGTTTTGATATGCAAATTGCCTTCATTTACATAAATGTCACAGAGCAGGACTTTGACTTCTGAAACAATTCTGTTGTCTGAAAATGTAACCTTTATAATAGTGCTTATAAAAAGTGCATTACGCCATTAACGTTGAAAATGTACGAGGAGCCGTTTACTACGAGCCGAGGTCACTGCACAATTCACAGAGAAATACAGCACAATTTTGCTTTAGTTACCGGACACATGGTGAAATGATTTTAAAAATGTTTGTTACACTTTATTTCAATAGTCCCATTAGGCATTCTACTAACTGTAACTTTGCAACTACATGTCAACTAACTCTTAGTATTAGACTGTTGGGTTTGTAGAATAAATTGACTTGCACTTGCAAAGTTACTTTCAGTCAATGTCTAAATGGACTCTCGAAATAAAGTGATACCAAAATGTAACAAAGTGTTACCAAAATCGGGAGCATCAAAATAAAGTGTTGGCAGATATTAAGCAAGACAATCTACTAAAACTCTAATGACTGCTAGTTGACATGTAGTTGCAGTTAATTGTAGTTCTTAGAATGTTTGCAGTGGACTATTGAAATAAGGTGTTACCAAAACGTTACAACAAAGTGTTACCAAAATGGGGAGCATCAAAATAAAGTGTTAGCAGATATTAAGCAGACAATCTACTAAAACTCTAATGACTGCTAGTTGACATGTAGTTGCAGTTAATTGTAGTTCTTTGAATGTTTGCAGTGGACTATTGAAATAAGGTTTTACCAAAACGTTACAACAAAGTGTTACCAAAATGGGGAGCATCAAAATAAAGTGTTAGCAGATATTAAGCAGAAAATCTACTAAAACTCTAATGACTGCTAGTTGACATGTAGTTGCAGTTAATTGTAGTTCTTAGAATGTTTGTAGTGGACTATTGAAATAAGGTTTTACCAAAACGTTACAACAAAGTGTTACCAAAATGGGGAGCATCAAAATAAAGTGTTAGCAGATATTAAGCAGAAACAGTCTACTAAAACTCTAATGACTGCTATAGTTGACATGTAGTTGCAGTTAATTGTAGTTCTTGAATGTTTGTAGTGGACTATTGAAATAAGGTTTTACCAAAACGTTACAACAAAGTGTTACCAAAATGGGGAGCATCAAAATAAAGTGTTGGCAGATATTAAGCAGACAATCTACTAAAACTCTAATGACTGCTAGTTGACATGTAGTTGCAGTTACTTGTAGTTCTTAGAATGTTTGTAGTGGACTATTGAAATAAGGTTTTACCAAAACGTTACAACAAAGTGTTTCCAAAATGGGAAGCATCAAAATAAAGTGTTTGCAGATATTAAGCAGACAGTCTACTAAAACTCTAATGACTGCTAGTTGACATGTAGTTGCAGTTAATTGTAGTTCTTAGAATGTTTGTAGTGGACTATTGAAATAAGGTGTTACCAAAACGTTACAACAAAGTGTTACCAAAATGGGAAGCATCAAAATAAAGTGTTGGCAGATATTAAGCAGACAATCTACTAAAACTCTAATGACTGCTAGTTGACATGTAGTTGCAGTTACTTGTAGTTCTTAGAATGTTTGTAGTGGACTATTGAAATAAGGTGTTACCAAAACGTTACAACAAAGTGTTTCCAAAATGGGAAGCATCAAAATAAAGTGTTTGCAGATATTAAGCAGACAGTGTACTAAAACTCTAATGACTGCTAGTTGACATGTAGTTGCAGTTAATTGTAGTTCTTAGAATGTTTGTAGTGGACTATTGAAATAAGGTGTTACCAAAACGTTACAACAAAGTGTTACCAAAATGGGAAGCATCAAAATAAAGTGTTGGCAGATATTAAGCAGACAATCTACTAAAACTCTAATGACTGCTAGTTGACATGTAGTTGCAGTTAATTGTAGTTCTTAGAATGTTTGTAGTGGACTATTGAAATAAGATTTACCAAAACGTTACAACAAAGTGTTACCAAAATGGGAAGCATCAAAATAAAGTGTTGGCAGATATTAAGCAGACAATCTACTAAAACTCTAATGACTGCTAGTTGACATGTAGTTGCAGTTACTTGTAGTTCTTAGAATGTTTGTAGTGGACTATTGAAATAAGGTGTTACCAAAACGTTACAACAAAGTGTTTCCAAAATGGGAAGCATCAAAATAAAGTGTTTGCAGATATTAAGCAGACAGTCTACTAAAACTCTAATGACTGCTAGTTGACATGTAGTTGCAGTTAATTGTAGTTCTTAGAATGTTTGTAGTGGACTATTGAAATAAGGTGTTACCAAAACGTTACAACAAAGTGTTACCAAAATGGGGAGCATCAAAATAAAGTGTTGGCAGATATTAAGCAGACAATCTACTAAAACTCTAATGACTGCTAGTTGACATGTAGTTGCAGTTAATTGTAGTTCTTAGAATGTTTGTAGTGGACTATTGAAATAAGGTGTTACCAAAACGTTACAACAAAGTGTTTCGAAAATGGGGAGCATCAAAATAAAGTGTTAGCAGATAATAAGCACACAGTCTACCAATACTCTAATGACTGTTAGTAGACTGTGTGCTTAATATCTGCTAACATTTTATTTTGATTCTCCCCATTTTTCAGTAAATTATAGATCTTAGAAGGTCTACAAAAGTCCACTTTAATAGTTCAATAGTCCACTATATATTTCGATTGGACGATGGAAAAAACGCAAATGACGTCGGGTGCTTTTCTGCTCAGAGTTGATGTTTTTTCAATTTCAGGGACTGCGAGCGCTCCTGCAAAAACGCGAGGCACCCGGGGCGCATAAACAACACGCAGAACGCTCACTGCCATAGAAAACAATTCAAAAAAGGTGCCTCTCACTGCAAAAAATGCGTTCAGTGTGACCGGGGCCTAACTCTGCAACTACATGTCAGTTATAGCAGTTGTTAGAGTTTTAGTAGATCGTCTGCTTAATATCTGCTAACACTTTATTTTGGTAACACTTTATTGTTACATTTTGGTTACACAAAGTCCATACTGTCAATAAGATATAAAACATGAATTTCAAAGTTCTTTGCCGATGACACTCTAACAGCAACCCATTTTGGTAACACTTTATTTTGATAGTCCACTTTAGACAGGAAGATGTTTTTAAACTAAATTTTTTCAACAAATTTACCATCAACTCGTAAACTCAGGCCTTAAAGAAAACCGCATGTTTCCCACTTGTAATTACGACTTTGGGGTCACGTTCATGTGCCTTAAACATAAATATGATATTTCTGATATGACTTGCACCATAACATTCGAAATGGGGAATGTGAGAAATGAAAGTAATAGCTTTTTTGAAAATCAGCTGTTCACTTAAAATTGTCCGCGGGAACTAATGCATGAATTAAATTCAGAGGCATTTTTTTTTTTTCAGCTGGAGAGGTTATGTGAGAGAGTGAGAATGCTAACTGAAATGGTGCGTAGCTCAGCACCAGTGACGACAGATAAAGTAGGTAAGCTAGCAAGAGATTAATGTGTGATGTAAATACAAGACATGCACAAAGACAAATGAAAATTTTTTGCAGTGCTGGTGGGGAGGCAGTGTCTGACTCAAGTGAGGCATGCGGAAAAGTTTCCAACGGGACCTGACAAGTAGCCATGATACACCACGTACACAATGGAGCTCGGAATGAAAACTGCCACCATCCTGTCTGCAACAGACAACAACAAAGGATGGGACACATTAATCATTTTTTGACAGCATGCCTCTCCTATAATGTCTGACATGACGACAAAGCAGACCAGAGTGCATTCTTACATCCAGCTCCTCCTTACTTTTTACCTGGTTTGCTCAGATAACTTCATTATCACCTTTCTCTCATGCATTTCTCAGTTTGTGTAAAATGGATATGCACATATGAATACGTAAAATATATATGAAAAGACAATAAAGTTATATCATGTGTTAACTGGGTTTTAGTGAAGTGGTTTTCATTTTTAGGGAACTCGAGTTCAGATCGTTTAAAGATGAGTGAATCACTCTTTTTGTCAAATGCTTGGCCGAACGGGTCTGCGAAACGATCTGACTTGACCCTTCGCAAATAGTTTGATTGACAAGCAATCTAAGCAATCATAACCCAGAATCCGCCATTTAAGCTTAAACTTGAAAAATTCTTTCCGCACTTGAAACAACATTCCTTCTGATGTTCATTCATGTTCATTTGACGCTATAAATGAACTAGTATGAAGAGACGATCGGTTCACGAGGAGCTACAGCGATCTGTCACGACACATTAAAGAGACACTATACGCTATTTATCGTTTAAAAATTTCAAATATGAAACTGTTTCCTAGGTTGTCAAGTGTCCTCTTTGCTTTGCGATGTATTTTTCACTGCATGAGAGCATGATGTGTGGCATGAGAGCGCATGGCTTGTCAGACATAGCAACAGTAACTAAAGGGGGCGGGTCTTTGCGAAGAGGGTTAAGAGTGGACTTTCCACTACTTTGGTATTATTAGTTTATGAGACTCTTGCTCATAAACTGAGCTAATCACAATAACAGGACACGTAGTTACATAACGCAACATCGTTAGTTTAAATGAATCCAAGTAAAATTTGTACGTTTCACTGTAGTTTCCCACCAGCTACAGACTAATTTCTCTAACTTCGTGTAGTTTGCTTCATTCCAGGGTGTTAAATACATATGCTCACTAATCGGTGTAAATAAAGTGATTCATTGTGGTATTGTGATAAAATAAAACTAGTATGATTTCCAGTACGATTTCATAATGTGATCCCCCAAAATGAATTTTTATTGGACTGTTGTGGTTTTGAAACATTGCGTCGCTCACTTGCAATGCAGACGTGGTGTTTTACACAGAAGAGTACATGCGGTAGTCCTCTGAACCGCCCACAGCAGTTCCACACAGATGGTTCCGCGGGTCTTTGAAGAGCATGGAGCGTGGCCAGCCATGGAGAAGCGGTCATGTCCTCTTATTACTGCAGCTACCCCAGTTCAATCTCCATTTCAACATTTCCCTTCAGCTTCAGCCTATAGACTGACTAACTCGGTCGCATACCATTAGAGGTTTCAAGGTCAGACAAAGGTACCCACATGAGAAGTGCAGTATGCCAGATGCTAGTCATGGTATGAGATCTTTCCCAATTTTGATGGGCCACTAAAGTATATAGTGATGCATAATTCAGATTTACATACCAGGGGCTGTATTCACGAAACATTCTTCTTAACTGCCAATTTCTTCTTATTTTCTTACTTAAGAAAAGAGGTAAGATTATTTTGTATTCCCCAAAAACTTTTCTTAATTTGCACCGATGTAATTGCTTTGTTAATTCTTCTTCTTCTCCGAAATGAATCACATTTTTGAAGGACTAAACGTCCTTGAAGAGACTCATGCAACTTTGCTCACCTATCAAAAGTTGAGAAAATTTACATCTGATATGAGTTTTTTGACAAAACGGCTGATAGCGCCGCCTACAAAATTCCAATTAAGCGTCGACGTTTCACATACAAGTATACAATTCGGTAGACGCATGTAACAGCCCAATACCTACAAAAAAAATCTGCTCGTGCAAAACCTCAACCTTCTCTGCAGTTTTTGCCTTTTATCCTCTTAGAGTTCAAATCAGATCAACATCATATTAGGTCAGTCTAATTTTAATTCCAAAGACCTTGAGTTTTCGTTGAACGTGGTGGCCCGACAAAATGTTTCGCAATGAAACAAGAAGTTGTTGTAACTCTAGCATACATGTCCGATCTACCCCCAAACTTCCCGTTTGACAAGACATCTACATGCCAACATTTAGTTATAGTCATAGCGCCACCAGCTGGTAGCAGGAAGTGTGGCAAATCCAAATGAAGGATGCAGTCCTCCTATATTTATGTACTTAAATGCATATTTCCCACCGTGCTCTGTTTCCTAAAGCCACCGGGTGGCGGTGGCACGGGTGCGAGGGCCCTTTCATCGCTGCTTGCAGCTTCTTATCTTTTGTTCTCGAAAATGTTCTTAAGATAAAATTTAAGTAGTATTCATATTCTCAAAAAGAATGTTCTTAAAGAATGTCACTAGCTAGTTAAATATAGTACATTTCTACTACTAGTACAATGAATGTGGACGCAAACTCTGAAGTGACACCGATCATTTGCGCGCACAGAAACAGGACGCATTCATTCTAGAAAGAGCGCAAGTATGACCGACGACAAATGAATGGGAAAGTCTGCTGCATCTTTACAGAGACTCTTTTAAAATAGCTATTTTAACATGACACATCGCATTAAAAAGTCAAAAAACTCCCGTCAAGCCTTTCGCAACAAAAATTGTCTGCATGTTTATTATGATATCCACTGTAATCTCCAGGCAGCGCACAAATACGGGCTTTGAACAATACCTGACTTTCAATCAAATAACACCAAAGCCTTTCAATTTCTTCTTAAGTAAAAAAACCAAAACATTACAAAAAAAAAAAAATGTTAGAATTTTCGCTTAAGAATTAACTTCTTTCATGAGAAGATTTTCATAAATTCGGCCCCAGATTCTCAATTATATGACCTACACTATACACAAAAACCAATAACCAACAAAAATCAATCAAATGAGATCTTGAAAATGAGATTTGGTTGATTTTGCTATAATAAGTAATTTTTTAAATAAGTTTTTGGTAACCTAAAAGCTCCCTTTTTTTACAGTTAAATCTGAACAAGTAACATTTTACAAAGATTATTTGAGAATGTTTTACAAGAAAGCACGATTTCATAAACGTTGTATTACTTACGGTTTCTTTGTAACTGTGTGTGACCGTTTCTGAGTGAAAATTGTCAATGAGGAAATCCTACACCATTTTTTTCAGTGCAGTACAGTTCACTTTAAATCTCTATATTATTGGTTTCACTAAATTCACTAAACAATAGCTTTCCAGTAGCGCATTAACGGTGTCATTATGAGCATCTTCAAAGTAGGCTATTTGTTGAGTATTAGTTGCTTCTTGGCAGTAATGGGGAATGCAACATGATCCAAGAGTAAATACCTTTATTTGAGCAGAGTCGCATCAATGCAGAGGCCAAACCATGTCTTTGTACTAACAATCTACTGATCACATGTGCAAACAGAGCCCAGAACATCCTTTCTGCCCAGCCTTTCTGTAGCAGTGCAGATCTGCTCTGGACTTAGGAGAACCTTGTTTGTTGGGTAAATAAAATTTTCTTGAATGTAATTTCATGACACGTTGCATCGCCTGTGAAGGCTGGATGAGTACTTTTTATAGAGTGAGAGTCTGTTAAATAAAAATAATCAAGAAATTGTTTTTTTGAAAGTGTAGTTCAAAACTTCAACAAAGAGACTGAACTTAAGTAGCTCTGAAGTCATCACGAATTGAACTATATATTAAAACAAGTGAACAAATAAATGTTGAGGTATATGAGCCATTATTTTAACTCAAAAACATTGTGGGAAATGGAAGCTCAAGTGTTTATCTGCCACTCCACTCACTTTATCCACGACTCCCAGAGTCTCCTCATTCTTTTGTAGGTGAGAACAAAAGGTTTGCGTCTGAAGATTTGGGGAAGTGCTTTTAGCCTATCTTGTAGTCTGTGACTCGGGTATCTGCTTTGGTCTTGAAGAGCAATTTCCTGAAGAAAAGTTTGGGATCCTCTGAGTAAATTCTTAGCCCGCCTTTCTTTGCACCTTTTTGTCACCCTTGAAATGCAAAGCAAATAAACACAGTTGAGCGAGCCCTGTTAGTTAGTCTATGGTGTCAACAGGTGACTAGTCTGACTGGGTCCTCACACCCACAGCGGTATTTTACTCCTCTGTGCAGATGGGTTGATATCCAATACTTTGTGTTATTAGAAGATATAATTCTCCCTAGTCAGTCTGATTGGATTGGACATATTTGTACAGAAAATCTCTCATACATAAAATCTCATTTGTTGAATTTTAGCACATGCAATTTCTAAATCGCACAAGTCTGCAATTTTATTTGTTAATTTATCTATATTTTAATTCAGAATACTGCACCGTTACTGTGCGCATGTTTAAGATGTTAACCAATCAGAGCTCGCTCGGCACAAATGAGAACAAAGCAAAGCGGGAGAACGGAATAGGCAAACGGGAGGAAAGAAGAAAAAATATGGATGCAGTTCAGAATAAAAATGATTTGGTACCAAAGAGAAATTCAACATCAGTTGTTTGAGAGAGTTTTGGAGTCAAACACTGGACAAAAGATGCCAACTCACACTTATTTCACACAAGTTGCTGTATGAGAAATGTAAGGCGGGCGTTGAATACGAGTTTAAGCAGGTGAAATAATCGTCATTTATTTGATGTTGTCTGTTTTTTTTTGTT
The DNA here is from genome assembly GCA_037194245.1 of Opsariichthys bidens. Taxonomy (NCBI): domain Eukaryota; kingdom Metazoa; phylum Chordata; class Actinopteri; order Cypriniformes; family Xenocyprididae; genus Opsariichthys; species Opsariichthys bidens. Next base: position 3,902,958 of record CM074314.1, read on the forward strand.
TATGAAGCTGTAAACACAGTTACTTCATCGTGAAACGTTTTGTTATGCACTTCTTGTGCACTGAATACATTCAGAATGAAGCATGTTTGAAAAAGCAAAAACAATTACCAAAATTGCAAATTGCAATTGCAACATTGATTAAAAAAAATCGCAATGTGATGATTTTGTCCATATTGCACAGCCCTAATCGGTAACACATTAAGTAAAGCCTTCCATGTATGTTGCACTATAAGGGTATAAATAATGCATTATATCTCATAAAATTGTAAATGCACTCTAATATGTTTTAGTGTTTTAATGCATTATACTTTCTAAAGGTGTAAAAAATGCATGGTTAGAATTTTACAAGCATTAGTAACTGTAAGTGTCTGCTTAATATCTATTTTGATGCTGAAGTCAACTTATTCTACTGACCCGAACACAAGTCTACTAAAAGTTAAAGTTGAAGTCGAAGTTAAAGTTATAAAGCGGACTATCGAAATGAAGTGTAACCGAAATAACCGACGCATCGTTTTAATGCATTTTCAGGCTCCAAGTAAAGTGCTACCGAAGTTTTTGCAAATAAGAATATTTTTGGATGATCAGCTTTCAGCGTGCATTTGTACTTCTCCCTCTATCCGCACCTTCCTCTCTTCTTACTGACAGTGGGCTCCACTTTCATCACATGGAAATAATAAAGAGGTCAAGCAAATACCCCTCCTCGTGGGTGTTGATGGTGGGGATAAAGGAAGATGGATGTCCCTGGTGTCAACATTGCAGGTGTTTGCTTTTATGACCAAGCATGGTCTGCAAGCAGTTTCTCATTACAATCTAGAGAGCAGGACAGCCTTCAAGACTCCTGCGTTCATACAGTGTTCCTTGGACTGTGTAATTTAAGAGACTAATTTAAGGGGGAAGCAAATCTGATTTTATTCAAAGCAGATCTGTGTCAAATAGAGATTCACCAACGTGGTCAGACTTCAAACCAAGCTTTTTTTTGTGTTCTGCAAATCTTTCCACTTTAGAAAAAGCTCACTTTAGTAACCCGACTTGTAAGACAAGGAGATAAAAGCTGTCGACCCGAAGGGATTTGTAGAAATAAGACGATGTGAAATTCTTATGCTTTCAGTCATTAAGAGAAGACATAGAGACACCGGTGTTTAGTTCTCAAAAGCATCAACTATAGTGAAGCAACACACCTTATGATCATTTGAAGTCACAAGCTGAACATAGGGATTCTCTACTGTTTTTTCTCCGTTTTAGGAATGTCAGTTGTTACAGAATTGTCTTCTGGTCTGCTTGTGAAATTGGTTATTACACAGTGGTTCATCTTACATCAGCCAGCCTATAAAGACAGCACATTTAACTTTTGAAAGGGCAAGGATTTTCTCTCCAGGTTCTCAGTCTGGGTTGATGCACTATTTCTTTCAAAAACATCTGCAAAGAATTACAGCCTTACTATTAAAATTAAAATGGAAAACCTTGGCTCTAAGGTCAAGTAAAAAAAGGATGGACTAACAAGGATGACCAGTGTTTCACTTTGATGTTCTGCATCATCTCCATGCAGTCAACTGCTATTGACCATTAATTAAGGGCTTTAACAATTGACCCTTCGCAAAGACCCGCCCCCTTTAGTTACTGTTGCTATGTCTGACAATTCATGCGCTCTCATGCCACACATCATGTTCTCACGTTGTGAAAAATACATCCCGCAGCAAAGAGGACACTGACGACGCGTCGACAGACATATAAAACAGTTTAAGAAGTCTAATGAGGTTTAATCCATAAATAGCGTATAGTGTCTCTTCATACTAGTTCATTTATAGCATCAAATAAACATGAATGAACATCAGAAGGAATGTTGTTTCAAGCGCGGAAGGACGTGAGTACACTGTTCTCATGTTCAATAGACAAGTAACCTTTTAGTGAAAACAAAAATTAAATTAATATTAATCATTCAAAAAATAACAATTAACAAATATATGCAAACTGTAAATTCGATCCCCTAAACCTTCCCATCACAAAAAAACTTTCTGCATTTTTACATTTAAAAAAATAAACATTATTCTTGTATGATTTAAAAACTGCTTTCCTCATGGGGACCAAAAAATGTCCCCAAAGTACAAAGATTTTGTATATTGACACACACACACACACACACACACATGCACACGCACACACTTTTTGAGAACAAGGTGGAGTGTTTATGCACACTGAGCTCCGCTTGAAGGAGCGACAGCGATCTGTCACGACACATTAAAGAGACACTATACGCTATTTATTGTTTAAATTTCTTAAAAAAATTACGAAACCGTTTTATATGTCTGTCGACGCGTCGTCAGTGTCCTCTTTGCTCCGGGATGTATTTTTCACCTCGTGAGAACATGATGTGTGGCGTGAGAGACATTGTCGGACATCGCAACAGTAACTAAAGGGGGCGGGTCTTTGCGAAGGGTCAATTATTCCCCAACTTCGGCCTCCTTTTGATCATTTTTTGTGTGTTCTTCGGTTCCCCCAGCTTGCATCGGAGACTTGAGCTTACCTATGCTCATTTCAAGCTACATAGACTGGAGGTGGCTGATCTTTCCGTGTCGAAATGCTTTCTCTCCTCCCTCCCTCTGATAATCATCTCTAATGAATGGCTGTGTGTGGCTGAAGTGCCGGATGATAACGATCATGTCAAGGAGGGTAGGGTTCAGGTCTCAGAAATAAATCAGAACATTCCATCTTAACCATCTGGATGTCTTCCATAATGCCACACACTCACTGATTGTGCTTGAAATGGACCTACACCAAAATCAAACTTGGCACCACCCAAGCATTCTTGGCCCTGTCGCTGTTGCTCTGCGTGTGAGGCGGCCCATATCAGAACCGTATGTGCTGCTCATTGTGTGTGTTGTGTTCTGATGTCAGGTGGAGATAGAACACAAAGTGTGTGTGCATGTGAGTTTTGGTTGTGTTGTTTGTTGTTTGTGTATTGTATGTATATAGGGGTAAGTGTTGACACGCTTGAGAGGGTGTGCATGTAAATATATTTATGCTTATATGCGTGCATGTAGATTTGGGTGAGATTTCATTATTAAAACGGGCAGCTTGTATAGTCTTGTACATCTGTCGGGTCAAAACTGGCCTTTGACCAACAGTCTGTCTTGAAGAGGAAAGCTTATCGTGAACATGGCCAGAGACGAGGTGTAATTAGCAGTGTTATGGCAAATGATGTTTAATAGCTGTTGAGGCTGTTAAGATGTTGTGGTGACTAAGTCAGTAATTGATGTAAATCGCTGCCTGTCGAGATAGACTGTGATGCCGAACGGCAATCCATCACATGCTGGCGGCTGTCAGGGTGTGTCACGGAATTAATTATTATGTCAACTAAACTTGTGATTCACCCAAACAGGGAAAAAGGGAATTTGTACTTGTGGCTGGTTTTATCCTCAGGAGTACACAAATGTATAATTACTTCTGTCACATTTTGACAAATCCCTCTTATGGTGACGTCTACTTTGACAGAGGATGGTGTTGAAGCAATCAGTCACAGTCTTGCTTATACTATCTGATTGCTCAATGGCATTTCAATGGCGTGTGACACTACTGCTGAAATGAAAAACTACTAAGCTTCGTTATACAATTTGATACATTCTAGTGTGTTTTGTAGGGTTTGAACTAGTGCCAGAAATGAACTTAAAAAAAAAAAAAATTAAAATAAAAATTCTGTCATTAATTCCTCACCCTCGTGACGTTCTACACCCGTAAGACCTTCGTTCATCTTCAGAACACAAAGTAAGATATTTTTGATCATATCCGATTGACCCTTCGCCGGCAGTTTGATTGACAGGCGATCTGACCAATCATAACCCTGAATCCGCCACTTTCTCCGTCAAAGTAGTCAGGGGAATTAATAGATTAACGTTGGTGAAGTTGAACTTGAAATATTGTGTGCACTCACGTCTTTCCACGCTTGAAACAACATAAATGAACTAGTATGAAGAGATGATCGGTTCACGAGGAGCTACAGCGATCTGTCACGACACATTACTTTAAACTTCTTTAAAAAATTACAATATTTTAAATATGATGTCTGTCGATGCATCGTCAGTGTCTTCTTTACTCCGGGATGTATTTTTCACCGCATGAGAACGTGATGTGTGGCGTGAGAGCGGCATGGGTTGTTGGACATAGCAACAGTAACTAAAGGGGGCGGGTCTTTGCCAAGAGTCAATCAACACTTTCAGATGCCCAGAAAGCTATATTTAAATTTTTAATATTTACTGTGGTTCAACCTTAATATTATAAAGCGACAAGAATACTTTTTGTGCACCAAAAAAAAAATAATGACTTTTCAACAACATGTAGCGATGGCCGATTTTAAAACACGTCACGTGAAGAACTGAAAAACGCTAAACACTTGAGACGTAACGAAGCCTCGTTTACTGAAATTCATGTGACTTTGGTGCTCCGAACCACTGATTCTAATACAGTAGTATGTAAAATAAAGTGCATCCGATATACATGTAGTGTTGACATAATGGATGTGGAAAATTCTTATTGAGGACTGAGCAGGTCCATTTTTCTAATCCTCTGAATGAAAAATTCGACCTGCCAGCACAAAGCTTGTTTTTTCTCAAAGCTGAGACAACCCTAAAAGCTTCCTACCTGAATCCTTTATCCAAATATTGAGAGAGACCCTCTTGATATTCTAGCTCACTGCTATTTATCCTGAGATTCCGGGGATTAACGCACCACTAGTCATTCCTTCAGAGAGAGTGAGGATAAGCTTTCACACGTTTCACCTGTTTAACTTACTGAAACTGGACAACCTTACAGAACACGGGAAAAACTCATTCTATTTTTTATTTTTCGCATAGGAGTTTTTGAGATTTACTAACTCCAAAAAGTTGAGACACTTTTAAATTTGCAAATTAAGTTTATTTTACAAAAACCTTTTTTTTTATTTTTGCAGTGAATAATAATAACCAGCATAGTATATTTGCAATTAAATGACTTGCATTTATAGTAGTGGAGAAAACGATAAGCGATACATTCTATTAGAGCAAAAATAAATCACAAATGACAAAATAAACTCAAACACAACAGTGAGTAATGCAATATTAACATTCTAGTAACTGCTCTCGACTAAGAAACTGATTACACAAGTATTACCAAATCTTTCAGAAGGCATTACTGATTATTTGGATCAGTATTCTCTAAAGTAAAAAGCAAATAACTCTGTAGTAATGACTGATATCAGCCTATCAGAGTAAGCTTTTGAGGTCTTTGTAAGGTTTTGGATATTAATCGCTTCTGACAGATTTTGTAATACTTGAGTCATTACTGGGTTACCACGTTCTTCTCTTTATACTGATCCAAATAATTAGTCATTCTTTACTTGAGTCATTACTAGTGGGTTACCATGATATTTAATTTAGAATTAATTATACTTTACTCACATTAATTATGAACCTGTAGTAGCTTTAGTAGTCCTCTGGGAGGTATGAAAAAGTACTTTCTAGCTAATTATTACTCATTCATCTGAGTTGCTGATATTGCATTACTCATTTGTTCCTGTGTAATTACTCATTAATGACACAACAGTGTGTCACCAATTTCTGTATCACTCTTTGTAATATTTTACCCTGAGCTATGCCTAAACATATAACGGAGTGTCTATTTACACTAAGTGTAAATAGCGTGCCTTGTTGCGAACACTATTTACACTAACTCCGCCCACCATTCCAATCAAGTTTTAAAAAATGACTCCATCTTCATTTGTTCGCAGTAGTGAATTAGGATCACAGACCTGCATGGCTTTTAATGCAATCGACGTGGGTTCAATTTTATTTCGTGGAAATAAACTGCCAACAGGTGTTTAATAATATTTAAAGTGTTTATTGGGTAGGATTAGAGAAAGGTATGGTATATAGGGTGTAAATAGGATCTATCACTATTTTCACCTATAGTGTAAATAGCATACCGCTAAGAAAGTAAGGTTGTAGTGTAAATTGAATATACTGCTATTTTCACTTAGTGTAAATAGCAGCTATTGCTAAGAAAATATGAATTGAATTAATTTCACCATATATTGTACCCTAACCATTACGACCTTCCCATCTGATCACGTGGGATTGTTGTAAGGGACTTCTGTTCTGATTTGTCCATCTGTGTGACAACCATCCCCAACCCCCCCATTGGTTTCTGATTTACTCAGCTCTGTGATTTACTTGATTTGCCGAATATACTTTTCAGTATATTGATGTAGTGTGCTGTATATTTATATATATATGATGAAATATGGTTAGTCAGCGTTTGACTTCCTCTTTGAGTTGTGCCTGTTTGTTGACCTGAACTTCTCTCTTTTGGAGACGGCACAATAGGCAGCCTATTCGCAGCAACTGACCCCAACAGAACGTCCTGCCATAATGGAAAGTGTCCGCTTCCAGCAGATGCCTTGCGGGAGTTTGGATGGGCCGTTTTACCTGACCTCAGCTCTTTACCTCATGAGGCTGATGATGTAGAAAAGACATGATGCGTGCACATGGGATGCCATCGAATGGGGAGAGTGACAGAAGATTTCACGGATTTCAACTCTGGATTATGTTTCAATAGAAAACCTATCCATTTACCCCAAATCGTGCACTAGCTTTTATTGTGAATAATGTAATACGTGAACATTAGCCTGGAAGAAAAATGTAGCTATTCATGATTGAGTATGGAAGATTGGGGGATGCATTTCCTCTATCTTACACTGAGTGGCAGGAGATCTGTAGGGAATTTTTTCCTCTTGCGGTTGGTCTTTCACTTCAAGGCCATTTCCTCTAATGCATCTCAGCTGCTTTAACTCCCATTGTTGCATATACCAAGGACTCAGAATCAACTGCCTTTGCACTGGAACTATTTTCATAAGGTATGAAGATCTGCTATGAGTCAAATTGTGATGGCTCTTTTGTTGTGGTTCTGATATTTCCTAAGTGTGCCGAATAACTTCAGTGAATCTGAGCCAGGATTGCATTTTTAACGGAAATTATGTTTTGTATAAGTTAACAATTTAGTCCACTTTTGACATTCTACTAACTGTAGGCAACTTTGTTACATAGCAGTCAATAGAGTATTAGTAGACTTTCTGCTTAATATCTGCAAACACTGTATTTGATGCTCCTCAAGTGAACTGTAAACCCTAACGCTCAAAAGAATCAATTGGTTTGAGTTGGGCAAACTCAAATTAAACAAATTAGTTCAACCGAATGAACTTTTATGAGTATTTAGAACTTTCTTTTTCGTTTGAGTTCATGAAACTGACACATTTTAAGTAACCTGAACTGTTTCTTTTCACTTTTAGACAAACTTAAAATTACCTGGGCTGGGATTTATATTTCCCAGCATGCTTTGCCACTCGAAAGGGGGAATAAATGCTCAAATGAAGTGTTATATAATGGTTTTTGTGCAAGATTAATATTAAGTGTGGGGTTTAGTTGTGTTTAATGCTTTGCTATCCCGATTTTGAAGAGTTTCGGTTATGTGGGTTTTTTGGGGATCATGATGACGAGTGGAGCATGGGCTTAGTTTGAGAACAGGTATTTCATAAACGTTTTAAATTTCTGTAAGTTTTTAGCTATTGCTATGCTAATGTTATCAAAGCAATTAGCATTTGCTGAATAAGCCACTTATAGCAAGCTAAGTTTCCACGACTAAAAATATATTTTAAGATGTTGGCGCCGATTGCCTCGTGGGCAGTTTCTTTCAAGTCAAGAGCAATTAAAATGTATGAGTACAAAATCGAAATCTGCCAGTTCTGCCTATCTAAACTAAAAAATGTTAATTATTACCTCCATTTTTTTGAGTTTTGCCAACTTATTTAGGTTTACACTCAATAAGACACTGTGCAAGTCCAAGTCAACTGATCCAACTAACCATAACGCTAACTTAACAGTCTACTAATACTCTAATGAGAGTTAGTTGACATCCAGTTGCATAATGTCTAAAGCAGACTATCTAAATGAAGTGTAACCTCGTATGTTAGTGGACATTGAGATGATGTGACATTAGTTGTGAGTAAGACTGATTAGGCATAATGCCATCATCTAGTCAGGTAAAACATCTCATAATCTTTTTTATTGGGCTTTTTTTTTTTATTTGAAGGGAAAAAAAAAATGAGTGCGCCAGTGTTTGTTTTTGTTTTATTTGAGAGGTGTCCAATCCTGCATGCACCATGACCTACGCTACCATTACTCATCTTGAAAAGCTTAAATATACACACCTTTATAAACTAGACACGACTTTTCAAAATATATATATGAGTTATGAACCTCCTCCTCTTTGCTTTTCCTCCCCACATCTAGACAGCTTTCACATTTGACATTACTGAAAAGGAATTTGTTATCCAGGGATTCTGCGCTCCTTCAACGGCTGCGGCTGCATACGGCACTGCTGGTTTTCCAAGCAGATGAATCCTCCTTATGAATCAGAGCTAGGTTTTGGGCCAGAAATGAATGTGTGTGTTGGACTAGGCTACACATTTCTGAAGACCACACAGGTTTCCAGCCTGACGTCCAACTCTCTCTGCTGCCCTCCATCTTTGTCTTGACATGTCTCCATGGAAATGAGGTCACAAGTTCAACAGCAGCAGGGGGACGGACAAGACAGAAGCGAGGGCAACCTGCAAAATACCCACCACCAGAAGACAGAAAGACATTCTATGCCTCTGTTATCTTTGGAAGCATCAGTGAAATAGATTAACTCAGTGTAATGTCATCATGATAAATAGTAAGCTGGTTTTAAATGAAAACTCGGCTACATTTTCTGTGGAACCTGTATTTATTATGCATATATTCCCATAAATTCATTATAATGCACGCATAATGCCTTATAAATACAGTACAGACATATTTTTAATAAAACATCACCAACAACTCAGCTGTCAACATCTGTCTAAAAATGTAACGCATTCTATGAATCCTCTATTTAATGACATTATTCATAATGCCTTATAAAAGCAAAAAGAAATGATATTGTATCTCATGAATAACCACAGTTATAATACTTACCTATTAAGTATAAGTTTAAAAAAAGCTTCATAATGTGGTCATAATTTTTATTATAAGAGGTCTTTGTCTGCTTTAAGTAAAGTATGATTTTAGTCTGATCTTATAAGATATCATGACATTTTTGAACACTTTTATTATTTATATGGCTACCAGTGGGCTTAAATTTAACATAAAAATTTAAATTAACATCAGCTTATTGGAAACAACCACTTATAGTAAACTGCACTGAAAAAAATATATATTTTGCAAGTTTTTGCACGCATATTTTTAAAATCAATTTCTCTCATGGAATTAAGTAAACTCTGCTAATCTAAAAAAATAAGTAATTTTAACTTGGCTAGTATAGGCTAAAAGGTTGAGTAATTTATACTCAGTTGAAGTTTCCTTTGCGATGCATTTTACTATATAACACTGAATTAAAAGACGCTTTTAAAGTGTGTGCTTTACTTAGAAACATCCAAGTGAATAATACAAGAGATAGTGTTAACACCATATCTACATATTAGAAATAATGCAGCACATGAACACTTGGTACACAATGCACAATAACATTCAAGTAGAAAATGAACTCCAAATGTCACACAATGACAAAACAGTGTTAATACAGCTGGAAAACAGCGAAAAACAACCTCATTAAATATTTAAGGCCCAGTGTATCAGAAAAGTTGAGTAGTTTTACTTAATTTTATAATGGTGATATTTACACCTTAAATTCTACAAACTCGAATTGAGTACTAATATAGAATTTACTTATTTAAATTTTTGCATGAACAAACTTTTTCTGGTAGAAATTACATTTGTTTTCTCTGTAGTATAAAATCATGTTCATCAGTGTGTGCCGATCTTAACAATGTAAAGGCTTAGAAAGCATGTTATGAATGTGTTATAAATAATCGTACTCTTAAAGTTACAACCACAAATAGTTAAGTATTATATAACTGTTGTTAGGATTATTCACCCGATGAAAGTTTTTTTTATGCACAGAAAAAAAAAAATGATGCAGGATTTACTTTGAAACCAAATTGCTAGTAAGTGTCAAAACTAATTGCAAAGAAACATGAAGTTTTGAAGTAGAAAGATTGAAAGGTATTTTATTGTAAAACACAATAATAAATCAACTTTAACAAAAAAAAAAGCATTATTTTTAGAGAGATGGAATTGTTAGTGCCTTCTGATGTCTCATACAAAATGTCTCAGTAGCAAATTCATTTAACCTGTCCTTGTGGATATTTAAATCAGTGGCGGGGGTGTTTGTGCACTGACCTTTGACCTCACACTCCCTAAAGAGCCACTGCACAACTCCCTGCTCCCTCGTATCCTCACACAAATATACACTCAAACAAGTCGTTTCATTATCTGCGGAACACCTGAGACAGAAAGCGAGACATACGGAAGAGTACACAGAAGGAGACGAGAGGGAAGGAAGATGTAGATGCTGGTGATCTCATTTAAAGTGCTGAGGTTTTACCATTTTAAATGAATTCCCACCATGTTGTGCCATAAATGACCTCACCAGTCATGCTGCTGCAGTAAACTAAACTAACAGGAATGTGCTGTAAGAAAAACAGAGCGTGCGGCGAGGAGCACCACTACGGGATCGGGAACTGCTTGCCGGGGGTGCGTTAATGCCGCACTGTTAAACCACTGACATGTGCGAGTGTGTGTGTGTGTGACAACATGCCCCCTCTTACCCAAGAACATCCCAAGCAGCCATGGAGGAACGATTCCCTCGGCTGTGGAAAGGGACTTCCATATGCACTTGGACTTCCAGTGGCCTTCTAACCCAGAACAGATGTCCACAGTAAATGGCACTGATCCGCAGAGGCCCCTTCAGCGTGCAGCCGGGGCCACGTTCTGGACGGGATGTGCTGGGGAGAGCCGAGCCAGTCAGCACCTGATCAAACTGCAAGGTTTACAATAAGGAGGTGTAAAAGCATCTCTCCGTGCACCCCTGGACCAGAGGCCTTTCAGAAACAGCAATATTTTAGAGTCTAATTGGGTAGAGCAACAGACTTCGGGCTCCCGAGAGACCACTGTGTGAGGCGTTACAACTCACCTCCTGTTACAAGCTCTGCTGCCGCATAATGACCTATCAGCTGTCTCTTACAATCTCTCTGGAGAAATAAAAATGTACCCTCCACTCTAATATATAATGTAATGTCTTTATTTCTTTTTCCCCTTTCGTTCCGTTTATGCGCTTAGTGTTTATAGCATCCCGACAGTATGTCATATGTATCTCCTACATTCGCATCCCTCCACTGGCTTCGCATTAAATTCAGGGTTGAAGATTCTCTTTTTTGTATACAAGACTGGCCATGCACCTAAACTTATTGGTGATATAATCAGGGCTTGACAACCCAACCATTTCAGCAGTTCACTCCTACTAGCTACTCTGGAGGGTTGAATTTTATATATAATATATACATTTTTCAATTGTAGTCTTTTTAAAAGGCATCTAAAATAAAAAGTGCAATGTAGTGTTGTCAAAAATATAGATTCCTCGATACATATCGATACTGAAATGTATCTGAAACGCTTCCAATTCTCGAATACACGATAGCAGCTGCACTTTCTCTCGCTCATCTCTCAGACAGCGAGTCGACACACAAAACCGCTCACTAACTTTTGATTTAACTTTGGGAGTGTGTGTATTGCGCATAACTTTACTCATTCCCGAAGATTTTGCGCACACAGCCGCCTCTCAGTACTAAATTGAGCTCTTTTTCTCTGCTCATTTTGCTTTAACAGTCAAATTCAGGCAAAATAATGTCGAAATGCAGAGTTTTCATGTGAACAGATAGGTTTTAAGTGAATGAAAACGCATGTGTAACAGTATGCTGGATCTGTGCGTCAGGTCTTAAAGTGACAGCAGCCTAACACACCTGCTGCCAAATTATGAAATAATATTAAACATATCTACACGGCAGATTTTCCCCATGGTATCAATGTCAAAATTGTGGCCAGTGAAAATGCTGAATGGCTTGTAACTTTGGAAAACCATTAGCCACAGTAGCTGGTGAGCAAAAAAAGTTAATGTCAAGCCCTGGATATAATATTCATCCATGTCCCAGTTTGAGGGCTCATTTACTTCTATCTTCTCACTATAAACATTTGTACATCTACTCTGAGCTTTTAAGGTTACACTTTAATTTAAGGTGTCTTTGTTACACTGTTATTATGCGTTTAAGTACTGAGTCATATTAAGTAACTACATGTACGTACTATAGGTTTAGGATTGGGGTTTGGTTTGGTTCAGGGTTAGTTGCATGTAATTATGCAAAATTTATAGTTATTACTACAGTAACTACATGTAACATATGTAACAATGACACTGTAAAATAAAGTGTTAGCCTTTTTTAAAAATGTGTTGGCAGTGTGGACTTAAATTGCACGTTTAAGTTGTTTAAATGTGCTTTATAAATAAATGCTATTGTCGAAGCTCGTATTTGTTGGGCAAGTGAGGTGCCATTAGTGTAATGAAATGCGTATTTAATTCACTTGTATATCTTAACATTAATATCAAATGCCGGTAGAGTTTTTGTTCATGTGAAATAAGGAATTAGGTGACCAGCCTTCATCAAAATGAACGACAAAAGAATGAAGATAAACACGTCTGGAGTTCACTTTTTCAGGGATCTGTCATCTCATGAACAAGCTGATTGTCATCATTAATGGTGCATTAACAAAAGACACAAACCGAGCAAACCAATGACGAGCAGGCATGCGTTTTTGTTTAAAGTCTGGTCTCCTTAGATCGACCAATGAAGCGAGGTAAAGACTTGTTCACATGCTATTAAACAATATCCAGGTCAGATAAGTTTGGTAATCTCCTCAGTATGCACAAGTTTATTTTGCAGAGAAAGCTATAACAACCTAAGCTAATATTTACAAAGAAACCATAGCCAAATAACCAGACTTCTTCCCAGAACTGCAGGCAAATCTGTTTAAACTCTTGCAAGAACATCGTTGTCAAATGATGCCAATGAAAGAAAAGTCTATCAATGTCACCGTCATGAAATTTTCCCCTACATTCTTCCCAGATTTTTCATATTTCCCTCGTGATATTTCCAGATTCCCTCAATGGACGCTTTGGTGGTCCCGTTGTTGGTCACTATTAAAATGACATTATTTTTCTTCCCCTTGACCCCTGGCGATGTCTACAACATGCCGATGCCCTCTCCTGGAAACGGCAGCTGTGTGTAGTTAGTGAACAGGAAGCAGCTGTCAGAAGCGACTGCTGTGTGCGTGGTACTCTCGGGCCATTCCCGGGACAGTCCTCTGCAGGTTTGCCGTGTTTGTTTGCAGAGCATGCGTGATTTGGGCGCGGACACTCTGTTGGCAATGGACTGGAGGAATACTTGTGCTCACGCAACATATAGACAGGACAGGAAGAATCATGTTAAAGAAGCTCCTTATACTTCTGCAAGCCCTATACACTTGACTTTTCCATTATAGACCTTATGTGGCAGAAAAACAAGCGCATAGCTTGGCTTTTGAATAAAAGTGAGGCGTTTTTTTCCCTCTCAAGTCATCTCAGCTCATTATATTTTGTTTCTTTTTTGCATGGGCCTTTTTTTTTTAGTTTTAATTAATTACAATAGTTGAGATATAACATTTTAAACTGTCAATTTAAATACATTGGACAAATCAATTGGACAAAACACAGTAAATTTAAGTTCAGTTGACTTAACAAACAAAAAAACATGTTTCCAGTGCTATACGAAAGTGAAATTTCAATAAAAATAGATTCTTCCGACTATTATTTCATAGGGTTATTGTGCTGAAACATCCATCATCGTTTTAAACTCTCAATTTAAATACATTGGACAAATCAATTGGACAAACACAGTAAATTTAAGTTCAGTTGACTTAACAAACAAAAAAACATGTTTCCAGTGCTATACGAAAGTGAAATCTCAATAAAAATAGATTCTTCTGACCATTATTTCATAGGGTTATTGTGCCGAAACATCCATCATTTGTTGGTTGATTTCCAAGAACGGTATAACACCGTATGGCACTTTCAACATTATGCTGATTACTTTCGTTGTCACTGAAACTGCAACGGTTTTAAAGTCAGGATCTTTATTCAACAAACTGAAAAGCTTTACAAAAAAACTCTTTCAAGACAGGAACAGAAGGAAACACAGGACTTAAATAGATGAGCAAACGGGATAATTAACAAGACACACCTGAACTGACACTCAAATCAATCTGTTACTATGGAGACAGAAAACAAGAACTGAATGCAATGAAAACCAAATAGAGCCTTTGAAATCAGGCATTATTTTTTGGTGTAGACATTTGTATGGAGCTGCTAGTGGCCCAGAAGTTATAGGCTACACTCCAACGCCTTTAAACATTTCAGCCAGATAAAGATATTTCTTAATATATAAAATGTTCTTATGTCAAGACAGTGAGATTTGTGAGAAAGTTCATGGCAGAAGGTAGTAACTGTCCATTTAAGGTTTTCTTTGAGGGGAAACGGCCATTAAAGACAGGCAATAATTGTGAGAGACTACATCCAGTAAAAGGCACATCTACCAGAGTGATTTCATTTGGTTTTCATTTGGGCCAGTCTCTCAGTGGATCACTTGACTCGTTACTCGCTATGGAGAATGTCTAATGAGGGGAGAAAATCAAACCTTAAGGTAACCGGACACTATACTGTACACTGTAAAGACTTGTCAACTGCCCAGCCCATGAAGAGCTTCACTGCCTGATCAAAAGATGGTCGAGACTCTTTAAAATTCCTCTTCTACAGTAAAATTTAATGCAGACTCATTAGTCAGAATACAAGAGATTAATGTGCAATTAAATGCGATCCATTGGTAAAATGACCACTGTTCTGTGCTCTCGCTTTACAAAGAAAAAAAAAAATATATATATATTACCTGCTTTTACTTTATCATTTTTGATTTTCACATCGCTCTTTTTAACATTAGACTGTTGAAAGTTAAATATTTCAAATGTTTCTGCAAAAGCAGAGGTTTGTGATCATTTCAAGAGAAATTACTGGCTGGTAAACATCAGTTCAGAAGTCTTGGTATACTATTTTTGTTAATTTTTCATTGTCATCCGTGTCATTATATTACCGCAAGGCAGGAGGGTTTGTGTAGGGGACAGGAAGCAACTATGTCTCATTATGGGACTAATTTTAGTCCCAGGAAAAGATGTTCAGGACCTTTTGGCTCAGAACCCATTTGCCGAAGTGCCTGTTCCTTTTTCCCAGTTGTGAAATTGGAGTCATTCTTTTCGTACTGAACTCTAAAGAAACAATTTATAACATATACACAGCAACTTCAAAAGTGCCTTATCCGTACAGGCATCAAACATGAGCGATTCCACATGAAACAGCAACAAAGTGTTTACCATAATTAGGGAAATAATTATTGCATTTGTATTGTACAAATAAATGAAAGGCAATTGTGAAACCCGACGTTTTGCCACACAACTGCACAAGCTGTTCATGAAAAACATTTTTTTATTTTGGAATATTTTGGTTGTTTCAGTGTCATTTCAGGGTATATGTCTATCAAACACAAAAATAGAAGCAGACACCAAAATGTTAGCAAATATAAAACAGACAAAAAAAGTGGACTACCGAAATAAAGTGAAACCCTTTTAAAATGTTATCAATCCCAAATTCACACTTTATAAACTTAGTGTCTCTCATCCACATTGTAAAACTCAGTCATTAACAACATTAGTCGTCTAAACGTTAGTTTACCAAGTAGTCGACCAAGTACATCAGTCGCAGAAAAAGAAAACTCCACAGAAAGTAGCAAAGTCTCGCAATCCGTGAGGGACCGATCGTTCATGTGGCAATCCTGTCGGGCAGGAAATCCAAACGTTTGCTTATCTCATCATTTGAAACATCTAAGTAGTAGCGAATTTACATAGCTGTTCACTCTAAGGCAAGGGTCTCCAAACTCGGTCCTGGAAGGCCACTGTCCTGGAGAGTTTATCTCCAACTTGCCTCAACACACCTGCATGCATACTTCTAGCATGCCTAATTAGACCCTGATTAGCTGGTTCAGGTGTATTTAATTGGGGTTGGAGCTAAAGTCTGCAAGACAGTGGACCTCCAGGACTGAGTTTGGAGAGCCCTGCTCTAAGGTAACCAAGATAAAAGCATGCTATTATATATTCAAGTGTTTGTGTGGAGTGTGGAAGCAACAGTATAGAGCACTTACTGCAAGACATGGAGGTGCACGATCACTTGCATCATTCCAAATTAAAATACTCTGTCATTTTTTGTCATACAGATAGGGGTAATGCATCATTCCAAACTGTAAAGGGTTTTATTTGTGTATATTCACAATAACAAAAAAATGTTGCACGTTTGTAAAATAAAGAAAACAAACAGGATGCGCTATAAGAATCAGAAGCGGGTCACATAAATGGGCAAGACTACTCGCCTCAAGACATGAGAATTATAGCCTGTCTGTAGAAAACTTGAAACGTCTACTCTTAAACAAACTAATTTGAATCGAAAACAAATACTCACTGATTATGTAAACCATATGAAAGGTGCACTGGCGTCTTACTAACTCCATCCTTGCAGCCAACACTCAGAAAACTCTGGTTTATTATAAGAAACAATTGAAATGTTATTTTATAATAATAAAATAATATAAACTCGCTATTATTTTTTTAAGACACATTCATAATCATTACTTTTGCCACTGCTTTGCGGCGTGAGGCATATATTCCGGCCCCCGGTATATATTTAAGTAATTAAATAAAAATAAACATGCCTAAATGAACGACTACTAGTCGACTAGAAAAACCTTTAGTCGGGGACAGCCCTACAAAACATTTGAGGAAACTTATTACCTCAAAACATTTACGTAAACTAACTCTTGGTAACATTTTACAATAAGGTTCATTAGTTAACATGAACTAATAATGAACTGCACTTATACAGCCTTTATTAATCTTTGTTAATGTTGATTTCAACATTTACTAATACATTATTAAAATCTTGTGAACTAACAAGAACAATCAATGAACAACTGTATTTTACGTTAACGAAGATTAGTAAATACAGTAGCAAATGTATTGCTCAAGTTATGCTGTTAGTTAATACATTAACCAATGTTTAACTAATGAACTGTATTGTAAAGTGTTACCCAACTCTTTTTTTTTTAAGTTGGTAGAACCTTAAATTTTTTAGGCAATTGGGGTGCGGCCAAGAGCGATGGACTGTTAGATAGCAAATAACTGCTATTATAACTATCAAAGAGACTGTTATGTTTTACTTGCATGTATAAAATCAAGCAACACAATGTATGTGGTTTTAAAAATTTTGCAGCCCATCCTCAACCTAACCACAGGCTCTACTCTTCACCACAATGGTAACCCTACAAAACTCACAAAACAGAACCCCCAGTAAATCCCAACATAACAAAACAATAAACACTCTCCGGACGCTCTGGCTCTTGGCGTCATGGTCGCTATAAAACTGATAACTTTTTTGGCCCCACCAACCGAGATCACCAGAAGTCTGTACCTTGTGAAAGCAACTCATAAAAGAACCTGAAACAGAATAATTTAATAGTCTGCGGGGTCAGTAAGAATTGGATCAAAAGTGTCAGTAAAAAATAGTCCAATAATGGAGAGTGCATCTTGAGTTGAGTATTAAAATAAAGGTGCTGTATGGTCTAGGGCAGAGCTGGTGAACGTCAGTCCAGGAGAGCCGGAGATTTGCTTCAACTCATCTGCCTGTAGATTTCGAGTAATTCTTAAGACCTTGTTCAGCTTATTCAGGTGTGTTTGATTAGGGTTGGAGAAAAACTCTCCAGGACCGACATTCACCACCACTGGTTTACGGTATATCACAGTCCATCAATAAAGTTCTACCAGAAAGACTCGGGAGGTAAATTAACTTGCAATAAAATTTATTAACATATGGCAAGTAAACATTGTAAGATAAAGTTCTTTGGCGTAGACCCCGTCCGTAGCTTAGATCCTGAGGGTTGCGGACTCTGCATTTCCTGCCTGAAGATGAAGGCAGGGGCGTAGCCGACCCCCGGGAGGTATGGACAGGGACCATCCTGGTGGTGGTGGGGAGGATGGAGGTTCGCGTCAGCATCTGCGAACTCAGACAAGTGTGATGAGTACCGATCTTATATACTACATGTGTTGGATAATGATTGGTTAGATCTAAATTAGTAGTGACGTAACATTTGAGTCTTCCTGACAGAACTTGCGCTAGAGCTTTCATTTCTACCAGAAAGACTCGGGAGGTAAATTAACTTGCAATAAAATTTATTAACAATTGGCAAGCAAACATTGTAAGATAAAGTTCTTTGGCGTAGGCCCCGTCCGTAGCTTAGATCCTGAGGGTTGCGGACTCTGCATTTCCTGCCTGAAGATGAAGGCAGGGGCGTAGCCGACCCCCGGGAGGTATGGACAGGGACCATCCTGGTGGTGGTGGGGAGGATGGAGGTTCGCGTCAGCATCTGCGAACTCAGACAAGTGTGATGAGTACCGATCTTATATACTACATGTGTTGGATAATGATTGGTTAGATCTAAATTAGTAGTGACGTAACATTTGAGTCTTCCTGACAGAACTTGCGCTAGAGCTTTCATTTCAAGAATTACCGTGGCACTCTTTTCGATTAAAATGCCTTTATTATTTCTTCACACAAAATAAAACTCTCCTACGCGTTTCAGCGCATGACTTCCTCAGGCAGAGTAGCACCAATAAACTTCGCTCAGGTGTCGAATGGTGTGTTCCACATTGGCTGTGGCTGGATGAAATCGATCAGCGAGAGTTGCTGCTTACAGTCGGGAAAGAGCTGAAATGATGTATGTACAGTGTTTGTTTGTACAAGAATAAAGCCAAACATAAGTCTATATTCTGTGCAGCGCAGACCGACATCAAAGTACAGCAAAGAGCGTTTGGAGAGCAGATGTAAACAAAGCAAACATTTATAACGAAAAGAATCTCCTTTCTAAAAACTGGAACGAAATGAGTAGTGCGCACTGCACCGGGGATCTATCTTCATCCATTTTCAAAAAAACATTTACATTTAGTCTTTTAGCAGACGCTTTCATCCAAAGCGACTTACAAGTGAGGAAAACAAACAAGTGATTCTTCATGAATTGGCAAATAACACAGGAAGTGCTCACAATACAAGTTTCACACATTGCTCAGTACAGTAAGCTAGAGTAGGAAGGGAAAAGGGAAGGAAAGGGGTTTTTTTTAATGAAGGGATCAAGTGTTCACGGAAGAGATGAGTTTTTAGCTGTCTCTTGAATATTGCCAGGGACTCTGCGTTCCTGATGAAAGTAGGGAGATCATTCCACCAGCAGGGAACAGAGAACGAGAAGGTTCTGGAGAGTGATTTTGTGCCTCTCTGTGACGGTACCACAAGCCTTCGTTCCTTCAGTGATCGCAGGCTTCTGGTGGGGACGTAGTGTTGTAGCAGTGTGTGGAGGAAGGAAGGTGCAGAGCCTCTGGTGGATCTGTAAGAAAGCATCAGCGCTTTGAACTTGATGCGAGCAGCGAGGGGTAGCCAGTGCAGAGAGATGCAGAGGGGCGTGACATGGGCTCTCTTAGGCTCGCTGAAGACAGTGTTCTGGATCATCTGAAGAGGTTTGATTGCATTTGACGGCAGACCAGCCAGAAGAGCATTGCACTAATCAAGCCTTGAAATGACCAGGGCCTGGAGAAGAAGTTGTGTTGCGTGCTCAATCAGGAAGGGATGGATTTTCCTGATGTTGCGAAGTGCAAATCTGCATGACCGCGCCGTCTTTAAGATGTGGTCTCTGAAGGTCAGTTGGTCATCGAAGATAACTCCAAGATTTCTGGCCGACTTTGATGGGGTAATGGTGGTTGTACCAAGCTGTATGTTGATGTCGTGTTGTAGAGTAGAAGTGGCAGGGACTAAAAGCTCAGTCTTTGCCTGGTTGAGCTGCAGGTGGTGCTCTTCCATCCACGTCGAAATGTCCGCCAGACAGCTTGAGATCGGTGCAGCTACTGTGGAATCATCTGGTTGGAAGGACAGGTAGAGTTGTGTGGCATCAGCATAGCAGTGGCAGGAGAATAAAATTGTTCGGATATCACTGAACATCTCTACACGTGACCCAAGACGAGTGATTGCTGATAGGCTCTCTGACACCTGTAAAAATCCAATCATGTTTTAGAGACTAACATAACTTGACAGAAATGTAGTGGAGCAAAAAGTAGTGAAGTTAAAGTAACAAAAAAATAATAATACTCCAGTAAAGTACAGATATTCCAAAAGTGGACTTAAGTACTGCTCTCAAGTGAATGTACTTCATTACTGTCCACTTCTGAGCTTCTCAAGAGCAGCTGCACGAGCTCTGATGACGACACATCTGTTCCAATATTGGCCGGATTCACCGCATGACAACTTCAGTTCCACTAATGCTCACAAATCTGTATTTTTAAAACAGTTAAAGCTCTTTTCATGTAGTTGCGATGTTGTATCGTGTCATGCTTACCAAAATAAACTGATCAAGACGTAGACCTCACTACATTGGTATTTAAATAGTATATGCTTATGTTGAACTTTATTCTTGTAAAAACAGAAGCTTTAAGCCGTACATAAAGTATTGCATGAACATGTCTCTGAGACATCAGTGTGTTAGTCAAATATTGCATTTATTTCACTTCAGCTGTGATAAAGTATGAAAACGCAGCGTGAGCATCACTACGGGAGGCAGAAAATGGCTGGAACGCTGCTGTCTCAATTCTGACTAAATTTCTAACCAGCATGCATTGCTTCAAGTCAGACGCCGATCGGTCTGTGCAGCATGAAGTCTTAATTTTGAAAAATCCTATTACAGTTTCCACAAAGGTATTAAGCAGCGCAGCTGTTTTCAACATGGATAATTTATAATAAGATTTCAAGAGAAACAAATCAGCATATTAGAATGATTTCTGAAGTGATACACTCATGAAAAAGAAAGTTTCCAAAAGGGCAGCGATGCAACAGAAGAACCATTTTGGGTTCCCCGAAGAACGTTTCAGTGCCAAGGACTTCTTAATTATCTAAAAAACCTTATTCCTCAATAAAGAACTTTTATATAAATATATACACATTTGCAATAAAAACTTACGATAGTTCCCATAAGTAAAATGTAGCTTAAAACACATTATGTAACATGCTTTAATTTCTTATTTGATCTTTCTTTTATTGTTTATTTAGTGTGCGTTATTCAACTTGTGCATTGAACAGCAACAAAAATTAAATCTCATTTTCCCATTATCTAATTGTACTACTGATTGGTAATTACATGAAATGATGTTACTCCTGATCTGGAAACACAACGTAGTAAGCCTGGGAAATACTCCAGGAGGTCTGCAATTTGTTCCCAATGCAGACGTATGTAAATACACTCTTGACCTCATCAGTCAGTTCACTGGAAGGGTGAGGGAGGACTGTTTGTTGTTCAGTTATAACGCCAATGCGCGGCACACATTACACACTGTACATGATAATCTGTTCCCCACGAGCCAACCAGACCACCCAGTCCTATAGCAGTGGTCATTAAATTGTTTCCCCAGGTCACTCAAATCAGCGTTGTCAAAGCTAAAAGAGAGAGAGAGAGAGACAGAGAGAGAGAGAGAGAGAGGAAGAAGGGGGGTTGGAGGCATGTCTCTGTCTTGCTCTGATTGATAATATTTCTTTTTCTGTTTGGCTAGTCCACAAAGACTCAAAAGCACTTCCTTCATCATTCTCTCATCTCGTCAGTGTTGTGATCGTCCAGAGCTGTGTGCTGTATACGACTGGTCTTTCATTGTGCCTGTATAAGTGTGTGTGTGTGTGTGTGTGTGTGTGAGTGTGTGTGTGTGTGTGCATGTTTTTGTGACATATCAGGACACAAATGTGTATAATGACATGGGAATGACACTGGTATTACAACTTCAACGTGAAATATGAGGACATTTCATATGTCCCCACTTTTCAAACAGCTTTAAAAACATACTAAACAAGGTTTAATTAAAAATGTAAAAATGCAGAATGTTTTCAGTGAGGGTTAAGTTTAGGGGTGGGGGTGGGGGGTACAGAATGTACCGTTTGTACAGTATAAAAACCATTACGCCTATGGAATGTCCTCACTTTGATAGCAAAACGAACGTGTGTGTGTGTGTGTGTGTGTGTTTGGGTGTGTGTGTTTGGGTGTGATTGCTGGCTGTTGAGCAGATAGCATTTCCATAGTAATACGGGCAAGCGTGACATCATGGTTTCACAGCTTTCCGTAGAACCTAAACCACATCCAGAATCACACACCCCTTTAGTACCCGAAACAACGCAGCCTGTCGATGACGAGCATTTGGATTGTGCTGTCTTGAGTAACTTTATTGTACTCATCCTCAACGAAGCAAACAGAATAATTTCAAACAGAATCTGTAGTGTTATGAGTCTGAGAAGTTATATGGACTATTTTCACAAAAGATGTGAAATGAAAAGATGTGATGTTGGTGTGTGTGGCGCTGGCCTGACTGACTGACTGAAGCTATACTGGGCCGAGTCGATCCAGTGGTCAGCTACAAGCCTCATAAATCTACTGCCTGTAGAACAGCATGGTGACTTATGGCAGCTCAGGGAAATGGCCTCACTGGAAGGAAATGGCATGTAAAAATATTCCAAAATGTCTTATGGAAAAGCTTTACATGCGTAGCAACAGCAAGCAAAGCTTGTCTTTTTGAGAAGCAACTCTATCAATGGAGGGTTTAATGATGGTCTGAAAGAGAGAGGAATGCTGGATGTACAACTTCGGTTGCCTGGAAAGGAATTCTTGTAATTCCAGAAATGAAGTACAGCAGTACTTCAAAATCACACAAAAACAAAAAGCAGCAAGCAATACACTAAATTCAATTGTGAAATTTCGAAGTAGATCAAACGAAATAGTGTTTTCTTGTAAAACGTTTTCCAGTAATCTTTGTTTTATTTACAGTATACAGTGTTGTCATCTGTTGAGTGATGTAAAAGCAATTAACAAACTGCCGGCAGGTCACACAGCTGGACACATGGTCAAAAATTAATATTCAAAGTTGTAAATAAAACAAAGATATCTTGTAATTAAGAAATTTAATTGTGCACTGTGTAGTTTTTTCATCCGCTAGAGGTTGCCTATTCAAAACAAAGGCCAAGTTTGAGCGTGGAATCATGGGACATGTGGTCTTCAAGAATCGGGATGGGACTCGGGCAGAAATCATGTTCATGGATGTTATTGTTAACTTTACTGTAGTACGAAGCAGAGCAGGAGCGAGTGTTGTGGGGCTGAAGAGGCGCTGGAGCGATTGATAATAAGAGACGGGACTTTTATTATGACACAGCCACCGGCGAGGGTGACACGGACGCCATTGAAAGGCGACTCCTTCACACATCCCGGACCCTTGGTTAAAATTGCAATTTTCTCACAATTTACAAACATTTAGAAACATTACAAACATTTAGGATATTAGAAGTATTCAACTGGACATAATATATGTAGTCACTTGGAACTTGCTTGTAAATATTACAAATAATTACAGAGTAAAAATTGTTTCAAAGTAAATCCTACACCAATTTGTTTTCAGTGTTTGTTGAATTCTAATCCAAATCATTACCCTTAGTATAGAATTTAATGAAAAGGACTGATTTTAGTAGTTCTGGAAAAAAAAATAAAAAAAAATAAAAATCTATTTCGGTAACACTTTAGAATATGGTTGATTCGTTAACATTAGCTAGTTAACATCAACTAATAATGAGCTTCACTTCTACACCATTTATTGATCTTTGTTACTTTCAACATTTTGTAATCCATTATTAAAATCAAGAGTTGTATTTGTTAACACCAATTAATGCATTGTGAAGTAACACAAACAAACTATGAACCTATAAAGTGATAGAGGTGTTACCTCTATTTCTTAACATTGCTTGTTTAATTGGGTTGTCGTCACATTCTTCATAGTATAAGTTAGTATTCGACACTGCGATTTAGAGCGTAGACATTTTTCCCCTTCCTGCTGAGACTCAAGAAAATAAGCTCTCACAGTACACACCCCCACACAGTGTGTATGTGCATGTCAACAACTGCCTGTACAACACTGACACCCAATCCCAAACAACACTGGCATTTAAAAAAAAAAAAGAGATTTGTTTTTTTTTTTTTCTTTTTTGTTTTTTTTTCAATTTTTTATTTTTTTTTAAGTTGACCAACTTTTACTTTTACCAGCATGTAAATCCAAAAAAAATCAAGGAGCATCACAGCATCAAAAAAAAAAAAAAAAAAAGCAAAAATTACAATACAGCAATACTAAGACAACTCAACATTAAAAACATGATATTATCATTTATCGGAGCTTAGACGAGAGATAATGAGCGTCAGCTGCGCGCTACACCGGTCTCGTATCTCTCACGGAGGAGCTCCGGAAGCATAAAAGTGGAACGACGACAGTGAAGGGCGAGAGAGGACCAGGCCTGGACTTTATGTTGTGTTTTATTTTGTTTGTTTGTATTTTGCTTTTGTTTATTGTTTGTTTATTTATTTGATTAAAAGTAATTAACGTTTGCCGGTTCCCACCTCCTTCTTCCTGTTCTTAAGAACTCCGTTAGAGATACGAGGCACATATAAATTACAATTGTATTAAAAATTATTTGGAAGGCCATGATAGTTATTTTAAAGAGCGGAAGGTATATAACGCCCCCCCCCCCCAACTCCCTCTCATGGACACAATTACTTTTTTTTTTTTTTGTGGGAGAAAGGCTACTACTGGCATTAAAACAGCATCATTCAGGAAACATGCTCTACCACCAATGTAAATTGAGGAAAAATAATGGGTCACATAAATCCAGAGCATCAATCAATCAAATAATGCTCCTGTTTTTATGATTAACCAGCTAATGTGGTATGATAGATGTTTCTCTCATTTTCAAGGCTTTTTCACCAGGAGAAGAATTCTGAGTTGGCAGATGCCTAATCCATAAATAGGTGCTGGTAGCCGTTTGGCTGCTCGCAAATGGGTAAAATGTGGGTGGCTTTTTGGAACATCTTCTCATCTCAAACACACATATAAAAAAAAAAGCTTTGAACAAAACCTCATGTGGCTACATTTTGGATTTCTTTTCATTTTTAAAGTGCAGGTCTCAATTTTTTTGCAAAGCCTTTCTTGGTATTTTTTCCACTGTGTTTATCATAAACACATGCAGGATCGTCTGGCTTATGCGCATAGTAAGCCTAAGTAATGCTGTAACCAAAACAAGGCTGTTTTCAACTTTAAGGCTGTGTTTAATTCACACATGAGTCTTTTGTAGATATCTAATCATGTTTCTTTTGCTATTGGACTTGGTATACTTTCTTGAAAGTCTACAGCCAAAAAGTGCTTTGGCGCCAAACTCCAATTGCTACCTGTTTAATAGTGCTCTAAGGAACCAGAAGTACAGTCTCTCCATTAGATGCAGTTTAGATAACACCTTTCCATGAAAACATTTCATTTCATTTGGCACCACTCTCCTTAAGTACCAAAGATGACTAACAAAGTTAAGCAACAGGGTGAATTCAGGTAAAGTGGCCCCTACGATTTCAGCTGGTTATTCATAAACGGTCAAGATGGCAATGTGCAGTCTTGTTTGAAAGATGGCACAGAAAAGATTGTCCACCATTATCGAAATCTGCCAGCTCCATAATATTAAAGTTCGTGTCTGTGTGCTCCAACATTGTGGACTGGAGAAAACGTTGCACTATGATGCAAGCATTCAGAGGGCATCAGAAGCCATCAAGAGACAACCCGCAATGAGGGCACTCTGATAGTCTACTCACTTTCCCCCTTCTCCTCCTCCTCCTCTACAGAGAAGTGTGAGAACTTGCCACCAGCATTCACCTCCTTCTTGTAAGCTGAGTTCTTGAGAGAGATAGCGGGATAGAGAAGCTAAGGGCTGATATAAATTACCTGCCGATGAAGAAGATAAACCGTGTCAAAACACACCTTTGCTGACTGAGGGCAAGAAAAGATAGTTACCTGGCTTTCTATGGGATCTCTTTTGATTAGATCACAATCCGAATGTGGTTCACCTGAATCAGAGTATTTATTTACAAATATTAAATATTTGCCAGATTAGCTGGTTAAGACGTACCGCCCACAGGAAGTGGTCGGACACGTGGATACAGGTCTCTGCAGAGGTTCTGGGGAGAAGGGGTGTGTGACGAGCAGGGCGGGCGAGAGCCGTGAGGGAACGGCAAGAGGCCGGTGACACGAAAGATAATGAGCGTCAGCTGCGCGCTACACCGGTCTCGTATCTCTCACGGAGGAGCTCCGGTGAAGGACGAGAGAGGACCAGGCCTGGACTTTATGTTGTGTTTTTATTATGTTTTTGTGGGCGGCAGTCGCCGTGAGGAACTGCCGACAATTTACTTTTGTTTTATTGTTTGTTTATTTTTTTTCAAAGTACGTTGAACGTTCGCCGGTTCCCGCCTCCTTCTTCCCGTACTTATTACTATTCACACACATATCACACTAACTGAACACCTTTAGTTCTGAGACAAATCTGAATGCAAATATCTATATTTTAGGAGACAAATCCTAACTGCAAGAGTTTTCTTTTAGAACTTTTGCTGCTTAAAAGCTAGACTCCCAAAAATGAAGTGTGTACAAATAAAGTGCTTGTACTATGTCAATAGTTCTTCAAATCTAAACATAGAGGGGTTTTTTTTTCTTTCCATGCCCAGACAGTTAACCACATAATGACTGTGATAAGAATACGCTATCAGGCCATAGAAAACCTTTGAGGATAAGAAGATACAGCCGGTCAGAGCTCGCAGAGAGCAGCTTCATGTTTAATTGCATAAATTAGTATGATAAAATGCTTTTTAAATCACTGTGGCGGTTGGACAAACATGCTGCCACACTTTGAGGGTATTTTTCACATACATCCAAATTGTTCTGAAACAACGTAGACAGATCTAGTCAAACACATGTCGACGAGAACTGGAGAATTTATTTATCACAGGCACATTATTAACTGTGCTAAGACATGAGTACACAAGTCCTGTTTGACATGCATTCAATTCACTGACTAAAATGGTGACACATCTTTAGAAGCATTCTGACAACTGAACAGTAATCTGGGAAAGGATTATTAATAATTTTACGCACAACTAAAATTCTAAAAGGAACTTACTGAAAAAAAAGACCTTCAAATAAAGCATGATTAACTATTTTCTCAAAGTCATCACCACTGCTTCACTATTATATTTTGATCATCAGTGTAACATCTTGTAGCATAAATATCGATTTTTCATACATGTTTCTATAAAGAAGAGCGGCTAATTGTCTGTGTGAGATTTACAAGAGATGTTTTTCATATATCACACCATTATAAAGCTCTGTTTTAGTAGTCTTTTGATTTATTCATAGAGTTTATAATCATTAGTATTCAAAGTTTAATGATGCAATCTAAATGTAAGAATTTAATATTTATCAATGCTGAGGGATAATTTGTAAAGAAAACATGGCAACTGATTATGAGGGTCAACCCATTTGATACAAATAAATGAAGTTAAGTATGGAAGCATGTTTCCTTCAATAAATAAATTAATAATAAAAAAGGTAATTGCGAATTTCTATCTCACAATTCTAACTTTTTTCTCACAATTGCGAGATATGTCAGAATTGCGAGTTATTAATGAACAATTGCGCTTTATAAACTCTAAATTGCGAGATATAAACTCACATTTGACTTTTTTCTCAGAATTATGAGATATAAAGTCCAATTCTGAGAGGGAAAAAAGAGTTTAAATCTCGCAATTCTGACTTATAAATCGTAATTGTGAGTTTACCACACATTTCGGACTTTATTACACTCAATTGCGACTTCATAACTCGCAATTCTGACTTTTTAACTCGCAATCAACAATGTTTTTGATCTGCCTGGATTGACACCATTGTATGCGAACTGAACTGAGTTGGACGATGAGATCATTGTTTTCTACAGAGCTGGTGTATAGACAAATTAACTATATTAATCACTATTGATTTTTAAAGGAATAAATCACTGAATCTACTTAAGCTAGACAACGGCACCATTTTCTTCTAGAGCTGCGCAGCCAAAGAAAGTTTATATCTCGCAATTCTGACTTTATAACTCACAGTTCTGACTTTATAACTTGCAATTGGACCTTCATAAAGCCCCGCCCCCTTTACTTACTGTTGCTATGTGCGACAGGCCATGCACTCTCACGCCACACATCATGTTCTCACGAAGTGAAAAACACATCCTGGAGCAAAGAGGACACTGACAACAGGTCGACAGACATATGAAACAGTTTCATATTTAAAATATCTTAATTTTTTGAGAAGTTTAAACAATAAATAGCGTCTAGTGTGTGTTTAATGTGTCGCTGTAGCTCCTCGATCATCTCTTCATACTAGTTCATTTATAGCATCAAATAAACATGAATGAACATCAGAAGGAATGTTGTTTCAAGCGTGGAAAGACCCGAGTGCGCAATCTACTAACTCTGGTTAGATTGGTCAGTTGTTTATATCTCGCAATTCTGACTTTATAAGTCGGAGATCCGACTTTATAACTTGCAATTGAATTTATATCACATAATTCTTGCTCTTCTGACTTATAACTCAAAATTGCGAGTTTGCATCACCCAATTCCGAGGGGGAAAAAAAGTCAGAATTGTGAGATAAAAATTCACTATACTTTTTTGTTATTATTATTATTCAGTGGCGGAAACAAGATCCAATGGATGAGTCAGGGCAGCGTGAAAATTTTAAAAGTCAAATTATCGCATGAATCCAAGCCCAGTCCATTTTCATTGTTCCACTGTTATGTTCCACAATATTCGTCACTATGATTCCATTAACATTTCACAGAGAGCAAGAGAACTCAGAGGACAGGGAAAGGAAGGCAGAAATCTTCATTCTTTAACTGCTCCTGATCAGTCTGGCAGGCCAGTCCCTATCTAATGATCATTACCACTGCAGATGAAAGCTGAGCCTGCTCGCAGAATGCCTTCAATTGCTGCAGTTAAAGAAGTGTGGTTGAATGATAATATCTTTTTCCACAAATAAAAGCAGACTACAGCATTAAATAATCCTACAATTAGAAACGATCAAGGGTCGCTTTTTTTGATGTTGCTGTTGCTCAAAATCTCGGGAATACATCTCGGCCAGTAAGGGTGTTTTGGGTTGCCCCAGTAGGCGCCACATCGCCAAGACTTCGGCCAGGGACTCAATCCCAAAATATACCACCAAAATACTCTTGGCACTTCAAACACATAACCATTGTGCTTTCTTTGCCACTTTTATCCACTGCATCTAGCCCTTTGGCGTATCATTGTCGAGTTTTAAAATTTAGTGTGCAAATTTAATGAGTATGAGTACAGAAACAATGTCTATGCAGAATATCCTACTGTGAAAATACAATTATCCAATACTGCACGGTCTCCATCAGTCTAGTCTCTTCATCTAGTGATGAACCCGGAGCTGTAAACCTCAACTGCTTTGTTGCTAGGGCTATAGATATTTCTTCAGTTGGGAGAAATTACAGAAGCAAATAAACAATACAACAATTTCCCTACAGCACGCAGAGTACAACCTATCTCTCCATTTACTCCGACTCTAATTATGACTTGGATGGTGGGCAGCTGCAGGAAATGAGACAGACTGATGGAGATATTCAGGTCAAACCACGGCTACTTCAAAGACAAAATCATATTCGCGTTCAGAGTTATGCATTACACTGCAAGTATGAACAGTTAATCTTGAATAATACCAAAATGACATGGGCCATAAATGAAGAATATAATTACAGTGGTAACTACAATCTGAGACGGATTTCAACTGGTTAACCTAATGGTCTGGTGAGGTTTATCTGCAAAACTGATCTATAAATGGCTGAAAGCTTTTATTGCCACTGTGCCCTTGAGGAAAGTACGAAGTAATATGGAAATTATATAGGATTCCAATGGCAAAAGTGTAAATAAATGAACGAAATTACATTTTTCCCAGGATATTATCGCAGAAGTGAAAGTGTTTGTTTACTGTGAAGCAAATGTAC
Source organism: Opsariichthys bidens (assembly GCA_037194245.1). Lineage (NCBI taxonomy): Eukaryota > Metazoa > Chordata > Actinopteri > Cypriniformes > Xenocyprididae > Opsariichthys > Opsariichthys bidens. The sequence continues at coordinate 3,933,012 of CM074314.1, forward strand.
TTAACTAAAAATGTTTTTATATAAAATGTATATGTTTGTACTCTAAAATTGCTAAACTGTATGAATGGAAGCTTGTTTCCGCCATGGAATAAAACCAATTTAAAAAGAATTGACTTTTTTATCTCATAATGTCAGAATAGCAATCGGAAGTTCTGAGAGGAAAAAATACTCCTTTTTCACAGAATTGCGTGATATAAACTCACATTTCAGAGGAATTACCTTTTTTTTATTCAGTGGCGGAAACATTCTTCCATACATGTCTAACCATGTTGTGTTCTAAATTTGAAGTTAATATCACAAAAATACTGCATTAAAAGAAGTGTTATTGGGACACTATATTTTAAATATAATGAACAACACTTAAAAACATATGCTCTGGCTATTCCTAAATCATGGGTTTAATTCAAGGAATACATAATTGTTAATAAAGCCATAAAGAAATAACATGTATAAAGAAGACAAAGGGTAGATGTATCATTTAGTGGGTCAGCGCAGCACTTGGACTGACAAAACAGGATATTCCATCTAATTTGACAATGCAGAGGACACGGTTTATTTTCCCAAAGGTTGAAGATCACAGGCTCCAACTCTTTGGGATTTGCCATCGTAGCTTCAGATGTATTTTTACCGTGTTTACATGAGCTGGCCAGTTTCTTGTACAGTTTACTTTAGCACGAACATGTGGGACACATTGGTTTAATATTGCTATGCACTTAATGGTGTAATTGAGTTATTTAAAGCTGTTGTTTGCTTTTACTCAAACCACTTGAATTACAATGGTCATTTACAAAACAATAGCTTTGAGGCTTATGATAGATAAAAATATCACATAAATGTATAAGTGACAAATGTTGCTCAAAAAGCAACTATCCCCAGTCAAATGTTCTTCAAAGGAATCGGGCACAAACCAGGCTGGAACTCCAGCTAACCTTGTAGGGGGTGATTTGGAAAAGCTTTCAAAATCTATTTAGCGCATAATCTATGGCAGATTATGAACTATGACAAAAGTGTGAAGGAAGTACATGCATTTGCCCGGAGGGCATTCATAGACTACTTAACGACAAACAGACCGTACCGGAGCTCTTACAACAGGTATTTGCGAGGCCTATAGCAGAGCCCAAACCGAAGGTCTAGGTTAAGTTACCTGAAATGAGAACGTGCTGTTTAGACTCTTTCAAGTCCGCAGTTCAAACACCCAATGGCTGATAGCCGTGAAAACCTGTTTGGCTAATGATGTCACTGGAGGGAAATCAGATTGTTCTTTTAGCGCCTGACTACGGGCACTTTTACTTCCTGTAAGACACACGTGCACATACAAACACGCACACAACCCTACAATGACCTCTTGACTCAATTCGAGTTGGTTGCGCATACTTGCGTATGCATAGCCATTCAATCAGGATAATTGTGTGCCTTATGCATTTCCAAAGCAAAACATGGCAGGAAAAAGTTGAGTCAACTGACTAACACAGAAATAGGCGGCGAATGGATTTACTGGAACCTTACAGGTGAGAGAGAGAAAGCAAAAGGGAGAAAAGGAGCAGGACCAGGCCTGTGCTCCGCAGATGGGATATATCTAAGTACTCTGGCAGTGAACCGTGCAGAAGCAACACTGTTCAGCTCTCTCAATCATCTTGTGACAGCAAAACATTCCCATCAGCCTGATGATGACACAATGCTTCTGCATTTCTGTGAGCCAACCAAATTGTGAGAGCAGACATGAGCACCGACAGGCTTTGCAACACCCACACACTCATTCAGCAGAAGACTTATGTGGTGAAACGATTCATTTTCCCCAAAAAACAAATAAATAAAAACATATATACTTTTCAACCACAAATGCTTGCCTTGCACTCGTGATGCACCACACATTAAAAAATCACGTTAGAAAAGCCATGTGATGTAGGCAGAAGTACCGTCCAGTGTTTATAAAGTGAACTAAGTCAAAGGCCCTTTACAAAAAAAGATAAAACAACGATGTTGGAATCGTTGACCTACCACGGTACTTCTACCTTCACATTTCCACCCTCCACCATGACCTTTCCAATGTGATTACGTAATGTGTGTCGCATTGTAGAGCTAGTGCAAGATAGTATAGGGAACACAAATAAACTATTAACTATCACTTTTCTCTTAATAAACGCATAATTTCTTGTTTATTAATAGTTAGTAAGGTAATTGTAAAGTTTAGGTATTGGGTAGGATTAAGAATGTAGAATAAGGTCAAACAGAATAAGACATTAATATGTGCTAAATAGTACTAATAAATAGCCAGTATTCTAGTAATAGGCATGCTAATAAGCAACTAGTTAAAGCTAATAAGCTACTGGTTAAAGAACCCTAAAATAAAGTTACCGATTTGTGGTTAAAACGTACATAAATATATACTTATATAAACTTACATATATTACATATTAGAAAATGACCCATATTTTGCTAGACAAAACTTTTATTCCTCAGATGGGATCATGTAGAGCTCTTTGAAGCTGCACTGAAACTGCAATTTGGACCTTCAACCCATCGTAGCCCAGTGAAATCCACTATATGGAGAAAAATCCTGGAATGTTTTCCTCAAAAAAAACTATTTCTTTTTGATTGAAGAAAGAAAGACATAAACATCTTGGATGACATGGGGGTCATGCGTCTCTTTATACAGCTACCACGTGACTGAAGATCAGACCTACAAGAATAACAGATGTGGACTCACCAGATTTGCACCTCTTCCTTGCAGAATAACAGAATTTGCTGGGGTATTTGGACTGGGCCTCCCCCACGGCGACCTTCCCCTCACTGCTTGCGAGTCCAAGGACCAACATCAAAGCCCTGGAGTATACGTGCATGACTCAGTCCATCTCAGAGCCATGAGCGGACCTGTGTCTGATAGATCTGTGGTCCACAGATTCAATTCCCACCCACGTCCCCAACCTTGAATTTTCGCCTTCTTCACTGGTTCTGTCCGGCAATTTGGATGTACCAGTCCAGTCCGTAAATCTCCCTCCTCCGGTGTTCCAGCCAGTCCCCTTAATCCATCGGCTCCTTCGGTGTTGTCCAGCTCCTCAGCTCTGCCGCTGGCTCCTCCTCAGCATTAGGCCGAGTCACCGGCAGCACCTCGGGCCTCCAGGCTGATGTCTGTACCCCGGCCTGTCAGCTCATCGGCTTTGCCCCAGATCTGCATTCCCTTGACTCCACCACGGTCAGTCAGCCCTAGTACTCCTCCAGGTTCCCTCGTCCCTCAGGATCAGCCTCAGTTAGTCGTTGCTCTGCCTCCACCACAGACTTACATACCTCCGGCTGCACCTCCACCCCTTTTGACTCCACCGGGCTTCTCCTTCCCTCTGGCTTCCCTGTAGTCTTCTCCCTCCGTTTTCGCTCCGGTCTGCTGAGGCCCTGTCTTCGCATCGGTCCTGTGAGCCAGCAGCTCCATGTTTGGCTTCTTGGCCATGGATGTTGCCCTGGTCCGTCGGCCTCTCTCCATACTCCATTTTGCTTCCGTCAGTTGGTCTCCAGGTTCTGCCAGGGTATTCTGCCAAAGCTCCACCCTGGCTTCTCCCATCGTCGGCTCCTCCTCGGCTGGGGTAGTCGTGGCCTAGTGGTGAGGGAGTTGGGCTTGTAATCTGAAGGTTGCTGGTTCGATTCCCACGCCGGCAGGAATTGAAAGTGGGGATTGTGAATAAACAGCACTCTCTCTACCATCGATACCATGACTAAAGTGCCCTTGAGCAAGACACCTAACCCCTAATTGCTCCCCTTGTAAGTCGCTTTGGATAAAAGCGTCTGCTAAATGATGAAAAATGTAAATGTAAATCCTCCGTGGTGTCTGTCTCCACTGACTCCCTCCTCTCTTCCCTGCCTATCACCAGCTTCCCACCCTCCTCCAAAGCCCCCTCCCTCCTCAGGTGTACTCGTTTTGACGCAAGGACACAACTTCCAGAAGAGGGAGCTTCTGTAAGTTTCATTCTGTTTTGGTTTTGTTTGTTCTGTTTCAGTTTACTTGTATTCCTGATCATTCGTTAATTAGTTTGCACCTGTTTGCACCTCTAGTGTTTATAGGCCCTATGATTTTCAGTTCTTTGTCTGATATCATTTGAGTTGAGTTGATGTAGTTCTCGTGATTGTATTAATTCCCTTCGTCACATCGTGACATTGTTCTCCAGCAAAACAGAATTTTTGACAAAATATTTTTATATAGAGCATCTTTAAATTGCACACTGAAATTTAAAATTAAGTCAGATGTTAGTCACTCTTTTTGTTCTGAAGTGGCCTTTTGTTTTCGAACATTACTCAGCCAATGGCTTTAAATAATTATTATAATCAAATGCATCAAATGAAAGTGAGTTAATTAAGGGAGAAACATCAAATAAAACACACACATGTATAGTACAAATGGATGAATATGTGCACACAGTGATTCACATCATTTACAGTTATCAAATTTCTAGTATAATAGTGTTTCCAAGAAAATATGGTACTCAATTAGATGCAAATGAAAGGAAGTCATTTTCTTTTCCCAGATTACAACATTCTTAAAGAATCATCAGATTGTATCATTTGTGTGACTTAAGATCTAAAAATGATCTCGTGTCTCGCTCTTTCTGACTCATGGTCCTGAATTAGCTTTATTCATAAACAAGAAATCAAATTAGAACCACTAAGAGGAAAGGCTGGCTGAATGTTTGTAGTTTGGACTCCGCATTAAGCGTTTGTGGCAAAAGTGTAACCTAATCTTTCATCCTTAATAAGTGCATATTTCATGGTAAATGCATGACCACTTAAACAGTTCACCTCTACTCAAATCACATTTCCTTGAACGGGACAACGGATACCCCATCTCCAGAAATTAAAGCCAAGGGCTTCATATGACATAACGTATTAAAGGAAAAAAACAACAACTATAGCCTCCAGTATATCATTCTCTGAAAGTCTATCCATTTTTGAGGTTTTGACAAAGTTGCAACTGGCTTATGCTTCAATGACCAATGGGACTGAAGCATATGGAACTCTTCTAAAACTCCCTCTTTCTGTTCTTTCTGCACACAGACTTCCTGCGCACTAACAAGGTGCGGCATTGCCTAAATTTAGCTGATCGCCTCTATATCTTTCAGTTGTGAGAAGGCCCAAACTGCCCTGTTTGCAGACACCACTTGATCTGGTACTCATTTTCATCATTTTGAACATGATACCAGGAGGTGGCCTGGTTTTCATTTTTCGACTGTGCATTCCGGTCAGAGTTGGCTTGTTTTATTGGAAACCTTGTTCCTATATTTCAGCTTGGCACATTTTGACCTTGTTTGTCCCTGGGGACTCATGGGTAACGCTCAGAGGCAGAGATAGTCCTTCTCTCGAGTGTGTTAGATGCCTGCTTATCCAGAGCAATTTCCTTTAGCACCAACATAGACCTCAAAGTGAGAAAGAATACATCCCTGAGCTAGGCTAATGGTTGCCAGGAAATAGCAATAATACAATGATCATTTTTATATTTAGGTAAAAGGTACCTTTATTGCTAATATGAGGCTGGTTAAATATTTTAATTAATTGGCTTTTTTTTCCTCCTCTATAATATCTTACACATTCTGAAAGCTTGATAAATTTCTTGAACTTATGTTTGCAATGTTTTTGTTTTTATTTTTTAAAAACTATTTTTTTACAGTTTATTTAATTTCTGTAACTTTTTTCAGTGTCTCACATTACATGTACTTGCTATAGAAATAGCAGTAAGTGATGCATAATTACATGCAACTTAACCTAAACCAAACCCTAACCCTATAGTAGGGCTAATTAATTGTTAATTAATATTATTCAGTACTTAAATGTACAATAATCAAGGACACCTTAAAATAAAGTGTAACGTAACTTATCTTAAACTTGCTGTTTCAAGCATACAATTTAAAATGGTATGATTGAGTTTTCAAAAGAGTCACTGTTCTTAAAAAGATAATGTTCTCAGATGGATTTGACAGACGAAATTAGGTGCAGAGGTGATTAATACACCGTTTATTTTTAATAAAAACAGCGGGACATTCTAAAATGTTTAAAGTTTAGAACACGGCCACATTCACTATGGCAAGCCGTTTTGACTTTTATTCATTTTCAGGATATGAACTTGTGATATCAACAATTCAATTTCCACTAGTATAAACTATAATTCTTGATCTCAACAATTGTATTTTTACTAGTGAAATCTCGCCATAGGCTGCCATTCAAATTCAATTGTTGATATCAAGAATTAATTTCCTACTAGTTGAAATTACAGTTTCACACATCAGGAATACAATTCTTACTAGTAAAAATGCAAATGTCTGATATCAACAATTACATTGTTACTAGTGCAAATGTCTATTCTTGATATCAACAATTGAATTGCTACTAGTAAAAATGTTCATTTCTGAAATCATGACTGTGATTGTTACTAGTAAGAAAGCCGTTTTAGATATCAGAAATTATATTGATATCAGGAATTCATTTTCAGATGAATCAGATGAACATTTGCTGTACCACTTAACCCTGGTCCTCCTTACATTAGTCTTCATTACAGACTAATGATACTTTACTAAATGTAGAACATTTTATTTCATAGCATTCTTCTATTAAACTGCTGAGGCTGTATATTTAAATTGGCTAATAATATAACTGCATAGATCATAGTATTTCTCTTTAAAAAGAAATCTATTTGTGACTTTTATCTTGTCATTTTGACCAAATAAAGTACTTTCACTTGATAGGCTTGCAGAAGCACCTCACCTGAAAGTGTTTTTTGTTTTGTTTTTTTGTTTCTGTCAGTTTCATATAATTGGCAAAATCTGGCAATTGTGACTCATCCTGAGACATAAGGAAGAGTGTGAGAATGTTGCATTGATGAAATGTGTGAAATGTATAACCACCCACCCGATTCATTTGAATGAGTGAGTCATTTATGGACTGGATCACTGTCCAGTGAAAGCTGAAATGCTGAGAAAAAAAGCTGAAGCTGAAATGTTGACTTCATTGTTTCCCCATTAACAAAACAAAAAACATAGCTTCACTACAAAAAAAGAAATGATGTCAAAAGTAGCGAAGATGCCATTTCACTATACTGAAAATGTGTAAAAATAACCAGGGATTAAGTTATAGATATTATACAATTACATAAAACATATTTCAAATATACTTTATTTTACGTGTCCTTATTACTCATGCTACACATAATGCATAATTATACGCAACTACACCCACAAACCCAATTCTAACCCTAACCCTATAGTAATAATATTGTAACACAGTTCTTATGTCCGGGAAGAGGGAGGCGGGAACCGGCGAACATTCAACGTAAGTTTTGATCAAATAAATAAACAAACAAGAAAACGAAAGTAAAATGAACTGCCGCCCACACAAACATAAAACATAAAATAAAGTACAGGCCCGGTCCTCTCTCGTCGTTCCTCTTTTATGCTTCCGGAGTTCCTCCGTGAGAGATACGAGACCGGTGTAGCGCGCAGCTGACGCTCATTATCACTCGAGTCACCGGCCTCACGCCGTTCCCTCACGGCTCTCGCCCGCCCTGCTCGTCCACCGCCATCAGTATCCTTACTTGAAAAGTAGCAATCCGGGAAGAGGGAGGCGGGAACCGGCGAACATTCAACGTAACTTTTAATCAAATAAATAAACAAACAAGAAATCGAAAGTAAAATGAACTGCCGCCCACAGAAACATAAAACATAAAATAAAGTCCAGGCCCGGTCCTCTCTCGTCCTTCACTGTCGTCGTTCCTCTTTTATGCTTCCGGAGTTCCTCCGTGAGAGATACGAGACCGGTGTAGCGCGCAGCTGACGCTCATTATCACTCGAGTCACCGGCCTCGCGCCGTTCCCTCACGGCTCTCGCCCGCCCTGCTCGTCCACCGCCATCAGTATCCTTTCTTGAAAAGTAGCGATCGTGCGAAGAAGAAAGCGACACAGTAAACAACAATGGTGGACATGCAGCAGATTTTGTTCTTGCTTCTCGGCATGTGTTTGTCTGTCACAAGGAGAAGACAAGCTTTTATTGTGTTTCAGCTTACGAGGCACATGAATTTACAAAAAAATATGCTCAGATAAATCATTTATAATAAATGCTGCAAAAAATAAGACAAGCATTGCACACTGTTCTTGATGCCTTTCTGTTCAGTTTATTCAGCAATGAATTGCAAAGAAAGATGACATGAGGAGGGGAACTCATATTTAAACACTATAAAAGAGGGAGTCGTTGTGGCTGCTCACAGTAGCAGAACTAGTAAATTCAACTAAGATGGATTAGACATGACAAATTGTACTTTGGAAAGATCCCTCCTTCCTTGTCTCCTTCATATCTCTTAACAATTCATGATAATTATTACAACGGGGATTGTAGGTTTAGGATCCAGGTGTCTTTAGAGTAAGATATTTTAAACATCTTGATTTTACTGAAGCACATTTGGCAGACTTGGTTGTACTGGAAAATCTAGTCGAACACACATTTATTTAAAGATTTATTATCTCATTTATTCATTTACCCATTCATATACTTTTGGTGAAAACTTCAACATTGTGAAATGTAAAAACGCAGCACAGTATTCAGAAAATTCATGACAGCATCAGGCTAACAACTTGACCACAGAGAGCTGAATGTAATGTCAGAGAGGATGAAGGCATTTCAAGTCAGCCGAGAAGAGAAAAAAACAAGCTTTAGAGCAAGATCATCAAAGAAAACTTTCTGTTGAAACGTGTAGTCATAAATAACTGCACCAGGATCAACTGCTTTGGGTGGCTTTAACCATGCTTCCCTAGCCTTGACATTAGCAAATATTCAGATTTTAAAAAACTGTGCTCTGTTTTGATTTAGAATAATAATTTATTGCATCTGGCATCAGGGACTGTCGGTGAAGAGCAAAGGCATAAGAAGTAAAAACCTGATATTTTTGCCCCTAATCATTTTAAGATGCGCCTCCTCTTTCTAATAACTATGATTTGCTGGATCCATCCTTCTAAACATCTCTGTAGTCTCACAGAGCCATTGATATGGATATAATCATAGGGTTTCTTCAGAAGATTCCACCCTTTGTGGGAATGCCTCTCCCAACAAAGCCTGGCCCCTTTTAAACCAAAGTGTGACTTACAAATGGCTGACAAATAGTGAGTGATGGACAATATGAGTGATGGCTTGTGCAAATGATCTCACTACTTCGTGCAACTGCAAATGAGGCGATAAAATTGGACAGGATTCAAATGATGATTCTTTTTAATTGCAAAAACTTATATTAAATTGTATTAAACCACTAGTGTTACCAAATCCTTCAGAAGAAATTACGTTAACACTTTATTTTACAGTGTCATTGTTACATATGTTTCATGTATTTACTATAGTAATAACTAGAAATTATGCATAATTATGTGCAATTAACCCTAAAACAAACCCTCATCCTAACCCTAACCCTACAGTAAGTCCATGTAGTTAATTGTTATTACTCAGTACTTAAATGTATGATTACACTGTAATACTGACACCTTAAAATAAAGTGTAACCGAAATTACTAACTATCAATAAGTGAAAAGCCTGATAACTCCCTATTATTGACTGTTGTCATTGTGAGCTTTTATGGTTTTGTAAGGTTTTGCATAGTAATACTCTGGTGTTACCAAATCTGTCGGAAGGAATCAATATCCAAAACTTTACAAATGTCACAGATCTGCCGGGCTCTCACACCAACCAATCCCAACGCACTCCCTTACCCGAATACTAATTACACACACCTGCACCGCATTATCCAATCACCACACTATATAGCACACACCTCACCTCACTCCTCACGGTCACATTTGTACTCCACTCCAGCATTACCTACCTTCCTCTCTAGCATTGTCTGATCTCCGTCTTCCTTCATTGGACATATTTGTGGCTCATCAACCCCGGACTCCTAGCATTACATGTTTGGTGATTATTACTTACCTGCTCTATCGAGGTGTGAGCGTTTATCATTCTGGTGTGACGATCTTCCATTGACATCTGTGAAGCAAGAGACTTTAACATCCATTCTACCACTCAAATGATATTCAGTTCAACTGCCATCTTACCTGTGTATGCAACCGTGCTGTGAATAAACAACATCTCTGTCTGAGTGTCGTCCCGTAAGAACAGCTCACAATGAGCTTCACTCATTAATAGAATAGTAATCCAAATAATTAGTAATTCTTGTTTCCTGTTTTTTTGTTCCTGTTTCCTTTTGTTCCCTATGTTTCCCGCCACTCATTTGTTACCTAGGTTACAGATTGTGTTCACCTTCCCTTCCTCGTTATCTTCTGTGTATTTAAGCCGTCAGTTTAGCTCTGTTCTTGGTCACTTTGGGAGTTTTAGTGGAGATAGTCAGTCCAGCCTATGTTCCCGCTGCACAGAGGAGTGTTTGCTGTGTCTGATCCCTACAGAAATATATGATGGCATGCACAATGTCAGTTCACAAAGCCTCCAGTCTCCAATGGTCCCATCCAGAATCCTGTCTACTTCTTCGCCGTTGGTTCCGGCTAGTTTCCTGTCTCCATTGCCACCACTGGTTCAGCCCAGTCTCCTGTCTCCTTTGTCACCGCTGGTACCGTCCAGCTTGCCACTTCCTTTTCCTCTGCCAACTCTCTCCAGCTCCTCACATTCATTTCTGCTGGCCCCCTTCAGCTCCTTGGCTCTGCCTTCTATGGCTCCACCACAGAATAGACTCCTGGCTTCCCCTCAGGCCTCCAAACTCATGACTCCGCCTTGGCCTGTTGACCCATTGGTCTCCATGGTCCCTTATCTCAACCGTGGACTGTTATCCCTGCTGGACTCCCTCATCCCTCCACCCCTTCGGCTCCATCAGTCTCCACTTACCCTCCGGCTCCACCGTTGTCCACGATCGCTCCTGCTGCATTGTAGCCTTCCCAGCCCGCCTCGGTCCCGTGAGCTGTTGGTTCCACTTTGGCGCTCCATTCCAGCAGTGTCACTCTGTATCTTTGGATCTTCAGCTCCACCTGGGACTCCACCTCTCCCGGCTTCACCTCAGGCGGTTTGGTTTCTGACTCTGCCTTGTCTTCTCTCTCCATCAGTTTCACACTGGGTCTACCTACCATGGCTCTGGTCTGGGTCGCTCCCTGGCTTTGCCTTCCTTTGTCTCTTTCCTGGCTCCTCCCATTACTGATTCCCCCGTGGACACTTCCTCCCATTCCTCTATAGACACTGCCCCTACTCCAATGGTTTGCTTTTCCTTGTTTCCTGTGTTTTTGTTCCTATTTCCTTTTTTCCCTATGTCTCACCTGCGCTTCCTCATATTTAAGACCCCAGTTTAGTTATGGATTTGGTCCAGTATTATCTTTGCTTTAGTGTGAAGCGTTTGCATTGTTTTTCTCTTGTGGATCCAACAATCCAATCAATTCTCAATGAACAAAATCAAGTCCTGCCCTACATTTTTTTCTTGTTTGAGAAGTTGTTTCACTTAAAAAGACTATTCATTCATTCCTTTTCTACTGCTTATCTGGGGCCAGGTCATGGGGGCAGCAGTCTAAGCAGAGATTCCCAGACTTCCCTCTCCCCAGACACTTCCTCCAGCTCTTCCGGAGGGACACAGAGGCGTTCCCAGGCATAGTCTCTCCAGCGTGTCCTGGGTCTTCCCCGGGGCCTTCTCCCGGTGGGACATGCCCGGAACACCTCCCTAGGGAGGCGTCCAGGAGGCACCCGAAACAGATACCCGAGCCACCTCAGCTGACTCTTCTCGATGTGAAGGAGCAACGGATCTACTTTGAGCTCCTCCCGAGTGACCGAGCTCCTCACCCTATCTCTAAGGGAGCGCCCTGCCACCCTGCGGAGAAAGCTCATTTCGGCCGCCTGTATCCGGGATCTCCTTCTTTCTGTAATGACCCAAAGCTCATGACCATAGGTGAGAGTAGGAACGTAGATTGACCGGTAATTCGAGAGCTTCGCCTTGCAGCTCAGCTCCTTCTTCACCACGACAGACCGGTACATCGACCGCATTGCTGCAGAAGCTGCACCGATCCGTCTGTCAACCTCACGCTCCTTCCTTCCCTCACTCGTGAACAAAACCCCAAGATACTTGAACTCCTCCACTTGAGGCAGGAGCTCTCCACCAACCTGAAGAGGACAGGCCACCCTTTTCCGACTGAGAAAAAGACTATTGCATCTTGAAATTTAATTCACAATACACTTACCTAACGCTTCTTACCTAATGCTTCTTTAATGCTGACTGATATTAAAGTGCCCCAGTTTTTTAAGGATCCTAATATTGTTTTGGGAGTTTACTACCACACTACCACAGGTTTACATGGATGCAAGTTCAAAAAAACTTTATAAAATAACAATTTGTTAGAAGCAGTTTGAAGATTCAGTCTCTTCAAACCCCTGCTTTCCATGAGCCTTCTCTGCTCTGATAGCCTCGTCTGTTATGATTGGTCTACCATGTATAGAGCGTGTCAGAAACGAAACGCCCATTTCCATAACTGAATTACAGCTCTGGAGCCTTATCAATTCTCAAGAGATTGTATACAATGTGTATTCAATCAGAAACTCAGTTGCAAGCATGACTTGAGCAGGACATTTCTCCATGGGAAGCGTCAACTTAGTTTGTGGTATGTTATAAGACATTAATCGACATATTTTTAGACAATAGTGGGCCCACAGATGATTAGCAGATCTTCAATGTGAGTTAGCCAGAGACCTAGAGCTGCACTTGGTGTTCACAAAAAAAAAAAAAACATTAAAACTATGTATTTTGAACAATGCATAGAAAATATAAACTTCAATTATTGAGCATACTTAGAGGCTTTTATTCATAGGAGTAAACTGGTCTAAATAAACTGGGCACTGACCCATCTTTAAGAGCAAGAGTTTTGTGAATCCTGGAACTTCCCGAGATTTGAGAAGCAGTTGTCAGTAAAATGACAGGAACACAACAAAAGACTGGGATTGTACTGCTGTGATATTGTTGCAAAAAATCAATTTTAACCACTGATACTTCGCAGCCCCATCATTCAGAAATAAAAGAAATTTAATGGTGTTAATTAGTGTTTCAGGGCGGGACAAATTGTTCTCGGGTGGATAATGTAGAACTTAGCTGGACATTATAGGCAAATGTCAAGTCAAGTCAAGTCATCTTTATTTATATAGCGCTTTTTACAATGCAAATTGTGGCAAAGCAGCTTTACATTAATAATTGGCAAATAATTTTGGCTGCACAGCAGTTCCCAAAGAAAATGGTGTCATTGTCCAGCTTATTCTATATATTACACAATGTGTTACCATTCAAATTACTGACGACTCATTTAGGCTGTTCAGAACGAGTTCTTTTAATTTTTCATGCACTTTCGGCTGCACAACTTTGCAGATGGTATACATTCACAGACAGATATATTACACATTGCAGGAAAGGTAATACTTGAAAAAGCATTAGAGGGGCATTTTAAAAAAAATTTCACCCAAACAGCTGTTTTATTCAATTATATTTAGAACACCAACTCATATCTGAACATGATATTCACGCAAAAACACGTCATTCAACATTTCTTTATTTTGTTTAGTTATATCTACAACTGTTTCTCATGTTCTCGCTCACCCTCATTGTTTGCTGAAACAAGCTTGGTTGTTTCCGTCTCTTGTTTGAGAATTAGGCTAAATTATATCTATCTTATATCTATTATAAATCCAGGTAATAACAACCTCCACTTCACAATCATGGTGTTTCACACCTAGACCCTGTGTTATCCGATAAATTGCAATGGCAAGGACTGATATCATGCATTCATTGCATCAAATAAATGTAAAATGTTTTTTAGTGAGAATTGTAAGAGCATGGGTACACTGGTTGTAACATGCCAAGGTATCAGATATTTAAATGTGGGTGTTTCCAGCCAATTTGCGCTCTGACTGTGCGTGCAAATATTCTAGTCAATCACACATGATATGCTCACAAAGCACACAAGCTGTTAGACTGCATGAACAAATTTTACACAACATTTTAGTAAATCTGCCTTATGTGTTTATTTTGCCTATAGTTTACATTCAATCATATAACATTTAAACCAGCAGGAAATGCTATTAGTCCCCTCCACCATCTGCAGTGCTGTTTGTTTTCACTAAGATGGCGTATGTCAAAGTAAGGCCACTCCTGATTCTCAGGTAAAACAAGTTCGGAACTGCCTGAGCTAACATTGCTGTAACAGACAATGTGACTCATGTGAATGCTTGATTGCAATTCTAAGGGGACATTTTCCTTTAGTTACACATCCCTCTTTAGCAATCGTCTAATAAAGCTAGATTGCATCGAATTGCCTGGCGCCTCACATCACCTGTGCAGCACCCTTTTAGTATCTTGACAACATGTTTATTCAAACCACATTTACTCACTGCTTATTTTTAATGATAGGCCTATTGTAATTGTGATGTTTCAGTCAGCTTGCAACAGATTAAATGGTTAAAGCAGAAATTAGTTAAGTCTATTTTAGTGGTTCACTACAGGCAAAATTCTTATTTAATTATTGAGCAAGTGCATGAGTAATCAAAGTTCGAAACTCTGTTTTTGCCTTACTCTGGTTCTCTATATATGATTTCTATTTTCGAGAGGCCAGGTTGGACTTATAGTGGGAATATTTAGATATGCTATATGCTTAAAGAGAACTATGACGGCAGAAATAATTACTTGCTTAGATGATTTTTATAGATGTATGTTCTTTAGAACTTTCTTATTACTGTCTTGGTCTTGGTGTAGAGGGCAGATCCGCCCTGAAATGATAATCACAGTCAACCATAGGTATACCTCAAACTTTTCATGCATGCAGACGAGCTATGCCAAAGGACAATTAAAAAGGAAAAGAAAAAAGTGAATTAATTTTGTGGAGATAGAGAGGCCAAAGCTGTGTAGTGCATAGAACAGAGAAACAATGTGACATAAAATACAATTGTTTATGAACAGTTGAATTCGGATTAGGAATGTGAATCTGCTTCACTGTATAGAGCACTTAAATAATCTAGTTTGTGATACATTTGCACTCAAGATGCTCAAGAAATTATATATTATATATATATATATATATATATATATATACACACACACATATATATATATATATATATATATATATATATATATATATATATATGTATATATATATATATATATATATATATATATATATATATATATATATCTTATATTCGGTATATAATTATATTCAATTATAAAAATGCAAAATAAACTTTATACTCAGACATTATTCTGTGTAAATGCTATGGAATTGAGTTTCCAGCGGTGTATGCACCTTTTATGGCATTATCTTTATAATTAATTTAATTGTGTATTTGATGCTCTCTACTTTAAATAAATCCTTAGTAAGAGTTACATTTTAAAGGAATAATTCACAATTGGTAAACTTTGTGTGAAATGTGCGTTTTTAAGGTAAGACTTATTACATACTCTTTTAGAAACTTATAAATAATTGTGTATTATGGCAATGCAATGGAAATACAGTATGTCTGCATGTGTGTGTACATGCAAAGTATGAATCAGTGTGTGTGTGTGGGTATTCCCTACGTTATGGGGACCAAATGTCCCCACAGGTATAGTAATACTAGTAAATTTTGATCTTGTGGGGACTTTTTTTTTTTTGGTTCCCATGAAGAAAAAAGCTTATAAATCTTACAGAATGATCTTTTTTGAAAATATAAAATAGCAGAACATTTTCTGTGATGGGAAGGTTTAGTGTAGGGGGACAGAATATACAGTTTGTACAGTATAAAAACCATTACGCCTATGGAATGTCCCCATAAAACATGAAAACACAACGTGTGTGTGTGTGTGTGTGTGTGTGTGTGGTTGCCCATTTGTGGGTGGCACAGGGCCTGAATTATCCACCCTGCTGAATCTCACTAAGTGTGACGCCACTCGCTGAAAGACCATGTTATGGTTCTTCAAATGTGCTGCATCTCTGGGTGTTGTACACACAGTGAACACAGGAATGAAAACAAAAATGTATATTAACATACGTCATTATAGACAAACCTGAGAATTTTGTATTATAAATGAGCTTATTTACTTGTTATAATGTTTATGTTTTATGTTTTCACTCCTTTGTCAGTTTTCCAGCAGTGTATTCATTTATAATATCTAACAATATAAAGATAATATTTTTTTTATGAAGTATTGCGGAATACTCGTTCAAGTACACAAAATAGCAAATAATAATAATCTATAATAATCATTTAATTGTATCATTAATTTCGAAAGCTAAACAGACAATTGTGAATGCCCCTCTCTTTCTCTCTTAAATAAATTTCACATTGGACTGATCCTGTTAGAAATCTCTTTGCAGACTTCTCATCTGTATTCAATACTGTCCAGCTTCAGCTCCTCATAAAACACTTATGTGATGTAGCTGGATGGCGTTTTGGATTATAGAATTTGAGAGAACGGCCTCGATAAGTCTATATTAATAACATTCTGTCTGACTGCTTTATTTTAAACTCCGGTGTTCCTCAGGGATCTGTACTGTCCCCTCTGCTGTTTCCTATATCAGTGAATTGCAGTGTAATGATTGTAAATTTTCATTAAGATTACTGATGATATGGCGTTCTTCACACCAGAAGGATGTGGACAGCTGCTCTTAATTTAAATTTACTGGCATGTTTGCCTCTTGGTTTGATAAAAGTTTCTTAATATCTTATCACAGAAGCGTTATGTTTGAGTGTATGATGCTGGTAGCATATAAACCAATTAGAATAAAGTAAGTACAATAACTGATGACAAACTAAATTTTCAAAATAATGTAGACTTCATTCATAAGAAGGCAAGAAGATTATGTCTTAATATTTTTAGAGAATCTTTCTAGGATTGGTTTAGGAAGTTTCAACATCAATCCCCATTAGATCAATGCGCAAAAGCATTATTACATTCAACATGGTTTCAGTTTTCAAATCTTACAATTAAACATAAGAGAAAACTTATGAATCAGGCAAGTAAGATCATTGGACACAAATATTCGAGGACCTAGCTTGTAATTTTTTGGAAAAGCTTCTCGATCGAAAGGCGATCGAGATATGGAAGGGTCATATTCATCCCCTTCCCCTCTACTTTCGAAATCCTTCCACCAGGGTGTAAAAATATGAAGTGTGTTACTGTTTCTAACATATTAGTGTCTAAAGGAAATCTCCATCCTGTGACCAACAGAATGGATAATAAAGTTTTAAAAACAAACAAACAACAGACTGATGTTCTATTCATTTAGATGCCAACGAAGCATTAAAATCAATTAATTGTTTCCAGTCCCAGAGTTATTCCCAGGGCTATGGCTTATGTAAATGATTAGAGGAAAAACGTAAAAGGAAAGAAAACAGCAACAAAACAACAACTGCTCTGTAAGTATTTCTCTAAATGATCTTGGTTGGTAATAGTTTCAGATATTACAAGAACTTCTCACAATAAGGGCATTCAGTAAAAGTGCACACAAAAGTAGAAATACATAAATAGAAATATAATATTTTCAAAGGTCATTGAACACGCCTGCAAACACATTATAATTGAACTAATTTATGTATACAGTAACATATATATATATATATATATATATATATATATATATATATATATTTGGCCCCAAAATATAAGTACATACACAGATTAAAGAGACACACCATATATATGATTTTATGGTAACACATTACAATAAGGTTTCATTTGTTAACATTAGTTCGCCACAATAGTCAACATGATCTAACAATGAACAATACTAAAGTTTAATTTATTCATCTTAGTTCATCTCAACATAGTACATTTTCAATATCAATGTTGTGTCTGTTAACATTAGTTAATGTTCTGTGAACGAACATGATTTACTATAATATTAATGTCAATATAAGATGTAAAAAGTTAGTTTGTTGCATTAACTAATGTTAACAAATGAGACATTTTTGAATAAGCAGCTAATTATAAATGTCATACTGTTTAAAAAACACTAAAATAAAGGCACAATTTTTACTAATGAGTACATGTCCCCAAGCCAGATCTTTGTCACTTGACAAATTTGTCACAGAGTATCACATTCACAAAAAATCATTAACAGAATTGAATCTAACAACAATAGCCCCATCTACTGGATGCAATTCTCAATTCACTCCTGTCGCTTCCTGGTGTTCTTCAGCTGTCTGTAGAAGCCAAACCTATTGCTTATGTTTATTGTGCTTGAATTGTACATGAAACCCTGCCTAATATACACCGATAGACATTCCTATCTTGCCATGAAACAACATATGCCGACATATACTCTCTCTATACCAGTACATCTCATGCATACAGCAAATAATGTCTCACACACATTAAAAAACATTCATAATCATAATTATATCATAAAAACAATAAATAAAACAGCATGTCAGCTCCAATATGCAGGTTTCAACCACAGCATATACACATTTCTCAAAATAGTATTCTACTATTTACTACTAGAGGTAAAACCAGATGGAAGAGCTTTTCCTACATCTTACAGCAGTTTTTTTTTTTCTGACTAGAACCAAATGAATGTTGAATAATCCGCTTGCATGTAGGAATTCTAATTATATCAACAACAAAAAATAAAAAAATAAAGTAATTGTAGGATGCATTGCTCTATTCTATAGTGCATCTTTTAAACTTTAATGAACTTTATTAATAAAATGTATCATTGTATTCACTTTTTTAACACAAAATGCATTGCAAAAGTATGCAGACATCCACTTCAAATGATCATATTTGGCCATTTCAGTCATTTCTGTGCAAACAATTCAATGGCCAGGGTTGGGGAGTAACGAAATACAAGTAACTTATTTACGTGTTTAAAATACAAAATTTGAGTTACTGTATTTCATTACAGTGTCATTTTAAATGTGATTACAGTTACATCTGAAAAGTGTTTTAGATTACCAAAGTGATTACTTTGAGTTTTAATGTCATTTAAACAGCGATTGGTGATTCTCTGACTCTGACCGTCTGAAAAAGCAGAGTTTCATCATCATTTTGATACTTTTAAGAGGGATCAAATGTTGTTATTTTTATTTAATACTGTCCTGAACAAGACAAAATGACTGAATTTATTAAAAAAAAATGCCCAACAGTTCAGGACTGTTTTCATGTTTCGTGATAGTTGTTTGTGAGTCATTTTATAATTCACTCGTCACTGCAACTTTTTCTCACAATTTGTTTTTTTCCTCACAATTGTTAGTTTACATTTCACAATTCTGACTTCTTTTTCTCAGAATTGCGAGATTTAAACTCACAATTGCACGTTATAAAGTCAGAATTGGGGGATATAAACTTATCTCATAATTCTGACTTTTCTCAATATTGCGAGTTTATATCTCATGATTCTGACTTTATAACTCACAATTGCAACTTTATATCACACAATTCTGAGAGAAAAAGTCAGAATTGCGAGATAAAAACTTGCAATGACCTTTTTTGTGTTTGTTCCACACTTATTAGTATTCTAAAGTATTTAGATTAAGTTACTAAACTTGAGTAATGTAACGAAATACGTTACAAATGACTTTTTAAAGCATGTATTTTATAATCTGTAGTGAAATACTTTGGCACTGTAGAGACTTTCGTCCATCAGTTTTGGAGTGTCATTTTCTTTCTCGCTGATCCAGTTTTGCGGCTTCATATTTTTCATAACACACCTGGGCTGAACTCATGAACTTTTGAATATACGAACTGCAGCGCCCAGTTGTCGCTCAGCTTTGCTTAAAACATGCAAACAAATTTCCTTTCGTTTGAGCAACAGATACCACAGGCTACTCTTGTTACACAACAAATGAAAATTTCCAGGAAGAAGAGGTTCTCTCACAACAAAACCGTCGTGCAAACAGTTATAAAGCAGACATGATTTCCTGCAACGACATTGACTGTAGATATTTAAGAGCCCTGGAGATTTCACGAGATATGAGGTCTGCTTCTCCAGATCAACCAGCAGTCATTGCACAACCCACACTTATTGACCGAACAGTTGAGAGAGGAGCATTCCCATGAGCCTCTCTGCTCGGGTGGTTCGGGTGATTGACTGATCCACTCAGGTCTGACTCTACATATAAGCATGACAGATAAAGCTTTTTGCTTATCAAGTTTACTGCTCTATCAAAATACAGTGTTAAAAATTACTGTAAATTTTACAGTATAATACTGGCAGCAGGGTTGCCAGCCAGTTACTGTAATTTAATTTACAGAATTTCCCTGTATACTCTGATTACAGTAAATAACTATATTTTTTAAATCATGAAGGGTCAATTTACAGCATTATTCTGTAAATTTGAGTCAAACCAACACGTGACCCCAGAATGCATTGCAGTTTACAGCAATATGCTGTATTATTAAACAACAGCCAGCAGCTGTAAAATAATGCTGTCATTTTTACAGTAATTCATTACACACTGTTAAAAAATTACTGTAAATTTTACAGTATAATACTGGCAGCAGGGTTGCCAGCCAGTTACTGTAATTTAATTTACAGAATTTCCCTTTATTCTCTGATTACAGTAAATAACTGTATTTTTTAAATTACGAAGGGTCAATTTACAGCAATATTCTGTAAATTTGAGTCAAACCAACACGTGACCCCAGAATGCATTGCAGTTTACAACAATATGCTGTATTATTAAACAACAGCCAGCAGCTGTAAAATAATGCTGTAATTTTTACAGTAATTCATTACACACTGTTAAAAAATTACTGTAAATTTTAAAGTATAATACTGGCAGCAGGGTTGCCAGCCAGTTACTGTAAAATTTACAGTAGTGTTACTGTAATTTAATTTACAGAATTTCCCTATATTCTCCGATTACAGTAAATAACTGTATTTTTTTAATTACGAAGGGTCAGTTTACAGCAATATTCTGTAAATTTGAGTCAAACCAACACGTGACCCCAGAATGCATTGCAGTTTACAGCAATATGCTGTATTATTAAACAACAGCCAGCAGCTGTAAAATAATGCTGTAATTTTTACAGTAATTCATTACACACTGTTAAAAAATTACTGTAAATTTTACAGTATAATACTGGCAGCAGGGTTGCCAGCCAGTTACTGTAAAATTTACAGTAGTGTTACTGTAATTTAATTTACAGAATTTCCCTATATTCTCCGATTACAGTAAATAACTGTATTTTTTTAATTACGAAGGGTCAGTTTACAGCAATATTCTGTAAATTTGAGTCAAACCAACACGTGACCCCAGAATGCATTGCAGTTTACAGCAATATGCTGTATTATTAAACAACAGCCAGCAGCTGTAAAATAATGCTGTAATTTTTACGGTAATTCATTACAGTGTAGAGCAGATTGCTAATAACTCTCCTGTATATTATGCAGAGCATTTTTATAATATTCCATTCATTTATAGCAATTAATTTTTTTTGTTTTTTTTTAAAATACAAGAGCATGGATCTCTGAGAGGAGACTTGCCGAGACTATTTTGAAGAAAGAAGCGAAGGAGGCAGCATCAGATAACATCGTCCAGATGTATGCCGAGATAGAGAGACACCTGTGGTGGAGAGAAAGCAGTAGACATCTTGTGGGGCCCTCACACACAGAACCTATGACCGTCCTGGGACTTGTGGCAGCAGTTGTTAAAATAGATCTGAAAACAGTACCTGCACCGCCGCCGCAGTTCAGGTGGATGCAGACATGACGAGAGTAGAATAAGATGTTTAGCATGTGTGTCCACTCGCAATGAAATCACCATTTGTTTAAGGTCAGTCATCTTCCACCCGCACTTTGTTGTGATGGCGAGGGTTGATCCAGATGTGGTGCAGCGGTGAACTTCTCATTCTTCTTGCGTTCTCCACCTATGCAACTCATTACTAGTAGAGCTGCATGATTAATCATCAAAAGATCACGATCTCGATTCAAACTTGCATTGTATTTGCTAAATTTTACCCATTTGGCTGTGTCTATTAAATAGTGCCGTCAAATCGATTAATCATGACTAATCATATCCAGGGCTGGGTAGGTTACTTTTAAAATGTATTTCACTGCAGATTACAAAATACATGCTTTAAAAAGTCATTTGTAATGTATTTCGTTACATTACTCAAGTTTAGTAACTTAATCTAAATACTTTAGAATACTTTGGAATACTAATAAGTGTGAAACAAACACAAAAAAGGTCATTGCGAGTTTTTATCTCACAATTCTGAATGTAAAGTTGCAATTGTGAGTTATAAAGTAAGAATTATGAGATATAAACTCACAATATTGAGAAAAGTCAGAATTATGAGATATAAACTCACAATATTGAGAAAAGTCAGAATTATGAGATATAAACTCACAATATTGAGAAAAGTCAGAATTATGAGATATAAACTCACAATATTGAGAAAAGTCAGAATTATGAGATATAAACTCACAATATTGAGAAAAGTCAGAATTATGAGATATAAACTCACATACTAAATTCACAATTGCAAGAAAAAAAGTCAGTATTGCAAGTTCATATCTCCTGATTCTGACTTTATAATTTGCAATTGTGAGTTTAAAACTTGCAAATCTGAGAAAAAGAAGTCAGAATTGTGAAATGTAAACTAACAATTGTGAGGGGAAAAAACAAATTGTGAGAAAAAGTTGCAGTGACGAGTGAATTATAAAATGACTCACAAAACATGAAAACAGTCGTGGATCATCAGGTTCAGTTGACCGTTGGGAGAATTTTTTTTATAAATTCAGTCATTTTGTCTTGTTCAGGACAGAACTAAATAAAAATAACAAAATTTTTTCGCTGTTTAAATGACATTAAAACTCAAAGCAATCACTTTGGTAATCTAAAACACTTTTCAGATGGAACTGTAATCTGATTACCACCCATTTAAAATGAAATACAGTTACTCAAATTTTGTATTTTAAATGCGTAACTAAGTTACTTGTATTTCGTTACTCCCCGACCCTGATCATATCCAATATAAAAGTTTGTGTGTGTGTGTATATATGCATAGATGCACAATCCTGATCAATCACATCTAACGTAAAAGTTTTTGTGTATATATGATTGTTTATTTATAGGTATGAAACAGCCTCACAGTCTTTTCAACCACTCAATATGATTATTCATACAGTTTACAGACATACGATACAATGATTCATAATTCATACCACACAAGTACTGGGGATAAAATGTTATAGTTCGGATATAAACACTGATGTCAACTGTAGCAATCAACAACTCAACTTTTGAAATGAAAAGAAAGATTGTTACACCAGTAGATGGCAACAAGTGACTGTAAAAAAATGTGTTGGTCATTGAATCATTCATTCAATCACTCAAAAAGATTTGTTCAAAAATGTTGATTCATTACAGTGGAGTCATTGCACCATTCATTTTTCAAAATAATTCAAATTGATGAAACAATTTTTAATAGACTGTTTTTATTTAAGTCTAATCATGATCTCTATTTAAGAAAGAAATTGTGATTCTTGTTCAGGTTACAAAATTTATCCCTTTTTGATATAATGACTAATGATTCACTTTCCAAATTTATTTCATTCAAGAACACTTTTATTTCTTCTCTACTTTTTGCCTCTTCTCCAACTTGCATCCTAATCTATTTGTCTAATAAATGTGGCATTGTATATTGCGAATATTGTTGACTCTTCAACAAATTGTCTTTGGTCCACTATATGCGAATGTAAATTCTGGACTGATCCTAAATCCAGCTGACGACCTTAACAAATTTGTTTCTGCCATTAGGATCTTGTGTTTATTTTTGGAGGATACACACACTGGTTTTGTGAGTGAAGATACATGTTAGCACTGACGAGGTTCTCACCTCTATAAATGTAGCTGGTTGTTATTCCAAGCATGTTTTCCGCCCTGCATTTCCTCCTTTCAGCAGGAACATGAGGCTAATCACAATAACCATGGTCCAGGAAGCCACTGTGAAGTTTAGCCTGCCACCTCCAGCCCAACAAGGAGGCTTGTAAATGCAGCGGCCCCCCAGAGGCAACATCCACATGGCAGAACGTTTCTACAGCCGCTCTCTCTTCCATCTTCAGTCCATGAAAAGTGCTCCCTTCCAAAAATCGAACAATTTTACGCTGACATCATTTTCCAAAATATCTGGAACCTTCGATTTTATTTCCTAAAATCCCGGATCGTCCAATTGTATATTGTATTTGGCTGCCAGGGACTCCAATACATCACATGTCCTCAACGACGACTATTTAATTTAGCAACTCCAAAACACACAAATGCCCAGTGAGCAAATGTTCCGAGATGTACCAGTATCCTAAAAACACCATATATCTCCCCTCGCTCACCTCTTTCCAAACAGAAATTGATTTTGTTGAATTGTTTGATAAATTTGACCCATGTTTTCCAGTGGGTCTTATTGGAGTTCCTACTGTTTTTCTGCCTGTTGGTGGCCTAGCCCCTAATCATCCACATCTCCCAGGGAGGCCATAAATTACTCCGATGAGATGGTGCTTTGTGTTCCTACTGCTGGGGCGCAGGGGCGAATTCGCAGCAGCATATTTTCACAAGACTGACCCTAAATCATTGTTTTATGACAGCGGGGAAAACTTCTGCACGTTCGTGGCGCTGATTTATGTTCATTTGGGTCTGGAGGACGCTATAATTTGCAAGTAATGTGAAAACAGATGGATAGAGAGATACCAAAGGGCAGACTGACCTATACGTTCTCACCGCCTCTTACAAATGGCATCCATATGCTCCGATCGACATCTTCATCTGTGCTGTTTCTTTCACTCCCGCTTTCACTCCACAGCAGAGCGAATTTTTGTGTAAATCGTTTGTGAAGCCGTTCCGATGTAAATGTTCAGATTCATGAAAATGTTTGTAGCCTATTTTCAAAATATTAGAAATTTTGCACCTGCTCTCTTCCACGTGTAAATGGTGCGTAAAACATCCAAATGTTCTGTGTTCTTTTAGCCAAACCGATGACACACACACTGTAATGAATTGCTGTAAAAAAATTAGCATTATTTTTTTACAGCCGCTGGTTTTTTTTTAAATATATAGCATATTGTAAACTGCATGCATGCATCTGGGGATCACTGTTTTGTTGACTCAAAATTTACAGAATTATTGCTGTAAAATTGACCTTCAAATTAAAAAAAAAAGTTTTATTACTGTAACTGTAAAAAAAAGTTTTTTCTCGGGGATCAATAAAGTATTTCTGATTCTGATTCTGATAAGATATCAGGAAAATCAAAATTCTGTAATTAATTAATTACAGTAAGTAACACTGTAAAAAAAACAGTAACTGGCTGGGCACCCAACCCTGCTGCCAATACTGTAAAATTTAATTAGTAATTTTTTAACAGTGCAATTTGAAGGACTATGGACCATATGAGTTTGTTTGCCTTGCCTTGTCTTATTTATTTATTTTTCTATTTTCAAATATCAATTTTGGGTAAAAAAAACTCATCACTAGCTGCATTTCCCTTATCCTTCAAAGTACACAAATTACGGTAAATTTCAGTAAACTCCCATATATCGCAAAAATGTTTTTATGGTCACATGAGGTGGTTTTACAGGCAATTTGAAAAAAAAATATTTCGCAAAAACTGCCAACAGTTTTTTTTTCTCTTTTACAGGTCACCTGGTGTACGTAAAAGTCGATCATTTCTTTAAAGATGGTGCGGTATTTTTGCACAAAAGAATTACGGGAATACTGGATTCTAAACAACAAAGAAACACCCAGAAACACTTCATACTTGGCTGCTCCCAAGAAGAATGGTCTTTCCTTGCCATCAATGCTTGATTAACACGCCTTTGTCTCCTTAAATTAAAAATAATGGCTAGTACGGTGGCTGCGAGATCCTAACATCCGTTGCAATCATTTTTGAAATGACTTATCACTTGAGGGAAAAAAAAAAATGTTTTAGTCACATTAACATCAGCTAATGCAAACGTTGTCATTCGCAATAGTTTTTTGTCGACATTTAGAAAATATCGAAAAAAAATTTCCGCTAATCTGTATTGAAAACCCCGCTAGTGTCTCTTTTTACCCCACTGTCCAATCACAGTGGAGGAGGGGCGGGACAAATACTACTCTGACCATCCATCCTACTTCTAAAATGACTGGAGAGGTTGATGTTGCTGGTTTCTATTCAAAATGAGATGCCAGTAACACATCATAGCAAGCTGGAAAAACGCTGCTCCTCCGAAGCGCTCTCTAGCGCCACCAGCTGGTCGTTTTCAGAAGACAGAAGACCTTGCATTCTTTTTTAGCAGGCTTAACATACTTTGGTTGAAACATTGTTAATTATATAACGAATAGCGAATGAGCATACTCGTGCCCTATTTATGACCCACGTTTAACTATCAAATCTGATGTTTACGGCTATCAAATCTTAGTTTTACTCAAAATTTACTCACATCTTTATAAACGTTTCAAGATTGAGGCCCATTGGGTTTTATGATTTACTCGTGTCCAAAGGCAAACATCCAATATAAATTTGTCAATCAAACTCAAAATTGTCGGCAACACATGCTCTTGCTGCTTGTCAATACTTTCTCAGGGGCCTGAATCCAGGCTCCACGGATCCTTTCCATAACGGGGCATGTATCTGTTGACGCTTGGCCAGAAGAGACCACCCACTAGACTAATGATGTAAATGTTGCTGCAAACACACTCTTGCTCTCCCTCCGAATAAACATCAGAATCTGCCCGCATTCTCCACCATGTGCTACAATCGCTGCAGTCTCCTCACCATCGGCTGACCCAGCTTGAGGCTATTCTGCTTTCATCACCTCTCCTTCAGAAGAAACCACCTAATAGATAACACTGTCATGGCAAGGCCCAGCTCTGTACAGCCCAGCCAAACCGCACAAGCCATCAGATCTGGGCCAATAACACCACAGAGTGCTGAGGTCACTGGCCCCAGACCAATACTGCAGTGTTCCCTCCACCCTGTCTGCCATGCAGCCACTACTCTCCTATGCCCTTACATGACATCAGTTGCATTCGGTTGAAAGTGTACCAACACATTAATAACTCAGGCTCCCCACATTACTACATTTTCAGCTGTTTTCAAAGGAGCACAGCAGGCGATGAGGCTATTTTAGGATATTTACAGTAAACAGAACAGGCCTCATTATGAACCTGCAGGTCAAAATTAATTCTCAGGATGGATTTCTGGTCACATTATGATGCATCTCGCAGGACAAGGTCACACGCTGGCATTCTTTTTAAGCTTTAAAGCACATTGTTCAGAACTAAAGTGTTGTGTTGTCAAAAGATAGTGAAATAGGGGAAGTCGTGGCCTAATGATGAGAGAGTTGGGCAAGTAACCTGAAGGTTGCTGGTTCGATTCCCACGCTGGTGGGATTGTGAATGAACAGCGCTCTCTCTCTCCACCTTCAATACCATGACTAAGGTGCCCTTGAGCAAGGCACGAAACCCCTAATTGCTCCCCTTGTAAGTCGCTTTGGATAAAATTGTCTGCCAAATGAATAAATTTAAATATCTGAAATGGTTCTAATACTCTTTTTCTGCAGTATCGATACACGATGCCAGTTGCGCTTTCTCGCTCTCTCTTCTCTTTCGAGCGTTTTCAGTTCATTCGTATTGAAGTTGTGCTTCCTTTGGAATGAACTAAAAACACTCACTCAGCTCCTCCCGCTTCGTGCCAATGGATACACACGGATGGATAGTGCTTGTATTGCACATCATTTTAGTGATTCACGCAGGTTTTGCGCTCACACCATTTAAGCGTGCACACCACTGATATATAAAAGCGGCGCACTCATAAAGCCACCTCTCAAACAGCTCGCGAGAACCAAAGTGACTTCTTTTTCGTGGCCTATTGCGATTAAACAGTCAATTACAGGTAGTCGTGGCCTAGTGGTGAGGGAGTCGGGCTCGTAATCTGAAGGTTGCAGGTTCGATTCCCACGCCGGCAGGAATTGAAGGTGGGGATTGTGAATGAGCAGCACTCTCTCCACCTTCAATACCATGACTAAAGTGCCCTTGAGCAAGACACCTGACCCCTGATTGCTCCCCTTGTAAGTCGCTTTGGATAAAAGCGTCTGCTAAATGATGAAAAAATGTTAAAAAAAAAATGTAAATATATACAAAACTATGTTAAAATGCCCATCTTGCTGAGTATTCAGATAAATACAGAGATAGATCAAATAGACTAATTGATGGAAGGTTTGCGAAAAAAAAGTCATGCTCTCTTGTAAAAGTATTTTTTTGTACTTTTAAAATACGAAAATGTAGTTTATTTTGATGCATGGTGTGGCTGCTGTGTTTTGTGGTTTGTTTTGACGCTTAAAAATAAGGTGTTGGGTATTTTATGAATTAGTAAAATACATTTTGATGTATCTTTGCCTGGTGACCTGTGTGTATAGAGTGCTATTACCAAAAAAATTTGAGAAAATAATAAATTATCTATATGACTGAATGGCAGTTTTCCCCACGGTATTTTCAAGCTATTGTATTGAAGTTGGAAATTCCAGTAGGACTAATTCTCATAAAGGTGGAGAAACCAGTGACATTGCTGGAAAGTAGCCTCTGACTGGTGTCATATTATAGTGAGCGGCCCATTTGACTTCACGTACCAAATGATTAATTACTTCCATACAAGATTTTAGGCGAGATCTACTCTCACCACCCACCACGAGCGAAAGACTCATTTCATCATTCACTTCATCTTGGTGAACAACTCGTGGATGTTTTTCTTTGCGCACATTTATTTTTAATTCTGAGCATTTCAACAGGTCAACGAGGCACGCATTTTCATTTGCAGATCATCTGACACAGTGTGCTTTGCTCTTTGACCTTCGTCTGATATATAAATGTTGAGTGAAAAGAGAAGGCCATCAAACAGCAATGGCAGGTCTGACATGTTGAAATGTGATTGCTGCATTTAGAGAGATGTGTGCTTTATTGGTCTAAGATGATTGTATCTTCCACATGGACTTCTGCTCTCCCAAAGATTTACTGGAGTTTAGCAGGATGTGCTCAGTTAGTGTGTGTGTGCGGTTGGCGGATACTCATGATTTTCCCTCCATTGCTCTTTTGACTTTGTGGGCTCTGGAGAATCTTTAAATATTATAAAGCCGGTTTGATTGGAGGCCAAGCAGTATAATGTTGGAGGGAAGCCTTACATTGGCCTAAAGACTTTGCTACGGCTCCAAAAATAAGACACTATGTATATTTGTGTCTATACGGTACATGTGCGTGTGAGTGTAAGTGTGGGTTGTTCTACTGTGCTTTATACTATTATAAAGTAAATCACACTATATACAAACACCAAAAGCTGAAAGAACAACATAAATGGAACCGATGAAATATATGGAAGCTATAAATCATGTTATAAGGAAGATAAATGACGTAACAGATCCAATACGATTCTTTTTCACATGAATGTCCCGTTCAGAAATGCTAAAAGAATAGTAACACTAATATCTACAACATAGTTCACTAAATTATAAGTGCGGCGTGAAAGTAATTTACAAATATACAGTAAATTCAGACAATAAATTCATTGTCTTTAAACACACAATCTCAACTGTTTCTCACAGGCTCCGGCAACATACAGCTGTGATTCAGGAGAATCCATTACTAAGGTTTCTTAAAGACATGTGGCTGCCTGTTATTTCAGAGCGACAGAAGTTAAAGGCTGCAGAAATCCTTTGGGACTGATCCACGCTGATCGAAACCAGCTAAATTAGAGCACAGAGAGGACTTCTTGTCTGCGAAGGATTCACATGTGCCGATTTCATCAGCATTTTCTGTGGATTTAATATTATATCAACTGCAAAATACAAATGTTGTTCATTATGGTTGAACGGTCACAGAGACTGTCAAGTTATTGGAGTTATAAAGGAATTTATCATCATAAAGTACAGGCATCATGTCAGCTGTAGTTCACCTTTGCTAAAGAGTGACTAAGAGGTGTAATTACATTACTTATGAGTCTGCCAGCAGTTTGAAAGGAAATGCAAATGCTAATTTCATTCAAGCAAGTTTTCTGACATCTAGTGGACTTTTTTTAGTAATGCATCCTGATGGCACAAGATGTTGAAAGAGGTGTGATTTTATTTACTGGAAAGTTTAATTTCTTTAAGAGTTTATGTCATTGCAATTTATTTCAGAAGCTTGCATTTTTTTTTTGCGCTTTTAAAACATTATCAGTAAAGTACATTTTCTAACTTGTGTTAATCATGTGACCTGTCACATCTTTTGGGAGACCTTCGTTATTCATAGATTATTACAAATTTATACAGCATCTTGGGATGTGAAATATAGATATGACACTTGAGACTAAATTCAAGGAGAGTTACAACTGCTATTATTGTAATATTTGAAATTTAACACTTTAACACTTAATATTAATAGTTTCTATACACGTTCTTTCTTTCTTTGTTTTGAAAAATTAAAAAGATCACATCGCTTCTACAAAAACTGGTGCTTATGCATAATATGTCTTTGATACTGAATTAATTCATATGTAAATACCAGGATGACTTGCTCAGTTGAACTGTTTAGTTCGGAATTGATCGTTCGCAAAGACCCGCCCCCTTTAGTTACTGTTGCTACGTCCGAAAAAAAATGCATTGTGGAGCAAAGAGGACACTGACAACGTGTGAAACAGTTTCATATTTCAAATATTGTAATTTTTTTAAAAGAAGTGTTTTTTAAACACTAAATAGCATCTAGTGTCTCTTTAATGTGTGGTGACAGATCGCTGTAGCTCCTCGATCATCTCTTCATACTAGTTCATTTATAGCATCAAATAAAGATGAATGAACATCAGAAGGAATGTTGTTTCAAGTTCACCAACGTTAATCTACTAACTTCCCCTGACTGCTTTGTCGGATAAAAAGGCGGATTTGGGGCTATGATTGGTCAGATCGCCTGTCAATCAAACTGTTTGCGAAGGGTCAATTAAGCCAAATAAGTGAAACCATTAAAACAGGTTCATTTGATAGATTCTCTTTAAACTGTTAACTGTCTCTTCACTTTTTGAACATAGATCTGCACTTATAACTACGTTATAGACAAATTTATAGAAGAATTTATAGATCAAAGTCTTATTTGATCTTGGCTCTGATTTAGATTTGCTTGATCATCATATCCTCCAATCTTGCTTGGAGACCTGTGTGGGCCAACGTGGTACAGTAGTTCCACTATTATTTGTCAAATAGGAGATTCACTGTCCGCGTTGGTCGTCACTCCTCTTCTAGCATACCTGTCTGTTGTGGTGTTCCACAGGGATCGATTCTTGGTCCGGTGTTGTTTTCCCAGCACATGCCCCCCTGACCTCTATCTTTGATAAAACAGAATGTCTTTCCACTTATATGCTGATGACACCCAAATTTAAACACAATGATAAACACTTTAATGCTACTTTTGGACTGCAGAAATGATCTCAAACTATGCCTTACAAGTAACTTTTTAAATCTTAAACAAATGTGAATCTGAAATGATCCTGTTAATAACAGAGAATAACAGTGGTTCGCTTGCCCCATATAAATCCCAGTGCACTAGGAACTTGGACATCTTGTTTGATAGCAGCCTAAAGTTTGACAGATTAGTGCTACTGTTAAGACACGCTTTTATTATTTTCGCCTTCTTACAAAAGTTAAACCCTATTTATCCATGAGCAAATTTGAAATTGTGCTTCAAGCATTCATAACGTCTCACAGATGACTGTAATTCACTTTATTACGATGTCTCTCACTCCTCTCTCTCTCTCACTTACAGTTGGCAAAAAATGCAGCTGCAGACTTCTTATAGGGATGCCCCAAAAAACGATCATGTTACACATATTTAGATTTCCTTGCATTTGGCTACCTGTTAATTATAGACCTGATTTTAAAGTTTTATTATTGGTTTGCAAAGCACTTAATTACTAAGCTCCTAATTGGCTGATTTGTTGCATTTATCCATATACTCCTTCTTTATGCTTGAAATTTACAGTAATATCCTGTAATTTTGAGTCAAACAGCCACACCCCCCAGAATGCATTGCAGTTTACAGCAATATGCTGTATTATTAAGAATACAGCCATCTGCTGTAAAATATTGCTGTAATTGTTACAGCAATTCATTATAGTGTGATGTCCAATTTCAAAATGGTTTTCACAGGATGAATTTTGAGAGTAAAGAGTAAAGATGGTTTTTTTTTTGGTCGTTTGGTGGTTGGAAATAAGAACACAGGTTGTTGTGCTTTTTTTTAATCGAGTCTAACACTGTTTAATTTATATTTTTCTGTGTTTATTAGTTCTAAAAAGTAGTGTCTGAGTCAGCAAATGACAGAGAGGAAGAACAAACACTCTGCAGAAGACATACAGTCCCCCCATGGCTTTAAAGGGTTTATTATTTCATTCCAAATATATCCTCAGCATTCAGTCCAAGTCCAGCCAACCTACCAAGTTTGCACACAAACGGCCCTGTTCATCTTTATTTTCCCTGGCGGTCATCAAATAGCACTCTGTTGTGTCATACATAATTTTATCTTTCAACAGGGAAGTGGCAGTTAGGCCTTAGCCCCATTCAACATTTCACATCAGATAGTGATTGCATCATGCAAAACCGTTTATTTGGAGACATTTTGTTGGTGACCACCCATGTTTAACTGGGGGCCCCGGTCCAGCTGCAGGTGATGAGTTTTCCAAACCTCTGTCATTGGCAAAGTCCACTTAAGCTCAGCACAGCTGAGCAGCACTTGCAACACATATTTCTCATTTTTCCCGGTCTTCGTGTTTGTTCTTCTTCACCTTGATTCCTGTATGACTCGGCCATGCGATGAACAGGTCAAAGGCAAGAGGAAATGGCAATCCCAGCTGAGGGTGAGGATATAACCTGTTAAGGTCTCCTCATTATGTGGGATGTGGGGGGAACGGAGTGTTTCAGTTCCAAAGGAAAAACACAAAAGCGCTGAGAGAAATGCTGTGTCGCTGTCTGTTATTTCATGCCAATTAGCTCAGTAATTGATCTATGAGGAGTGCTTGTCTTTTTATCTAAAATCCCAAATATCTGCATCTATACAATAAAAAACAAATATGTAGAAAAATTTTAACTGGTAAATTTGATAATTAATGTCAAGTAACTAGGGCTGTCAAAAAATACCGCATTTATGCAATTATATATTTTCTGCTTAATGTATTAAAAATATTTAGTATATATAGTATATGATTGCCCTATCTGGGTGACATTCATTAAAATGGGTTTGTGTGAAGATCGTTTGAAGTTCACTTCAATTTAGACTACACAAAATTTGTGTCTGTTACGCTAGTCACTGCATCAGATTTTACAGACTCCTAAATTCTTGCCGTATCAAGGACAAGAAACATGTCAGGCTATTGCTTCCCGACGAATCGTACTACATTAGTCATGTTATCATGTGACCTACCAGAGTCAGTTACACAGCTTCACTGCCATTCACAAATCCTCTCCAGTGGGCTCATGGGATAGTAGAATCTCGCCAGAAGAAGCAGGTCATCCGGGTACTTTTTGCCTAATCTATTATGAGTACTGTAAATTCGGACATTTTTGTCACATGCTATATACTGTTGTCCACATCCACAATGACACACTATACGAGATAAAACGACAGATTCTTGGATCCCAACGCGAATCACCACAACCTTACGTCAGACAGATCCTGCCAATCTGAACCCGGTATTAAATTAAAAGTTGTTGTATTTTAAAAAGCCTCTTAAAAGAAAAAAAAAAAAATGATGGCTTTCAATTATACTTAATGTTTATTGGCTATAATAACTGGATTTACTAAATTGAGGGGAAAAACTTCTCTGGTCCTCTTCGGTCATTTTTGACCGAAAAAATTTCTATTTTTAAATGTTACAAATCATAGCTTTATCGGAATGAGATGACATGTGGTGACTTTTGTCACATTAGCATTATGAGCACAAAAAAAAAAATTCGGATTCGGATATGGGTCAAAAAAAAAAAAAGAAAAAAAGAAAAAAAAAGTCACTTACCATCTTCATGGTCAAAAATGACTACAATCAAAAAAAAATATTTCAGTCTAAACATAAGTTTTATGTAATTTAATTACATAGCAATTTTCCATCCATTTGGATGACATAGTTTTAACATAAACAAACCAATAAACTTCATATTTGTCAGTCATATGTAAATGAAATAGTTAAGATTTATGTAGTAGTTGAGCATATGAATAGCGAGAGATTAAATGTCTTTTATCTTCAGTTGATTTCATTTGTAGTTCTTGTGTTTCTCTGTCCTTCAGTGATTCTGCTGGTTAACAGCAGGCGTTCATCATTAATGTTCAATCATCACTTAATGATCTCATTACCTCTGACACTGCTTTAACCTGGGCATTTTTCTGTGAACTATTACATAAATCTTATCTATTTCATTTACATATGACTGAGAAATATGAATCATATTAAGTTTATACGTTTTGTTTATGTTAAAACTATGTAACCCAAATGGATGGAAAATTGCTATGTAATTAAATCATAACCACGAATCTGCCATTTTGTCCAACAAAGCAGTCAGGGGAGTTAGTAGATTAATGTTGGTGAACTTGAACTTCAAAAATTGTGCATACTCACATCTTTCCACACTTGAAACAACATTCCTTCTGATGTTCATTCATGTTTATTTGATGCTATAAATGAACTAGTATGAAGAGATGATCGCTTCACGAGCCGCTTGAAGAAGCTACAGCGTCCACTGCATAATGTTTTTTTGAAGTCCAGTGTTCAGTAAAGTTTTACAGAATTATGTAATGTTTTATAGAACATTTTGACAAATTTTGAAGTAGAATGACTATCATCACCCTCTTTATCACAAAACAAATCGCTAATTCTGTTACAATATATAGTAATATTGTATCACACTGTTCAAAAATTACTGTAAATTTTACAGTATGATACTGGCAGCAGGGTTACAGCCCTGGCTACAGCCGGTTACTGTAAATTTTACAGTAGTGTTACTGTAATTTAATTTACAGAATTAATTTCCCTGTATTCTCTGATTACAGTAAATAACTGTATTTTTTAAAATGATGAAGGGTCAATTTACAGCAATATTCTGTAAATTTGAGACAAACCAACACGTGACCCCAGAATGCATTGCAGTTTACAGCAATATGCTGTATTATTGAAAAACAGTACGTTAATTCTGTAGTATACAGTAGTATAACAGTAGCATAATGCTGTAATTTTTACAGCAATTCATTACAGTGCATCTTGTCGCTTTTGTGTGAAGATTATCTATCGCTTTTCTACCTGATGTTCTTTTTAAAAAAAAATACTCAAGAGTTCACAGTCAATAAGAGAGTCTCTTTTTCTTCGAGTTCATGCTACTCAAATAAAAGCAGGAATTCAGTGATGATTTATGAATATTTAGACAAGTGGTTAACAGAGAGCTTACAGATATGGAAATTATGCTTTCATACGAAACACGAAAATCTCATTTAGGGGCTTTAGTGACCACTTAATCTGTTGGCAGGACAGTATGGACTCCCCGCCAGAGGCAAAGGGATCCTTTTCACCAGCTGTTTGGACACCATCTTTCCATATGAAGTTTACAGTTATTGCTAACCACAGATTTCTGGGGACTGGAGAAGAATTCTCCATTCTCTAAGACAAAAAAAAAAAAAAAAAAATGTGAAAAAGGTGTTCACAAATGTACATGCATGCTAACGTCAGGTTACAGAAACAGATATTAAAGAGGTTCTATCAGTGCCTCCTCATAAAATTGGAAAATATATTTTTTTTAAATACCCACAAATATTACAAAATGTGATATTGAAAAGTGTATAAATCACTGGTTTTTCTAAAGTAACACTGTCCAACAGCGACACCCAGAGGTAAAGTTGCAGAAGGACACCGCATGTCTCTCGCCTCCCCTGAGCCCATTGAGTTTTAACAGACCCCCTTAAAGTGTGTAGTGGGTTTGGTGGGGGGTAATGGAGAATGAATGGGCGAAAGTCACGTGAGAGGAGGCAATGCCTTCGTCACGCTATGACTGGATGTGATTGGTCATGATTGGATTGTGCGATAAATCCTACCTCTTGTTTTCGTGTTCGTTCTTGAATCGAGTGTGATTGAAAAAAATTATGACTTTAATGGGAAGACGAGAGAAAAAGTGAGTAAACATCCCACCCACTTATATATCACCACTGTCAAAACTAAACTTAAAATGGCCCGAAAAGCAGTCAGCTTAGTGAAATTAAAATTCTTCGTTTCTGTGACTGTTTCTGGACTGACGACCAGAAAATAAGTTGAATATTAAAAAGAACAGCTGAACATCATTTCACAAATAAAATATTTTGTTGAAATTGTTACTGCCTTTAGTTATTGTTTTGGAATATTTTAAAAAAATGAGATATATAATTGGTACGTTAATTACATAACACTGTTAATGTAAAAATACAAAATAGAATTGTAATTCGTTTCTTTTTTTGATGTCATGTAATGTCTATTTAAACAGGAAAATGAAATGTAACTGGGACATGATTTATTTTATAGATACTTTTTCACTTCAAAAAAAAAAAAAATCCAGAGTTGTAAAATAGCAGATTGCTGGAGTAGGAATTTACCATTTGCTTTGAAATTTCACATTTAACTCAATGTGTTACTTGCTGTTTCTAAGTAATTATCTACTTGCAATTACAGAGTGAAAATTATTTCCTTTTTTTCTAAGAAATCCTATTTATAATTTATAATAATTAGCATTCCCATATTTTGACATGAAATTTAAAGTATTTGATTAAAGCATGCATGCTTTGCTGCCATCTGCTGGACAACCCTTTATTTCCCCTCCAATCCAAGCTCAAGATGGATGCATTGGACCATCTCCTGGATCTCCTGTGTCATCTACGCTCTGTTAAGAGGGCTAATAGAGGTGGAGAGGTGATGTCACAAGTTGAGATCAGAACCTTCTCCACGTTGCCTCAAATACTGACCTCATCTCACAGCATCACGACCCCGTTTTCTCATTCTCCCAGTGACCACGGGGTCAGATGGACAGAACTCAGTAGACGTACGCATGAATTTTTCACTGCTATATTTTCTCTGGGTAAATAATCATCTTGAGCATACCCAACAGCAGATAGCAGCTTGTAAATCCTGAATTGAAAATAAATACAAGAGCTAAGGAAATAGTGCCTTGCTAGGACAGCGGTTCTCATCTGAATGGCATCCTAGAGCAGACATCTGTAAGTCAAATGTCAATTAAAATAAGCTTACAGTAATTCATTGTAAAGGCAAGTCTATTTTTTTAAAACAAACAAACAAACAAACAAACAAACAAAAAAACTGTAAAAGAAAGCCAATTTCAATTTGTGTAACAGAAACATTCTTGGAGTTAAAATAAGAAACCATGAATTTGATAAGAATTTCGATCTGTTACCAAAACCGAAGAAGACAAACATGGGAGGTAAGTGAAAGTCTTTACCGTAGGGATCGAGGGGAACAGAGCACGAATGCAACGCGGGTGTAGATGAATGTCAGATGATAGAAGACTGAAGACTTGGTGGTGATACAGTGTTTTCTGTGGAGGTGGCGTGTGACGCAGGTGACCAAGAGATCCAGGTAGGTGACAGTTGTGAACAAAAGAGGGCAGACAGAAGATGGATTAGGAACAACCGGGTAGGTTTTGGAACTTGTCATTGATATGGATACACATAGATGAGACCATACAAAGGTGTGCTGGAGAATTGAGTCTTTATAGGAAGGGCTGATGCTGAGGGTGAAGGCTTGCAGGTGCAGATGATTGATGATGGAGTGCAGGTGATTAGCATGAGGGATGATGGGAAATGTAGTGCTTTATAACTCACAATTGCAACTTTATATCACACAATTCTGAGGGAAAAAGTCAAAAAATAAAAATAAAAACTTGCAATGACCTTTTTTGTGTTTTTTTTCCACACTTATTAGTATTTTCCAAAGTAACCTAAAATATTTAGATTAAGTTACTAAACTTGAGTAATGTAACGAAATACGTTACAAATGACTTTTTAAAGCATGTATTTTGTAATCTGTAGTGAAATACATTTTAAAAGTAACCCACCCAGCCCTGGAAATAAACAATAAAACCAAAATGGATAAACAGCTTGAACATTCGATCTCTGCATTTGAGGGTATAAAACGCCCCTTTCTACTGATTGGTCAACTAAATAAACTGAAACCCATGTCTTGCATGTGTCTGTGCGTAGTGGCTCTTGAAGCACTGACTCCAGCTGCAGTCCACTCTTTGTGAATCTCCCCCACATTTTTGAATGGGTTTTGTTTCACAGTCATGATGCGGTTATCCCTATTGTATGTACACTACCACATCTTTTCCTTCCCTTCGCCTCTCTATTAATGTGCTTGAACACAGAGATCTGTGAACAGCCAGCCTCTTTTGCAATGACCTTATGTGTCAGTAGTAGCCTACAGAACTAGACTGAGAGACCATTTAAAGGCCTTTGCAGGTGTTTTGAGTTAATTAGCTGATTAGAGTGGTCTTCAATATTGAACCTTTTCACAATATTCTAATTTTCTGAGATACTGAATTTGGGATTTTCCTTAGTTGTCAGTTGTAATCATCAAAATTAAAAGAAATAAACATTTGAAATATATCAGTCTGTGTGTAATGAATGAATATAATATACAAGTTTCACTTTTTGAATGGAATTAGTGAAATAAATCAACTTTTTGATGATAGTCTAATTATATGAGCACCTGTTTATTTATATATATATATATATATATATATATATATATATATATATATATATATATATACACACACACACACACACACAGGGCAGTTGGTCGAAGATCCTGCCTTTGGAGAAGACTGTTGATTTTGAGGGTAAAATGTTAGTAAAAATTAAGATTACCCCAGAATGACTAGCCCATCCCAACACTTAAAGGCAACCCTAACCTTAGCAGACAGTAAGTATCTAAAGTAACAAACTGGACTAACAGCAACAGAAATTTCAGCTTTGCCATGTCATAAATGAATTCCATTTTAAAAAAATATTAAAACTGCTTTTTTCAAATTGTAATAATATTTCACAATATAACTCTTTGAACTGTGTTTTTGATCAAATAAATGCAGCATTGATGAGCATTAGAGATGGAAATATTTAAAAAAATTAATTTTTTAACAGTGCGTGCACACACACACACACACACACACACACACACACACACACACACACACACATTAGGTTTTCATGTTTTAAGGGGTCATTCCATAGACATAAATACTGACTTTTATATAGACTTTTATACTGTACAAATTATATCTATCAAACCCTTAAACCATAGAAAACGTTCTGCATTTTTACATTTTCAAAATTCATTACTATCAAAAAATAGCCCCACAAGGATTTTGGATATTGCCATCATTGTCCCCATAATGTAGGGTATACCTGAACGACACACAAATATAGTCACCACCTTGTAAATCCTTCCGTCATTTCCCCAAATAACACCAATAAATAGTCCCTACCAATGTTCAAAGCCAGTGAATGTGTGGTGTGCCTTTGTAGAATAACATAAATAACCTGTGAACCCCTGTCAAATTTATTCATGATAAATGCCTGTCTATCTCATTGTTACTAACACCTGTACTTTTTTCACTTGCTTGACTCATTTATTGAAACGCTGGTCCCTATGGTGACAGAAAAAATAAAACATGTTTGTTCCTGATCTTATATGGCAGACTGGCAATGATCACTCGGTGAGTGGGTGTATGAATGGGTTGGTTTGTTCGTTAAAGTCCACCTTGTTATCTGCTTAAATGCCATCATATGCATGTGCATAACATAGTTTGCTCTCAGTTTTGTTTTTGGTCAGTCTGACAGATCTGACAATGGAGAAAATGATTGTAATGCTTTGAGATTACAATCTTACCACAAGGGGGCAGGACAACGCCACAAACCTTTTTTCTTTTCAGCTCTATGTTTCAAAGCACTTCCATCAAGAGGACAATTGTAGATTGAAATATAATAATAATAATAATAATAATAGAACAATAGATCAAAAGAACTCACCACAATTACGTATCTGGTCCTAAAAAAATCGCATGTAATTATCTGGTCCTGTCAGTTAAATTTCTACAATAAATAAATAATATTGCATAGACTTTTTTTTTTTTTTTAATTACAGAAAAATCTCAGCAGAAGCCTTTATAATTGCTAACACAACATGATTTTCATGCACTCGCTAACGTAGATGATTGCTATAGAGCCATGTGTCAACAACTGGCTGGCGGTGCGACTTTTTACTGTGTTAACCTGCTCAGCTCTCACCAAACTAAACTGAGAGACTGGGCCATAAAGGACAGCCTGTGTCTGATTTAAAGGGGGAAAGCAGCAGGTGTGATGACCGCTGTAACGTTCTTCTAATCACTCTGCTGAGTTATGGCTTTATTATAGCTGTTATTTTGCTGTATCCCCATCAAAACACATAGGCCAAGCCACCTGCCTTATCAGCAGTCATATAAAAAACAGATATGGACATTACAAGGGAATATTCAAGGAAGTGTAGCACAGACATACCATGTGCCATTAAATGCTAAATGAATAACTGAATGATCATTTTGCCAAATTATCAATCATTTTGATGATTTGGCTTGGTTAGATG
The DNA here is from genome assembly GCA_037194245.1 of Opsariichthys bidens. Taxonomy (NCBI): domain Eukaryota; kingdom Metazoa; phylum Chordata; class Actinopteri; order Cypriniformes; family Xenocyprididae; genus Opsariichthys; species Opsariichthys bidens. The sequence continues at coordinate 3,973,588 of CM074314.1, forward strand.
TGTTATCAGTAAATTGTGTTATCAATTTTCATATATATATATATATATATATGTATGTATATATGTGTGTATATATATATATATATATATATATATATATATATATATATATATGTACACATATATGCATATATACATACATATATACACACAAATATACATATATACATATATATATATATATATATATATATATATATGTATGTATATGTATGTATACTCAATAGTGAGTGGTGATTGATAAATGTGAAAACATGACTCTTCACTGTGGAATGGCATTCATACCGACAGAAATAAAGCTGATTATACTTGGATTGATTCACCAACCTTGCACTGAAAATGCTTAGATCCACAGACATCAAATAACAAGTGCTCTCGTCTTGGAGTGCAATATGCATTTAGTCAGAAGATCCTTCTGCAAACAGTTTTTGTCACACCCAAGCAAGCCTTTCCGTCATCAAACGTGTGGCTCTACAGACCATCTATTCTGAGTGAGAGAAATATAATCTATAATACAATATATCAAAATGAAGTAAGTTAAATGCTCAATAGTCTTCATTGATCTTTTAAACACATTCAGACATTGTCATGTTTTCCATATGTTCTCTATTTTGGTGTCACCGTTAAATCTGATTTTACAGATTTGGCATTTTTTGGCACCATTTTATTTCCATTTTTAAATTGCATACAAATAAATTGCATGCTTTTTTTAATACAAATTAATGAGCCAGTTGTAAAATAGCTAGGCCTACATGCCAAACCCATGCGCTTCAGAACTTTTCAATTTTAATGCTACTAAGTTGAATTGCAAGTTTTTGCATCTATTCTCTCATTTTGAATATGTGAATATGTTTGCTATGGGATTGTTCAGAGCACACTCAAGAACAATACAGATTAATGAACATCATATAAATGTAACATATTTAGTCAAAATGTCAAAAGAAAAAGAAACCCCAAATTAATCCAATAATAATAATATAAAAAGTGTCAGAGTTATGTTCTGTTTGGCCATGTTTCATTGTGTTTTGGTTCTGTCTTCCTTGTTTCCTTTGAACCAGTTTCTCAGCTTGTTTGATTAACATTCCGTTCACCTGTTGTCTTGTTAATGATCTCATTAGTTCCTGTCTATTTATACTCGCAGTTTGGTTTTGGTTTCTTTTGTCTGGTGTCATACTTGCTTACCTCTGTTATCCAGCCTTGATTATTTTCATGAGTTCTTCTTCGTGCGATTAAGTGTAGCACTCACGCGTTACAGAACACCAGACCCAAACAGTGACAAGTTTTTGTGACATTTCCCCCCCTTTTTTATTTTTCCTGTTCCACTATGGACCTCCTCACATTTCTGCTACCAAGCATGGAGCAGGGAGACCATCCACTGGAAGACCACAAATGGGACTTACTCAATCTAGCATGCCAATCGCAGCAGCCTTCCAGCGTACCGTCCAAAGGAACACTTTGTTGCATACATGGAGTGGGTGCTGGTGAACAATAATTCCCTGTTCACCATCGGCCTGGCTGAGGACCAGAGCTGCATGGTGGAGATGCGAGAGTCCACCACAGAGTAGGGAAATCAGCCTGCCATGATGGACAAGCCCAAGCCTGCAATGAGGACGGAAAGTGACATCGCCCTGGAGCCAGATCCTCAAGGAGAGTTTGACCAGGTGCATGAGGCACCGTGTGTCGCTGAAGGAGTTATTGGAGGGCACGGAGGGAAGTCCTGGCCTCAACCTCTCTGCTGTGGATATGGATTATATGGCCTCAGAAAATTATTTTGATGACTTTTTGGAGGTGTTTTATACCCTTGAATATCCGCCGAGCCCTGAGTCTCCTGTTTCTCCGCAGGTTCCACCCAGCTACAAGTCTCCTGCATCTACTGTGCTTCCAGAGAGCCTCCCTCTCCCACCTCCTCTGACAGCCAGTTCTTCAGCCCAACCTCCACTGGTCCTTCAGCCCCTCTGCATCTCTTACCCCAGGGGAGTAGGGGTTTGCCTCGGATCTTTAAGTCACCAGCTCTTCCCAAGATCTCCGCTCCGGCCTCTGAGCCTGTCACTTCACCACGACCCGTCGGCTCTGCATTGGCTCCTTCCTCTCTCAGCTCCACCAGAAACCATCATCCTGATGGCTCCACCGGGCTCTCTCGTCCAAAATCTCTGTTTTGATCCGACGTGATCATACCTTCCTCCCAGCTCTGCCGCAGTCCACAGTCCCACCGGCTCCGCGACAGTCCTCATGCTCCCTGGTTCCACCTCAAACGCTTGCTGCCTTGACTCCAGCTCGGTCTCCAGTGTCATCGATGTTGCCTGGGCTCTTCGGCTTGTTAGATCCACCTCAGTCTCCTTCTCCAGGGGTAAGTCTCCACCATGGCTCCTTCCTCCCTCAACTCAGGTCTTCATCCTGGCTGGACTCTGGACCACCATCTGGCTCCTCCTGCTGCTGTCCCTCCTGGCTCCTCCCACCCTCCACTCCTCCATGGACTGTTTTGTTGACCCTGGACTGTTTTTTTCTTCTGTTCCACCTCCAGAGCTCCCTCCTCAGTTGTTATTCGTACAGTGCGAGGATGCGCCTTTCCCCGGGGATGTAATGTCAGAGTTATGTTCTGTTTTGGCCATGTTTCATTGTGTTTAGGTTCTGGCTTACTTGTTTGCCTGTTTCTCAGCTTGTTTGATTATCATTCCGTTCAGCCGTTGTCTCATTAATTATCTCATTAGTTCCTGACTATTTAAACTCCCAGTTTGGTTTCCATCGACTGGTGTCATACTAGCTATGTGGATGTGTTACCTCTGTTATTCAGCCCTGTAATCTGTGTATTATCATATTAAAGAGTATTTTTGTGAGTTTTTCATCTTTGTGCGATTAGTATTGCACCCGCACTTTACAGAGAGAGTAAATATAAATTTATATTAATTGAAATGAGTATAAGCAGCAGTCAGTAAAGTGATATACATTGTTATAGTGATACATGTTACATGTGGCACTGGGATGTGAGTTTTCAGTAGTTGTTTTTTAATGCGTCCACAAAACAGCTAAATGTAGAGGCATTGTATAGAAGACTGATTTAATGGTCAGAGCATAGACCTAAAGATACAAGGCATTTTCAGCACTGCTGTCCCATTGTTAAATGAATTGCCTGTGGTAGTATTTAAATGCAATATCAGTAAAGTCAGGTTTTGGGGTACATGAGTCATCCAAATGTAGTTAGTACAGATTCATTGCTTTCCAAATAACTTTCAGTTTTTCTGCCGAGTGCTGGCAGTTAAGACGGCAGCGAACACTGAAGGCCTTGGGTTAAAACTGTGAATAAGCTTTAGTGATGCCTTTTTCCTGCATGTTCCCAGAATGTGCTCATTAATCAATGGTCGAGCCCTTTTCAGTTCATGACACTCTGAGCATTAAGCAATGGTCCTGTGTTTACAGAGAGGGAGGTACCAGGATTTACACCCAAGCTTTAGTGCCTTTCAACACCTTTCGCACAAGCTCCTCTGCCTCTGCTCTCAACCAACTGGAGTTACTGCTCCCACCTGCCAGGTACAAAGGAAAGCTCGAGCACTTTTTATGACAGCAGACTGATACTCTTGAAAGCAATGATTCACCAATACATCAATTATTTGATTGCTGCAATGACAATATGTAAGGTCTTGATTCTGACATGCATTTAAATAGTTATTTTGACTCCAAAGCTCATCTTACCATGTGGTTCTCAAGATGCTTCAATGTAAGTGTCTGCTGAGCTACTCCTTCTCATCTAAGAAAATATAGTTTGTTAACTCAGTATCTGTTGTCTGAGCTTAGAGTATCAACCTATTTTCTTATTTCATCACTAATAAGATGCAAAACATACATTGACATTAAGATTTGTTGAGAACAGACACTAAAGAAGCTGTAAAAAATCACACTGCCTCTCCATAGAATAAATAATAACTCCATTCATAGAGTTCAAATACTGAAATATTGCTAATGCAGATGTATTTATTCAGACAAAATTCATGAGTAGGATGAATGAGCGCTCCACGACAACAAAGATTAAAAACATTTTAACCGATTGTTTTCTGCATTGTATTCCTGCACTAAATTTGTAGCATATCGTCATAAGGAAGATGTTAATGAATATGAAAAATTAAAGCAGATTACAAAGTAAGATATAAACACATCTGATAACCTACAATAGTTTGATTACGAATACATAGCAACGAGAATACAGTAAGATACAGCATACAAAGCTAAGCCCATGGAATTTGAATAAGTAGACGCAGGGGACTTAAAAACAGGAACATTTGACAACACAGGAACTTACCAACACAGGTTCCACTGATTCCACTGCGTGTGTGGGTAGTTTTTACCTGCTATTTGCGTTGCCGTTAAAGTATCTGGTCAGCCAATCAGGTGGTGAGAACACTGCTCAGATGAGCCTCGCTAGGTTGCTAATAAATGAACATAAACGGTCGTTTACATACATCTCTTAACTATCGCCCAAACAAATTAGCAGTCAAATAAGCTGTAACGTCTGTATTATACGTTAACGTAAAACGTTTTCAAAAACCATTACGTGAAGACTTGGCCTGAGATGTAAATTTATTCCATTCAGTATTCTCTTTTTAAAAGGATCTGTCATAATTGTAACCATTGTAACCAGTGAAAAATAGTATTCATGAAATCAATATCTATTTCCATATTGCGTGCCTCTGATAATACAAGTTTAAGCCTTTGCAGATGGTGCTACAGGAAGAGGCCGTTGGTAGTGCTTTTCTTATAAGGGTTCATCAAAAAAATGGACAATTTGACATTACAATATGAAATCTGCATAAGGCACGCTGAAAAAAAAATGCTCTAGACTTGCCTTGTGCTTTGCTCTATCGTTGTGGTGTCCGATCAAACCGAGCTACACTAATAAATGGTTAGCGAGTTGTTCATTTGGTAAGGTCATGTGGTATATAAAATATTTCAGGAACAGTTTTTTGAAAATCATAAAATATTATCCATGGTTGGAATCGTAAGAGAGGGTGATAGGGAGGGTGTAGATAGGGTGTACACGCCTCTCCATTGTGACATTTAAAAGATATTTTATAGCATTTCCTAGAAATTGTGCTTCAAATAATCTTGCCGCTGAATTTGGCTTATTGAAGCCCATGGACGCTTAGCTAAAAGCATGCAAGAGGTCAAGGTTTGGCTGATTAATATGGTCAAATCAACCCCTGCTGGTAAATGCCGTAACTACATCATTCTGGGAGCTAAAACTTGACAGCTCATTAAAAGTAACCATTTGAAATCTAATGTTATTATATTATAGTATAATTTTAGCAATAGGCCCTTTTTAGGAGGGATCATACAAGCGTGAAATGAACCTTTTCTACCACCGACTTCACAGCTCGGGACAGTTTCTAGTTTGGCAGATCAATGAGGCATTGACAGATCAGATGATTATGTTTAGATTTCTTCATTTGGCAGACGCTTTTATCCAAAGCAATATTATTTTGAACAGTGTACCCATGAGCAAAGATGGCCGGTTGTGCACCTCCAATGGGTCACGCAGCAGCTGAACATCTGCCATTGAGGTGAATGGGAAAGATCCAGTTCTTTTTTCATTCAGCCATATGACATATCCATACACATTCCTATACGGTTTGTATATTGTTTTATGTGAGAGCCAATCGCAAAATGATCAGTACACAGTAAAAACCCCAGAGTTCAATCAACTCTGCTCAGATAACATTTGGTCCCTCTCTAAACAGTGTTAAAGTCACACTCTTCAGAGATTGAATGTCTTTTATCTTCAGTTGATTTCATCTAAGACTGTGGCTGAAGTCAGTTGTAGTTCTTGTGTTTCTCTGTCCTTCAGTGATTCTGCTTGTTAACAGCAGGTGTTCATCATTAATGTTCACTCATCGCTTAATTAATTGCTTAATTATCTCATTAACTTTAACTCTGCTTCAGTGTTACTTTAACACTATTTAGAGAGGGACCAAATGTTATCTGAGCAGAGTTGATTGAACTCTGGGGATTTTACTGTGTAGCGTCATATCCCCTTGTGCATCAGCACCATCATTCTGCATCGGGATGTGGTAGGCCTTCTAACACATCTCAGAACTTCTATAACCATTATAAATCATGTATACTGCTTATATGATTATGTAAATCGTAATAAAATGAGAGTGTCTTTTATATGCTAATCAGGTTGATATGGAGAAGGATTCTACATGAACTCTAGGAATGAGAGATGCAGTATTAGTGTGCTTTCAGTTTGACTTTCATCTTTAAAGGAAGCCAAACAAAAAGGAATTTTTACTTTTACCATCTCAGTGAATTGCATTGTGAGATTTATGGGAATGTGGCTTGCCAGGTGCATTGCCATGGCATGGTTTAGATGTGGTTGCCTTAATCAGACAATGTTGTTCTTTCTATTGTTGCATTGCCTTGGATGTGTGTGAGAAGCTGCTAACGGGAATGTCTCTAATTCAGATGCCCAGTGTTTAGCCTCTTAATGTTTCTGCAATACAAGAGATGCATGACTACCTTGATTCACCCGACAGATGTTCAGGACTTTTAAAGGATGTTGCTTTTGTGCAACACAAATGGCAGATTTCCAAGACACTATTTAGACTTTTGTGAATCACTAAGTAATTCCAAACACCTGCAACCTTCCAATATCAGGGATTTACAGCTGGATTAATTAGTCGTTAACGCACCTATAAAGATGTGTCGTGTTTTCAGAAACTTTTTTTGGCTGGTGTGAGGTCTTCTACTGGGTCTGTAGCTGGTTTTCTAGGCCTAGTAAATTAATCGAAACACAGAAATTCGTCCCAGTACTGTTTTGTACTGCAGTTTGTTAAAATTATGTAGAGAATAGCTTGATCGCTAAATGTCTTGGGCCCATTTCATGTCTCTATTTAGCACTGACGTCTTGTGAATTGAATCAACTGAGGCAGATGTTCATACTAGGCGTAAATATGTGACCCGTGCTCGCAAAATGAGTCAGAATGCAATTTTCGAGCAACAGACAAAACAAGTGAAAAATCTCAATTTTGGTCGAAATAGAGGTTTTCACAAAAATGAGTTCATTAAGCCCTCTTCAAGCAATCCCAGTGCTCCAAATAGCAATGAAACATCTAAAAGTATCTTTTTTTGTATGTTTTCTGAGAAGAGTACCTTTCCTTTAACCATGAAAAATGCCATTTTTCTCTACTTGCTGCTCTTCCCTCGGCCTAAGTTTGGTATTGATATAAAGTGCTGCATTCCAGCTGTGAATATTCATAGTTACAGTGGCCCAGTAGTGCACAACACAACGAAATTTAAAAAGCAAACATAAGTTCACAACACAACGGAAACAAGCCGCAACACAACGGAAATAAAGCCGCAGCGGAAATAGAGTTCCTTGCCACTGTTCTCAGAGTCCAGAGTCTTACAATACAATTACAATTAGTTTTGAATATGTAAACATTGTATATCGACATGAAATATCAATCAAAAATCACATTTGTGCACAATACCTTCATATTTATTCCTGTGAATGATTCGACGCGCCACCACAGGGAACGTCTGCCAATTCCACCAAGTGGTTAAAAACGAATACTTTTTATTCATTACAATGACTCTGTTTTAAAATTTAAAATCAGACATGTTCAAATTCCAAAGGTTTGGTTTGTGCCAAATTTGGTGGCATTACCTGAAATTTTAAGGTATTGTTGCGAGATGATTTTGATGTGGAACCTTCAGAAAACTTTAACTCGATTTTTCTCAAATTTTCACCAACTCTATATCGACTTCAAACAGGTGTAGCTCAGTCATTTTTTGTCAGATTTCAACAAATCATGCATCATTGTAAGGTTTCATTATGTGCTTGTGTGGTGTACGATGAGACATTAATGGCCCGTTCACACCAAAGACGATAACTATAACAATAATGATAAAGATATAGTTCTAAAAGAACTATAATGATAAAAGCACAGTGAAACGATATCATTGGAATCACTTTCAGAACATTCTTTTTTCCAGCTAAAAACAATGACAACCAATCAGAATCTTTAAAGAGCTCGAACTTTGAAAGCGAACTTTGAACAGACGCTTATAATACACAGAACGTTATCATCTGCTGGTGTGGACGAGCCTTTAGAGTACATTATGTGTGCAAATGTTTACTAAAATAAGGCTTTTCTTTGACATTCATATCTATTTAGGTCAGTTGTGGCAAAATGAAAAATACATCCACTCACTGACCACCTTCAAATGTTTGACAATTGATTAATGCGTCTTTAAGTGAATTTCCAAGGCCTAGCCCCAAGGGTCAAATTTTTCGCAATGACCCTCTGTTGGGGTGGTTGACTTTCTCAGGTTAAAATGATGTTTCTTTAAGAGGGGAAAATAATAGAGCTCCTTCCTAACAACACCTTGACAGCCCATTGACAGACTCACAATGAACTAGATCCACAGAGTGCAGGGCAGAGGGAAAGAAAATAACGTCACACACTCTTGTCAGTCACTGAGCTGGTTTGCTTTGATAACTTTGTCTGACTTAATCTATTAAAAGACATGTTTGCAGAGTAAAGAATACCAAAACACTGAGTATTTGCTTATATCTTAGGCAATGTTTAAATGAATTAAATACACAAACTCTTTATGTATTTTATTTGTAAGCACAATAAAGAAAAATATACACAGTTAATATAGACCTTTGAAATATGTTGCTGTAAGACCCGTGAATTTACGTCTTGGTTTTCGCCCGATCGTACTACGCGTAATATCTTTTGGTTTTGACACACTTGTCCCAACGACGAGTAAAACGTAATCGAAACAAGCCAACTTTTTGAAGTCTATGACAGGTTAGGATGGTTACAGCAAAATGTTTGGTGTACAATATAAATTTAGCTGCTGTAGTTTGATATTATATGCATCTGTGTGCCAAGCATTGTGTGGTACTGAGAACAGCAGGCAGTGAATCCTGCCAGCCATAACCCTGGAGAAATAGACTCATTGCTGGCTTTGTGGCTGCATGTGTCAAGGAAAGTTATGAGTGACGAAAGCTAACAGACACAATGACAGACGGAACAGACTGCAACACATTGGATGTAAAGCTTGGGACCCCTGGGAGACATTTTGACAGACGTACAGACTTCAAGTTTTAGGGACGGATTGTGTCTATTAGCTTCAATGAATTATAGCTTAGAATAATGCAGTACTGAGAAACTTAAATATTAAAGTGGGAGGGGGGTCTATATACTTTACTCTTGTAAGTTATACTGACATGCCTACTTTTTTGGCACAGTTTTATTTAGTCGTTCTTATATATATAAATATCTTGCAACATCAATGAAATTCAAAAACACCTGGATTTTTTGTTGCATTGGCAATTTTTGTTGTTATTCTGCAAGATTGTTTTAGAGCTGGGATACAGAATTTGGTCCTGTCATTAGGTTCAATTATGGGATGTGAATCTGCGATAGGGTGTAGCAGGTGGCTTAGAAAGCCCCGCCAGAATCCCTAGGCCCAATTGTGTGCTGAATTGTGTTACTTAAAGGATATTGCCACCAGATGGTAATTTGGAAGGAAAGTTAAGTTTCTAATCTTTCTAAAATTTCGAATGGATTCTTCCGTCTACCGTGAGATTTCAAACAGAAGATGATGCTGAAATTGCAAATTGTTGTCAGAGTTGATTTGTCTGACTAAAGAAAATGGCAAAACAAGAATGCCACTCTCAGTATCATTGGGAGGTGTTGGTAATATTGTAAAGAATGTCATGACCTGCAGATGACTCACACGGTAAATGAAAACAAGACTGATGAAAAGTCTTTACTTACATGATTGATTAGAGCGGAATGACAGCGAGCTCATGCTCTTTCAGGGGTGGTCCGTGGTTTTGAATCACACGTGAACTTTTTACCCTCTCTCTCTTCTGTGTTAAACTTGCTCTCATGAAGGGGTTTGGTTTTTTTTGACCAGATATGGGTATGACAGTCTTACATATGTCATTATGTATGTGATTTGTGTCACATACTGCAGTACGAATGTAAGAGCGTAATCGTTATTACTGTTCAATTAAAGAAATTTCCATCCAAAGCTGCAAAATTGCAATAACACATAAAACATTTGCAAATAAAACCATTCCATGTGTTCAAGAGATCAAGATCATCACTTCCGGGGAAATTGGCACAAAATATCTGTGATAAAAATGGAAGTTGCTGCGATCGGGGAAACCATCATGCTTCTTTTTTTCCTACATCATAAATATCTTGCATCTCAAAGCAAGCAGATGAAATGCTATAAACACTGTCATGTTCTCTTTGGATGCTTGGTGTTTCTGAAATCTTGTAGGTCATTATACCAAAATCATTTTGATGACAGAATATGGCATTTCAGAATGACCAAACCAAGATTTGAGAAGCTGTGCGATGCGATTGGTCCGTTAGTTCAATCACATCCACAGTTGAGGCAAAGTCACTGTGACGAGCAGGGCGGGCGAGAGCCGTGAGGGAACGGCGCGAGGCCGATGAACCGAGAGATAATGAGCGTCAGCTGCGCGCTACACCGGTCTCGTATCTCTCACGGAGGAGCTCCGGAAGCATAAAAGAGGAGCGACGACTGTGAAGGACGAGAGAGAACCAGGCCTGGACTTTATTGGTGTTTCTGAAATCTTGTAGGTCATTATACCGAAATCATTTTGATGACAGAATATGGCATTTCAGAACGACCAAACCAAGATTTGAGAAGCTGTGTGATGCGATTGGTCCGTTAATTCAATCACATCCACAGTTGAGGCAAAGTCACTGTGACGAGCAGGGCGGGTGAGAGCCGTGAGGGAACGGCGCAAGGCCGATGAACCGAGAGATAATGAGCGCCAGCTGCGCGCTACACCGGTCTCGTGTCTCTCACGGAGGAGCTCCGGAAGCATAAAAGAGGAGCGACGACTGTGAAGGACGAGAGAGAACCAGGCCTGGACTTTATTGGTGTTTCTGAAATCTTGTAGGTCATTATACCGAAATCATTTTGATGACAGAATATGGCATTTCAGAACGGCCAAACCAAGATTTGAGAAGCTGTGTGATGCGATTGGTCCGTTAATTCAATCACATCCACAGTTGAGGCAAAGTCACTGTGACGAGCAGGGCGGGCGAGAGCCGTGAGGGAACGGCGCGAGGCCGATGAACCGAGAGATAATGAGCGTCAGCTGCGCGCTACACCGGTCTCGTATCTCTCACGGAGGAGCTCCGGAAGCATAATAGAGGAGCGACGACTGTGAAGGACGAGAGAGAACCAGGCCTGGACTTTATTGGTGTTTCTGAAATCTTGTAGGTCATTATACCGAAATCATTTTGATGACAGAATATGGCATTTCAGAACGACCAAACCAAGATTTGAGAAGCTGTGTGATGCGATTGGTCCGTTAATTCAATCACATCCACAGTTGAGGCAAAGTCACTGTGACGAGCAGGGCGGGCGAGAGCCGTGAGGGAACGGCGCGAGGCCGATGAACCGAGAGATAATGAGCGTCAGCTGCGCGCTACACCGGTCTCGTATCTCTCACGGAGGAGCTCCGGAAGCATAATAGAGGAGCGACGACTGTGAAGGACGAGAGAGAACCAGGCCTGGACTTTATTGGTGTTTCTGAAATCTTGTAGGTCATTATACCGAAATCATTTTGATGACAGAATATGGCATTTCAGAACGACCAAACCAAGATTTGAGAAGCTGTGTGATGCGATTGGTCCGTTAGTTCAATCACATCCACAGTTGAGGCAAAGTCACTGTGACGAGCAGGGCGGGCGAGAGCCGTGAGGGAACGGCGCGAGGCCGATGAACCGAGAGATAATGAGCGTCAGCTGCGCGCTACACCGGTCTCGTATCTCTCACGGAGGAGCTCCGGAAGCATAAAAGAGTAGCGACGACTGTGAAGGACGAGAGAGAACCAGGCCTGGACTTTATTGGTGTTTGTGAAATCTTGTAGGTCATTATACCGAAATCATTTTGATGACAGAATATGGCATTTCAGAACGACCAAACCAAGATTTGAGAAGCTGTGTGATGCGATTGGTCCATTAGTTCAATCACATCCAGAGTTGAGGCAAAGTCACTGTGACGAGCAGGGCGGGCGAGAGCCGTGAGGGAACGGCGCGAGGCCGATGAACCGAGAGATAATGAGCGTCAGCTGCGCGCTACACCGGTCTCGTATATCTCACGGAGGAGCTCCGGAAGCATAAAAGAGGAGCGACGACTGTGAAGGACGAGAGAGAACCAGGCCTGGACTTTATTGGTGTTTCTGAAATCTTGTAGGTCATTATACCGAAATCATTTTGATGACAGAATATGGCATTTCAGAACGACCAAACCAAGATTTGAGAAGCTGTGTGATGCGATTGGTCCGTTAGTTCAATCACATCCACAGTTGAGGCAAAGTCACTGTGACGAGCAGGGCGGGTGAGAGCCGTGAGGGAACGGCGCGAGGCCGATGAACCGAGAGATAATGTGCGTCAGCTGCGCGCTACACCGGTCTCGTATCTCTCACGGAGGAGCTCTGGAAGCATAAAAGAGGAGCGACGACTGTGAAGGACGAGAGAGAACCAGGCCTGGACTTGTATTTTATTATGTTTGTGTGTTTGTGCCATTTTACTTTCGTTTTATTGTTTGTTTATTTTATTTACGTTGAATGTTTTCCAGTTCCCGCCTCCTTCTTCCCGTTCTCATTGAACCCCGTTACAATCACGTTAGTTTGCTTTTTTGCATTTTTTGGGGTTATACATAATTACTGTGTAATTGTGCATATGAGTAATATTAATTAAGTACATGTACACTTACTATATATAGGGTTAGGGTATGGATTAGGGTTTAGTTTAGGGTTAGTTGCATGTAATTATGCATAATTTATGGTTATTACTATAGTAAATACATGTAACGTGTAACAAGGACACATTAACATAAAGTGTTACTAGTAAATGTGTTTCCTTCATAATTTATGCAGGTCTTCTTATCTGCCTCAATTGATCCACAGGGAGTTTGATTGACAGGCGATCTGACCAATCATATCCCCGAATCCACCGTTAGTAGATTAACGTTGGTGAACTTGAATTTGAAAAATTGTTCCGCGCTTGAAACAACATTCCTTCTGATGTTCATTCATGTTTAGTTGATGCTATAAATGAACTAGTATGAAGAGATGATCGAGGAGCTACAGCGATCTGTCACAACACATTAAAGAGACACTATATGCTATTTATTGATTAAACTTCTTTAAAAAATTACAATATTTTAAATATGAAACTGTTTCATATCAAAAGTAACCTGCTCTGTCTTGTCTGTCGACGCCTTGTCAGTGTCTATTGCTCCACGATGTAGTTTTCACTGCGTGAAAACTTGCAACATTAACTAAAGGGGGCGTGTCTTTGCGAAGGGTCAATTGAGCACATAAGTTTTTATGCACATTTTTAGAATTTATGCACATCTGATGGTTTCTGTCCAGTGTTTTTTCATGTGATATACCAAAATTTGCATAAACATAGCTAGTGGATGTCAAGAACGTCTAACTCTGGTTATCGTCTGACAGTGATATATTATATATTATTATTACAATATAATAATTTTTTACATCTTATTTGTGTCTGAAGACTCACAAATATACTGACAAGGGAGATTATACACCTCAAAACGTTATAGAGATTTTTGAGTGAGCAATGCATGAGTCTGACTCACTTGGTCCTTTAATATGACCAGTGTAAATAAAACACTTTTGAACTTTTTGCTACTTAGTCATTTTTCATGTAAATTTAAAATGTGATATTTTTAAATTTTGGTATTTGAATCTTTTGTTTTGTTTTGAACAAAAGTTGTTATGGGAGGAAAAACATCCATGGTTACTTCCATGGTTATAATAAAAGTCTTTAGTGACATGAAGGGTAGATGACGACAGAATTGATTTATTTTTGTAAAAACTTAATTGTTTTGTGGAGTTTAATTTAAACAAATCAACTTGGCTCAGAAATCTGTTTAGTTTAAGTAGACACGACACTTCTGTTCTCAACATAGATGCTGATAGCAGCATTTTACTTCTTTTTTTGATAAATTGTGACATGGGTGCGTTGGTATCTTTACATACCTGCACAACAGCAGCTGTTGTGTTTAGCTCTTTCTGTTTTCCTGCTTTGTTGGAAACTGCTTTTGTCAGATCTCTCCAGACAAATGAAGGTAAATGTGATAGAAACTTTTTTACCTGTTACCTCATACCGCCCTGTCAGCGTGAATATGATTCATAATGGAACTGCACCTGCAGTCATTGTATCTATTCTGAGGTTGAAGAACCGGAGCAACATTACTTTGAAGTTCACTCTGGAGCATAAAGAGAAAACACAACAAGACCTGTTTAGTCATGTGAAAGTCATTCACTCGTCCCGCTATTTGGGATGAATTTTTAAAGAACTGTATGCTTACAAGTTATTAAGAAGATGTTTGTCCTCAGGCTTGTCTTGAGGTCGATTTGAAGATGCTGATCAAACAGCAAACATGTTTCAAACTTGATTTGTAGTGATTATAGCTTCAGTTATGTGTTGAAAACAAGAAGCAATTCTGTGCAGATTAATTCAGTTGGAATTGCTGACATTTTATTGGATTCTGAAGCTTTAAATCTAAAGATTTAAATTAATTCTCATCTTTTTTCATGTCTTCTTAAAATGATACGCTTTTCGATTTAGGAAGTGATTTACAAAGCTATTCTTTGTTATTACAGTGGTTATAAATGAGTAATTATTGTGTAATTACAATGTAATTACTGCCACTTTTAAATGAATTCTTAAGAGATGGCCTGTAATCGCTGTTAGATTTGGTTTTCACTTCAGATTCCCTTTTCTTCCCTTTTTTTACCAAAAATTCTCTTTTTCCTTTTCTGCATTGAAGTGCACTACTTGAAATCAACATAACATCACATAACATTTAAAGATGTATAATCATTATTATTATTATTATTGCTGTTTTTATTATTTTTATTAATAATATTATCATAACTGCATTGTGCATTAATAATTTACTCATTATTGTTATTATTTTGTCTATTAAAATCAAAAAATTATTATTTTGTCCTATAAAATCCATGCCTACTGGGTTATCATATGGACACTCAATTTGGAAAGCACTTTGAAATATAAATATAATTGTTTATTATTATTGTTATAATTATTATTACTATATAAATACAAAAAAAAAAAAAAAACATAAGAGTAAGATTGGTCCGTCTGCTTCTGGTGTATTTCCATACCGCCAAATTGGTCTTGTGTTTGCTGAGTTATTGAGGATCTGTTGACAATTTCCTCTTCAACAAATTGTATTTGGACAACAGTATATTTCGCTGATGTCTTTTGCTGTGGTCGAGGCCAAGGTCAGTTTTATATTCTACTGAAATCATAAAATGACACTCGAGATAAACAGAATGTTTACCCTCCCCGTGTGAGCTGAGGCAGATATGTAAATTTAGCCTTATTCTTTCATCAAATTTGCATTTGCCCTCTTAACCAAACACTATAGGGCTCCAATTCAAACAACTTTAATGATGGCCGCCCCTTTACGAGCGATTTCTGTATCAGGGAAAAGGGAAAGAGCAATTTAGATTGGAATGAATGGAGAGAAGCGTCCGAGCTATCGCCCACCAGCTGACAATAATTGGATCAACTTTGCAGAGAATTGGCTGTGTTTTGATGCTCTAGTGGCAGACTGGTGATCGCCTGCCTTTTTTGCCTATTTATCATTCGTCTTTTATCTACTGCTAGCAGACCTTTCCATGGTGCCATTCTGGGCCCCGCTAATCAAACAACTTTTTAATAAGAGGGAACGGCAGCTCCACAGCCTGTGCAGGGATTCGCCACTCTCACTCGCCGGGAATGTAGGGATGAATATCAATGAAGACTCTCACGCGCACACACACACACACACACACACAGTTATCTTGAAAGGTTCTGTTGTATTGATTTGCAGTTGATTAAGTCTCTCCCTGTGATCCGATTTAAATTTCTACACATTCATTGTGCATGTTTGTAAAGTTATATCAACACCATCTGTACATGACACTTTTATTCACATTTATGTTAGCTCATCATTTGGGTGATGTCACCCATCGTGCAAAAAAATTTTGTTTGTCAAGTCAAATTTATTTGTATTGCACGTTTTTTCATAATTATAATTTTTAGAATATCTAAATGTCTTCATGCCTTATAGTCTCATTTAGCACATTAAGACTGGGCGATTATATAGTTTGCATTTCTATCAGGCGTAAATGACATTTGCTATTTAGAATATATATCGCCCTTTGTTGGGAAAAAAAAGTGAACATACTTATACATCCAACTTTATATAAAGAGCTAGTCGATAATATAGTTACATTTTGAGACAAAACAAGCTTTTGAAATTTGGAATATATTATATTTCGTTCCACGTGAGTATAATATGGGCATACTAATACAGCCAACTTTATATAAAGATCTGGGCGATAATATACTTGAATTTTGCGACAAAATAAAATCTTCCTATATACTTTAGGTGAGTATACAGCATGTATGTGGAAAAAAAAGTTGTTAAAAGTTAAAAAGAAAGTGTGCAACTTTATATATGTATTTGAAATACATTTAGTTTCTACTTAGCATACTTCAAATACATTTACATATTTATGTACTTAATAAAAATACCCAGCGATTTGGTATACTAAACTGGTATACTGAAAGGATTAGTTCACTTTAAAATGAAAAATCACCCCAAGCTTTCTCACCCTCAAGCCATTCTAGGTTATTTAACTTTCTTCTTTCTGATGAACATAATCAGAGTTATATTAATAAATATCCTGACGCTCCCAAGCTTTATAATGGCAGTGAATGGGACCAACGTGTATGAATCTCAAGAAAGTGCATCCATTCATCATAAATGTACTCCACACAGCTCGTTTGTGTAAGAATCATTTACGCTTTTTCCGTAAATTGAATACAGAAGGTGTTCTGGTGGAAGCTAGACCTATTTTACTTTATAACTTGTTAAATATGGATATTTTTCTAACACAAACACTTGCTTTAGGCTTTTATTACGATTATGATGACTGGATGCCCTTTCTTGAGCTTCATACACGTTGGTTCCATTCACTGCCATTATAAAACTTGGGAGCATCAGGATATTTATTAATATATTTATTTAGATTGTGTTCATCGGAAAGAAGAAAGTCATATACACCTAGGATGGCTTGAGGGTGAGTAAAGCTTGGGGTAATTTTTCATTTTAAAGTGAACTAAACCGTTAAAGTCTGCTAAATTCGAACGCCTAATTTTGTACTTTAATTTGTGCTGAAGTCTGAGGTCCAATTAAAGATATACTTAAGTATTTGACATTTTACATATCTTGCATTTAAATTATACAGTGATCATTAAAAAGAACTTTTTAGGCATAATATTAAGAAATGTGCAATAAGGAAAAAGTTTAATTATAATTTTATATCAGTAAGTCTTAAGTGATATGTCAATAAATATGTTAAAAATATATTTAGTATGAAGTAAATGTATTTTGGTATAGATTTTTTTTTTTTTCCTAGGGTACTTTTGCACATCCTGCACTAATGTACAGTTAAGTGAATTCTTCCTGTTTACATTTATACTCATAGTTGTTGTTGTTTTTTTAATCCCTTTATTGTTATTGTTTATGCTTCTCTTTCACTTTTCTATCTTACTATTAATATTTTTGTGTTTCTCGTTTTTTGCTGTTTCTAAGAACCAGTACACCAAGACAAATTTCTTGTTTCTTGTCTCTTCGGATGTATTGTACGAGTTCCTCCGCAGGCACGTCCCGGTGAATACTGATGCCTGGAGGGTCCAGCTGCTGGGGCTGCTGCGGCCGGCGAGAAGTTAACAAGTTCAAAACAAAAGTGGGGACAAAACGGCACAAAAGGGAGGGGGTGGGTTTCAAAGTCTCTGTTTAAGGAGCATCCCCCTGTTCTCTGTCACCCGCTCCCTAGACGGACAGAGGGGATAAAAAGAACTGTGGTGTGGGCCTTTGCTAGGGAACTGAGGGTCAGTTGTTTGGAATGCGCCTCCCTTTAGATCCACGATTTCCCCCTCTGTAAGTCGGCCGACTCGGGATCGCCTCGTTTCTCCCGGTTCGTCGAAGATAAATGTATGATTATTCAGAAAGTCTTGTTTGTGGTCCAAATCGAGTCTTTTTCCACGCGTCTGTCAAATTGCTATCTAATGGTAGCAGTTCTGGCTGGGGAAGAGCTGATCTGCTTTTCTCTCTCTCTCTCGCTGGCTGCCGGCGGCCCTGCCATTCACAAAGCCAGGGGATGCCACACACATTCTGTTTGTTCTACATGAGCAAACAGATTGTAAACTGGCTGATAATTTTTGTACTGACAATGTCATTTACGGCTGTCAGCCTTTTGTCTCCTCTGTTTGCTTTATTCAAATATGAACCGAGTGGACCTCCCCTCTGCCGCACTCTTCTGCATTAAAATCACATCAATTCTCTTCCATTTCTTCTTATCTGAAATTCATTGGAGGCAATCACTTGCTTGAATGCTCTAGGGTTTCCATGGAGACCAAAGGTCCCGCACGGACTACAGAAGGATTAGAGACTTGTAAGATTTAAGTCTTGAAGTACACAGTTGCTTTGTTATGTCCCCCTTTGATATCTAGTGGAGAGAATTGTCCTTTTATGCTTTGATTTAGGGAGAAAAATACGTATTGACTATTAGGAGTGTTACTTAAAAGAAAGATGGATTGGAAATGTTTGCAGCTTGTTTTACGGCAGCGAGCGCATGTGTTCCTGTACATGTCGGGCTGCTTTGCATTTGCACACGGCATGTTCTCGGAATTTATGTTTCATTCCTGTGCCGCTCTTGTGTGGTGGCAACTATGACAGTCGTGGTGGTATGCGGCGCTGGGTGCCCCGATTGCACCGCTTTCAGCCGGAGCGGGGACAATAAATCCCGCTCACCGGTCCCGCTCCGGGGGCTCCCCGCTCCTCTGCTAGGCATCTCCCCTTTGTTCTCCAGGGGTCAGGGCAACCGAGAGTCGAGTTATTCACATCCCAACTGTCTGTCTGGAAGCGTCTGCAGATGTTACTGTGCTTTTCTTTCTTTCTCTTCGCGGCGGACTCTCTTTCTCTGCTTCTCCTCGACGCGGCCAGGGCATTTGCTAAAGCGCTGGAAGAAAAAGGGGAAAACGAGTGGCCCCTGAACTGCCTCTTTCTCTTTCTTCGTCGCCGGCCAAAAGTACAAAGTAAACAGCCTGAAGCAAATGGATTCATTTTTAGTTTCAGCGTGGCATTCTGAAGGCTCCTCCTTTTTTGTCCTCTTACCCGTAATTATTTCCATCGATTCTGCTGCTTTGTTGAAAGTGACAAGTGTTTGCCCTAATGCTTTTCGTATACAAAAACATAGCATTCTTGATGTCGTTTTAGAATTCATTGATTTATTTTCGCTTGTGTCAGTTTTGAAAAAGAGAAGAAAACGAAACATTTGAAATGTTTTTACGCACATGATCAACGAAAGCGATCAAAACCATGCCGCCAATTGCCTCCAAAAAAAAAAAAAAAGTTCAACTTTGACAATACACTGAATGCGAAATAACATGAAGTTAGTGACCTTTCCAACGTCACTGTCTGATCACGGAGAAGCTCATCAATGGGTCAACACTCTTTAATGCATTTCCAACATTTTCTAAAATTTGGGGAGTAAACAAATGTGACCTCCGATGGCACGCTGTCACCATGAACATCTAAACAATCAATGACCATTTGCAACTTGCTATTTGCCATATTGTTTGTATCCTTGACTGGCAGTCAGGGTTGAGATATTACACAAGGGTGATCACATATAGATCCGGGGCGTATCATATCTTCATTTGAAATGCAGTTCAAAACTGAGTCCAAATGTTTCATTTAAAAATGATGGACAATTGTACACTCTAGAAAATGCCGGGTTAAAATGGACAAACCATAGTTTTAATTAACCCAACTATTGTTTAAAAATGACTATATGGCTGTCTTAAAGTTGGAAGTTAAAAATCAGACACATAATTACCAGAGGCAACAATAATAATCAAAAGCAATTTAATAAATGTCCATTTATTAAACATATTAATAAAAGTTCATTCCCAACATATTTAGGGTTCATTTTAAGCAAGAAAGTCATTTTAAACTATTGACTCTTCGGAAACAGTTTGATTGACAGGTGACCAAACCAATCATAACTCAGAATCCGTCATTATGTCCGACAAAGCAGTCAGGGGAGTTAGTAGATTAACGTTGATGAACTTGAACTTGATAAATTGTGCATCCTCACGTCTTTCCGTGCTTGAAACAACATTCCTTCTCATGTTCATTCATGTTTATTTGATGCTATAAATGAACTAGTATGAAGAGATGATCGCTTCACGAGCCGATCTGTCACGACACATTAAAGACACGCTATACGCTATTTATTGATTAAACGTTTTTAAAAGTTTACAATATTTGAAATATGAAACCATTTCATATGTTGTCAGTGTCCTCTTTGCTCCGCGATGTATTTTTCACTGCGTGAGAACATGATGTGTGGCATGAGAGCGCGTGACTTGTCGGACATAGCAACAGTAACTAAAGGGGGCGGGTCTTTGCGAAGGGTCCATTGAGTTAAATAAAATTACCCAGCAGGTTAGGTCAAACATTTAACCCAGCCACTGGGTTTGTCCATTTTCAACCCAACTTCGGTTGGTTTTCACCCAGAATTTTCTGTGGTGTATGTGTGTTTCCTTTGTATCTTGTTGTTATTATTGTAATAAAAAAAAAAGATGTCAAATTTTTTTTTTTTTTAAATGACATTGGAAGACATTTAAAAAAAAAAAAAACGTTCTTTGGCATTCATTAGTGATACATTACTTAAATAAAGGGGGAAAGCTTCAAGGGAGTGTAAAATACAATAAAAAGCATAATTCTTCACTGAGAAATATTAATATTTTACTAATTCTTTGGAACAATAGCACTATTAAATATTTCCATTGACATAAAACGAAGCAGAGCCTTAATTCACAAACACACAGCACATTTTTATCTCTCATAAAGTGGCCACGGATTTTGAAAACAGAAAAAAGTTTTTGGGGTGACAAAATACAATGCTTACAATCTAACTGAAGCTACCCAAGCTGGAAATTGATTCAAGCAGATGTTTATTTTGAAACGGTGATTTACATGCAGGGACTTGACAAGGTCACGCAATTATCATAAATATCGCTGTGGACATTTATAAAGTGGCAGGCTGAGACAATGATTTGACTATTAATGAACGAATTTAGAGAAGCCATCTGTTGCTGTAACCTGACGAGCACAAAGAGTCCAAGTCATGTCCTGTCCAACTCATCTCTCAGTTTCTCAAGAAAGAGCGTATTCAGTCTTGAACGTGGCATAACTCACAAAGGCTCTTAAAAAGCCTGGAAGGTGATCTTGTCCATGCCTGTTGGGACGATATTCTGTGTATGAGTGGAGGATTATTCCCAAATACCAGTCCTGGGTTAACAAAGAGACCTGATGATAGCAAATTAGGTTTTGGGTTTTGTGTGAGGAGAAAGAAAAAGTAGGATGAAAACGACCTTCAAAGGTTTGACAAACCTGGTGGTCTTTCAGTGCTGTAATTCTGTTCTGTGCCACTAATTTACCGGTGATTAATATGCATTACATAAGACCGCAGGGAGTGTATGTTCCGATTGTGATGCCATTTTACGAAGCCTTTGTCCAGAGTTAATTCTACCTGCCAATGCCGCCAAAATAAAATCGTTTTATTTAAGCATTTATTTCTGACAAATGTGACGTGCCACACCAAAAAAGGATTGAGCCAGAGTAGACCAGATGAACGGTGTTCATTATCTAAGAAAAATATGTCCCAGTTATGTTATTTCCGAATGTTCTCTGGGAACTTTACATTTTTTTTCAGTTTTCAACACTATTTTCGAGAGTTCTCTGAACGTTCTGGAACAAGAACAAAACGTTAGACAAACATCCAAATAACATTTCTGGGATCATGTTTTGAGAACATTAGACCAGATATCTTTGAACAAACATTCTATTAATTTCTCTCCCTGCATGTTTTCAATGCAGACTCCAACATCCCTTCACAGAACACGCGAGGCCAACGCTTCTCACGTCTACGCCGCATCTGTGACTTTGTATAGGTGCATATCACCACTCGAGCCTCTGCCAGAACATCTGCAGTTTGTTTAGGTAGTTCAGATGTATCTGCGCAGGCCTCGGTTGCACGGCGTGTTGTTTTTAGGCCTAGGTGGAGCCGCTCTCGGGAGTTTGGCACATGTCCTCTCATTGCTCAAAACATTCCATGTGTGACATCTCTCAGTCATTAGCAGGCACTGGTTCTCATTGTCTCTGCCAGGGAGTCCATTTTGATAGGATTAGCCGTAGCTAGGAGCTGTGTTATTGCAGATTTAGGTTGCTAAACTTAGCTTGTATTGTACTCTAAACGGAGAGCTGCGGCCACCCAGGTTTTCAGAGCCACAAACTAAGGGAAATAGTCACACCCATTGGAAAATGGGAACTAGAACTACGTCTGAAAGGCGAGAGACTTACACATTTTAGCAAAAAATAATAATGGATGGCAAAAACATTGAGATATTAAAAATTTAAAGTAGACTATTCGATAGGTTTGTCCTTATGTGATGTTAATGTTAATAGTTGGCTGCACGGTAAAATAAAGAATGGTTATTGGAGCATAATAGGCCAGATTGACAAAACAGGGGAAATTATTGCATGAGAGCGCAATTCCAAAAAAGCGCTGATGGGAGTGGAAAGTTCTGCACATGATCTACTAACTATGTGCAAATTAAAGGACACAGATGTAGCCGGATCATTTCAATATTGACCAACGCAATCTACCAAGAACTGCGCAAATTGGCATCGTGCTTTTTCAATAATGGTGCAAATACTAGTAAATCGACTCACGCAAACTTTGCAGTATTTATATACTGTCCTCTCATAAATTTTGCGTCTGAAAGGGAAACTCCTACAAATGCATATGCAAGGGTTGACGTGGCCTAATGTTGAGGGAGTTGGGCTTGTAACCTGAAGGTTGTTGGTTCGATTCCCACGCCGGCAGGAATTGAAGGTGGGGATTGTGAATGAACAGCACTCTCTCCACCTTCGATACCATGACTAAGGTGCCATTGAGCAAGACATGAAACCCCTAATTGATCCCCTGTAAGTCGCTTTGGATAAAAGTGTCTGCCAAATGTAATAAGTTCAGCCGCAAAAACAACTCAGTCCACGCCTTTTCAGCGGTAATTTTTCACTGCGTGTCTTTAGTAAATCCTGACAGTGTTTTTTTAACGCCAAAAGAGGGTTTGCGCCAGTGCAAGCTGTTAGTAAATCTTGCCCTACGTGTTTCTACTTCAATATTTAAATTTTTATTCAGTGTGTTACTTGTCATTTCTTTGTGAAATTTACTAGCAATTTCTGAGTGAATCAATTTTTGGTTGCACTTTATTTTAAGGTGACTTTTTATACTCTAATTATACATTTAAAGTAATATTACGTAGCATGTAATTATGCATAATTTACAGTTATCACTATAGTAACTGCATATAACATACATAACAGGTTTCAATTAGTGATTTGTGCAAAACCATTGCAATATTCTTTAAATGTCGATAAAAACTATTATGAAATGATGACGGTGTTTGCATTAACTGATGTCATGTGACTAAAATCCTCTCGCGATAAGTCATTCCAAAAATCATGGTAACGGATGTTAGTAGGTTTAAGTATCTCGCAGCCCCCGCACTAGCCATTATTTTTAATCGAAGGAGACGTAGACGTGTTATCCAAGAATTAATGGCAAGGAAAGACCCTTCTACTTGAGAGCTCCACGTATGAGGAGTTTCTGAGTGTTTCTCCATCATATCTGCTTCAAGGTCTTGATAAATTTTGGCATTTCTTTGTTGTTTAGAATCCAGTATTCCCGTAATTCTTTTGTCTTTTATGAGTTTAAAGTCTTTTGCCCAAACATACCACACCATGTTTAAAGAATGATCGACTTTCACACACACCAGGTGACCTGTATATGCGGACGAACGTAAAAACTTTTTTACGATAAATGGGAGTTCTGCGAAATTGACATGTCCATTGGGCATATTTTCAATTCGCAATTTCAATTCATGCAATTTGAAGGGTAATGGAAACTGTGAATGACGCTGGAAAATAAATTAACTCACCCATTTTTTTTTCCCAGTGTAATAGCAATTCAAAAAAATATTTCAGTCTAAACATAAGTGTTAAGTAATTTAATTACATAGCAATTTTCCATCCATTTAGATTCCATAGTTTTGACATAAACAAACTAATAAACATAATGAGATTCGTAGTTGTCAGTCATACGTAAATGAAATAGATAAGATTTATGTAATCGTTCACAGAAAAATGCCCAGGTTAATGAACACTGTTTAGTGGTCATGTGTGTGCACACTACTGAGTTAAAGTAGCGTTGTAGCAGTGTCAGAGTTAATGAGATCATTAAGTGATGATTGAGCATTAATGATGAACGCCTGCTGTTAACCAGCAGAATCACTGAAGGACAGAGAAACACAAGAACTACAACTGATGAAATCAACTGAAGATAAAAGACATTTAATCTCTCGCTATTCATATGCTCAACTATTGCATAAATCTTACCTGTTTCATTTACATATATGAATCACATTAAGTTTATTAGTTTGTTTATGTTAATACTATGTAATGCAAATGGATGGGAAATGCTATGTAATTAAATGACATAAAACTTATGTTTAGACAGAAATATTTTTTTGAGTGATAAGACCAAATGTTCATTATCAAGTATCCTGACACTATTTTTGGAAGTCGACACCCTCTAGAAGATAACTAATGGGATTCTGTCCTGATCTCCGTTGTCAATTAGCATTCAATGCACTCAAATAATCAAGTGATTGTGTTGATAGTGTATGCTTTTTGTGTCTTCATGCTGTGAGGAACGGCTTGAGCAAGGTAGCAAGGGATTCTTCCTTGCGCTTCTTTTGTATGTGAGCCAGCTACTTTGTCATGTTGGACTGGTGCAGTCAGCAGGAGGGCACATAAGATCATCTCAAAGAGAGGGAACCCTGCTGAGCGGGATGTCCCCTTCGGACCAGCACCCCTCTGTGTGGGCATTGTGACAAGTCCAAATCCCAGCGTGTTTGCTCAGGTCACAATTGCTAATTTGGTTATAATAATGCCAAGTCTCTAAGTGAAATGAAAGAAATGGCAATGACAATCAGTGGGCTTTACCATTTGGCAACCCATCAATAGCATATTTTTCTTTTGAGGCCTTCTTTTTCTCATTGTCACTGGTCTGAAGACATTTTGTAACCCTAGTGAGCATGCAGAAGGAGTGAATGGGGAATCTTCAGCAATCTGAACGCATTAGATCTTGAATAATACGGCCCCTTGCAGTTACTTTTGGTGTTGCTCAATGGTTTTTGGATCAAGGAATGTTGGATTGCTTTGCTACTTTTCACATGCATTCGTACCCCCCGTGGTTGCCTTAATCTAATCTACAGAGGACAAATCTGAAATTATTCATAACTAATGTGTGCACATGGATTTTGATAGGTAGCATGAGGCTCAACATTGTGGCCAGCTTTGGAGTGCACGACCCAAACCAAACACCCAGGTCACATTTAACTCTGTGGTGTATCTGCAACACAAATGACACTGGAATGTCAGATTTCATCCTTATTACATTCCATGGTGCTCTTTTATTCGGTTATTTTTGGGCTATTATGTGGCAGTAATTGTGCAACAGCTTCTATATTTGCACATGCACTTTCCCAAAGAGCTCATTTTCATAACTAGACACAGAATAATTTTAAATGAATGCATAGCTATGGAAATTAGCACATGAATTGCCAGTGCAAATATGAATGTGTTTCTCGTCCTTCAACAAATGCCTGTTCACTGTCACATGCCTGAAGACGACTGGACTGAAAAGAAAAATGGTAACATCTAAAATAATGCTTGGTTAGAACAACCCAAGTTGAGTTGAAAATGGACAATCTTAGCAGTTGGGTTGTTTTAACCTGGTGGTTGGCTTAAATGTTTGCCCAACATGCTTGGAACTTGGTGGAAAAAAAAAAAAAAAAAAAAATGAACCCAAAATAGGTTGGAAATAAAAATCAGACACGTAATTGCTAGAGGTAACAATAATAATCAAAAGGTGAACATTTATTAAAAAGCCATTTAAAAATTGTTAATCATTTAAATAAATATTCATTTCCAACATACATTGGGTTCATTTTAAACGAGCAATAAAGTATTTTTTTTTAAATAATTGAGTTCAATAAAACTTCCCAGCAAGTTGGGCAAACATTTAACCCATTTGCTGGGTTAAAACAACCAAATTTCTGGGTTGGTCCATTTTCAACCCAACTTTTTTTATAGTGTGGTATTCAAGTCAAAAATATTATTCAACATCTCTGAACCAACCTATATATAAATGAATACAAACCTAATATTTTTTATGCATTAAATCCGGTATAAATAGTCCACCGGTTGGGTTAAATATTTGCTCAACTTGCTGGGCAGTTTTATTTAACCCAACTGTTGTTTATAAATTACTAAATGAATGGCTTAAAATTAACCCAAGATAAGTTGGAAATTAAAATCCAGACACGTAATTAACAATAATAATCAAAAGCTGAACATTTATTAATAACCAACTTAATAAATGTTCATTGTTTAATCATTATTCATTCAATTTATCAATAAATGTTCATTTCCAACATATTTTGGGTTCATTTTAAGAGAGCAAAACAGTCATTTTTAAACTATTGTAGAGTTCAATAAAACTACCCAGCAGGTTGGGCAAATATTTAACACAACTACTGGTCTAAACAACCCATTTCCTGGGTTAAAACAACCCAATCACTGGGGTTGTCCATTTTCAACCCAACTTGGGTTGTTTTTAGAGTGTACCATCAGGATCGCATTAATCTTAGTTTGTGATTTTATACTAGCATGAACAACAGAATTTTTTTTTTTTTTTTTTTTTTTTTGGGTGCGGTTCACTAATCTCTATAACAATTGTCAACTGAAGTATCTAATGTTGATGAAATCAAAACAATTTGCTCTCTTGTGCTTAATATATACATATATGGCAGTTTCTTTAGGAGAATTTTCCTAAAATGCTTGATAAATAATCTGAAATGGTCTATTTTGAACACGCACAATAACCTTAATCAGAATTGAAGCCCGTCGGCAGATTCGTGTCAGATCAATATTTTGTTCAAGCCTCATTGCCGGTCTGTTTACCTTGGCTAGTGCTGCCTACACGCCGAGCCTCTGCTCTTTGTTTGAACATGTGACTCTGTAATAATGGCAGGTAGAAGAACTAATAGGCACTGCAATATCTGCAGTTTGACCCCATGTGGCTTTTCCTAATTGATCCATAGATTAGCATCAGGCTCATCAGTTAGAGGATGATCTGGCCCACTCATTGCTCAGTCTTTTCTTTGCCTCGCCAAGCAATTTGTGAAAGGACATAAAGAACGGCTTATTCCTGCTTACTTAAAAACCAAACATATGTTTAAAAATAATGGTATAGAAAGGCATTAAATAGCAAAAAACTAAAGGACTGAAGGGTGAAGTGCAAACTGATTTGCGTGAGAACATTTCTTATTTTAAACGTGAACTACAGCTAGTGTCCATCTAACCTTTACATCCAACGCGGTTGTCAATACCCGCAATCCCAGAGAGCGACCCTCCTCCACCCTTCAAAAATGGCCAACGCAGACCCCTCCACTCCATGCCCTATATGTACATTTGACCAAGCTATGTAAACTTCCACATGTGGGTGTCATTCTTGCCCATATTTGCCATGGGCTTTATTGGGACACGATTAGTTTCCAGAGCAAATTTGGAATGAAAGAAAACATCGCCTGTGGCGTGTGAGCCAACAAACTGTGCCACTGCGTGTCGTTGTATATTTACATGGCTCCAGCTTTGTTTTGATAAACCTCTACCCACAGGTAAAGCTATTAGAACTATTAGAGGTAAACCTTGCAGAAAATGACCATGAGAAGGTGACGCCTCATTGGATTTTTTTGCATGCACTGCAGCATGGAAATGATGATAAGTTGTATATTCTAGTTGTTGAATTTCTTTTGTAAACTACTATTTCATGCTGCGTGAATATTTGGTTTTGTGATTAATGAATGCATGTTTTTTTGTTTTTACTACATATTGCTCTTCAAGGCTTGATTTATTTGATCTGAAATACATAAAAAAAATGGTAATATTTTAACTGTACTCTATTTTTGAATTTTCAGCATCATTACTCCAGTCTTCAGTGTCACGTGATCCTTCAGAAATCATCCTAATATGCTGATTTGTTGTTTTTGCTGCTGAACATTTTTGCGATCCACTACCATTCAAGTATTTGGGGTAAACAAAATGTTTCTTTCTTTCTTTTTTCTAGGAAATAAATCATTTTATTCAGCGAGGATGCATTTATTAAAATTGTAATTGAGCACCAATAATTGCTGCAAATCAGCATTTTAGAATGATTTCTGTACCTTTTATAAACGTGCCTTTGAAAAAAAAAAACATTATAAATATTTTAAAGGGGACCTATAATGCTCTTTTTCACATGATGAAATATAAGTCTCTGGTGTCCCCAGAATATGTCTGAAGTTTCAGCTCAAAATCCCCCACGGATCATCTATTATCGCTTGTCAAATTTGCCTCTATTTGGATGTGAGCAAAAACACGACATTTGTGTGCGTCCCTTTAAATGCAAATGAGCTGCTGCTCCAGAAGAGGGCGGAGCTTTAACAGCTCAACAACAACAAAGCTGGAGAATCTCACGCAGACAAAATGAGGATTGTGTTCATCCCTACATTGTTCAAACCGGAGTCGACACTGATAGAGAGACTCAGGACGAAGTTCCCACTTTCTGAACGGTTAGTGGATAAATTGATGCAGTTGCTGTGGAGTTGATGAACTCATCACTAGCATGTGTCGTCATTTTCATCTTTTGAGCAAATCCAGCATTGAAATGACCCTCGTTTGTGAAGCAGTCCGGTGTAAAATGACGGCATCGACAACACTCGACTACAACAACTCTTCCTCTTCGCTAAAGCGGCACAACATGGCCCCGCCCCTTTTGTTGAGTGTTCTCAGGGGCGGGGTTTATGTAAATTTTAGGGTTAGTGGAAGAAGCTCATTGTAGTTCCTACAAACCGTTTGTTGTAGATTTCGGTAAAAAAAAAATATCTCCCTTTGCATTGAACTCTCACCGTCGTAACTTTGCAGATTACGTTGGTCAAACAGCAACATTACACACTAACTAAAGTTAAAAAAGTGAAATCGTGATCATTGCTTTCAGTTAAAACAACATGTATTTTAATCTGGGACGAGGCTTAAGCCTTGTCTTTGAAACTGGCCATTAAAATAATTGAGTTTTTACTGCAAACAAGAATCATGATGGTGAAAATAGCAGCAATGATTCTTCTGTGGATATATGGTCATGATCATCTTAATCTTCAGTAACATCCAGATTGCCTTGTGTTCTTTTCCCGATCAGGTCTTCGGCCACTCCCATCTTTTACCGCTGAGTCGATGCCATGGCAACAAAGGAAGCTCCCAGCCCCTGTGCAATAATGCTGGTCCGATCAACACCACATTTCTGTATTGACCACACTGCGCGAGATTAAACGCAGGTGACATTTCCGAGGTGAAATTTGCAATTTCCACAAATATGAGTTGGCTGAAACGCGGCATGACAGCACATAAAATCAATACAAATAACCTGAATCCCTAATACCTTGATCCCTGTTAGTAGAGGGATGCATTACAACTAAGACACTGGAAGTGAGAGCAACAGCCCAGGAGCTGATCCCTGATTCCTATCGACTGGCTCCAGGCCAAACACTGCCGCAATAACAATTAGGTGTGCAAGTTTGTCGATATTCTCCGGCTGCGTGCTTCAGCACAGCCCAAGTTCTGAGCTCCTCGGACCGGACCGGACAAATGAGGATCCTGTTAAGGTCCATTTTGCGTACTATGCAACTGAGGAACGGCAGTCGTACATGTGTGCAAGAAGAAATTACATTTTAATGGTACACATAAAATTAAAACAACAATCTCAGTATCTGTCAAATATCAATCTCACTCTCTGATTATGTTTATTTTATTTTCAGAATGCTAATGCTGTGGTGCAACAATATTTGCAAGTTGTTATAAAGCTGTTATAAAGCTGTTATAGCCACCTTCGACAATTACACATTTTATGAAAGAGAAAAATCCTCAAGAATTTTTGTTTTTCAGTGTGCTATTCATTAGAAGTGATACTGCCAGAATTGGCTGTATTATATATTCTAAAATCAATATCTTCACATTATAAGCATATTCATTTCAGTTGGTTTTGAAATAAGGTAGTGCTTTAGGGTAATGTTTAGGGTCAGTAAAAAGAAAATGACCATAAACACATTTAAATTGAGATAATCATTTAAAAAAAAAAAAAAAAAAAAACATGGTACACTTTAAAAAAAAATGCTTGTCTATGTTTGTTTCTGTTGTTGAAATTAACAACTAGATACTATAATTAAGCATAAATTAAGCATTAGCTGTTATATACTAGTCATAGCCCCATATATTAAATGCATATTGCACTTTCTATTATACGGATTACAATTTATTGATTTTTTTTTATTCTGATACAACACTAGATACATTTGCACCATGCAAATTTGGAAATTTGGAATTTGGGTTGTTTTCACCCAGCATTTTTTTAGAGCGTACTACTGCAACACAATCAAAGCTGAGGTAACCTAAAATTATTAACTAAAATTAGAATTATTTCTACCTGATTAAAATTGTTATGTTTGTATTAATTGATATATAGAGATGTTAAATAATATTTTTCACTTGAATACCACACAATAAAAAAAAATGAATTTGGGTTGTTTTCACCCAGCATTTGGCTTAAATGTTTGCCCAACCTGCTGAGAAGTTTTATTTATCTCAACTATTTTTTTTTTTTTAAATTACTGTTTTGTTTTTTTTTGCTTAAAATGAACCCAAAGTGTTTAATATGTTTAATAAATGAACATTAATTAACAAGTTTAATGGATAATCATTTAACAATAAACATTTATTAAATTGCTTATTAATAAATGTTCACCTTTTGATTAATATTGATGCCTTTAGTAATTATGTGTCTGATTTTTAATTTCCAACCTATTTTGGGTTCATATAAAGCCAGTCATGCATTAATTTTTAAATAATAGTTGGATTAAATAAAACTACCCAGCATGTTTGTCCATTTTTAAGCCAACATGCACAAGCAATAATAATAATAATAATAATAATAATAAAAGTAGTCAGATAATATTCAGTGCATATACTGTGGAAGCAAAAAAAGCATCGACATAACAAAATGCATGACGGGTTATTTATCATTAAAAAGCAAAAACTATTTTATCAAAACAAACCCAAATAATGACTCACTTGAAAATAAAATACAACTTTAATCTAAAATCGGGCTTTAATGATCACCAGAAGAAATGGTTTAAAACACAAATCATTATAATACTTAGCAATATAATTGATCTGACTGCTCTGACGCTATTGGTTGAGAACAGCGCTGGACGATGCCATCATTCTCCAGAACCCAGTTATTGAACCAAAATGAATCAATAGTGAACTGATTTCACCCGGAACAATATTATCTGCGCTATTAAATCGCTGTTTTTCTGTTTCTCACTGTAAATAACAACAATCTGTATTGTTGAACACACTTCTACTTTTGGCCCGATTTGGGAAAGTAACCTTATTTTTAGAAATGGGAAAAACCTTGCGGAGGAAATGTCGAATAAATGCCGTTAAACAATTAAAAAAGAATGAGTCGTATGTTTGAACCAGGTGAAAAAAGCTCTTCGGATGTCTTGGATGTGCTCCTCATTCCCAACTCGGTGAGGGCAGAGACTCATCCGACAGCTCAGAGACGCAGCGAGTGTGTTTGCGTAGGCTCTGATACGTGATTGAAGGATGCAGTGGAATCATCGGGCGCTTAAGCTGCTCTGTCAGGAGGAATTAAAGCCTGGTGTTCAGGAGCAGGACAGGTGGAATGCGAGACTGGCGATACCTTAATCTGGCTCTTTGAGAAACAGGCACTCTGCTGAGCGGTCAGGGGATCGCAGGTTACGCCGGTGACCCGTAACCGCGGCAGACATCCAGGACAGGCCCGGGCTCCTCACCCTCCTTGTTTGCCGTGTTTTAAAAGCAAGCCCGGAGCCATCATCATCATTACGCTGAGAGCTTGAGATGGGCCGGCGTAATGTGTGTGCAGAGTTGCTCCGTCTGTTTGTAAGGCCCTCAGCAGAAGTGTGGCGGCTGTTGACATTCTCCATATAATATTGTTTGAATTTTTCATCAAGATCCTGGTCAGCATTACAAGAGCCCTTTTGTTTCCACGTTATTTGTACATTCTTTGTACGTGTGTACCTAGCTCTTCTTTGGTTTGTTTGTCTATGTGTCTTATTTTAAAGTCGCAGTCCATTTTTTATCGTCCCCTGCTCAGTCCGGGTGGCGTTTGTGGGGTCACGAGCAGCGGTCAGCCGCACACCCCCATCCGCCGGCACCTTTTGTGCAGGGGACCCTGACGTGGCTGTGAATGCAGGTCACCACAGGTTACTGACAAAAGCCTGTGAAAGGCTGTTCTGTGCTGCGCTGAATGGGCCGATGTGCACCGTTAAATACGGCCTGCCTCCTGTCGGTGTTGCCGCCATTAAAAAGGGCTCGGCTTGATACCCTCTCCTTTTCATGCACGTGAAAGTTAGTTTTCTCTTTGTCTCTCCCGTTGTGTCGGGGCGTTTGGCGGCTTTGTCGCACTGTCAATGTCGCGGCAGTAAAATGAGTTCATCTTAGATTCAGAGCCTGTTCTCATCCATAAATAAAGCGGTAATTATCGCCCTCTCTGGTCACTTCTGCTCTTAAATCTGAACCTTAAATCCCTCTTCGTTAGAAGTTAAATACTCAAAAAGACAAAGGTAATACCATGCTTTTTGGACATGAATGTTGGGGTACACACTGAAAAAAAATGGTAAAATCTAGATTTATTCAAGTTAAAAATCAATCAGTTTATAACGACAAATTAGCTCTGTAACTGCAGGGACATTGATACTGTAATTATTCAGCACCACTGTAATTTCCTACTGATTTATTTTTAGGTTAAAAGCACTGCTAAGCCACAATGACACATTCACTGCACCGGTATGTTGGCATTATCAGGCACAGCCGTCTCACTTTGTGTGTTAATGAATTTGTAGTGTGCGTGCACTCAATGAGGTTAATGGAAGGGATCTCGGAGGCTCATCTTGCCGGCCCAGCCCACTCTTTCAAGCCTGCTCTCCATGCATGTTTCCGGAAACGATTCTTTAGTCAGCTCGTTGCCTCTCCGCCTCCCCCTATTGTTCTCTGCCCTCTAGGGGCCCTTCTCGCTTTATCTGATGCCAATTCTGCATCGCACTCCTCCTGCCGCCTATCTGAATGTCTCCTATATGGCTGTGTTATCTTATCCGCAGTGTCATCTCTTTATCAGCCCTATCCCGACCCCCGGCCGATCAGGCAGGCTGCATCAGACCCGCACACATGAGCACTGCTCTGCTTTCACATAATCCGCGCGCAGTATTCTTCAATTTGCTCTATCGAGACAGACAAATCCCCTCAGAAGGGGAGAAATAAAAAGCACCTTTTTTTTTCTTCTTTTTTTTTGGTCTTTGCCATTGTTTCCTGTGCTGAGGTTGATCAAGTATCATTACAGTATTATATTATATTATATTATATTATCCCATGACACTGCAGAGGACAAGCTGTTTGAAAAATGGATGTAGAATAGAATAGAATAGAATAGAATATTGCTCATGTGAACAACCATAATACGAAATAAAGTATATTATATTATGTTATAATATTAACATAATATTATTAAATTATAACAACCCTATAAAGGATTAGCAGTTTTGAGAATGAATATATAATATAATATAATATAATATAATATAATATAATATAATATAATATAATATAATATAATATAATATAATATAATATAATATAATATAATATAATATAATATAATATCCCATGACCCTGCAGAGGACAAGCAGTTTGAAAAATGAATAGAATAGAATAGAATAGAATAGAATAGAATAGAATAGAATAGAATAGAATAGAATAGAATAGAATAGAATAGAAGAGAAGAGAATAGAATTTTGCTCATGTGAACAACCTCATAACACGAAATAAAGTATATTATGTTATAATATTAATATAATATTATTAAATTATAACAACCCTATAAATGATTAGCAGTTTTGAGAATGAATATATAATATAATATAATATAATATAATATAATATAATATAATATAATATAATATAATATAATATAATATAATATAATATAATATAATATAATATAATATAATATAATATAATATAATATCCCATGACCCTGCAGAGGACAAGCAGTTTGAAAAATGAATAGAATAGAATAGAATAGAATAGAATAGAATAGAATAGAAGAGAAGAGAAGAGAAGAGAAGAGAAGAGAAGAGAAGAGAAGAGAATAGAATAGAATAGAATAGAATAGAATAGAATAGAATAGAATAGAATTTTGCTCAAGTGACCAACCTCATAACACGAAATAAAGTATATTATATTATGTTATAATATTAATATAATATTATTAAATTATAACAACCCTATAAATGATTAGCAGTTTTGAGAATGAATATATAATATAATATAATATAATATAATATAATATAATATAATATAATATAATATAATATAATATAATATAATATAATATAATATAATATAATTAATATAATATAATATCCCATGACCCTGCAGAGGACAAGCAGTTTGAAAAATGAATAGAATAGAAGAGAAGAGAAGAGAAGAGAAGAGAAGAGAAGAGAAGAGAAGAGAAGAGAAGAGAAGAGAAGAGAAGAGAAGAGAAGAGAAGAGAAGAGAAGAGAAGAGAAGAGAAGAGAAGAGAAGAGAAGAGAAGAGAAGAGAAGAGAATAGAATAGAATAGAATAGAATTTTGCTCATGTGAACAACCTCATAACACGAAATAAAGTATATTATATTATGTTATAATATTAATATAATATTATTAAATTATAACAACCCTATAAATGATTAGCAGTTTTGAGAATGAATATATAATATAATATAATATAATATAATATAATATCCCATGACCCTGCAGAGGACAAGCAGTTTGAAAAATGAATAGAATAGAATAGAATAGAATAGAATAGAATAGAATAGAATAGAATAGAATAGAATAGAATAGAATAGAATAGAATAGAATATTGGTCATGTGAACAACCTTGTATTAAAAATAAAGTGTATTATATTATGTTATATTATATTATATTATATTGTGACACTGCAGAGGACAAGCTGTTTGAAAAATGGATGGATGTACAATGGAATAGAATAGAATAGAATAGAATAGAATAGAATAGAATAGAATAGAATAGAATAGAATAGAATAGAATAGAATAGAATATTGCTCATGTGAACAACCTTGTATTAAAAATAAAGTGTATTATATTATGTTATAATATGAATATAATATTATTCAATTATAACAACCCTATAATTACATTAACAACCCAATATTATATTCTATTATTTTATTTAAAAACATTTAAATTGAGATAAAACTACAGTATATTTACCCGCAACTAAACCTGACCTTATACTGTGTATATATATATAGTGTACACTCTATACTGTGTAACCCTATATTTTTCCAATTTAATTCAATGTGTTCATTGTTGTTTCTTTGTTGTAATTATTTGCGAAATATAATTCTGAGTGAAAATTGTAAATCCATACACCTTTTTTTTTTCACAGCACCTGTTGTTAATTAATGTTACTGAGTACTTATTTGTATAATTACTCAATAACAAGACACCTTAAAATAAAGTGTGATTTAATATAATATCATTCAAATTCAGCTGCAGTACATATTAAATGAATAACATGTTAATAACAACAACATTCTTTCTGTTTCAGTTTTAATAGGACAGCACGAGTGGTGGTCGACAACAATTAACCATTTTTTCTCTACCTCTCTCGTTCATGGCAACTGCCTTCTACCTTTGTTTCTGTTTCTTTTTCCGATCCCCGTTGAATGAACGCGAGGCTTTTCCTCCTGGTCGGCGCTGACGGACGGGATTGGATCTGCGTGACAGGTGAGTCGGCCCAGCTGCTACCTGTAGCAGCCGCCTCGGTCAGACAGCAGCTGTCGGTCTCTCCCTCGCTCAAAGACACTCACTCACAAACAGTCAGTCACGCATCCAGTCACACTCATTCAAAAACATAAATGCATGCACTCCCACACAGCCATTCACCCCAAACAATCAGCTCTGCTCAGATGCCCAGCTTTAGGAGCAACATGCTCTGACACACTTTTTAGAGCTATTATACTTTCACGGGACTCAACCGGAACGCACATTACAGTTTGTATTTACATTCTGTTGATTTTTAATTAGGGTTCATCAGAAATGAATCAGTATTTTCTGTTGTTCTAATTTACTGAATGACTAAAAACAAACCAGACATGGAATTCAATCTATACAGTCATAAAAATAAAGGGTTTTTTTAATAAAAGAACTTTTGTGCATTTGGAAAGTTCCATGCATTTTTTTCATGCAAACCATATTCCAATAAATATCCTTTACTTTTACGAGTATATATCAATCCAAGGCAAAATCACGACAGAACTTACAAGCTGACTGAGGTTTTTGTTTGTGTCACACTCTCTTTGTCTCAGTGTTAGGATGGCAATGAATGTACTCTAATGGCCTCTGTCTGTTCCCCTCACACACGTCTGAAAAAGAGCAAAACCTTCCAGCTTTCCACACCTCCGCTCAGATACACCTGTCACCAGTCGGCCGCCTCTCCCATGCCATCCCATCCCCCTCTCTTCCCTCTGCAGATGAATGAAGGAGATCAAACGGCGGACACATTTTTAAAGACCATGTCACATGCTCTGCATCTTTCAGTTAAGTCACCTGGATAAAAACTAGAATCATTCGTATTGCCGTGACAAATCTGTGTAAAAGAAAAATTGTGCATTTCTTATCACGAGGAGCTAAACTGTAAAAAACAAAACAAATCCATCTGGGAAATTTAGGGACAGTTGTCTGAACTTTTTAGATTTTAGATATTTTAGGTTTCACAAGACTGAACTTACTCTCACTCGGTTTTGTTCCTGTATAATATATATATATATATATATACCATAATAATGCAGGGGGTAAGAGACACTTTTCCACAAGCCGAGGTAAATACTAATATATTCACGAAAACACAAAACACCATCATAATAACACAAATGACGCTAAAATAATGCAACAGACATAAAGATTATATGTAAAGTCTCATTGAGGGAACTGTGGAATTCCTGTTTATGTTTTTTTTCCCCCAGTAAATTATAGTATGACTGTTTTTACTTCCAAAGTCTGCACATTTAACAGTATTTTACTGTAAAATTACAATGGGTATGTTTACCCGACAACAATGTAATAAGTTTTTTTTGCGTTTTTCACTTACAGACGGCAATGTTGTCAAATCTATCCCTCTTCACACAGATCTGCGAAAACGACTAAAAGCGTTGCATTCTGCTGCCAGGCCAGTAGTTGGCAATGCCACTTTGTAAAGAAACTGTCACTAACGATTATTTTGGTACTCAAGTTGATTATTTTGTTGTAATCTGTTGGGTGTTTTGGTCTTTTTTGGTAATAAAAATAGACCTAAGTGAACAATAACTAGTAAAATGACTCAAAATATAAAAGCAAGTAATCATGATTTTATTGAACAACACTTTTTAAATACATAATGTAATATACATAATATAAATATGATCAAATAGATTATGTGTAACATAACAAATGCCTGCAGATGGTGCCAATGTCCTGGTGATTGTTGTTACACTTTACAGCATGATCAAATCCGTGTTTGACTAAACATTTAATTCAAACTATTTTAATATTTGGCCACTTTTGATGATATAAATACTACAGCTGTATTTTTTTTTAACAAGAGCACATGGAGATCAAAACATGTAAACTCAGAACGAGGGTTTGAACTTTTATTTTGGAATCGCAGTGAACAACAGTTCGCAAATATAGAAATGAGGCATGCTAAGATGAAAGTTATAAGCAACCGAAAGATATGCTGAGATGTAACGCTCCAGACTAAATTATAAATGAAACAGCACTAATCTAATCTAAATTAGAACACTTCAGAAACACAAAGATTCCTAAATGCACGTTATTGGAGACTGAGTTCATGTGGAGCAGCATTTACTGTGAACGGAGCCGCTCTGAGACAAAAGAAACTTAAAATCCGCAGCGTATATATTTAACTGAATCACTGCCTTTGTGATTTCACAATAGCAATAGCTTCTTCACAGTTTCTTCACTTACTTTAATTTCTGTTAAACGTAAGCAACGACTTACATTCCAGTCAACAAGACTGAGGGAAGTTAGCGAGGGAAGGGGATAAAAACGGACTGGAACGCAGAACAGATTACAAAAGCACTAACTGCGCATGGATGTTGAATTTGCCACGCGCTCTCACGCCACACATCATGTTCTCACGAAGTGAAAAATACATCGCAAAACAAAAAGGGCACTGACAACATGTCGACAGACAAGACTACTTTTGATTTGAAACAAAGTTTCAAAATTCAAATTTTGTAATATGGTAATTGTAAAGAAGTTTAATCAATAAATAAGAACCGATCATCTCTTCATACTAGTTCATTTATAGCATCAAATAAACATGAATGAAGGAATGTTGTTTCAAGCACGGAAATTTTTCAAGTTCAACTTCACCAACGTTAATCTACTAACTCCCTTGACTGCTTTGTCGGTCAAAACGGTGGATTCGGGTGTTGATTGGTTAGATCGCCTGTCAATCAAACTGCCGGCAGTGTATTTCTATTACCTCTGACTGTTAAGTTAATGAAGGCTTGCGATATATACCTCAAAAAATAAAAAATGCATCAGGAATAAAACAAAAGGTGTTACAAAATATGAGGACTTGATGATGTCAGCCATAATGAGGGCACATTTCGAAGACCAGCATTTTGTAATTTCCATAGTTTAAAAAAAAAAGATCCTACTTCAACTTTTTTTTTTTTTTTTTTTGCATTCGCAGGCTGCGAGTCAATATGAGAAGTTCACTGGTTCAACTCCTTAAGAGCTTCTCTGGATTTTGGGCTTGTGGTGACCCATGTGACATGCACCTGGCCTCTGCATTTCTACCTGAAGAGCAGTGCAATTAAGCTTTTACCACCCTTGATTAAAACACAAACACTCTCACACATGCTTGAACCATCCCTGAACCTTTGCCCTGAAAAAATACCACAGTGCAAAACGCTCGTTCTGATCTTTCTTTAGTTATGCGGGTAAGATTTTCACTGTACTGTGTATTAGAGGCATCTTTTAACGTGGGAATGAATACACTAGACGGCTTTACCGCAGACTGCTGCGTGACCTCATTATAGGTGTGGAGCCAGACAAAAAAAGCTTCTTAGGACACTTGCTCTTTTCACATGTTGCATTGTGTCTGCAACATCAAAAGCTCAATTGAGCAAAGCTCCGTTCATCTGCAGCTTATCGCTGCCAGCTCACTTTGATTAGCTCACTTTCGGCTCACAATGGACACATATCTTGTTGGAGTGAGACAATGCCTACAAAGCGGATGCTTCAAATCCTTCAGCAGTGGTTTAGCATGTCTGCTTCATCTGCTTCAAATACAGTACAGATCGGCCCATATTTGTACTTAGCATTCATTGAGGAATATTAAGATATTTTAAAAGGTGTTTTGACAAAAAAAAAGAAGTTAATAAAGCATTTAACAAGTCCTGAAAAACAATGGGATCTAAAAGAGACTACATTGAAGATCTTAGATCCAAAACCTAATTTATTAAGGATTTAGTCACTGATAAAATGTAAGCAAATTAGTTGACCTCAAAAGTTGAATAGGCCTATAGATAAAACTGAACCATTATTTTCCATATAGCATCTCAGAGTTTGCCAGTTTAACATATCTCATTTAAATACCCAGTTATATTTCTAGTATATCAAAAATCTTTTGTAACGTTTCTTACTGTTTTTGTTTGTCTTTTGCACTTCATCACCCTCATTGTTATTTAAAGCATTTACTTGACTGACAAATATTTATAGTATTGATCTACGCAAAACAGTTTGTCATATGAAGCAGCATGCAGAAAATGAAAAATTAAATGAAGTGTTACCACAATAGTGATATTCTATGCCCTTTTTTTTTTTCAACAAGATGCACAAATACAGCCAGGGCTGGGGGGTTACTTTGAAAATGTATTTCACTACAGATTACAAAATACATGCTTTAAAAAGTCATTTGTAACGTATTTCGTTACATTACTCAAGTTTAGTGACTTCATCTAAATACTTTAGAATACTTTGGAATACTGATAAGTGTGGAACAAACACAAAAAAGGTCATTTCAAGTTTTTATCTCACAATTCTGACTTTTCCCCTCAGAATTGTGTGATATAAAGTTGCAATTGTAAGTTATAAAGTCAGAATTATGAGATATAAACTCGCAATATTGAGAAAAGTCAGAATTATGAGATATAAACTCGCAATATTGAGAAAAGTCAGAATTATGAGATATAAACTGACAATATTGAGAAAAGTCAGAATTATGAGATATAAACTCGCAATATTGAGAAAAGTCAGAATTATGAGATATAAACTCGCAATATTGAGAAAAGTCAGAATTATGAGATATAAACTCACAATATTGAGAAAAGTCAGAATTATGAGATATAAACTCGCAATATTGAGAAAAGTCAGAATTATGAGATATAAACTCACAATATTGAGAAAAGTCAGAATTATGAGATATAAACTCACAATATTGAGAAAAGTCAGAATTATGAGATATAAACTCACAATATTGAGAAAAGTCAGAATTATGAGATATAAACTCACAATATTGAGAAAAGTCAGAATTATGAGATATAAACTCGCAATATTGAGAAAAGTCAGAATTATGAGATATAAACTCGCAATATTGAGAAAAGTCAGAATTATGAGATATAAACTCACATACATACATTTATATCTCACAATTCTGAGAAAAAGAAGTCAGAATTGGGAAATGCAAACTCACAATTGTGAGGGAAAAAAACAAATTGTGAGAAAAAGTTGCAGTGTCGAGTGAATTATAAAATGACTCACAAAACATGAAAACAGTCGTGGATCATCAGGTCATGACAGGACAGTTCAGTTGACAGTTGGGCAATTTTTTTTATAAATTCAGTCATTTTGTCTTGTTCAGGACAGAACTAAATAAAAATAACTTTATATAATAATAATTTTATATGATCTCTCTTAAAAGTATTGAAATGTTGATGAAACTTAACTCCACTTTTTCAGACGGTCAGAGTCAGAGAATCACCAATCGCTGTTTAAATGACATTAAAACTCAAAGTAATCACTTTGGTAATCTAAAACACTTTTCAGATGGAACTGTAATCTGATTACCACTCATTTAAAATGAAATACAGTTAATCAAATTTTGTATTTTAAATACTTAACTAAGTTACTTGTATTTCGTTACTCCCCAACCCTGAATACATCCACTGACTGCCACTCGATCCTGCGTTGGGGGGTTGGGGGGTTGGTTGGTGGCATACAGTAAAGCTAAGTTCGCTGCTCCCTGCTCACAAAGCACAGGATATCTGTTTAAATCCACTTCACTTGACAAATTGCAAAATGCATTCATTGAAACTTAAAGGATTAGTTCACCCCAAAATGGAAATTAATTACTCCCCCTCAAGTCATTCCACATCCATAAGACCTTCATTCATCTTCAGAACACGAATTGAGATATTTCTGATGAAATCCAAGAGGTTTTTTGTTTGTTTATCTCCCGACAGAAAGCAGCGTAATTATCACATTCAAGATCGAGAAAAGTAATAAAGACATCTTTAAAATAGTCAACATGACTGTAGTGGTTCAACCTTGATGTTACTTTTTGTGCGCAAAAAAGTATCAGTTTCATCTTCCGTGTTTACGTCAGAATGCGGATTCGTTATGGGCCGGCTCATGTGATCCGCGTCGGCCAATAATGAGCCGGCGTTCTGACACAGAACCCGGAAGCGCTGCACCGTCTATAAAACGGCAACAGTGTAGGAAACTGGAAAGGATGAAATTGTTGAATAAATTTGTTATTTTTGTTGTGTTTTTGCACACAAAAGTATTCACTTCATAAAATCAAGGTTGAACCACTTTAGTCATGTTGACTATTTTAACGATGTCTTTACTACTTTTCTGGACCTTGAATGCGGTAATTACGCTGCTTTCTATGGGGGATAAAAAAACTTGGATTTCATCAAAAATATCTTAATTTGTGTTCTGAAGATGAACGAAGGTTTTACGAGTTTGGAACAACATGAGGGTGAGGAATTAATGACAGAAATGTCAACCCTTTAATATCAATTTCATTAATATAATTATAATCTGTCATTTAAAATCCCTAAGATTAGTGATAAATGTATGCTTTCATTTGGAAATGTCATTATTATCTAAATTGTCTTAATCATTGGCTGTATCTCTTATCTCTTAATCGCACGTACGATAAGGAATGCACTGTTAAGTTCACTTCGCAGTGCACTTAAAAGTCGATTGGAACGCAAGCATGTTAGTTCATTCACAGGCGCTGTCACTCATCATACGATCGTTACGCTAAGTAAGTTCGCTCAATTTTCAAGTACAATGGTTGTGATCTGCTCTGGATAACGCTGGTCTCGGATCAGTCTCATCACCTCAAGTCAAAAAATTGAATTACTTTTGCAAGTGCATCAACTTCACTGCAGCACCCGCGACAAATCTAAAATTCTTTTGACTTCAAACTAATTTTTAAATAAACAAAATGATCATTTGTGGATTACAATTTTGATTATGGTTGTTTTAAAAAAGCAAGTTCATCCAAGTAGGTGAAAGGCTGTAGGCCTACTAACATTTAAATCAACAAGCGACCACCTTGAAACTCTTACAATGAGCTGTTTTAGGTGAACTGATCTCTTGTAAACAATATATTCGATATGAACGTCAAAACAATGAGATTATCAGTGGTGACCTCATTTTGACTAAACTAATACAATGAGTTGCCATGTCAATGGTAAAACAAATCACACATAGGCTTGCTTGATCTTGAGTGGCTTTATTAATTTAGGTTTTTATGTGCCCATCAAAATGAAAGTAACAATTTTGTCATGTGGAGAAGCTGTAGATCTAGTTTAGTAGATCTTCAGATGGCTGAACATCTATTTTAGTTATTATTTCTATTTATGGCCATGCCTATTTATGATGCTTAATTAAGAATCCATCGCTCCTTAGGTCACACTGTAATAAAACAGCAGACTTTAATAGGCCAATGAAGAGCCTTAATTGTCAAGTGAAATGAGAGTCGAGTCGGTGATTCCGGTTGGCTGTCCCGTTGGTGTGGGCGGGCGCTCGCGTCTCCAGGCATGGCAGACTGTGTTTGCAGTTGTCCCTAACAGCGCCGGCCGACTCCAGCCCAAACACCTGTGTTTGCTTTTGCGCTCACTCCCCCAATCTTCTTCGTGCAGGTCACATGATCGGCAGATAGCCCCGGCACCATGGGAATACAAAAGCAGGGGCTTTTAGCGCTGTTAATCATTAATGTCAGGCTTCCTTGTGCCCCTCTCTCTTGACGTTGCACATGTGAATGTTATCTTGCTCATGCATCCAGGTCAGACGTGACTGTGGGTAGCGGCAGGTGAACGTGGTTGATGGGACGGGTTGAACCAGTTGCCACATGGTGAAGAGGCATGGCATGACGGTGAAGACAGCTGCTGATTGGTTCTAAAAAGAAAAGCATACTAAAATTATTGTAAAGTGTGTGGAAGCATTATTTAAAGTTATGCAATTGAAGAGAGAGTGTGTAGCTTTACTCGTGCGTGACTGGACTAAAAATGTGTGTTTCACAAAACACATTGAAATCAAATCTTAAAAATACAGCAGCAACCATCGCTTGACATGCTGGCTGAGAACTTGGGAGGGATAGTAAAAAAGGTATTTGCTAACATGGGCCGCATTCATCTTTTAAGAATTAAAGTGTTAGTTCATCCAAAAATGAAAATGATCTTATAATTTACTCACCCTCAAGCCATCCTAAGTGAGTATGACTTTTTTTTCCTACACTAGAATGAATTACTGTAAAAATTACCGCATTATTTTACAGCCGCTGGCTGTTTCTTGATAATACAGCATATTGCTGTAAACTGCAATGCATGTATTGGTTTGACTCAAATTTACAGAATATTGCTGTAAATTGACCCTTTGTAATTTAAAAAAAATACAGTTATTTACTGTAATCAGAGAATACAGGGAAA
Source organism: Opsariichthys bidens (assembly GCA_037194245.1). Classification (NCBI taxonomy): domain Eukaryota; kingdom Metazoa; phylum Chordata; class Actinopteri; order Cypriniformes; family Xenocyprididae; genus Opsariichthys; species Opsariichthys bidens. The sequence continues at coordinate 4,018,058 of CM074314.1, forward strand.
TTCTGTTAATTAAATTACAGTAACACTACTGTAAATTTTACAGTAACTGGCTGGCAACCCTGCTGCCAGTATTATACTGTAAAATTTACAGTATTTTTTTTTACAGTGCGCTGTAATGAATTACTGTAAAAATTACAGCATTATTTTACAGCCGCTGGCTGTTTCTTAATAATACAGCATATTGCTGTAAACTGCAATGCATTCTGGGGTCACGTGTTGGTTTGACTCAAATTTACAGAATATTGCTGTAAACTGACCCTTCGTAATTTAAAAAAAAATACAGTTTTTTACTGTAATCAGAGAATACAGGGAAATTCTGTCAATTAAATTACAGTAACACTACTGTAAATTTTACAGTAACTGGCTGGCAACCCTGCTGCCAGTATTATACTGTAAAATTTACAGTAATTTGTTTTTACAGTGCACTGTAATGAATTACTGTAAAAATTACAGCATAATTTTACAGCCGCTGGCTGTTTCTTAATAATACAGCATATTGCTGTAAACTGCAATGCATTCTGGGGTCACGTGTTGGTTTGACTCAAATTTACAGAATATTGCTCTAAATTGACCCTTTGTAATTTAAAAAAATACAGTTATTTACTGTAATCAGAGAATACAGGGAAATTCTGTAAATTAAATTACAGTAACACTACTGTAAATTTTACAGTAACTGGCTGGCAACCCTGCTGCCAGTATTATACTGTAAAATTTACAGTAATTTTTTAACAGTGTAGCTTTATATTGGGATTGAATAGTAACTGAGGTTTTGAAGTCCAAAAAAGCACTTCCATCCATCACAAAAGTAATCCAAGAAAGAAATGTCGGAGGAGCTCGAGTTTGTTTGAATCGCGAGAGGTGCCTAAGCTTACGCTACTCCTACGTCATACGGAGGAACTCGACTCTGTCACGAACGCACGGATGGACGTTACTGAAAGCTAGCGATTATAGTCTCTAAAGTTATAAATATGGATATTTTCCTTACAAAAACGAATCACTTTTCTTCAGAAGCCCTTCATTAACCCACTGGAGCCAACTTTTATGATGGATATATGCACTTTTTGGGGCTTCAAAATCTCAGTTACTATCATAATTTTATAATTTATTATAATTTTTTAACATGACTTCGTTTACGTCTGGCTGAAAGAAGAAAGTCATATACATATAGGATGGCTTGAGGGTGAATAAATCATGGGATCATTTTCATTTTTGGGTGAACTATCCCTTTAAGTTGACTGAACCGCAATCCTGCACTGAAAAGATAGAGATTACTCTGATATTACTTTTGCCTGAACTTGTTGTTGGTTGTTCGAAAGACCCCAACCACCCACCGTACAATTCCCTAATGTATATACTCTTAAAAATAAAGGCTTTAAAAGGGTTTATTGTGGCTGCAATGGGGGGAAAACAAAGACATTTTGGGTTTCCCAAAGAACCTTTAAGCACAGTTATTAAAAGAATCATTTTTTCTTAGTGTAAAGAAAATTGTAATAATCTTCTTTGGAAAGGTTACACGGATGTTAATGGAATTATAGATGCACCTTAATTTTTTGTAGTATACAACGCAGATTTAGTCCCAGAAAACTAATGAGCACTTTATCAGGAAGGTTCCAGCTGTAGTATATCTGTAGTTAATCATTCCCAACAACAAAGTCATATATTGATCAAAAATGTTAGGAAGAGGCTGAAAAAAATAAGCAAGTTAAATACCCTGGCTTTCTAAATAAAGGTCTGAGGTTCAATTTTGTACGTGTGTGTTACCTTTACATTGTCAAATTCTAGTTCTAGTGGAACTAATTGCTTTAAACCAAATAGTGTTTATTTATTATTTTATATCGCAATCTAATGAAACGGCAAACCTGTAAAAAATATAGGTTGTGTTAAATGCGCGATGCCGCTTTAACTTAAGTTACACGCCACAATGTTCAGACATCCCGCCAGATTTACACCACACACTGTTTGTTTGTTCACCCTGGACGCTAATGATAAGAGCCTGGAACATCACGAAAATCACTAGTTAACCAGACCATGTGCCCCCATTCCCCTGATGAAACTCCCACCCACACACAGACATGCATTACCACACTGCTCCTGTCAGAGAAATAAAAAGCGGATTATAAAGAGGCATATTTCCTGAGCCCGGGCCAATGGGGAAATAAATAGTTCATTTGTTGAGTCAGAGCAGGCCTTAACCGTAGTGAGCTTTAAACAAAGGTGCCTGTTTACCAGCAGCAGGTAGAAGATGGATAGCTGGTTAAACATTGCTGGCATACCTGGCCGGTGCCATGGGCCGGTCAATGAGACCTACTGAGGGGACATTGTGTGGCCGTGTCTTATCTCTGGTGTTCTCTTTGAGACCAGACCTGTGAGTGAGAGCGAAAGGAACGCTTGAAGGGACACCGATTATAATGTCTGGCCTTTTTGTTGGTTTCTTTTTGAGACCAATACTGCATAGTTAGGCTGTTATAATTTCTCGAAATAATGAAATTTCATCTTAGAAAATTGTTGGAAAAGATGCCAAAACTTCTTATTTTTAAGTGTTACTATCTTTTTATTTATCTATCTAGTTAACTAACTAACAGACGATAGATAGATAGATAGATAGATAGATAGATAGATAGATAGATAGATAGATAGATAGATAGATAGATAGATAGATAGATAGATAGATAGATAGATAGATAGATAGATAGATAGATAGATAGATGCATCCTTGTTACAAGCTAAAAAAATTAGTAAAGATGTGCAGTGCCAAATATTGTAGATGTTTTGGGAAATAAAATGGTCATTTCACTTCCATTTAAGATGTCATTTACTTATAATATATAATACAGATTTTTCTTTACATGCAAAAACCTTGCAAATGCAATTTAACACATAAATCCGTCACTGTATCAGTTCTGTAAAATTGGCAGAATTTAACAGAAATCATTTTATTAATTTTATACTCTCGGGACACGCCACCTGGCTCTTTTTTCTGCATTTCTCATAGCATAATACCTAAATAAGCATATCACTCATACATTTCACAGCTCGTGATCTCTCAGTTATTGCATGAAGAAAATACTGCATCAGTTTTACGTTTATTTGAGCAAGTCAAACTCAGGTATACGCAACAGCCCTTCAGCAGGGTGTGTTTTTATTCGTGTGTGTTCCCATCGCTGTATCCTTGGCATGTTCCGGTACTTGCTAATCACCCAGATTTTGTGTTTCATCTTATATGAGTCAGTCGCTCTCAGTTATTTCTGTGCAGTAGAGATCTGCGTCATGTTTCAACACAGCGATTCTCAGCACCCATAAATTACACAGTGGTGGCAACTTAAAGAAGTGCTGAAAAGCCATGAACAGAGCTTTACTTTACTATCAGTGAAGCGTAAGCCTGCACCATCCCACACACGACCTGTTCACACACACTCGCACAAATGTGCATGCGTACATACTTGCACTCACAAGCTTGCAAATGAAATAAAAACACACACACAAAAAAAAACAACGAGTACAAAGATTTGGTTGTGTTTTAAGTCACTAACTGTTTTTGGTTTTTATTCAAATCCAACATCCTTTTGATCAAGCAATGAAATCTGTCATCTTTTATGCAATCCCACCTCTTAAACCGCATGCATTCATTTTAGTCTGTGAGTCATAACGAAACTGACTCTTCTTATATTCAGTTCACCTAAAAATGATCTGTGAAAAAAGAATTGTTGGTTTAGCTTAAAAATAGTACGTTGCCTTGAAATTAAAAAATTGAGTTAACGCAAAGGCTTAAACACCAAAACTCAGTCGATTTGACAAAAGAACAAAAATGCTGTGATCGTGAAAATATTTTTTTACACTACAGGTTTCTTTTTAAGGGTCAAATCAGACAGAAATGGAGCTTAACACTTTACAAATAAGTTTAGTTCATATGAACCAACAAGCATTTATTAACCTGAACTTTCAAAAAGTACAAGCAAACGTTGGAGTCGAAGGTGCATCTGTTAACATTAGTTAACGCACTCTCGACTAATTTTATTAACCAACATTATCAAAGGTTAATGAAAACATACGACTAGTTCATCTCGTGTCAACTTACACTAACAAACGAGAGCGAACGAAGAAGTAGACGTTGCACCGTCATCCCTCCCTCTGTTTTACTTTCTGCTCAAAGCGGTCAAGTGAATTTTACTTGCACTCATTTGTGAAACACATCCTAGATCAGAGAGCTACTGTATCATTAGCACAAACCCCATTTCAGAACCCTTACACTTGACAAGATAAAGCATCTCCATCTTGACCCCCTTTTAGCCCCAGCCATCCCCTGCACATGCAAAGGTGAAGCCCGGCCACGGAGATATATGCACAACATCTAGCATGAGCGTGTTTGTTCCCGAAATCGTGAAAAGCCATGCAAAAGTATCTAAATGGCCATACAGTACGACATACAATGAGAGTTAAACACATGGGGCAGCTGGACTCTTATCTGAACGAAACCAAGCAACAAAGGAGCCCTAAGACTAAGAGGCTTGATGCATGGGAAAGCTATGGGCCAGCTATTGTGACTGCCCTTCTGCTGAGCAAATAGTCCAAACTGTTCATTCCCCGTCTTCCATTCTCTCGCCGGCACATTGTTTGTGTCCTTGCATTTCATTCGGCAAGGAAGATTGCTCTCAGGCCCAGTGAGCAAACAGTCCAGAAAAGAGCCGGCTATCTTCTGCTGTTCCCAGGAGAACTAGCATTTTGATTTGGGCTCCAAGCTGTCAGAGGATTGGAGAGTTGATGTCAGGGTGCCTGAATTAATTGCTTTAAGCCGAGGAGGGGGCTGACTACGTTTATCGCCAACTGTTCAGTAAGATGTTTCCTAGCAATTATGCCCTCGACTTCGGCCGCGAGCTCCTCGATTATATTTTAGAGACACGCAACTCGGTTGCGGTTTCAAAATTCATATTCCGTTGGATATTACTCTGGCAGAAACGCCAAACTGTTTGTGGGTCAGACACTTTCCACCCGTTCCCTTTGGAAAGTGAAATCTGTTTTGAGTAGCCACACAACAACTCCTAAATGTCACAAAGGACACATCCGTTACGTCAAGCACCATTTGACATCTGAAATTAATTGTAAACCCTATTGTTGTTCTTGTCCGTTACCATTCAAAGGGCACTGCAAATGCTAAATAATTCATCTTCCCTATTCCCATTTTTCTATAGCTTCAACAGAGAGAGCATTTGCATTGTGAAGGCAATATGAGCGTAAAAGGCACATGCATTTATTTAGATTATGAACGGCCTCTCATATATGTCTCCCTGCTCATATCCATCATCTGATTTGCTTTAAAGGGGGCATCATTGCAAGGCGTCCTCCAACAATGCTTTGCTTTGCATGTAAAAATGGCTCTGTGGAGGATTTGCATCGGTATAGGTTTGCACTGGTTGTTGAACGGTCTATGGGAAGAGTGACCTCAACGATGGGTTGAGCCTTTTAAACTTCCTAATACACAGTTACGGTAACGGTTGTTGATAGTGATGATGGCCTACCAAACAAAGACCAAAGAGTTTTCGGACTCTTTTAATTCTTTCTTTTTTTTTCTCTTTTCCAAAACCAGAGTGCAACAACGCAAGTAAAAATTCCATTTTTTTTTTTTTTTTCCCATTGGGATACTGATTTTTAATGATAACGTATAAACCTTTTCTGAGCTCAGAGGTTGTAAATCCAACTAATTTTTACAATAATTATGCTTAACAGTAGAATTTGTGGTGAAAACTACATTACCCATGATGCTGTACAGAAAATTTCTCCAATCAGAGCTAACTTTATATTACTGCAAGTGGCCTTAACTTACATTTTTAAGTTACTCATTTCATGCAATGCACTCACTGTGTACGTATGTGTTTTTAAATTGTACTTATATTTTAAAAATACCTTCATATAATTACATATGTAATTAATTTCGGTAATTAGACCTTAAATTATGCTTAAACCTACTAAGCGTTTTGAAATACAATATGGGCACAATAAGTAGATTGTGCTTGTTTTGTTTTTTTTGTAAGTAAATAGTATTTAAGGACACGTAATATAAAAATGATCTGAAGCAACGGGAATGATGGAATGTCAAAGTATTTAAATATTTGTGTGTGTGTGTGTATATATATATATATATATATATATATACTGTAAAAATTATTTTCATGATTTGTTATCACAACATTTTTTCTTTTGTCAAATCAACTTAATGTGGTTCAGATTACATAATATTTTGAGTTTCTTTAGATTAAACCAATCGCCTTCAATTTCATTTAAATGAACTCAAAATTTTAAGGCAACCAGATAATGTACATTTTTAAGTTAAAACCGCATTCTTTATACATATAATTTTATATATTTCACCATCATGAGGGATGGTTCTTTCCCTCACTAAAGACCTTAAGTACATTTGTCTTTTTGTGCAATTTTCAAATACTTTTTTGCTTAAAATAAACTATGTTGCGATTCAAATAAAAAAAGTTGTGGCTTTGTTCATTGCTTGTAACAATTTAAAGACGTTTTTTTTTTTTTTAAATCCCTGTGAGGAAAAATGAATTGAAACCAACAATGTTAAAAAAGTGGATGAGCACTTATGCATTATATTTCACGGACTACTTTTTTGCTTCACAACACAGCATTTCACAGCTGTTTTTCTGTTAAACACACTCTTCAGATGGTTATTCTAGCTTTTAATGTGGCTTGTTAACGTCCTCACTAATTGAAGCTATTGTCATCGCTGTAAATCGGAAAGCAAAGACGTGTCCGCCGATAATAAATCAGCTCTTGATCTGACGGGAAATTGAATTAAATGTCTGCTATGTCGCTGTCGGCGTGAGGAGAGGGGTTAAACATTGTGTGTCAGGGGACCACTACAGCGTCGCATCTGAGAGCGATCGCGGCGGAGGCTCCTCGGGGCCTTTTAACAGGCAACACCCAAACATTAATCTCTTTGTGATAAATGCATTTATACTGGATTAAACTGAAGATTGCCTTTAGTTTGAGAAAGGGTTGGTGAATTATTTAGGTCTGAGTTGAGGGATTTACTTGAAGAGCTCTTGCTCTGGGGTCTCTGGGGACACTGTGGAGTTGTATTTACTAGCAGGTTAAATTTGCCCACGGCCGCGAACGACATCAAGAGATATTTGATCGAATGAAAGAACGTCAACTGAAATTTGCTCTCCCGTCACGTTTGCTCATGTCTTCTTTTGTTAAGTGGTTTACCACACAAATGATTTGAATACAGAAGTGCTCACTGTTTATAAAGCAGCTTTATAAACTGTCATCTTCATCCAGATTCCCACTGCAGACGTCGTAATAAACATAAGGAGGGCATCGCTACAAAACTCGTAAATCCGGAGTATTTTTGCGTGCGCATGAACGCTTGAGGGAAGAGATTCTCATGAATGTTGAATGAGCATGTCAATCACCCTCTAAACTACAAGCTCCTCAACGTCGAAATGCAGAAATCACCTTTGTGACATACTCCTCTCACGTACAATAAATTGGACAAGCTCTATCTTGGAATAACCTATCGCCTTTACCATTTCGGCACCGGGAACACATGCAGGACACAATCTGATTCGCTTTTGTTATGCAGGGAATCACGCCGGGGCATCTGGGCTTGTTTGCCTTTGGTGAGAAATGGAGATTGGTTTGGAGGTCTGAATGAATTGCTGGCGTCTGTGTTTATTGCTTTCATTAAGATTTAATGAGTCAAGTGTCCTTCCCGATGACTTAGGTTTTACCCACGGCGTTTGACCGCAAGAAACGACGAGTCTGTGAACTGTTGGCATCCGTACCATGTAGATATGTACGTTAATGTACTTACTTATTTCCAGGGCTGGGTGGGTTACTTTTAAAATGTATTTCACTACAGATTACAAAATACATGCTTTAAAAAGTCATTTGTGACGTATTTCGTTACATTACTCAAGTTTAGTAACTTAATCTCAATACTTTAGAATACTTTGGAATACTAATAAGTGTGGAACAAACACTAAAAAGGTCATTGCAAGTTTTTATCTCACAATTCTGACTTTTCCCCTCAGAATTGAGTGATATAAAGTTGCAATTGCGATTTATAAAGTCAGAAATATGATATAAACTCGCAATATTGAGAAAAGTCAGAATTATGAGATATAAACTCACAATATTGAGAAAAGTCAGAATTATGAGATATAAACTCACAATATTGAGAAAAGTCAGAATTATGAGATATAAACTCACAATATTGAGAAAAGTCAGAATTATGAGATATAAACTCACAATATTGAGAAAAGTCAGAATTATGAGATTTAAACTCATAATATTGAGAAAAGTCAGAATTATGAGATATAAACTCACAATATTGAGAAAAGTCAGAATTATGAGATATAAACTCACAATATTGAGAAAAGTCAGAATTATGAGATATAAACTCACAATATTGAGAAAAGTCAGAATTATGAGATTTAAACTCACAATATTGAGAAAAGTCAGAATTATGAGATATAAACTCACAATATTGAGAAAAGTCAGAATTATGAGATATAAACTCACAATATTGAGAAAAGTCAGAATTATGAGATTTAAACTCACAATATTGAGAAAAGTCAGAATTATGAGATTTAAACTCATAATATTGAGAAAAGTCAGAATTATGAGATATAAACTCACAATATTGAGAAAAGTCAGAATTATGAGATATAAACTGACAATATTGAGAAAAGTCAGAATTATGAGATATAAACTCACAATATTGAGAAAAGTCAGAATTATGAGATATAAACTCACAATATTGAGAAAAGTCAGAATTATGAGATTTAAACTCACAATATTGAGAAAAGTCAGAATTATGAGATATAAACTCACAATATTGAGAAAAGTCAGAATTATGAGATATAAACTCACATACTAAATTCACAATTGCAAGAAAAAAAATCAGTATTGCAAGTTCATATCTCAGAATTGTGAAATGCAAACTCACAATTGTGAGGGAAAAAACTAATTGTGAGAAAAAGATGCAGTGACCTTTTTTACAATTATAAAATGACTCACAAACAACTATCACAAAATATGAAAAGTCGAAAACATGAAACTGAACTCGTCTTTTTCAGACGGTCAGAGTCAGAGAATCACCAATTGCTGTTTAAACGACATTAAAACTCAAAGTAATCACTTTGGTAATCTAAAACACTTTTCAGATGTAACTGTAATCTGATTACCACCCATTTAAAATGAAATACAGTGACTCAAATTTAGTATTTTAAATACGTAACTAAGTTACTCATATTTCGTAACTCCCCAACCCTGCTTATTTCAGCCATAAAACGGATTCAGGCATTTATCCAGGCAATTTTATCCCGGAAAGATGCTTATGTGTAAGCACTGAATGGAGAGAAAGGGTTTGTTGAATGGACATGTGGTTTGGCCTGTACGTCTCAGCAGGAATTTCACACCAAGCTGTCGGATGAGTGTGAACACAGGCCTGACCCATCACGCTCTCACACTATTTCCGCTGCGTTCGGACAGACTCTGCAACACCATGACAGCATGCAGGCCGTTTAACAGCAGCTTCTAAACAATCACACAGGCTTTTAAAGCTAAAGAATAATAGACAATGTTCCCATTCAGCATTTGAAGGGTTGGGCACGTACCTGACATTAAAAGCAATGTGAGACAAAAATAAAGACAAAATGATTCATGACAAAACAATGCTTACTCATCACACTAATGACCTCTTGTGCATGATAGTAAAGTGTTTTATTCAGAAAATAAACCAGCAAAAATTAATCTTGGATATCTCCAACTAGGTATATGTCATATTAAGGGTTTAGATTGTCTCACATTGACTTTTCAAGATGTCATGCAGAGAAATGTATATGGTGAACACTGTGTGGAATCCATCTAGATGTGATCAGACTTACAGAAAGAGAGGCGTGTCAGTTCATGCAAATCATATAACTCAGATAATATTTTATAGATGAATAATTTTATTTATCGAGGCAACTAAGAATAAGTAGCGTGAGGTGATACAAAAGCATGCTCCACATTTTTTGATATATATATATATAAAAAAAATGCGTTTTTCCAAAGTACAAAACCCTGAAAGAAATAAAGCGTGTGTTTTCTGCAGATCAACACATATGGAAGTATAGCAACAACAACATCGCGAGATATATATATATATATCCTAAATTTTGTTACACTTAAAATTGGAAAATAACCGTACATATAATTCACCCAGCATTGCACAGAAATATTAGCCTACATGAATTCGTTCTATTTATATTGCCATTTATTTATCATTTTGACTAGTTTTACATGTAATCGCGTTTAAAATGCCTTACAAAGACTAACCTAATCCTATTCGGCATATTGCAGGGAAACTGCCTTTCTAACTCCAGGGCTTAGATTAGGCGTCTGTGTTGTGCGTTAATATAGTGTGGGACAGCAGCAGGATTAAGAGTATTTGGTCTTAAATCGGGGTAGTGCGAACGGTCCCTCCCCAGCAATGGGTTAAAGCGGCATTACAGCTTGTAAGATGGGTGTCCCGCAAATCTCCCTGGAGACCAGCTCCACTTGGGTGTTCCAGCACTGAGTCTGGAGCAAAAGCCATTTAGATGATCCGATGCACTAGTTAAACTATTTGATTTTTTTTTTTTTTTTTTTTTTTGGTAACACTTTTATTTAACAGTGTCATATGTTACATATATTTACTGTATTAATAACTAGAAATGATGCATAATTACATGCAATTAACCCTAACCCTATATTAAGTACATGTAGTTAATTAGTGTAATACTGACACCTTCAAATAAAGTGTTTATCCGTCAATATCATTTAATGTACATTCGGGAAAAATAAATCAAAAATAATTCAAAGTTTAATTTCCATCGATTTGTTGACCGTGTGAAGTAGGTGTAAGTAAGTTTAGGTGATGAGGAATTTCTAGGATCAGTTGTTTACCTTTCATTTGCAGTATGATATGCAAATTGGATGAAAAGTAATTAAACGAGAAGGGGGGAAACCCGCGCACTCGTTGCTAAAATGGTTTGATTTTAACGGCGTTTAGTATATTTCAGAGCTCACTTTATGCTTTTCATTCCAGGCCTGCTATCTTAAACACTCGCATAACCACAAGAGGAAAAAAAATTGTAATAAAATGTAATGTAATTATTGCTATCGTTCTTGTTGATAGTGATGATTATTTTGCATCATAAAAGAAACAATCGGAGTAGCTATTCTTTTTCTCTCTTTTTTTGATCTGTCATGCTTATTTAGAATTATTAGCTGCTACATTGTATGATGGTTGTCGGCGATTTGCGTTTTGGTTGGCGGGAAATATGTCGAACTTTAAGTGGCCAACAAGCGTAAAAATCCTTTATCTGCTCTCAATAATTGAACAACGCGTTTATCTCGATGAAAAACATCATTGCTATACCTGAACTCCATTTGATGGGCATCAGTTATTGGCACGGCGAAACCAGTGCGTCTCTTCTCCAGTATCATTGGCATCAATCAGCTGGAATAGCCATCTGACAGTCGGCTGAAAGAGCCCCTTCACATCAGCACTTGAGTTGTGTCTGTTCGAGCGTCTGCCGTGAAATCGAAGAAAGCTCATATATGAAATCCCCATTAAACGAGCTGGATTTAAAGGTGGAAATGTTCGTACCTGGAGTGTGCAGCGCGACGATCGCGGCCGCTCCCGCTGCCTTCTGCACGGGGCTGGGAGCCTCGCGGCATTTATTTGAGCTCAAACTCTGTCACTGTTGACTTTAGCAACAAAGCAAAGATTTCACTGCCCCGCTAGTTTAAAAAAAATGATTATTTTACCAAGATATCGATCAGAGCGCTATAAAAATTCAGCCTAGCATTATGTCTAAAACGAGGGGCACCGAAATTTAATTTCTGTGTAAATTTACCTAGAAGTGACGTGCTCTTATTCAAAGTTTACACTCGTGTGATTTGATTGCTCATGTACACATCCTATATGTATTAATACCGCCTTTTTCATTGTTTACCAGTTTGTGTTTATTCGCAGATCATAGGGGTTTGAAATACAATGGAAGGGACTGAGAGCTAAAAACACAGGTAACAAAACCAGGCCTTCTTTGCCATTATTCAGAGTTTGTGAAACCCCACGGGAGGATTTGTTGCACACAGATGACTTCTTGATCTGCAAGTTTACTATTAAAAGGTGAAAGCCTGTCACACAGCTTCCTTATTTGTGGAACGCCAGAACAGCAATGCGCGGCCTGTCAGATATGCGCACTTTGCTTTCTGTTTTTACATTTACATTTACTCATTTAGCAGACGCTTTTATCCAAAGTGACTTACAAGTGAGGCTATTCGGGGTTAGGTTCCTCGCTCAAGGGCACCTTACTCGTGGTATTGAAGGTGGAGAGAGTGATGTTTATTCACAATCCCCACTTTCAATTCCTGCCGGCGAGGGAATCGAACCGGCAACCTTCAGGTTACAATTAATTTTAGTTAATAGAACGTATTTTCTTTTCTTTTTTTTTTTTTTCTTTTTTTTTACATCAAATAGGTCTCACGTGTTATTCGTATTTTGAGAAGAAAAACGAGACTTCTTCATAAATATGAAGAAGAGTTCAGAAATGGGATCGAGTGTTTGTCTGTTATTCCTCATTTTGTTAAATTTGTTTTGTTTGTTGTATTTAGTTGCTATTATCACCATCAAAATGAGATAGAGAGCGTATGTATGTATGTATGTATATATATATATATGTGTGTGTATATGTATATGCTGTGCATGTGTAAATGTATAAATAAACAATGTGTATATTGTTATATATGCTGTGAGGTTTTTCTGAACACAACGCTAAACTACATTTCATTGTCGAGATGGAGAAAAATTGATTTCGGAGGCTAGTTGCCGCTTTTTACGACATTTTTCAAGAAATTAAAAAGATCATTTAATGCCGAATATTTAGGGTTTAATATCTGTAAATATTTTTTTTAAGATTTAATAGTTTTGATCAGTGTTTCTAAATGTGAACAATTAAACGCATTTTAGCTCGTTGTTTCATATATCAAAACAACCTAATTTCTTGCTCCATTTTTCTTTTATTATATTAATTTCGTTCTGGGTTGAAATAGCGAAGAATTTTTCGATCGGATTTCTTTCAAACTAAATCATTGAAGTGGCGGATTGGAAATAAATGTGTTCGTGTGTGCAAATGCACTTCTCATTTTTGTTGTTGACAACGCAATAACACACACAAAAAGAGAGTGGAAATCAGAATTGAGAAAAGATTCCAAATAACACTTTAATATAGATTCTGTTCTTGTCATCAACTACAAGAATACACATTTACAAGCCATAAATAAGTTTACACAGGTGATTGAAGAAGTTCAATCCGTCCGCAGTCCTTCGGTGTGATTTTGGTCCATTTTCAAAAGCCGCCTCGAAGAGTTCGTCACATTATCGACATATACAAAATAATTACTAACGAACATCTAAATTAACGGGAAACGTCAAAAATCAGAATACATATACACAAGCATTTTACAAATGTACAAATGGTCACAAGGTCCGTGAGGGTTTAGGAGGAGTTCAGGATGGGCCTGGAGTACACACCTTGGTAATAGGATGTGTCCGGCGAATCCAGGCCGGCTTTGCTGGCCATGGAGCCCATGGATAACGCGCCGGCCATCGGAGAGCCGTAACCGTAATGCATCACCTGCTCATATGTCTTTAGGTCCATTTTGTGATGCTGTTGCTCCGAGGACATGAGGTTGTTAATGGAGAAGGGGTGGTTGAAGGAATAGTGGTGTTCTGGCTTCAGGTGTCCTTCGTGCGTCAAAACCGAGTGATGTTGAGCGAGGAGATGCTGCGCCTGGGAGGTCGGCGAGGCTGCGTGTTCCGGGCTCAGACCCTGACCCGACTTCATGTCAGACAGGGATCTTTTGTGCTCGTTGCTGGACGAGTTGGAATGAGGAGACTCGTTCCCGTTGCAGCTCTCCGAGCTGCTGTTCGATCCGCCCTCCGACGTTTTCCGACCCGGCTCCTTGCTCAGTTTCTTGTCGCACTTGAAGCGCTTTTGCCTTCTCAGATAGCAGCCGTTTTCGAACATGTTCCCGGAATCGGGATGAAGGGTCCAAAACGACCCTTTCCCCGGCTTATCCGGGGAGCGCGGAACTTTCAGGAAACAGTCGTTGAAGGACAGCGAGTGGCGGATAGAGTTCTGCCAGCGCTGCTGGTTCTGTCGGTAAAAGGGGAAAAGGTCCATTATCCACTGATAGATCTCACTGAGGGTCAGCATCTTACTGGGCGACTGCTGGATGGCCATGGTTATTAGAGAAATGTACGAGTAGGGAGGCTTGGCGTGCGTGTAGCTCCTCCGGTAGGTCTTCGGGTCCCTCGACCTGTTTATGTTCGACTGGCCGTACATGGGGCTCATAGCGTTCATGTTGCTGTACGAGGTCAAGGCGTTCATGGAGGGTGCTTGCGCTGCCATGGGGCTCATGGTCGGGCTCAGGGCTGCGCTCATGCCCGTCATACCCGCACCCATGCCGGCCATCGCTCCCGCACCGGGGGACATGCCTGTCATGGAGGGACTCATGCCCGTGTTCACATAAGACATGTTCATGCTGTTTGCCGCGCTCATGTTGGCAGTCGAACTCATTCCGGACATGGTCATGTAAGTGTTCATGGAGTTCATTCCCAGTCCAGTGTTCATGTTGCTGACCGATGTGTAACACTGCGAAAGAAATCACACAACACGATTAATTAACGTCATTTGAGACATTAAAGTAACTTCAATTATTTAAGAATAGCACGTTAATACTGCGAAAAAAACAACTTAAGCTGGAGATATTTAGAACCGCGCGTGACAGTGTTGGCAACTGAGGCGAAAGTCTGTTTTCGTTTTTTCCCCCTCAGCAAAACGCCGTCGAGTCAGACATTTAAAACAGAGTAGCTAGAGTTGTTCAAAAGTCAAATGCCCGGTGATTTTCGCTTGTTGTTGTCGAATAACAAAAAGCCATGTCGGTATCCATAATTGGAAATGAAAAGTTTGCATTGCATGTCAAGCACAACTTTGTTAGGATAGCGCAGGGCGTCGAGATGATGGGGGAGGATTTGGAGGCGCCTCAAGTCAATATTTGATCTCAAAGTTAATATTATCTCAGGGCTAATATTGAGTTGTATAAAACCGGATCGGATTTCGACGAGGAGAAGAAAAAAAAAAAAAATACATATATATTTATTTAGGTGAGTTACCCACCTCGGGCTCTCCGTAGTAAGCGCTCCAGTCTGCTGCGTGTTCGTGTCCCTCCATTTTGACAGCACCGAGCATCCTGGAAAAAAAAATCTACTTTTCAAAACGCTTCCCCACACGAGAAATGCTGGTATTGTGTGTCCTTTGGCAGCCAAAGGTGGTTGTTGGGGACCACGGGATACACTCGTGTCGTCGTCGTCGTCGTGGTCGTGCTCTCCTCCTGTCAAGAGCTGGCGCATGTGTGTGTGTGTATGTGTGTGTGTGTGTGTGTGTGTGTTTCTGAGATGACTGCAGTTGAAATGACGCCTGCTGCTGGCTCTTACCGCTGTGATATAGCTCTGTGCGCCCGGGCGAGCCTCCAATCCCTACTGCTTCACTCGGCCCCTATTTGAATAATCTGCTCACACCTAGGCGTGAGACTTCTCCATTTGCCCCCCTATTGTACACCTGCGCAGCTTGAAAAGAGCAGCCCCGTTTGAAAAGATTCATTATATCCTAATCTTATTGTATTCCAGCGGGAGGAAAGGGGGGGAATAGAAGTTTGGGACCGCTGTGAGAGGAGTGGTTTGAAATCACCTCCATTTAAGAATTGAAGATTCTCAAGTATATAGTCTTAATTGTTTTTTTCATAATTCACAAGCACACAGCTTTATTCGTTATTTCTCTGATCATTAAATGTCTAAAAAGTATCTGTAAACGGACAGTTCGCTGTATTCACGCATAAATCTAGAAAATGAAAGAAGAGGCAGATTGTTTACCTGCGCTCTAGTTTATGTAACTAACAGTTTGCTGATGTAAGAGCGGGTCATCGGTGTTGATTCTGCAGAGCTCCATTTGATTGCCTTCATTAAACAAAGTCGCCTAACATTTATACACTTTGTTTGACTGTCGGTGGATGGCTGAAGACAACGAAAAAACCATTTGAGGATATGTGAACCCTACCATTTATAACCTAACAGCTTTTGACTATTTTAAGCCTATATTTCATATCCTTCTTTTGGCATTTCGAGGGATGCATCTCTTGATTTGGTTAAAAAAAAAAAAAAAGTGCAAAAGAGTGCGCCCTCTCTTGGTGCACCAATTCACAGAAACGCGTTCAGTTGTCATCAAAACAACCTTTTTTTTTTTCTTTTTTTAAAAAAGCAACCTTATTACATTAATATTTTATAGCTCACTAGTGCCATTCACGAAATATCTATTTAATATAGCCTATAAATGATTTAAACGTTGCAGCTCTGTTTCAATTTTTTTTTTTCATATTCACATTTTTAGCTACAATTGCATGTTGAATAATTCCGCATCATTTTAACCAAACAGCAACTGTCTCTTTAAAGAATCATTGACTCTTATTCGATCGGACACGTGCCTCTCCAGCGCTCTGGAATCAGATTTAGTGTGTATTTGCGTATAACAGCGCTACAATTTGCAAATATAATCACGGAGTTTATTTAGACCTGTGTGTTGTGTAAACGCTACGTGTTCACGGACATCGCAGTTCGGTTTAGTGCCATTGCGCATCTTAAAAGTTACTGTTATGAAGGCAAACCTTCTTTCAATGAAATGCTGGAACTCGTATAGTGAAAAGTAGGCTGATTATGTGAGTGTCAGTTTAATGAAATGCACGTTACATTATTAGAGGCTGAAAAATTTGATATTGCTGCTAAATGTATAGTCGACTTAAAACTTGCATCATTTTCATTAAGCATATGTTTCTATCAGTATTTCATTTTATGATTTAAATATATAATAGGCAGTATTTAGGTTATGTAATTTAATAGCATTATTACAGTAATTCTCACAACAGTAATGGCACTTTTTTCCAATATCCAGCTGAATGCATAGACAAATATAGCAGCACAAGTTCTTCATATGACACATATTCTCTCACTGAGTCACTATAGCATTGTCCAAATTGAAAAATCGCACCATTTCCATGCATATGCACTGACTTTTTTTTTTTTTTATCCGATTTTACCAAGCTAGACTAAACTTAGTAAAGAGGCTCACTAAATATTGAGAAAATGATGCAAGTGCTTTTTAAATGACATGACACAGTGTCCTCCTGGATTATTTGGAAGTTAATTATTAATAGACATGGTACAGACTGAGCATTCTAGAAGGTCACTATCTTGTATTTGGTGAAAAAGCACCATGTCTTTGAGTAAACACAACACGTTGGAGCATTGCTCTATACTTTGATCGCCTCTGAACGTGGGTTGGCGTGTGTCACGCTTTTCGAAACATCGAGCTCTGAAACAATAGATTGCGAAACTCGTATTTTATTGAGGAGCACTTTCTTTCTCTGTAAGGCTTCGGGATTTTCTCTGCTCGATCGTTCATCATGCGGTTCTATGTGTTGCAATGTACTGTCACTGTGGGTGGCGCCTTGGTGATCCTCCTCAATCTCATACATTAGGGCCTGTATTCTCAGTAAATATTGCCATGGAATCTCCAAACACTGACCTCCATTCTCCTTTCTGTCGTTGGAATTCGTGTTCGAGATCGTGGAGAGGTCAGGATATTTGCAATTTTCCAGAACCCACTTAGACGGACGGGTAGATAGATGGATAGACGGATGATAGTCGGTTGTCACTAAATGAGGAAGCAGGATTTCAGTAAATTCCCTGCTGCTGTTTGCAGGAATGTGTTACTTGGAGCTCCTCTTTCAAAGCTTTGAAACCACAAAAGAGGTCTTTAAACAAAAGTGTGTTTGTTCTAATTTCTTTCCCTTTTTTTTTTGCCATTGCACTTTTACCCTTTCGTTTATCTGCCGGAACACAAAAGGTCCAACAGGTTAAGCTTATGATTCATCTGTGCGAAACTGATTCTTTCCAAATAAAAGATGCAAAAATGTTTGCCGCACAGTGTCTGTGGCGACAGTAAACATTCCGGAGCGAGACAGGAGTTTGTTCTGGCTATTATCTGGCACAGCTGTGACAACCCCTGTTGGCTGCAGGTTTGCGGCCAACCAAAGCATGTTTACCTGGAAATGAATCTCAAAAGTAGTGCGACGGGGAATGCACACAACTCTGGCTGGATGCGGAGGGGGGTGGGGGGGGGACGCAGGCCCGCCATTGAAATGCCATTCAAAGCCAAAGGGGTGGTACGGGCGATATTGCAGAGGGGCCTGGGCGCAAACAGTGGCGTAAATGGGTTAAAGGACTTCCTCAAATACGCACATTTTGATATTGAGAAGCATTGGCCCCGTAGTGCACTTCTGTTTGGTCTGTATCCAAGGCCTACTGCAATACACTTCTCTTGTAATGCAAAAAAGACCATGCATACCTCAAACGAGGTGCCAATCCACGTCCCGCAAGCCCAGCGTACTGGAGGGTCTGAATGCGCGAAATCAAACATCTCTTCATTTCGGTTAAACGGGGTGACGGAGGGAACAAAACAAAGCCTATCGAAGGCTTGAGATGGTAAATCCCTTAATTGATCAGATTAATGCATTATAATGCTTCGGCATGTCTGACAAACTATTACCCCTCCGAGGACAAAAAGGTTCGGATTAAATCTGTTATTTTAATCCTTGCATTTTAATGTATGCCACAGCAAAAATGTAATATCGCATAACCCTCCATTGCTATTCATCAGTGAGGGAACTGCAAAGTCAACACACATTTTAATTACGAGCCAAAAGCAATTAAACGTGAGGACAAGCGTCAGTATGCTAATTAAACGGCAGGCTCCCGTGGGAAGAGAAGCTCTTAAATATCACTGCTATCAGTCCAGATTGAGCACTACGAGCTGCCATCGTTCACACTCACCTGACACATTTTCACCTCCGAGCTGCAGTAAAGCAAACACGGGCTTGACTGAAATCAATTCATTAGGGAAAGTTATTAAAGAGGTGACGAGAAGTTAGTGAGAGATTAGAGTTTCATCTCTTTCCCTCGTTCCATTAGAAATGGTAATGGAGGAGTTTAAGATCGGCAGTGCTCCTTGTTAGATTTTTAAGATACAACAACATGTTTCTAGGAAATATCTTAATTGGTAGATTCGGTGAATCGATGCCAGTCATCACCAGTGTTTCCGCTGCTCGAACGGACCGACGCAGGCATTCAGAGCCCCTTAAGAAAACTGTCACGTTTCCGTTTTACATCCGTCAGAAGGCATTTGACTGTTCCCGTTTTCCATTATTCCCGTGTCTGCCGGAGGGCAGTCTTATCTGTATTCCGGGCTGATAGGTGATAGCGAGTTTGGGATTAAAGTAGCTTGAATGAAGGCAAACCCAAGACAACCATCACCGAGAGCTTTACTCTGTTGTCAGCTTCACGTTTTCACACATGAACTTCTTTAACACATTCTATTTGCCTAATAAAGAATTCATTTGGGTTTTGCGTAGTTTTTAACCTATACTTGATACATTTCTAAGACCTCTAAATTATCAACATGAGCAAAACTTTGCTGTAAAGTCTGAAGTCTATTACACATCTGTCAAAGTTTTTTAGCAAATAAAAGTTAATAAAAGAGTTAAATCAGCTCTGCTCAGATAACATTTGGTCCCTCTCTAAATAGTGTTAAAGTAACACTGAAGCAGAGTTGAAGTTAATGAGATAATTAAGCAATTAATTAAGCGATGATTGAACATTATTGATGAACACCTGCTGTTAACAAGCAGAATCACTGAAGAAAAGAGAAACACATGAACAACAACTGACTTCAGCCACAGTCTTAGATGAAATCAACTGACGATAAAAGACATTCAATCTCTTACTTTAACACTAGTTAGAGAGGGACCAAATGTTATCTGAGCAGAGTTGATTTAACTCTGGGGTTTTTACGGTGTAAAAAACATCTTTTTTGCAGTGAAATCAGATTTTTATAAAGTAAACGTATGAATAATTTTTTATATTGTTTTAAATAATTCAAGATGACCATTTACGAATATCAGGCTTTATTTACTTATTCATCTCTCAATCCTCATTATATTCTATTTCATTTCATTATATGTTTTCGAACTACAGAGCTTTGATCATTAAGGCGTTCGTTCATCCAAAAATGAAAATTTCTGTCATTTATTACTCACCCGAATGTCGCTCTACACCTGTGAGGCCTTCGATCAGAACACAAATGAAGATGTTTTTGATAAAATCCAATGGCTCAGTGAGGCCTGCATTGAGAGCAAGATAATGAACACTTTCAGATGCCCAGAAAGATACTAAAACATACTTAAATCAGTTCATGTGACTATGGTGGATGAACTATAATATTATGAAGCGAAGAGAATACTTTTTTTGCGCCAAAAATACTAAATAATGACTTTATTCAACAATATCTAGTGATGGCCGATTTCAGAACACTGTTTCATGAAGCTTTATGAATCTTTTGTTTGGAATCAATCAAACTGCCAGTCACATTGAAATTTCGAAACACTTACGACGTAATGAAGCCTCGTTTACTGATACTCCCGTGACTTCGCCAATTGTTACGCACTTTGAACCACTGATTCCAAACAAAAGATTCGTAAAGCTTCGTGAAGCAGTTTTTCCAAAATCACCCATCACTAGATATTGCTGAATAAAGTCGTTATTTTGGCGCACAAAAACTACTTCATAACATTAAGGTTGAGCCTCTTTACTCACATGAACTGTTTTAAATATATCTTTAGTATCTTTCTGGGAGTTTAAAAGTGTAAATTAACTTGCTGTCAGCACACTGAACCATTGCATTTCATCAAAAATATCTTCATTTGTGTTCTGAAGATGAGCAAAGGTCTTACGGGTGTAGAACGACATGAGGGTGAGGAATTAACGACAGAATTTTAATTTTTGGGTGAATTAACCCTTTAAACTCCTCTTTTATTCAGAGGTCCAAATGAAGCAAAGATATGCAATTTGGTGCAGTTGCGGATATTTATATGACCAAAAATTAACATGAAATTCCGATCATGTAAATCAGCGAGATCTTTATAACAGTATAGCAGACTAACTACATATAAATATCAGTAAGATGATATTTAAATATTATTAATTTCCTCCAAGAGTATGAGCTCCACATTCTCCTCTATATGGGCCAAATATATCAAATATGATACAAAAAATATACGATTTTTTTTCTCTAAAGGTTCAAAATGCTACTCCCTTTCACAAAACTAGATTTTCGGACTATAATTTCAGATGTCAGGGTTTGTTCCAGGGTAAATCGTACGTATGAATGCTGAGACGTTGGGCAATAGATGCGCTAATAAACGCAATGATATGTGCTGTTATCTACTCAGTCACCTGTCCCTTTGTGTCCCGTCAGACTCATGAGGGAACGTTATTAGAATTCTGCCCTGCAATTCCTTCCTGCCTCACCTGAAGATCCATCCATATGCAGATGGCTAATTTGTAATGTTTACTGAAAAGCAGCATGGGGGAACCGGGAAAGCTCAATCTTTTTGTCATCCCAGCCGTTCATTCAAAGGTCCCCCAGACACCACCGCCCCAACATCAGTGCCCAATCTGTGTTTGCTTACCCATGAACAGTGGCAGAATTCAAGGAGGGGAGCCCATAAATTCAAGCTCTGTTTTACAGGCCTGGATAGCTAGCAAGCTAGCCCGCTAACAAGGAGACTCCAATGGCGAGGTCCTCAACAGATTAGCGCCTCATCAGCCTCCCGCGGTTAAGGACAAATATAGGCTTCCCTCCCATAAAATACAATGGGACTACCGGCGATAAACAACACCCCAGCGGGGTTCCGATTCCCCCTCACTAAACTTCCTGACCTTCCCCTTCTCTCTGCTTCACAGCTGCTTGAGCCACCAAGCCCTGCTCCAGCCCTGTGGCCCAATTGGAGAGTTGTGTGTATTTCAGGTGAGCAAATATTGCCACTTGCTTGAGAGTTCAATGGTTGCCCCCTTCAGAGGTTGCGTATTGCATTCACTCACTTGCAGGAAGTAGGTGTGAAGCTATGGGAATTCCTCTCAGCACAGCTGGAGTCATCCAATCAGTCCATTCTTGGATTGGCCCTTAGATTTCAGCCTCTTTGCGGATTCTATCGGTCTCGTTTATCTCTGACGTATGGACCGCTAGAAAGGGAAAGTGTCATTTCTCTGAAACGGACACTCTTTTGATGGCTGATTCCATAATTGGACTGACCTAATCAAGCACTTGCTGTTTTTAAGACACATTTGTCCTCCATAAGCTTTAGCAAAGGTGCTATTTAGCTCGTACCTTAATGCAAAGACATTTGAAGTGACTGAGCCGATAAGGCACTAAAGCGGGAAATCGAGTGGAGTTTGAGCGTGTGAGTTTTCAGTCACCAACAAGTGCCGTGTCGAATAAATGGAATGCGGAAATTCTCCTTGGTAAACAGTCACCAAGTTCATTATAATGTGAAAGAATTGTTTTCAGATTAGTAGGTCTGATTGTACCTCAAGCTCATGTCATTTTCAAAAACCTTCACACTCACTGTTCCTCGGTGGTGAAACAGACTCTCAAACCTTTATCCGAACAGTGAAATCCAATGCGATCTTTGATCCCAACCCTCCTGGGAGAACTTGATAAACGATCTAGCATTTTAACACACATACACACGATGTGATTTCATGTTTTATGGGGACATTCCATAGGCGTAATGGTTTTTATACTGTACAAACTGTATATTCTGTCCCCCTACACTAAACCTTCCCATCACAGAAAATGTTCTGCTATTTTAGATTTTCAAAAAAGATCATTCTGGATGATTTATAAGCTTGTTTCCTCATGGGGACCAAAAAAATGTCCCCACAAGATCAACATTTACTAGTATTACTATACCTGTGGGGAAATTTGGTCCCCATAACGTAGTGAATTACCCACACACAAAACAATTAATGATTGAATAACTGAATAAATGAATGAAAAAATAAAATACTTGCACATCCCACTAGAGCTGTACTACTCTGTAACAATAGATATGTTTCCATCCAAAGTTGGGAATTTAAATATTTGCAAATAAAGCAGCATTTCCATCCCATGTGTTCAAGAGAACATCATTTTCACTTCCTGGGAAATTGGTACAAAATATCTAATAAAAATGGAAGTTGCTGCAATCGGGGAATAAACCGGCTCTTTTTTCCTACATCATAAATGACGTGCGTCTCAGAGCGTGCGGACGAAAAGTAATAAACGCTGTCATGTCATCATGCGTTCAGATGCATGGTTTTTGGGAATGCAATCACGTGAGGCACTGCTGGGAGAGAGTTAAACCAAATCATTCTGGTGGCATACTTTGGCTCAGGGATTTCAGAGCGATCAAACCTAATTTTGAGATGCTGTGATGCGATTGGTCCGCTGCTTAGTCCAGCTATCCAATCACATCCACAGTTGAGGCAAAGTCACGTGAGTTTTTTTGTTGTGCATTGAGGGATTTATTCAATAAATGTGTTTCTATTGTAGTATATGCATGTCTTCTTATTGGATAAAATGCATCTGCTTCAATTGTTTTTATGCACGTTTTAGAAATTAGAAACATCCTAAAATGCGCATAAAAATCAGTGGATATATATTGCTCCTCGGTTTATTGCTTCTAGTTGTGTTTCACATTTGTGTATTGCTATGGGTAAATGTAAAATTCGTTTACAGATTTAGATGATTTGTAAATGAATGAAATGGACCTTTAGAAAATAAACTTTTAGCAATTTTTTGGAACTCTCATTCATTTAATTTGTCCACCAACAATGCCCAACAGTCCACATTCATAGTATGAGAATTTACTGAGGGACGGTCATAAGCCATGTAAAAATGTGCATGAATCATTACAGGAATATTGTATTTTTGTATTGTATTTTTTTCCTTTTTTTTCTTTAGGGATATAACATCTTGTCAGCTGTGTAAATAAGTATACTTCATGTTATTTTTATTAAGCATGCTTACAGTCAAGTGAAAAAGAAAGGACACCCTTTTGGTTTTACGTATGAGCAGGTAATAAAAATCATTTGGTCTTTGCCAGGTCTTGAAATGAGGTAAATACAACCTTAGATGAACAACAACACATGACATATTACACTGTCATTATTTATTTAACAAAAACAGCGCCAAAATGGAAAAGCCATGTGACTAAGTACACCATATTGTTCCAACTTTAACAGCAATAATATGAAGCAATCGTTTTCTGTATGGCTTTATCTGTCTTTCACAAAGTTGTGGAGGAATTTTGGCCCGTACTTCTTTACAACATTGCTCCAGTTCACTGAGGTTTTGTGGGCATTTGTTTATCCACAGCTCTGAAGGTCCCGCCACAACATTTCAGTCAGGATCAGTTCTGGACTTTGACTGGGCCATTGCAAGACCTTGACTCTTTTCTTTTTCAGCCATTCAGTTGTAGATTTGCAGGTGTTCGCATGACCCAGTGTCGGACTGATCGCCTCACATTTGACTCTAGAATACTTTGGTATACACAGCCTTCCAAACATGCCATACTTGTCTGGTCTTTTTCTTATTAAACTGTCATGAACTTTAACATTTAACATGTTAACTGAGGCCTGTAGAGTTTGAGATGAAGCTCTTGGGTTTTTTTGCCATTTCTTTGAGCACTGCACGGTCTGATCTCGGGGTGAACTTGTTAGGACGTCCACTCCTGGGATGATTGGTGTCTGTTCTGACTTGTAAATGATGGTCTTCAAATAGTTTGGGAATGGCTGTATAACTCTTCCCAGCAACAATTGCTTCTCTAAGATCATTTCTGATGACTTTCCTCTTTAGTATTGTGTTAACACACACCTGAAGACTTCAGACCAGCAGAACTTGAGCTTTTATAGATGCGATCACACTTGCCGATGATCAAGAAATCAAACACATTTGACTGATTCTTACCCTCTGAATTCCTTTGGAAACAATAAGGGTGTACTTAGTTTGTCACCCATGGCTTCTCCATGTTCTCCTAGTTTTTGTCATAATTAATGACATTGTAATATGTCATGTGTTGTTTTATTAACTTAATTTTGAGACCTGCCAAGGACTGATACATAAAACCACAGAATGCAATAGCGTGTCCTTTCTTGTTCACACGACTGTAAAGTATATTTTTTTGTATACTTTATAGACTATAGTATATTGATATCAATGCACTAGTGTAAGTGTACTATTTAATATTACTTGACTAAATTGGCCCACTTTTTAGCGTATGTACGTTTAAGTACACTTTATGTGCAACAATAGTAAACTTTCAGTACACAATTAGTTAACAACTACGTTTGTCATTTGTACTGCAACTATATCACAAGTTCACTTATAGGTTATGACAGCTAGGTTAAAGACATTGATAGCTACTCATCAATTCAAGTAATCTCCTCATTAAATTGGACTAATTTGGACAAAATGAATTAATATACAGGTGGAGCTGGGGAAGCTGAAGGGCTTCTGAAAGAGTGCTGCAACTGCTCACTAAGTATTTGAAGGTTAGTGAGCTCATTGGCTACTGATATACCAGGAACCAATCAGCTGTGCCCTATAGAGAATCATACAATTGCCAGCATCATCTAGAATTCCTTGAGAGAACTTATACACACAAAGCACTATGGCAATTTATATTTATGCGCACAATACACACAAGGCACTTAATTTAACAAATGCAATCTTTTAACAGATTTCTTGTAAATGTGTTCCTTTGCTACTATTAAGCCTTGGGACATAATATTGCCCAAAGTTGAAGAAACACCAGTCAGTTGGCTTTATATGTTGAGCTTTCTACACTCTTAAAGTTGCCGTGAAATCAAGGTTTTTTAACTTTTAGTATGAGTGCTCCAAAACAATGACAAAATTTGTATATAGAAGACACAGTGCAAGCATTCAAAACTTCTCTCACTTCCACCAAAATGGATCAATGGTTTTGACATCACTCTGCACCCTCAGCTTTTAATCAGATTTTCTGTCCAATCAAATACTCTACAGAACCTAAAGCGTCCCGCTCCGTACATTATAAATAGACACTGATCCTGTGGCTGAAATCAGTCACTTGTTCACACATTTACTATTTTCTACATGGTGAACGGCATATAGTGCACCATCTACGGGATAGGGAACGATTCAGACAGTGTAAATATG
The DNA here is from genome assembly GCA_037194245.1 of Opsariichthys bidens. Classification (NCBI taxonomy): domain Eukaryota; kingdom Metazoa; phylum Chordata; class Actinopteri; order Cypriniformes; family Xenocyprididae; genus Opsariichthys; species Opsariichthys bidens. Next base: position 4,044,295 of record CM074314.1, read on the forward strand.
CTTTCCATCGAGGAGCATGAAGTCTGGTTTCACGCTAGTTTCACGCGAAACACCACAGCGTAGAGTCTCAGTTTAATTCTGTACAGAATGTTATATTTACTTACTTACTGGTAGTCGTGGCCTAGTGGTGAGGGAGTCGGGCTTGTAATCTGAAGGTTGTTGGTTCGATTCCCACGCCGGCAGGAACTGAAAGTAGGGATTGTGAATGAACAGCACTCTCTTCACCTTCAATACCATGACTAAAGTGTCCTTGAACAAGACACCTAACCCCTAATTGCTCCCCTTATAAGTCGCTTTGGATAAAAGCATCTGCTAAATGATGAAAATTTTTTAAATTTACTTACTTCGATACTTAGATGCCCGCTAGTCAGCCGGGGTACAGCGACGGGCACACGCTTCCTTCCATTTCTTTTGATGTTGAGCGACTCGAGTCCAGTGGCCGCCAGGTGGATTTAGAGCCTTCATCGAATCGCTCCAACGTGTTGCGGGACGTCCCTCGGGTACCAGAAAGTCGTGCGGTAAAACCATCGATCATCAGTTCTTCTAACGACGTGGCCTGCCCATCGGTGTTCCACTGTTCTAATATGTTCTGCCACGTCTTGATCGGCACTTCTCAGCCCTCGCTCGTGTTGTTCACGACGCTTTGTCCCTAGAAGCGATCTTTCCAGCGCTCTCTGCGTCGTGGTGATGAGCTTGGTTGAGGTTTTGTTGTCAGCCCAAGTTTCAGCTCCGAAGCAGAGTGCAGGAAGAACGGTGGAGTCGAAGAGTTGTCACTGACGAGTTGCGCGGCTTCCTTGATGTTCTTCATGGCAGCCCATGCAGCTCGCTTTCTCCGACTGATTTCTACTTTGAGGTTGTTGTCCATCGTGATCACTCTCCCGAGGTAGACGTATTGATTGACGTCTGGTAGTATGGTTCCTTGTGCTGCGATTGGTGTCCGGTCTGCCCATTGATTTCTCATGACTTCCGTTCATTGTCAGTCCAATCGATCTGCCGACAGCGTCCAGTTCGTCCACCATCTGTTGGAGTTCTTGTGAGGTACTGCTGATCAATGTTATATTTACTTACTTAGATACTTAGATGCCCGCTAGTCAGCCAGGGTACGGCGACGGGCACACGCTTCCTTCCATTTCTTTTGATGTTGAGCGACTCGAGTCCAGTGGCCACCAGGTGGATTTAGAGCCTTCATCGAATCGCCCCAAGGTGTTGCGGGACGTCCCTTGGGTACCAGAAAGTCGTGCGGTAAGACCATCGATCATCAGTTCTTCTAACGACGTGGCCTGCCCATCGGTGTTTCACTGTTCTAACATGTTCTGCCACGTCTTGATCGGCACTTCTCAGCCCTCGCTCGAGTTGTTCGCGACGCTTTGTCCCTAGAAGCGTAGAAGCGATCTTTCCAGCGTCGTGGTGATGAGCTTGATTGAGGTTATGTTGTCAGCCCAAGTTTCAGCTCCGTAGCAGAGTGCAGGAAGAACGGTGGAGTCGAAGAGTTGCGCTCTGATCTTCTTGTCACTGACGAGTTGCGCGGCTTCCTTGATGTTCTTCATGGCAGCCCACGCAGCTCGCTTTCTCCGACTGATTTCTACTTTGAGGTCGTTGTCCATCGTGATCACTCGTCCGAGGTAGACGTATTGATCGACGTCTGGTAGTATGGTTCCTTGTGCTGCGATTGGTGCCCATTGATTTCTCATGACTTCCGTTCATTGTCAGTCCGAACGATCTGCCGACAGCGTCCAGTTCGTCCACCATCTGTTGGAGTTCTTGTGAGGTACTGCTGATCAATGTTATATTTAAAAGAGATAATGGCGGATATTAACTGTTAGGGATTAGAAGGAAACTGAGGCTTTACCAAGCTCAATGGCTCTTGCCAAGTTGTGATACAAACTAAATGCATTTCAAAACACTTCAGTGGGCCTTTAAAAATCAAGGTTCTTTATTGGCATTGATGGTTCCATGAAGAATATCTTTCCATTGCACAAAAGGTTCTTTAGACTATTATGTTCTTTGAGAACCCTAAAATGTGGTAATTTTTCAATAGGACTTCCAGAATGTCAAGATGATGGCAAGTAAGAATCAATCAAATAACATTGGTCGCACTAGATGGATCCACAGACATCCACAGCCAAATGCCCACCTGTCAACAAAACCAGCAGAACTCGCGTAGGACAATGCATTCCAACAAGACGTAACGTCACAAAGGAACACAGCGGGAGAGGGCTACACCTCTGTGGTCAATCAAAGCTCCAGATAGGCTCCTCTAGAGGGGGTATCCATGAAAATGACCCTCCTCTACTGCAATCAAATGAATCGGCTCCCTGATCTTGTTTACTCTTTGTGTGTTTGCTTGTTTGTTTGTTTGCTATAATGCCGGTCGATGCCTTGCATTGTGAAGGCAGACAGCAGCTAGACAACGCTCCACATGGACCACCCTTGGAGTTGGCTGAGGAATGCTGATGCTAGACCGAATTATACTTAGATCGTGGTGGTTTAATATGCATTCATGTTTGATCGGAAGCAGAGTTCTGGAGTGGAGAGAAGGTGATGTTTATCAGCAGATAATAACTCACAGATCCCATACTTCGAGGTAATCTGACAGACATGTTTTATGGATTGCTGTAGAGCAGCACGTTTAATATTTGGGCCATAGTGATTTCTGAGATGTCAAAAAGGTGAAGTTTATTCAACAAAATACAATGAATGTGCCCAAAACGCTAGCATTTTAAGATTGATGGGTGTACTTTATTGACTACTGAGAGGAAATTCAGGAATTAAGAAACTATTAAGGCACGTAATAGGGAGAATAGGGTAAAAATATTATTAAAAATCATAATAATAATAATAAATATGACCATACTTTCCAGTTGATTGATTGCTATAAGACTTGGAGGTATTTTCTGTATTATACGTTTTCTGAACTGTTATGTTTAAATTTGAAAATGTACAGATTAATTTGCATACATTTCTAGAAGAAAAATCTGAATATTGCATGAAGACGGGTTCAAAAATCTTATTTTAATATTAGAGTCAAAGGTTTTACAGAGGGGATTTTAGATATTTCTTTGTTATCACTCCATAAATGAGACAAATATTCACTATTTTCTTTATAAAGGAATAAATAGATAGGAATAAAACTGTAAAGTTTGGTGTAGTGGAGATTTCTGGCTATAGGAGAAAAAATGGATTAATTTGGAGATTTTAAAGATATATATTGTAATTGAAATTGCTATAAAAAGATATACATAAATGTATTTTGGATTTTTTCTTTCCACTACTCTGAAAAAAAAAAAAAATTGACAGATGCACGAAAACAGTTTTTGCCAGTAGTGTCTCGCCTCAAGCAATCAATTAAGTAATTAAGCAATAATTAAACAGTTGTTCACTAATAACTAAGTGACTTTAAAAAAATGCCTGTGGCTGCGTCCGAAATCACACACTCTCTTGACTTGATACTTATTGAGTAAGTACTTACTTTGCGACTGCTAAAAAAAAAAAAAAAAAAAGTATGAAAATGTGTGTAGTGTGAATATAATCTGCACGCCCCACATTCACCATGTTGTCACGGTCGTGTGACCTCAGCTGTGGCATTCACAAATCCTCATGGGATAGTGAAGTGTCCATCGTATGCACACTTCAGAATCTCAGCAGTTACTTTTTGCATACTCTGAATCACTGTGAATTCAGACATACTTCTTTTGTCACATACCATTTTTTGCCTAGTATATAGTAGAGAAGTATATGATTTGGGACGTTTGAGCGAGTTGTAACACCATTAGTTTAGCTCATCTGAAACGAGCCACGGGGAAGAACGATCATACTGTACATGACTCCATCCTGAGAGACTGTAACAAATACAGGACAAAACCAATCATTGTTTAATACGCTTAGAAATTAAGGGACCCATCATCACATCTCAAATAAATGCATGGTTGGCAAGTTAAAAATTCTAATTCATTGATTTATTTAATTATACCTTTTATGTTGCCAACATTATTTTGAGGAGTTCTGCTGACATAACATTGATCATTACATCAACTTAATATCTGAAATATCTGCGTGTAACTTGTCCTGATAACTTTTGATGAATTTCTAGTTCTCAGCATGTTGTATAATGAGAATAAATGTTGAATTTAAATGTTAATTTGTGTCCTTTTAGTGATCAATACTGTTGTTTGGCATTTTTACCATTGTGCTGAAGAGTAGAGGTTGTTAGGTTAAGCTGTTGGATGCTACATGATGGTATATATCCATCATATGAGCAATAACTGCAGTAATAGTGACAGATAATACCTTGCTCAGTAAATGAAATTGGTCACCACTCAGTTGTGTTAAGATTATTTAAAACTTATTAGAACTGTTTTTAAATAACCAACTCACAAATTTCTGTTTGAGTTGCTCCAACTCAATGCAGTTTGTTGGTTGAACATAATTTCATTAGTAGTCAATTCAAAAAAGAACGATGCAAATTTTTTTTAATCGAAAAGATTTGTTCTTACAGAGCTGAACTAGACAGAACTAGAATCTAAATCAGCTGGTTATCTTGTTTTATTTTATATAACATCCACACTAGCTTTTCACTTACATGTCAAAATTAAAATAAAAGAATATGGCTTTTTTTTTTTTTTTTTTTTTAAATCTTCCATTCGTAGCAGACAAGTATGGGAATATTATATCAAGGTTTATAATACTGATTTAGACATGTTGAAAGTTAATGTTATAAAACACCCCAAGGTTTCTCCTATAGAATGAGCTTTTTTTGCTAAAATTTTGAGGTTGATCATTTTTACTCCTCACTATGATCATGCAAACTATTTCAACATATAGTTTGATTTTCTTTTTCTCCCTTTTCATCACTACCCCTAACACATTTGTGGGTCACATACATGAATGTTTACTGCGGTACGGAATACACTTAAATTTGCATTAATCTGATCATGCATTTTCATTTTTCATCTGCTATGTAACAAAACCCAAACGGTGCTCATGTTCATATTTACATACAATATGCAAGTACAGCGAGTTGTCATTAAGCTGATGTTTTATGCAGCTAAACGTGTCCACGTGAATCAGCCTGAGGTTAAATTAATATTTTTATTCATTTTTAACTTCTTTAAATTATAATCTGCATTAATACTCTGAAATGAAACCAGAACCTAAAAGCAGGATACAATCAATACATTGTAATGATGGGCATTTGGACTCACTGCCCACATCTGAATTCTATGAGCAGCGCGCCCTCTAGTGGCGTGAAAATGAAATGAGGTTTGTCTGACCCTACCAAGAAGAATTGATGATGATTAGGTTGCAGAGAAGAAGGGAAAAAAAACACTGAGGTTTAACTATATCAGTTTAATTATTAGCTTAATCAAACACATGAACTACAGATGAGTTCATGCACATGATCATGAATAATTGATACAGTACAGTAGCCTATATGTAGGGGAGTAAAAACGTTTTTCCCAAAATAGCCACTAGATAAAGTCAAGATACGTTTTTGTTGTTGCTATGCACTGTTAAAAAATTACTGTAAATTTTACAGTATAATACTGGCAGCAGGGTTGCCAGCCAGTTACTGTAAATTTTACAGTAGTGTTACTGTAATTTAATAGACAGAATTTCCCTGTATTCTCTGATTACAGTAAATAACTGTATTTTTTTAAAATTATGAAGGGTCAATTTACAGCAATATTCTGTACATTTGAGTCAAACCCCAGAATGCATTGCAGTTTACAGCAATATGCTGTATTATTAAAAAACAGCCAGCGGCTGTAAAATAATGCTGTAATTTTTACAGCAATTCATTACAGTGTGGACTACGTTGAGAGAGATGTAGAAGTTTTCACCGGCGACTTAGCTTAAAAACGCTTTTTAACAGAAAGAAATATTAGTATTACATCTCCTGTAGGTATTTTAAAGCTGAAATATGAATTTTTGCAGTAAAATATCCAAAAACCACTAGTCCAGTGTTATGTTGTTCAGTTGAGCACTTACAATATCCCAAATGTTTCCAACTCTTTGTAAATCGTAAGAAAATTGCTTTTTTAACCAATTTTAATTTTTTTAACCATATTCGCATTACTTCTTTTATTTTGCAGAAACCATGGAAACACCAAAGATGCTTTTATATATTAAATGTTTAAATAATCAAGTTGATACATTTATAAACAGAAAACGTTGTAATCTAGCTCAAGATGTTTAGTCTAGTTTAAATCTATTTTTTTTGCGAGTATACCATGCCTCAGAGAAAACATTATTTTGTCTAGTAGCTAACAGCATAATCAGATGCAGTTTTATTTTTAGTAACAGTAACACAGAATTTTCTCCGTCATACAATAAAAGTTTTAAAAGTAATTGCTACTTATCAACATCCAGCATATAATATGATATATGGATCTATCTTACTGAAGTGTGAACAGGTGTTACACCAGATTCTGCGACCATCGTATTCTGTGACCGTAGAGGGCGTGGTTATCATTGTGCTGCGTCATATACGCAAATCGCGTAAATTCTGACGATAAAAGACCTTCGCATGAGAACGTTTTTTCTGTATTTATATATAATATAAATATAATAATAATAATATATAGAGTATATATACACACTATATTATTCGATAAATATTATTCTGAATTGCAAAACAAACAGAAAAAACGTGAAAACGATCACGTGAACGCGCGCCAGCGGTTCAGAGGTGTTCGCGCGAATGTTTAATGGATGGAAACACACATTTCTCTGCAACTACTACTACTAATCTGCAAACAATCACATTGCGTTTAATCTGGACAAGCAAATGAGAATTTACGAAGTGAATAACCTGCATTTCTAAACAACAGTTTCGAACAGATTTCACCTTCTTTGGCTTATCGTCAGAAATTACGCGATTTGCGTATATGACGCAGCGCAATGATAACCACGCCCACTGCGGTCACAGAATACGATGGTCGCAGAATCTGGTGTAAATCCTGTTGCTCGCGTCGTGTGTCGCGTTCCTCTCTCATTAACAATCGCTCCAGCGTCTCTTTCAGCTCCACTCCTGCTCTGCTTCACACAACAGTAACATTAATAATGAACACTATTTCTGCTCAAGGCCTACCGCGATTCTTTTCCACCGGCTGAGGTGAAGACCACAAAATTCCTGCTCAAACTTGGCGTCGTCAAGCTACGCCTTCGTTTTGAATAGGCGACCTCTAGCGGACGGAAAAACTTTTGCAGCTTTAAGGAAAATATAATTATATTATCAGAATGACATTTTTCACTCTGGAGTAAAATGTACGGAGATGACATGCAGGAAAAAAAAAATAGTAGGCTAAATCTTAAATTAATTCCCTCAATTTATAAATGATGCACATATATTTACTATTTCGTGCCTTCGATTTATAAATCGTGCGCATAATTTTTTTTTCTTGCATGTCATGGGCGGGGCTCCGTAAAAATGAACAAATGTAATTTTTGTTAAAAATTCAATAACATGAAAACTCTGGACATTTTTCACATTTCTAGAAGAAAAATCTGAATATTGGATGAAGACGGGTTCAAAAATCTTTTTTTAATATTAGAGTCAAAGGTTTTTACAGATAAGGATTTTAGATATTTCTTTGTTATCACTCCATAAATCAGAAAACAGTCACCATGTTTTTAGGAATAAATAGATAAATAAAACTGTAAAGTTTGGTGAAGTGGAGATTTCTGGCTATAGGAGAAAAAAAAAATATTTTGAGAAACGGCCTTTTAAATATATATATATATATATATATATATATATATATGTGTGTGTATATATATATATGTGTGTGTATATATATATATATGTGTGTGTGTATATGTGTATATAAAATATATATATATATATATATATATATACACACACACACATATATATATATATATACACATACATACATATATATATACATACATATATATATAATATATCATAATAACATAATAACATGAAAACTCTGGTCATTTTTCATACTTGGTAAGTCTCACCGAATTTTGGGTTTACTATTGTAGACGCATTTAACTTTTGTTTCGCAGAAAAAATTGCATTGTTCTTAAGGGGGGGCGTTTCCCACCACTCCACCCTAATTGTTTTATAAGTTTGTGATGTCATTAAGATTAATGGGCTGGGATTTAACCAACACACAGTTATCATGTTGTCTCATAATTGACAAAATGAGCATATAATCCCTCAATGGTGTCTATAACAAATGTGATCGTATAGGCAATGCAGATGAGAATGAATAAGACCTCAGGGTTCCACTTCCACTCCGCTCCCCTTCTGGAGCAGCATCTGGACTTCATTACCCATATTTACACAATATGTGCATTTAAGCCCGTTTTGATCTCTACGTTTTCCCCTCAATCTTTCCAGCATTTAATGGACTGCCAAGCCTTACATCTAGAATGAGGCTGAATCTACAGCAATAAATCTTGCCTCACGACCGCAAGCGCAGAGCTCTGCTTCTCAGTGCTGGTTTGTGTGGCATTGGATGGGTGTACTCTTCCTGAACGACAGGTCAAAGCAGCGCCGTCTGAGGCCGAGCCAAGCCCAAGCCGCAGCCAGTATGGTAAAGATGGTATATTCCAGGCTTTATGGAAAGTGAGACCACATGTGTGTTCCTGTGCAATAAAATGAATCAAGCATTCATTCATGATGACTGTAAGAAGAAATGATGATGATACAGTACAATCAGGAGCATTGATGGACCTTTTTTAAATAATGAAACGGCTGTGCCATAGAACCCAGTAAAATATTACTGTCTGACATTGCCATAAACTCACCTGATAATCATTTTCTCTGTTCATATATTTAGCAATCATGTTGTGTGCAATCAAAGCTGTCTCTGTGGCCCTTTCAAAAGATACATGACTTAGAATTTTTTTACTTAAAGGTACATATTTGATCAGTCAAACGGGTTTACAAAAATGTCTGCGATTCAGTTTGATTCATTCGATCAGTTCACTCACGCATTGAATCGTTTGTAGCGGTTTCTCACTTTATCCACCTTATTTTTGCAGGTAAAAGCGGGCCATTTCTAATTTTAATGCGTGTGGTTTCCGGTGTCGTCGTCTTTTTTTTTTTATTGCCGACCAACTCCTTAGGAGCATTATCTCCACCTACTTTACTGGATGGTATATTAAATTTGCACGAGTGATGAATCTGAATGATTGCTTCATATTAGTCCTAACTTTACTCCAACTGCTCGCATACAATCATCTCAGATTCTTATCCAGAGAGGCTTCATAGAGCTTCATCCAGCGCTGCGTGTCCAGCTCTTCGGTCCACCCTCGACCCCCATGACAAGATTAATGCTCAGTGTAAAACAGTTCTTAAGTACGGGAAGGAGGAGGCGGGAACTGGCGAGTGAATCCTCTTTTATGCTTCCGGAGCTCCTCCGTGAGAGACACGAGACCGGTGTAGCGTGCAGCTGACGCTCATTATCACTCGCGTCACCGGCCTCGCGCCGTTTCCTCGCGCCGTTTCCTGTTTTCACGCCAGTCCTTTATGGCAAGCCGTTTTGACTTTTATTCATTCTCAGGATATGAACTTGTGATATCAACAATTACATTTTCACTAGTTAAAATGTTAATTCTTGATATTAACAATTCAATTTCCACTAGTATAAACTATAATTCTTGATATCAACAATTGTATTTTTACTAGTGAAATCTCGCCATAGGCTGCCATTCAAATTCAATTGTTGATATCAAGAATTAATTTCTTACTAGTTGAAATTCCAGTTTCACATATCAGGAATACAATTCTTACTAGTAACAATGCAAATTTCTGATATCAACAATTGAATTGCTACTAGTAAAAATGTTCATTTCTGATATCATGAATGTGATTGTTACTAGTAAGAAAGCCGTTTTAGATATCAGGAATGCATTCCAGATATCAGAAATGAATATTTTTACTAGTAGAAATTCAGTTGTTTATATCAAGAATAGACATTTGCACTAGTAACAATGCGTTAGTGATTTCGACTTCAGTGAAAGTTACATTAACACGCCACAAGATAACAGCAAAGACTGTGTGAGTGAGTCATTCAGTCTCAGACTTTTATATTGAAATGGACTGAAACAGGGGGAAAAAGGATGTTCTTTTTACTTTAAACAAGATCTTACAAAACCCAACTGACAAATGCATCGACTAGAGCTGTCCTCTTATATGTTAAAAGGACAAAGAAATAGATTTTACTTTCCTCAGCAGACATTCAAACTGATTTTGTAGTTATGAATATAAGATTGACCTGAAGAATATCAGCTAGATGCAGGTAATACACTCGCTCCGGTGATTTCTCTCTCTCTCTCATTATACGCTAACGTTACAGATTACAATGAGCTTCAATGAAGCGCCTCAACGTTTCAGAATTAGTAACAGAGGCTTGGGCTCAACTGTTAAATGGTCAACCTGAGATTTGAATTCGGGGCAGAAGGAAGTAGTTCCTCACAAAAGTGGGTTTTTAAAGAAAATCCGTTGTTTCTTATTTATTCACACACTCCTTAAACTGTTGTATAAACGCAATATCACACTCGTAGCCGTGCGATATGACTGTAGATCAGCACGCAGTGATTATCATGGCCGAATCACAGCCGTGCTGATACAAAGCGATATCTCAAGGCTACGAGTGTACCAGACAGTTTTGGTTGACTTTTCTTTTTTTTTTTTCATCATTTAGCAGGTGCTTTTATCCAAAGCGACTTACAAGGGGAGCAATTAGGGGTCAGGTGTCTTGCTCAAGGGCACTTTAGTCATGGTATTTAAGGTGGAGAGAGTGCCGGCGTGGGAATCGAACCAACAACCTTCAGATTACAAGCCCGACTCCCTCACCACTAGGCCACGACTACCCCGATTTCTTGAAATATCTTTATGGACCACGGAAGAGGATAAAAAATATGCAATGTCAACCCAAGTATTGGTATTTTACTGTTGTTGAGTCTTTACCAATGAATGAAAAAAGTCTAGTTTTATGTATGAGAAAGATTGTCTTATTTCCGATCTCAGGCCTGTAGGTCCCTTATCTAAACCGGTTTATGATAAAAACCAAATGTATCCTTGGTTTGCCAGGTCTGGTCATGAAATAAATTTTTATCTGCCCAGATTTCCTGTCTCCCGAAGATGAACACTTATCAGTCAGCCATGTGGCACGGCGCACATCTTTAAGCCATTTGCGGAGAGAGCAGATAAAGAAGCTCATTCAGGGGTCCCTCATCTCAGGGGAAGTGGATGAGACTCACTCTCTGAAGAGACTGACGCCGCCGTCTTCAGTGCCTTGTCCTTCTGACTATTGTAACGCGTTTTGATAGACAGTCACCCTAAATACCTGCATGTAACTGAACCATTATTAAAGCATTTTAATTAAAGTGACAGTTGACCCCGAAATTCTAATCTTGCAATTCACGTCATTGTAATTAGAAAAAATAATTCAATGACAGTTAGTGGGGTTGTGTTGCTTCGACTGTAACGTTCTTCAATATACAGGTACATGAAATCAATTTTTTGGACTTAAAATCCTTGTAAAGCACCTTCACATACACTACTCTTCACATACACTTGCTCATGCATTTATTTGATTAAAAAAAATGGTAAAAAAAAGTAATATTTTGAAATATTATTACAATTTAAATATTGGTTTTCTATTTGAATAAAATGCAATTTATTCCTGTGATCAAAGCTGAACTTTCAGCATCATTACTCCAGTCTTCAGTGTCACATGATCCTTCAGAAATAATTCTAATATGACCGTTTTTGCTGCTTAATATTTTTGTGAAACAATGTCATATCTTTTTAAGATTATCTGATGAATGGAAAGTCTAAAAGAATAGCATTTATTTGAAAGTTTTCAATCTTTTGTAACATGTACAAGTCTTTACTATCACTATTGCACAATTGACCTTTCGCAAAACCTGCCCCCCTGTTGCTATGTCCGACAAGCCACGCGCTCTCACGCCACACATCATGTTCTCACGCAGTGAAAATTTCATTGTAGAGCAAAGAGGACACTGAGAACATATGAAACAGTTTCATATTTAATATACTGTAATTTTTTAAGGAAGTTTAAGCAATAAATAGCGTCTAGTGTGTGTTTAATGTGTCGGGACAGATCGCTCGTGAAGCGTTCATCTCTTCTAGTTCATTTATAGCATCAAATAACCATGAATGAACATCAGAAGGAATGTTGTTTCAAGCACGGAAAGACGTGAGTATGCACAATATTTCAAGTTCAAGTTCACCAACGTTAATCTACTAACTCCCCTGACTGCTTTGACGGATAAAATGGCATATTCAGAGTTATGATTGGTTAGATCACCTGTCAATCAAACTGCTGGTGAAGGTTCAATTGCCAAATCTGTCTCAGTCCATGCTTAAATCAGCTGGTGGAAACACCAAATACTGACTGTTCTGGGACTCTAAATGTCTGAGAAACAAATATTTACATGTTAAGACATTTGCTGGAAATAAACGCAGTTGAAAGTGAGAGGACGTTTCTTTTTTTTGCTGAGCTTATGTGTTAAAGTCTGAGTAACATACTTGCTCATTTCAATATGAAAGTAAACTAAGCCAGTCTTCTTCCGTTTCATAAATGTGAGGAAGGCCACAGCGCCTGATCTCAGCGGTTACATAATTGCATCCAGCTGCTGCTGATTGGAGCTGATTTGTGGTGCCACTGTGTTACTGCTCTGGAGGACAGACACTGATAAAGGCTGGTCCACGCTAACACTGCTCTCTGAATAAAATAATTTAAAAAAAAAAAAGTTGGCCAAGATTTTTAAAAACGTATCCAATTTTCAAAATGTGAAAAACCACAAACATGATAAAAAAAAAATCATAGATTTAACCGTTTTGTTCCCATTCACCTTTTTCTTACTCCCCATGACGCTTTGCACAAATGATGGGAGTAACTTCCGTTCAACTGTAAACAATCAGGTCGCTCTATGAACGCACTAAGCATTTTCAAAAACTGGGTGCAATGAGATCATTCAACCGTCAAACATTAAAAGGACATTTAAAAGTGTAAAAGCAACAGAATATGTTGCCTGTTTTCCAAACTGATAGAGCGGAATACAAAGCAAAATAAGAAAAGATCCATATTTAACATGTTATAAAGTAAAATATCTAGCTTCCGCCAGACCGCCTTCTGTGTTCAACTTACTCTACGTCTTACATACGAAGCAACTTTTTTCATAAGCTGAACACTTTCAGATGCACAGAAAGCTACTAAAACATATTTAATACAGTTCATGCGAGTACACTGGTTCAAGCCTTAATATCATAAAGCGATGAGAATACTTTTTGTGTGCCAAAAAATGGATGACTTCATGCAACTTCAAAACAAATCTTTTGTTTCGAATCAGTGGTTTGGAGCGATGATTTCAGTAAACAAGGCTTCGTTACATCGTAAGTGTTTTGTAATTTCAATAGTTCACGTGGCAGTTTGACATGCAAACCGAATCACTGATTCAAAACAAAAGATTTGTAAAGCAGTGTTTTGAAATCCATCATCACTAGATATTGTTGAAAAGTTATTTTTTTGGCGCACAAAAACAATTCTCGACGCTTTATAATAATGAGGTTGAACCACTGTACTCACATGAACTGTTCAGTTAAATTAAACACTTAAATGTGTTTTTAGTAGCTTTCTGGGCATCTGAAAGTGTAAATCGCCTTGCTGGCAATATTGACTCACTGAAGCATCAGATTTCTTCAAAAAAATCTTCATTTGTGTTCTGAAGATGAACGAAGGTCTTACGGGTGTAGAACGACATGAGGGTGAGGAATTAATGACAGAATTTTCATTTTTGGGTGAATTAACCCTTTAAGGTTGGTAAAAGTGGTTGGAGATTCTCTTATTCATAGTTCATCTTTCCATTAAATACAAAGTTTTGTCTTGAAACTATAGATGGCACCGGCCGATTGGTCATTTCACTTCATTTTTCTTTATTTTATCATTTAGCAGACGCTTTTATCCAAAGCGACTTACAAGGGAGCAATTGGGGGTTAGGTGTCTTGCTCAAGGGCACTTTTTAGTCATGGTATTGAAGGTGGAGAGAGTGCTGTTTATGCACAATTCCTGCCAGCATGGGAATCGAACCAGCAACCTTCTGATTACAAGCCCAACTCCCTCACCACTAGGCCACGACTACCCCTGATTGGTCCTTAAATCAATCTTCTTGCAATCACATCATTATCTATATAAGGCACAGCTGATTGGTTACGCATACAGCAGGAACCAATGAGCTCGCTGCTCAACCTTAAATTACTTGATCAGCATGCTTTCAGAAACCCTCCACCTTCCCCAGCTCCACCTGTATAGATCTGCTACAGACTGGGTACTTCATGTATCCTATATTGTGCAGCATGTCTTACTTGCTCACAGCAGCGTGTCGTGAATGTTCTGGCAGTAGAAAGTCCCGTTCTTGCTCTGCAGCAGCGTAGCAGATCTATTCCGTCAAGACCAAACATATCGACACGGTCGTATCCATTTCCACGTCCATTTAGCACATGTTTAAACAGGAAAAAACAATTGAAAAGCAATGTAATAAAACATAAAAATGCGTTCTGATGAGTTCTTTTGAGCTGTGAGTGCTTGGCCAGTAAACTTACCTGAAGTAGGCTATACTTGAACACAACAACACGCTAAGTGGACATTGCATCACTGAATGCAATTACAGACTAAGAACTCACAGCTCTGTTTAAGCATTTCTGGCCTTATTCTTTGTTCACACATGACAATTTACTGGTACGATTTTTCATCCCGGCAAATTTCCCTTATTTCTCAAAACGTCTCGTTCATACAAGATGGCGCAAAGGGCTACACGTGTAAAAGCTCACGACTCAGGTCCCTCAAAATATTTGTCTATAGCATTTTCCCATCATTTCCCATTCTTTCAAGGAAAGAAAACCTTCTCCTTCCTTCTCCAAAACAAGGGGCAAATCCAAAAACTTAAACTGAAAAATCACCCCACACACGGAGTGTATATTTTTTATTGAATCAGTATGTACTAAAATATACAGAACACTTGCCAATCCAGCGGCAACATAGTGATGCAATGATTCAGAGGAATCCTCGATCCTTTTCTCCCAAATTTCACTGTTGTACGGAACAGCTTTCATTTCATGGACTGTGAAAAGAAACTGCATATGGCTTCTTTTACCCTGTGTGTGTGTGTGTGTGTGTGTGTGTGTGTGTGTGGAGGGATGTGGGTACAATGTACTGCCTACATTCAGAAACCTAATTTTTCCAGCTTTATTTTAAAATTGTAGGTAGTATTTACAACAAAAAGTCCATTACCGAAAATAGTTTTCAGATTTTCCAGTTCTGGTATTCATAGTTGGAAAGGTTCATTCTTTGGTACAGTACATACCACAAAAAAGAAAGAAAGTAAAAAAAAAAAAGGATATAACATAACACTGTCCATTTTCTTTCTCTAATCAAAGTTGTTAGCAGTTATTTTCAATACATTACATGTTTCGTATTAAAAAGAGCTTTGCTATTAGATCATAAAGCTTTCTCACAGTAGGCTTTTGATCACATCTTTTCCGCACCGCTTCGCTGGTATTAAGACTGCAGCATGAGGAATAAATAAAAAGAATGGCTCCGTAAAGAATGCTGGTGAAGACGACGGCTCTAAAACGATCGATGCAATCGTCTTTGGTCCGCGGAAGATAATCTCTCCCATTCCATCTGGCAGATTCAACACACATTTATACTGTAGCTTAAGTGTTGCTCTCGTTTTTCAGAAGCGCCGATCTTCCGGGTTCTTGAAGAATTATCTCTCGTAATTCGTTGAATTGTACCAGCTGCAGTGGTTGTGTTGTTTAGTGCAAAAAACGACTTTTGAAATCATTCAATCTGCTGAATAACCTATGTTGTAAAATGAGTTAGAAAATAATAGAAGAATAGGAATAAAAATAAAAAAAAATGCATGTTCCAGTTTGATGTTCTTTCAAAACGAAAGGCTGTGAACACCATTATAAACGACCACATCGTTCTCGCCAATGTGTTTTGTTTACTTCATTCACATCCGTTACGATCCTTTATATGATTGTAACGTGAGTTTTTGACATGGTGAACGCACACCTCGATAAGAAACGGCACCGTTTGGGAAAGAACGGTCATTAAGACTTCTGGATGCACTCCCAACGGAAAAAGCCGTCATTAGCAGTGCGGATCCACAGACTCTCGCTGACATCCAGAGAGCGCTCAACTTCACTAGCCTTGTGACAGTTTGCTCTCCTCAGTGTCCGCTTCAGATTCCCGATGTGTTTCAGTCTCCATAGCCACAGACCGCTCACAGGTTGCTGCCTTCAAATGACTTCGGTTCTTAGTTCAGCTCACATGGCCACTAGGGGTCCTCGTCCATATCATCCAGGTTCGGAGCCATGATGAAGTGCTTCGGGTACACCAGGCTGTGCTCGAAAGCGTACTTTTCCCAGCGCGCGTCATCGCTCTCGTGCGTGATGTAGCGTTCCCCTCTGCGCGTCTCGAACTCTCGCAGATCAAGCCACGTCTGGTAGTCCTGGGAGAGCCAAGACATGCACAGGTTGAGGTCTAAAGCTCTATTAAAACGTCATTTCGCTGTCTCTAGAAGTCTTACCTGTAGCCATGGATGACTGAGGGTCTTATCCACACTGTAACGCTTCCGCATCTTGACTTGGAGAAGATTGTTGATCAGATCGGTAGCTATGGAGTTCAAACACATGATTAAGATGTTACAAAATTCCAGATCGGTCGCATTTACCTGTACACGGTTTATTTACGTGTGCTGTTAGTCTAAGAGAGTCTACTTTCAGTCAAGGATGTTTATGTACTTGTCAGAGATTTACTTGCAAGAATGATAAGAAACACAATTACGGTAAAATTATAAGAAAAGAATACTTGGCATTTACCGACATACACAGAAGTATAGAGATGTTCCAAATTCAGAAATGTATAATTAACCCTGACATGGAAGAATCATGGAAGAATAGTCAATTTGTGTAATGAAAGTTTATTGAATCCAAACAAATTCTGATAGCTTGTAATATAAATCAATGAGATCTTTACAGAGATCTTTGATTAGTTATATAATCAAAGCTCGGTAATATAACTAAACGTTTCTCAAAAGCCTGATGGATCATATTAAAAATAATAATGCCTGGATAATCTAGTTGCTTCAGTCCAGTAAGCGTTCATCTTAAAACGAGTAAACATTTCAGCAAAAAGACGTGAATCGCAAGCTAAAGGGGAATGTTTTCACAAATCTACCAAAACACCTTTTACTTGCTAAAAAAAAAAAAAAAGCATTAACTATCAATCAGACAGGTTTTTTCTTCTTTTTCTCACCAAGGCATTTATGTGATAAATACAGTAAAAACAATAATATTGTGAAATATATACTGTGAAAGTAACTTCTCTATTTTAATATACCTAAAATAGAAAATGCAATTTACTCCTGTGATGGCGTGTGTAAATTTCTCTATTATCAATGTTATAAACAGTCCATTTTTGAAAGGATTTTTTGATGCAATTATTGGATATAGGAATATTTTTGCAACATTAATATCATTTTTATTAAATGAATACATCCTTGTAGAATCAGTCAATTGCTGACCCCCCAAAACGATGAATGGAACTGCAGGAATATAAATGTTAAACAAATACCGAGGGTTTATTCACACATACAGTTCAACTAGAAATTAAACTAATGCAATGATGAATTTAAGTATAATAGCTACCACAAAAATAAACTAAGCTATAAAACTAAATTTGCAATGATGCGAAATGAAGAGACAGAGAGGTGACATTTATAGTGTTGTAGAGGAGTATGACAGACTGAAATTGGGAGAGGCAGGTATAATCTCGGGCGGAAAGAACTATTCTAAACGCAGGCGGGGGTGGACCGTCTGCTCGCCGTCTGACGCACATCTACACATCTCCCTCTTTCCTCTGCGGCAAAAGATAGAAATCACGCAGTAAAGTAAACGGAAAACACCTTATCCTCAGTCGTTTGCATTGCTGCCTTTAAGGAAAGTTTATATTTGGTTGCAAGTGCAACTATTTTATCCCGTGTTTTTTGGTGGTGCCGAGTAAAGAGGTTTTTTTTTTTTTTTTTTTAGAAAGTAGCTACTTACCATCTGCAGAGATCTCTTTCCAGGGTGTCGGTGGGTACATGAACGCTGCGTTCTGGATTTGGTCATTAATATCCTCGTCCTCATTAAAGGGGAAGGTGCCGCTCAAACTGACATAGATAATGACTCCCACTGACCACATATCTAGGGACCGGTTGTAGCCTTTGCTGCGCAGCACCTCCGGGGCCAGGTACGCTGGTGTGCCCACCACTGAGCGCCGGAAAGATTTCTCCCCGATGATCCGAGCAAACCCAAAGTCGCACAGTTTTACCTGGAACATGACAGCAAGCGCTCTAGTTCGGTCATGTGTTGTTACAGGGATTTCCTTTTGTTTTTAAACTCCCTGAAAAATGTATGTTTCAATAATCATGATTTTCTGATAACAATGACGCTAAACAAATAAAATAAGACTTATTTTGATTGTTTTTACATCAAATATTTTAATTGTACATTTTTTTTTATTATTAAAATCCAGTATTTCTGTAATTCTTTTGTATTTTATGAGTTTAATAAAGAACTCAGTCTCATCTTTTGTCCAAACATATCACATATTAAAAAACATATATATATATTTTTTTTAAATACTTTTACTTACACTAGTTGACCTGTAAACGGAAAAAACTTTCCATTGTAGTTTTGTAAAAAAAGAATTTTTTCAATTTTTTTCGATATATGGGAGTTTTTGCAAAATTGATGCAATTTTACATTTTTTTTATTATTAAAATCCAGTATTTCCGTAATTCTTTTGTATTTTATGAGTTTAATAAAGAACTCAGTCTCATCTTTTGTCCAAACATATCACATATTAAAAAACATATATATATATATTTTTTTTAAATACTTTTACTTACACTAGTTGACCTGTAAACGGAAAAAACTTTCCATTGTAGTTTTGTAAAAAAATAATTTTTTCAATTTTTTTCGATATATGGGAGTTTTTGCAAAATTGATGCGATTTTACATTTTTTTAATTATTAAAATCAAGTTTATCCGTAATTCTTTTGTATTTTATGAGTTTAATAAAGAACTCAGTCTCATCTTTTGTCCAAACATATCACATATTAAAAAACATATATATATATATATTTTTTAAATACTTTTACTTACACCAGTTGACCTGTAAACGGAAAAAACTATCCATTGTAGTTTTGTAAAAAAATAATTTTTTCAATTTTTTTCGATATATGGGAGTTTTTGCAAAATTGATGCAATTTTACATTTTTTTTATTATTAAAATCCAGTATTTCCGTAATTCTTTTGTATTTTATGAGTTTAATAAAGAACTCAGTCTCATCTTTTGTCCAAACATATCACATATTAAAAAACATATATATATATATTTTTTAAATACTTTTACTTACACCAGTTGACCTGTAAACGGAAAAAATTATCCATTGTAGTTTTGTAAAAAATTCATTTTTTCTATTTTTTTCAATATATGGGAGTTTTTGCAAAATTGATGCGATTTTACATTTTTTTTTATTATTAAAATCCAGTATTTCCGTAATTCTTTTGTATTTTATGAGTTTAATAAAGAACTCAGTCTCATCTTTTGTCCAAACATATCACATATTAAAAAACATATATATATATATTTTTTTAAATACTTTTACTTACACCAGTTGAGCTGTAAACGCAAAAAAACTATCCATTGTAGTTTTGTAAAAAATTCATTTTTTCTATTTTTTTCGATATATGGGAGTTTTTGCAAAATTGATGCAATTTAACATTTTTTTTTTATTATTAAAATCCAGTATTTCCGTAATTCTTTTGTATTTTATGAGTTTAATAAAGAACTCAGTCTCATCTTTTGTCCAAACATATCACATATTAAAAAACATATATATATATATATTTTTTAAATACTTTTACTTACACTAGTTGACCTGTAAACGGAAAAAACTATCCATTGTAGTTTTGTAAAAAAATAATTTTTTCAATTTTTTTCGATATATGGGAGTTTTTGCAAAATTGATGCAATTTTACATTTTTTTTTATTATTAAAATCCAGTATTTCCGTAATTCTTTTGTATTTTATGAGTTTAATAAAGAACTCAGTCTCATCTTTTGTCCAAACATATCACATATTAAAAAACATATATATATATATTTTTTAAATACTTTTACTTACACCAGTTGATCTGTAAACGGAAAAAAACTATCCATTGTAGTTTTGTAAAAAATTCATTTTTTCTATTTTTTTCAATATATGGGAGTTTTTGCAAAATTGATGCGATTTTACATTTTTTTAATTATTAAAATCAAGTATATCCGTAATTCTTTTGTATTTTATGAGTTTAATAAAGAACTCAGTCTCATCTTTTGTCCAAACATATCACATATTAAAAAACATATATATATATATATATTTTAAATACTTTTACTTACACCAGTTGACCTGTAAACGGAAAAAACTATCCATTGTAGTTTTGTAAAAAAATAATTTTTTCAATTTTTTTCGATATATGGGAGTTTTTGCAAAATTGATGCGATTTTACATTTTTTTAATTATTAAAATCAAGTTTTATCCGTAATTCTTTTGTATTTTATGAGTTTAATAAAGAACTCAGTCTCATCTTTTGTCCAAACATATCACATATTAAAAAACATATATATATATATATATTTTAAATACTTTTACTTACACCAGTTGACCTGTAAACGGAAAAAACTATCCATTGTAGTTTTGTAAAAAAATAATTTTTTCAATTTTTTTCGATATATGGGAGTTTTTGCAAAATTGATGCGATTTTACATTTTTTTAATTATTAAAATCAAGTTTATCCGTAATTCTTTTGTATTTTATGAGTTTAATAAAGAACTCAGTCTCATCTTTTGTCCAAACATATCACATATTAAAAAACATATATATATATATATTTTTTAAATACTTTTACTTACACCAGTTGACCTGTAAACGGAAAAAACTATCCATTGTAGTTTTGTAAAAAATTCATTTTTTCTATTGTTTTCAATATATGGGAGTTTTTGCAAAATTGATGCGATTTTACATTTTTTTAATTATTAAAATCAAGTATATCCGTAATTCTTTTGTATTTTATGAGTTTAATAAAGAACTCAGTCTCATCTTTTGTCCAAACATATCACATATTAAAAAACATATATATATATATATTTTTTAAATACTTTTACTTACACCAGTTGACCTGTAAACGGAAAAAACTATCCATTGTAGTTTTGTAAAAAATTCATTTTTTCTATTTTTTTCAATATATGGGAGTTTTTGCAAAATTGATGCGATTTTACATTTTTTTTTATTATTAAAATCCAGTATTTCCGTAATTCTTTTGTATTTTATGAGTTTAATAAAGAACTCAGTCTCATCTTTTGTCCAAACATATCACATATTAAAAAACATATATATATATATTTTTTTAAATACTTTTACTTACACCAGTTGAGCTGTAAACGCAAAAAAACTATCCATTGTAGTTTTGTAAAAAATTCATTTTTTCTATTTTTTTCGATATATGGGAGTTTTTGCAAAATTGATGCAATTTAACATTTTTTTTTTATTATTAAAATCCAGTATTTCCGTAATTCTTTTGTATTTTATGAGTTTAATAAAGAACTCAGTCTCATCTTTTGTCCAAACATATCACATATTAAAAAACATATATATATATATTTTTTAAATACTTTTACTTACACTAGTTGACCTGTAAACGGAAAAAACTATCCATTGTAGTTTTGTAAAAAAATAATTTTTTTCAATTTTTTTCGATATATGGGAGTTTTTGCAAAATTGATGCAATTTTACATTTTTTTTTATTATTAAAATCCAGTATTTCCGTAATTCTTTTGTATTTTATGAGTTTAATAAAGAACTCAGTCTCATCTTTTGTCCAAACATATCACATATTAAAAAACATATATATATATATTTTTTAAATACTTTTACTTACACCAGTTGACCTGTAAACGGAAAAAACTATCCATTGTAGTTTTGTAAAAAATTCATTTTTTCTATTTTTTTCAATATATGGGAGTTTTTGCAAAATTGATGCGATTTTACATTTTTTTAATTATTAAAATCAAGTATATCCGTAATTCTTTTGTATTTTATGAGTTTAATAAAGAACTCAGTCTCATCTTTTGTCCAAACATATCACATATTAAAAAACATATATATATATATTTTTTAAATACTTTTACTTACACCAGTTGACCTGTAAACGGAAAAAACTATCCATTGTAGTTTTGTAAAAAATTCATTTTTTCTATTGTTTTCAATATATGGGAGTTTTTTGCAAAATTGATGCAATTTTACATTTTTTTTTATTATTAAAATCCAGTATTTCCGTAATTCTTTTGTATTTTATGAGTTTAATAAAGAACTCAGTCTCATCTTTTGTCCAAACATATCACATATTAAAAAACATATATATATATATTTTTTAAATACTTTTACTTACACCAGTTGACCTGTAAACGGAAAAAACTTTCCATTGTAGTTTTGTAAAAAAATAATTTTTTCAATTTTTTTTCGATATATGGGAGTTTTTGCAAAATTGATGCAATTTTACATTTTTTTTTATTATTAAAATCCAGTATTTCCGTAATTCTTTTGTATTTTATGAGTTTAATAAAGAACTCAGTCTCATCTTTTGTCCAAACATATCACATATTAAAAAACATATATATATATATATTTTTTAAATACTTTTACTTACACCAGTTGACCTGTAAACGGAAAAAACTATCCATTGTAGTTTTGTAAAAAATTCATTTTTTCTATTTTTTTCAATATATGGGAGTTTTTGCAAAATTGATGCGATTTTACATTTTTTTAATTATTAAAATCAAGTATATCCGTAATTCTTTTGTATTTTATGAGTTTAATAAAGAACTCAGTCTCATCTTTTGTCCAAACATATCACATATTAAAAAACATATATATATATATATTTTTTAAATACTTTTACTTACACCAGTTGACCTGTAAACGGAAAAAACTATCCATTGTAGTTTTGTAAAAAATTCATTTTTTCTATTGTTTTCAATATATGGGAGTTTTTGCAAAATTGATGCGATTTTACATTTTTTTAATTATTAAAATCAAGTATATCCGTAATTCTTTTGTATTTTATGAGTTTAATAAAGAACTCAGTCTCATCTTTTGTCCAAACATATCACATATTAAAAAACATATATATATATATATTTTAAATACTTTTACTTACACCAGTTGACCTGTAAACGGAAAAAAAACTATCCATTGTAGTTTTGTAAAAAAATAATTTTTTCAATTTTTTTCGATATATGGGAGTTTTTGCAAAATTGATGCGATTTTACATTTTTTTAATTATTAAAATCAAGTTTATCCGTAATTCTTTTGTATTTTATGAGTTTAATAAAGAACTCAGTCTCATCTTTTGTCCAAACATATCACATATTAAAAAACATATATATATATATATTTTTTAAATACTTTTACTTACACCAGTTGACCTGTAAACGGAAAAAACTATCCATTGTAGTTTTGTAAAAAAATAATTTTTTCAATTTTTTTCGATATATGGGAGTTTTTGCAAAATTGATGCGATTTTACATTTTTTTAATTATTAAAATCAAGTTTATCCGTAATTCTTTTGTATTTTATGAGTTTAATAAAGAACTCAGTCTCATCTTTTGTCCAAACATATCACATATTAAAAAACATATATATATATATATTTTTTAAATACTTTTACTTACACCAGTTGACCTGTAAACGGAAAAAACTATCCATTGTAGTTTTGTAAAAAATTCATTTTTTCTATTGTTTTCAATATATGGGAGTTTTTGCAAAATTGATGCGATTTTACATTTTTTTAATTATTAAAATCAAGTATATCCGTAATTCTTTTGTATTTTATGAGTTTAATAAAGAACTCAGTCTCATCTTTTGTCCAAACATATCACATATTAAAAAACATATATATATATATATTTTTTAAATACTTTTACTTACACCAGTTGACCTGTAAACGGAAAAAACTATCCATTGTAGTTTTGTAAAAAATTCATTTTTTCTATTGTTTTCAATATATGGGAGTTTTTGCAAAATTGATGCGATTTTACATTTTTTTAATTATTAAAATCAAGTATATCCGTAATTCTTTTGTATTTTATGAGTTTAATAAAGAACTCAGTCTCATCTTTTGTCCAAACATATCACATATTAAAAAACATATATATATATATATATATTTTTTAAATACTTTTACTTACACCAGTTGACCTGTAAACGGAAAAAAACTATCCATTGTAGTTTTGTAAAAAAATAATTTTTTCAATTTTTTTCGATATATGGGAGTTTTTGCAAAATTGATGCGATTTTACATTTTTTTTATTATTAAAATCCAGTATATCCGTAATTCTTTTGTATTTTAGGAGTTTAATAAAGAACTCAGTCTCATCTTTTGTCCAAACATATCACATATTAAAAAACATATATATATATATATTTTTTAAATACTTTTACTTACACCAGTTGACCTGTAAACGCAAAAAAACTATCCATTGTAGTTTTGTAAAAAATTCATTTTTTCTATTTTTTTCGATATATGGGAGTTTTTGCAAAATTGATGCGATTTTACATTTTTTTTATTATTAAAATCCAGTATTTCCGTAATTCTTTTGTATTTTATGAGTTTAATAAAGAACTCAGTCTCATCTTTTGTCAAAACATATCACATATTAAAAAACATATATATATATATTTTTTAAATACTTTTACTTACACTAGTTGAGCTGTAAACGCAAAAAAACTATCCATTGTAGTTTTGTAAAAAAATAATTTTTTCTATTTTTTTCGATATATGGGAGTTTTTGCAAAATTGATGCAATTTTACATTTTTTTTATTATTAAAATCCAGTATTTCTGTAATTCTTTTGTATTTTATGAGTTTAATAAAGAACTCAGTCTCATCTTTTGTCCAAACATATCACATATTAAAAAACATATATATATATTTTTTTAAATACTTTTACTTACACCAGTTGAGCTGTAAACGCAAAAAAACTATCCATTGTAGTTTTGTAAAAAATTCATTTTTTCTATTTTTTTCGATATATGGGAGTTTTTTGCAAAATTGATGCGATTTTACATTTTTTTAATTATTAAAATCAAGTATATCCGTAATTCTTTTGTATTTTATGAGTTTAATAAAGAACTCAGTCTCATCTTTTGTCCAAACATATCACATATTAAAAAACATATATATATATATATATTTTTTAAATACTTTTACTTACACTAGTTGACCTGTAAACGGAAAAAAACTATCCATTGTAGTTTTGTAAAAAAATCATTTTTTCTATTTTTTTCGATATATGGGAGTTTTTGCAAAATTGATGCAATTTTACATTTTTTTAATTATTAAAATCAAGTATATCCGTAATTCTTTTGTATTTTATGAGTTTAATAAAGAACTCAGTCTCATCTTTTGTCCAAACATATCACATATTAAAAAACATATATATATATATATTTTTTAAATACTTTTACTTACACCAGTTGACCTGTAAACGGAAAAAACTATCCATTGTAGTTTTGTAAAAAATTCATTTTTTCTATTGTTTTCAATATATGGGAGTTTTTGCAAAATTGATGCGATTTTACATTTTTTTAATTATTAAAATCAAGTATATCCGTAATTCTTTTGTATTTTATGAGTTTAATAAAGAACTCAGTCTCATCTTTTGTCCAAACATATCACATATTAAAAAACATATATATATATATATTTTTTAAATACTTTTACTTACACCAGTTGACCTGTAAACGGAAAAAAAACTATCCATTGTAGTTTTGTAAAAAATTCATTTTTTCTATTGTTTTCAATATATGGGAGTTTTTGCAAAATTGATGCGATTTTACATTTTTTTAATTATTAAAATCAAGTATATCCGTAATTCTTTTGTATTTTATGAGTTTAATAAAGAACTCAGTCTCATCTTTTGTCCAAACATATCACATATTAAAAAACATATATATATATATATATATTTTTTAAATACTTTTACTTACACCAGTTGACCTGTAAACGGAAAAAACTATCCATTGTAGTTTTGTAAAAAAATAATTTTTTCAATTTTTTTCGATATATGGGAGTTTTTTGCAAAATTGATGCGATTTTACATTTTTTTTATTATTAAAATCCAGTATATCCGTAATTCTTTTGTATTTTAGGAGTTTAATAAAGAACTCAGTCTCATCTTTTGTCCAAACATATCACATATTAAAAAACATATATATATATATATATTTTTTAAATACTTTTACTTACACCAGTTGACCTGTAAACGCAAAAAAACTATCCATTGTAGTTTTGTAAAAAATTCATTTTTTCTATTTTTTTCGATATATGGGAGTTTTTGCAAAATTGATGCGATTTTACATTTTTTTTTATTATTAAAATCCAGTATTTCCGTAATTCTTTTGTATTTTATGAGTTTAATAAAGAACTCAGTCTCATCTTTTGTCAAAACATATCACATATTAAAAAACATATATATATATATTTTTTAAATACTTTTACTTACACTAGTTGAGCTGTAAACGCAAAAAAACTATCCATTGTAGTTTTGTAAAAAAATAATTTTTTCTATTTTTTTCGATATATGGGAGTTTTTGCAAAATTGATGCAATTTTACATTTTTTTTATTATTAAAATCCAGTATTTCTGTAATTCTTTTGTATTTTATGAGTTTAATAAAGAACTCAGTCTCATCTTTTGTCCAAACATATCACATATTAAAAAACATATATATATATATTTTTTTTAAATACTTTTACTTACACCAGTTGAGCTGTAAACGCAAAAAAAACTATCCATTGTAGTTTTGTAAAAAATTCATTTTTTCTATTTTTTTCGATATATGGGAGTTTTTGCAAAATTGATGCGATTTTACATTTTTTTAATTATTAAAATCAAGTATATCCGTAATTCTTTTGTATTTTATGAGTTTAATAAAGAACTCAGTCTCATCTTTTGTCCAAACATATCACATATTAAAAAACATATATATATATATATTTTTTAAATACTTTTACTTACACCAGTTGACCTGTAAACGGAAAAAACTATCCATTGTAGTTTTGTAAAAAAATCATTTTTTCTATTGTTTTCAATATATGGGAGTTTTTGCAAAATTGATGCGATTTTACATTTTTTTAATTATTAAAATCCAGTATTTCCGTAATTCTTTTGTATTTTATGAGTTTAATAAAGAACTCAGTCTCATCTTTTGACCAAACATATCACATATTAAAAAACATATATATATATATATTTAAAAAAAAATACTTTTACTTACACCAGTTGATCTGTAAACGCAAAAAAATTATCCATTGTAGTTTTATTCATTTTTTTCCATTTTTTTCAATATATGGGAGTTTTTGCAAAATTGATGCGATTTTACATTTTTTTATTTTTTTTATTATTAGCTTTTTTCCCCCCAAGCATGTTCCAGATAAATCCAACTTCCCCCTCATACATACAGTACACTCACGCAAATCAATGTATACTATATAGCAAATCTTAATGATCATTTATATTGCTGTAAAATGTAACTATATTATCGCCCAGCTCTTTATATTGTTAAGTCGGATATATAATTATGTCCAACTTTCTCCGCATACATAAAGCATGCTGACTTTGTATATAGCAAATCTCAACAGCTTGATTGCTTGTATTGTCAAAAAATATAACTACATTATCGTCCAGCTCTAATCTGCTAAATGTGACTATAAAGCATGGAAAGGTATTAAGATATTAAAAACATCAACGAAATAGGTGTATATTGTGAAAAGCGCAATACAAATAACTTTGATACTTTTATATTATAATTTCTCAAGGACAACATGGTTTAGTCAGTGTTGTTTACCTGAGGAAATGGCTCCGCAGACGCCAACAGCACGTTTTCTGGCTTCAGGTCACAGTGAACAATGTTCTTGAAATGGAGATGTCGCAAAGCCACGAGGATCTATGACAGTAAAGCAGCCAGTTAATTCCGTGTATTTAAAGGCTTCCGCCTTTGTCATGAGTGACCTTTCAAACATGATGATCGTAGAGCAGCAAGCAAGCGTTTACAAAGTGAACGTGCAAAGACTTTGTAAAGTCAAACGTCCTTTACAAAAAAAAGCAAAATAACAATGTTGGATGATTTCGAAGTCGCCTTTCCAACGTGATTATGTAATGTGTGGCGCATTACAGAGCAGTGCAAGACAAGCATTTGTGGTTAAAAAGTATTAAATTTTTTTTTTTTTTAAGAAAATGTCCGATGGTTTCTCTGGATAGAACTCTCATTCCTCGTCTGGGATCATGTAGAGCTCTTAGAAGCAGCACTGAAACTGACATTTAAACCTTCAAACCGTTGAACCCCAGTGAAGTCCACTGTATGGAGAACATTTTTTGCCCCTCAAAACCCTTAATTTCTTTTCGACTGAAGAAAGAAAGACAAACATTTTTTTGTTGAGATCAACTGCAGTTCTCTGCACAAATTCAACAAAGCTCCCAGTATTTTCCGTCACAGGAACGTCTTCACCCACAATTTCATTTGTTTTTTACGCCGTTTTCAGGCAAAAAATGACACGTAAAGACATTCTGACTAGGAGTTTGTCGGTGTACGTTGGGGCAGTGTGAACATCACAGTTATTTTTCATAAAAATATAAATCCAACGGCCAACTCGAATGTCTGTGTTTGTTGGCATCAGTCTGTGCGGTGTGAATTGGCCTTTAGAAATTCTTAATTTTAAGCCGCAATAGTCAGGAAATACAAATTTTTCCAATCTCTGTTTTCTTCTTTCCATGTTTATCCAGACCTAGAAATAAAATTCCATACTGCATAGGATTCTGGACCTAAAACAGAACTCGGACCTTATCCGATCTCATATTACATTATATTCAAAGGTTTGGGGTCAGTAGCATTTTTTAAATACCTTTATTCAGCAAGGGCCATTAAGTTGATCAAAAGTGAGAGTAAAGACTTTACAAATAATTAGAAAAAATGATTTGAAATATATACTTTTTAATTCATCAAAAACCCTGAAAAAAAATATAAGTTTTCAATAAAAATAAATCAGCATATTAGAATGATTTCTGAAGGATCATGTGACACTAGCCATGTTTCCATTACAGATTTGCATAAAACTTAAATGATTTTTCTAAATATCGATAAAAAACTATCGCGAAATGACGTAGTTTCCATTATGCGACTAAAACGTCTTTTTTTCCCTCTCGTGATAAGTTGGTAACGGATGTTAGTAGGTTTAAATATATCGCAGCCACCGCACTAGCCATTATTTTGAATCGAAGGAGACGTAGACGTGTAATCCAAGAATTGATGGCAAGGAAAGACCCTTCTACTTGAGAGCTCCACGTATGAGGAGTTTTTGAGTTTTTCTCCCTCCTATCTACTTCGAGTGTGGCATTGTGGCATTTCGTTGTTATTTAGAATCCAGTATTTCCGAAATTTAAAAAATTAAAATTAAAAAACATTTTTTTTTTTTTTTTAAATGATCCACTTTGACCTGTAAATGCAAAAAAAAAAAAAAAAAACTATCCATTATAGTTTTGTGAAATATTCATTTTTCAAATTGCCTGAAAACTTTTTTTCAATACATAGGAGTTTTTGGGAAATTGATGCGATTCCTTTGACCGTATTTTTAATTTGCAATTTCAATTTGAAGGATAAAGGAAACAAAGCTACTGAAGCTGAAAATTCGGCTTTGATCACAGGAATAAATGACCTTTTAAAACATATTTACATAGAAAACAGTTATGGCTAAACTGTAGTAAAATTGTAGTTTTTACTGTATTTTTTAAGCAAAAAATGCAAACTTGGTGAGAATAAGCAAACTTTTCAAAAAAATCTTACAGACCCCAAACCTTTGAAAGGATGATAGTTGGGTTGTGCAGGATAGTTCCTTTCAATGATTAAACCAAAACTCAAAGTCACTGACTATGAGGGAGAAATCACAGTCATTCAATGTTTCCATTTACTTTCATAGAAACACTGGCTCCTGACACTGCAGACAGAAGCATCTTAACCACATCGCAGCGGCTCTGTGGCTTTAGATCCAAGGCTAATGGACGAGCTCCCCGCTCTAATCAACACACAGACTCGCAGCTCTGGATGAGATCCAGATTACTGCCTCGTCTAAACAAAATGCACTTCAGAATAGATAAACAAGGGGAAATATGATTTGAAGGGATAGGAGGAAAGTATCCGCAAACCTGTGTGACCAGAAACTTGGTGATGCGCTCTGGAAGTTTGCTCTTCTCACTGGACAAGATCATCTCCAGCATGTCACCATGGAGTTTCTCCATGACAACAAAGACTCGTTCTGGAGTCTCGAACATACACTCCAGGTTTACGATGCCAGGATGGTGCAAATTCTGTAAGTAAAGAACAACAACAGAAAATATATAAAAGAGAACAGCATATCCACAATTCTCTAATCACATTAAAAAGACTGATCACCTGTAAAATGGCAACCTCATTTCTCAGCTGGCTCTCCTGTTTGGTGGGGAATCTCATTTTGTCTATCACTTTGATGGCCACATCTCTGCCTGTTTTTCTATGTTTCCCTTGAAACAGGACAGAAAATCATTTGAAATGCCACACAAACACATTTTAAAATTTAGCAGAAAAAGGCTTTTAGGCTTCAAGTGATGAAACAACACATCGTTCAAAATTAAGATGGAATATATTTGGTGTGTATAGTGTATATTATATATAGTGCACGTAGGAGACACCACGTATAAACCCTAAAAAAGAAAACCAGAAACCCAGGTGAAACAAATAATGCACTTAAAGTGGTTTCCTCACACTAATTTTGTTTTAATATACTAAAAATTCTTCTTAAGATAGTCTTTAGAACATCTTAATGTACTCAACTGTGCTATTTTGAGACACCGTGAAATATGAACTAAAATGTGCTTTTAACATTAAAAAGAATTGAACCCATCTTTCATACACTTTCTTTTCATAAACAGGCTCAAGTGTAAAACGCATAACATATTAAAGCGTCTTTGGTGGTTTCTATGGAAATCAAGGGTAGCATGGATATGACTTCATTGACGAGGCGGCACAATGACACAAACTGTTACACTGGTTAAAATAGCTGATTTCTCTGGATTTAAACATTGTTGGAAACATTTGGGATAACCATTCAACAAAATACATAACACTGTTCTGGTGGTTTTTGGATATTTACACCCCAAAATCTTACATATTGTGCCTTTAATTATTGAAAATGAGAAATGTTAAATAGTGCAATAACCCTGGTGCTGTGTAATATATACATATATAGTGCTGTCAATCAATTCAAAAAATAACTAAATAATCACATTTTTTCTGTGATCACCTAACATTTAAGTTAACATATTTTTATATTGTAATAATTTCCCATTTAATATATAAATTCCTGTACAAATAACAAAGACAGTCTATTTTAAATATTTGATCAAACGGGTAGGAAATGTACTGAAATTTAATAGTCATCCAACACTTCACAGTCTTGACTGTATAAATTATAAATTGAATATAGATTAATCATTATTAAACCTATAAAAGTTATTCAGTCAAGAGCAGAGAGGGATTTTCTCTTTGTCTTCTGTTCTTTGATGAACATTAAATGACAGACAGCGGCAGGTTTATTAGGCTGCTGTCACTTTAAGACCTGCCACACATCATGTGGATCTGACACACACCCTATTTTCTCAAAACTCTTTATGTTCATTTAACACATTTTATCTCATTTAAGATTGTGATTCCAAGGATACTCCACGAAGCAGCATTTTGGCATAATTTTGTGTTTTCATCCATTCAAGCATGAAAATGAAGTCAATGTGGCCGGCGCGCTGTCTATATATATATATATATAAAAATAAATATATATATATATATATATATATATATATATATATATATATATATACATATATATATATAAATAAATATATATACATATATAAATATATATAAATAAATATATATATATAAACAAATATATAAACATATATATATATATATATATATATCTAAATAAATAAAATAAATAAATATATATATACAAATAAATATATATATATATATACAAATAAATATATATATATATAAATAAATATATATACATATATAAATATATATATAAACAAATATATAAATATATAAATATATATAAATATATAAATATATACATATATAAATAAATATATATATATAAATATATACATATATAAAATATATATATATCTAAATAAATAAAATAAATAAATATATATATATATATATATACAAATAAATATATATATATATATATATATATATATATATATATATATATATATAAAAATATATATATATATAAATATAAAAAAAAAATATATATATATATATATATAAAAACACAGAATACTGGATCTGTACCTCCATAAACGATGCCAAACTGTCCAGAGCCCAACACTTCATCAGCAAAGATCTGATAGATTGAGCTGATGTCCTAAAGACAAAGCAAACAAAATCATAAGATTGACAAATATTAAAATCCACTATTATTTCAATTAACTCAATTACAATTGCCCAGCCTACAGTTAAATGCATGAATAACAATCCCAAATTTGCTCTCTCAGTTTTTCACAATTTTCTTGTGGTGTGACTAGACCATGGCCATGACCGAACAAGCAGAAGTGTGAATAATAAGAGTTGTAGTTGTGAAATATTGTCAGTAAACACCGTCAAACACTCACCACATTTTCCTGGATTTGACTGTTAGATACAGAAATGCTGATGGACAGTTCCTCTGCAACACACATGCACAAAACACAAACACAGACATTTGGATTAGCTTTGGCATTTCATAATAAGTAATACGAGTTCAAATTTTTATGTGAGAAAATATGAGGCATAAAAATGTTTAATTTTAATTAGAATCACATCCAACACATGCAACAAATTACGATGTGTCCTAAGGTTGGACAATTATCAGAGACATTTTCCACAGTCGTTTTCCTGAGCAAAATGTGAGAATAATTTAAGCAATCCCATCAGAAATATATAATAAATTACACATTACTAGAATGACAAAAAGCTTGAGCTAGACATAATAATTCTCTGATTATTTGTTGGGTTGGATTTGCCCCGGCTTTGCTTGTCTTCGGACAAACTCTTAATTAAGTGTCATTCATCTCTGGGCTGAAATCGCTTCTGAATACTGAATTAAAAGTGTGTTTGTTTCATAACTAAACAGCTTTCATTAATCCAGACCTGTCAAACCTCTTTAATCTTCTGTCCCTCGACACAATTAAATGGAGGTGCATCAGGATATTAAAGACTAAAGCTCAGAGCTGCAAATCTGCCTGAGAGTCACCATTCAACCATTACATTAAAGGTGCACTCAGTAAATTTTTTTTGTTTCATTTGCTCCTCTTCTTTCCTGCTGTCTTGGACTGACACCTATCAACGTAGATGCATGAATTTTATTTATTAAGTGCTGCCATATTTTTTTAAATCCATACAAAACATAACTAAAAAGGGCCTTCTTGAATCTCCTTGTTTCGTAATCTCATCAATGGCTGCTTGTTTGAACATTTTAGATTCCCAAATGTAGGCCTTCATCTCACATGAGTGCACAGCATTTTAATTGGGGTTGGTGAGATTTGTAAAGTTTTTGAAAGAATGCTCTCAAAAGCATCCTCAGGAAGGTTGCATTTATTTGATCAAAAATACAGTAAAACAGTAATGCCGTGAAATATTACAACTTAAAATAGCTGTGCTCGATTTGAAAATATTTTAAAATGTGATTTATTCCTGTGATGCAAAGCTGAATTTTCATCATTACTCCAGTCTTTAGTGTAACATGATTCATTTCTTATTGTCAATGTTGAAATCATGTTTTTTTTTTATGACATTTGTGGATAATCTTATTTCAGGATTTTTTGACAAAGAGAACATTACTTTAAAAGATCAGAATTTACTTAAAATAGTGACTTTACTGTCACGTTTGATCAATTTAATGCATCTGTGCTGAACAAAAGCATTAATGTCTTTCAAAAAAACAACAACTATTAAACGGTAGATTAAATAACACATTAATGCACAAATATTAAAGCATTAATGCTTTGTCAAACAACTGAGAATCATATCTGCACCAAAATGTTGAACAGAACCTTTTTATTAAAGGAATAGTTCACCCCAAAATTAATATTATCCCATAATTTACTCACCCTCAAGCCATCCTAGGTGCATATTACTGTCGTCTTTCAGCCAAACACAATAGAAATTAATATCCTGGCTCTTCCAAGCTTAATAAATGAAGCTCAAAAAAGCACACCCATCCATCATAAAAGTAATCCATACGACTCCAGAGGGTCTTCTGAAGCAAAGCGATGAGCATTTGTAAGAAAAATATCCAAATTTAAAACTTAGCTTGAGGGTGAGTAAACTATGGGATAATTTTTATTTTGGGGAACTATTACTTTAACATGTTTGCAGAACCAGCTCATAACAGGTTTAGTCTTAAAGGGACAGTTTGTCTAAAAACAAAGAAAAAGAAAGAAATTTAATTTCATATCATGAAGTGCCAGATGCACAAAATGTACAATGACAACTTCAATTTTAGTCTCTTCCTTACAGAAAGCTATCACGTGACTTACACTTTAAAAAATTATTTTTCAAAGTTGTAAAGAAAACGGCCAGATTTACTATCAAGCTTGGCATTGAAAAACGGTCAGGATTTACTAAAGACATGCAGTGAGAAAATAGCGCTGAAGAGGTATGGACCGTTATTTTTGCCGCTGACCTTACTGCACATGCATTTTTAGGAGTTTCCCTTCAAGTCACAAAATCTATGAGAGGAGAGTATTTAAATGAATCATGCATTTAAATGATTTATAAAGTGATTTACCAAGCTTTGCTCAAGTCAGTTGACTAGTATTTGCGCCATTATTTAATGCCTAAAAAAAAGCATTTCTTAAAGGGTTAGTTCACTCCAAAATGAAATTACTCTTCAGTGTAGATGTTTAGAGATGTTGTTCCAAACCTGTAAGACTTTCGTTCATGTTCTCATACTAAGTTGCAGCTTAATAATTCTGGCTAAGATTACTGGAGTGCATTTTACAAGTAAACAGTCTTTCTACTCCAAAATTTCATGTTTAATTAATTGTATCTTTGAAATATGAAAGCGGTAAATCCTGCGCCAAATTTTTGTCAGTGTAGTGCAATAGTCATATGAACCTCTTTTTTTGAGATTGATAGGTTTCTGTAAACTGGTAACTTTATGTACACGTTTTTAAAGACTTTACTACTCACTGTGATCTTTATTCTGTCCCGCAGTGGCGCCCACGCTGGGCTGTGGTGTTACTGGAACCGGCATCAGGGCCTGGCGGATGGCCCTCTCCCAGCCCTGGGCCACCTCCAGCCCCACACCGCCGGCCGCCAGCGCGGGGTTGTGTATGTGGAGGTGGGGGCCGCCAGTGTTCTCCCCGACATAGTACACCATGGTGGCTGTGATGACCTCAAAGCAGTGTGGATTGCCCCCCAGGGCTAAACTACTGAAGTCACGAGCAACCTCCACCTGCAAGATCTCTGACAGGGGAATCTCCTGAGGGTCAGACAATGAGTCAGAAATTCAGACACTGACTCACCGACAGATAAGACCGTTTCAACAATTACACAACCGTGCATTTGCTCTTAGAGTCTGGAAATGAGTCATTAAATTAATTTATGCGATGCTGAATAAAAATCTCCAGCCTAGTTTGAAGTTTGAGTTCATCAACTCTATGGTGTCTCGCCAAGTAAAGAGCGGTCACTCCAAGTCCTTTCCAAGTCCACGTGGTTCCTCCAGATTCAAACAGATCATCCTCATCAAACTGTCCTTATCACATGTCAAAAACAGCACCATCTACAAATGCAGCGCAAAGAGTTAAGCATCGATCTTCATTGACGATTCTGAGCCTAGTGTGCCAAGTCTGATAATGAAAGTCTCTTAAGAGTCCACCTTCTGCTCAGCCCCCAAACTTGCTCTCAGGAAAAACAGTAGCTGTGGCCAATCAGAGCGAACGCTGCGCCTGCGGTCTTCTCTGAATATGAGATGAAGTGCTTGTGGTTTGGTGGGTGAATCATGTGACCCAACCCTATGAAGAGCTCCATGATTACAGGGCAGCGCAGCAGAAGCGCTCGTGTGCATACGTGTATGAGTGTGTAGGCAAGTCTCACTCTAGCCACCGATACATTATGTAGGAGGTGGTCACACTTAAGGGGGTGGGCTGCGGTTATCCTGAGAATGGCCTGAAACCCCCTTACCCAAAACCAAAAGTAGAGGGCTTCAATCTTCAAAAGAGAACCCTATGATTTCCAAATGTGCAAATCTGACTGGTTCTGTCCAGTTATAGATGGAAATCAAATGCATGATCATGTCTGTACTCCGAGTATAAAGCATAAGGTTGTTTTGGAGATCATATACCTTACGCATTGTGTTGAGAAGTGTGTCCTTACAAACAATTTGGTTAAGAAAAACTTTACAATAAAGTCAAACAGAGACAGTCTTTGTTACCAACTACGTGCTTCAATAACGGTGAATCTATCATATTTTTCCAAGAATATGGATTCAGGTCAAAACTTAAAAGAAGTAATATCTCTTTTAGAGTTTAAGACCGGAGCAGAGCGCCAAGACGATAATAAAGTGGTGTGTAAAACAGACTTAAACACACCCTGAAGTCTCACCCAGGGCGGTGAGGTTTCCTGACTTTAGTTTTACAGCTGGGAATACAGGAACATTCACAGAAACACAAGTTCTTGAAGAAAAACAAAAGGGCATTAAAACTATTTTGATTTAAATCAATGGCGATATGACCTTCACATCCACAGATGTGCGCAAAGAAGACGTAACCAAAGTCCCAGTGGCATTCATTCATTCACCACTGTTCCAAAGTTTGAGGTCAATGCGTTTTTTTTTTTTCTTTTTTAAAGAAATCTGCATTTATTTGATCAAAGGCAAAGCTGAATTTTTAGCATCATTACTCCAGCCTTCGGTGTCACATGATCCTTCGGTAATCATTCTAATATGGTTGCTGTTGTGCAGCTTGATAATATGATAGATTTTTTTTTTTTTTGTCAGTATTCTTTGATGAACAAAGTCTGGATTCACTTTATATTAAGTGTTTCTACCTATATGTACTAACAATTAAAAATTTATAATTTCATACAATGCACTTATTGTGTACACGTTTTTTTTCTTACATTGTACTTAAAAAAAAAAAACCTGCATGCAAGGATCATCTGTAAATATCTGTAATTAATTTCTGTAATTACATCTACAATTACACTGCTGGCCATCCTTTACACCTACCCATACCATCAAACCTGTCCCTAACCTTACCTGTATCCCACCTCAATAGCAGAACGAGTGTTTTGCAATACAACATGAACACTACAGGGAGTGCAGAATTATTAGGCAAGTTGTATTTTTGAGGATTAATTTTATTATTGAACAACAACCATGTTCTCAATGAACACAAAAAACTCATTAATATCAAAGTTGAATATTTTTGGAAGTTTTAGTTTTAGCTATTTTAGGGGGGTATCTGTGTGTGCAGGTGACTATTACTGTGCATAATTATTAGGCACCTTAACAAAAAACAAATTTATACCCATTTCAATTATTTATTTTTACCAGTGAAACCAATATAACATCTCAACATTCACAAATATACATTTCTGACATTCAAAAACCAAACAAAAACAAATCAGTGACCAATATAGCCACCTTTCTTTGCAAGGACACTCAGAAGCCTGCCATCCATGGATTCTGTCAGTGTTTTGATCTGTTCACCATCAACCACAGCCTCCCAGACACTGTTCAGAGAGGTGTACTGTTTTCCCTCCTTGTAAATCGCACATTTGATGATGGACCACAGGTTCTCAATGGGGTTCAGATCAGGTGAACAAGGAGGCCATATCATTAGATTTTCTTCTTTTATACCCTTTCTTGCCAGCCACGCTGTGGAGTACTTGGACGCGTGTGATGGAGCATTGTCCTGCATGAAAATCATGTTTTTCTTGAAGGATGTAGACTTCTTCCTGTACCACTGCTTGAAGAAGGTGTCTTCCAGAAACTGGCAGTAGGACTGGGAGTTGAGCTTGACTCCATCCTCAACCCGAAAAGGCCCCACAAGCTCATCTTTGATGATACCAGCCCAAACCAGTACTCCACCTCCACCTTGCTGGCGTCTGAGTCGGACTGGAGCTCTCTGTCCTTTACCAATCCAGCCACGGGCCCATCCATCTGGCCCATCAAGACTCACTCTCATTTCATCAGTCCATAAAACCAAGAAAAATCAGTCTTGAGATATTTCTTGGCCCAGTCTTGACGTTTCAGCTTGTGTGTCTTGTTCAGTGGTGGTCGACTTTCTGCCTTTCTTACCTTGGCCATGTCTCTGAGTATTGCACACCTTGTGCTTTTGGGCACTCCAGTGATGTTGCAGCTCTGAAATATGGCCAAACTGGTGGCAAGTGGCATCTTGGCAGCTGCACGCTTGACTTTTCTCAGTTCACGGGCAGTTATTTTGCGCCTTGGTTTTTCCACACGCTTCTTGCGACCCTGTTGACTATTTTGAATGAAACGCTTGATTGTTCGATGATCACGCTTCAGAAGCTTGGCTATTTTAAGACTTCTGCATCCCTCTGCAATATATCTCACTATTTTTGACTTTTCTGAGCCTGTCAAGTCCTTCTTTTGACCCATTTTGCCAAAGGAAAGGAAGTTGCCTAATAATTATGCACACCTGATATAGGGTGTTGATGTCATTAGACCACACCCCTTCTCATTACAGAGATGCACATCACCTAATATGCTTAATTGGTAGTAGGCTTTCCAACCTATACAGCTTGGAGTAAGACAACATGCATAACGAGGATGATGTGGTCAAAATACTCATTTGCCTAATAATTCTGCACTCCCTGTATAAGTTAGGGGTGTAAGGGTACATGTAATCATCCTGAACTGTATGGTATGGACGTCACGGTTTGGTTCATGGAGTTAGACAACAAATACAGTCAGACACAAGCAATCCACACTCCAATCCAGAAGGGCAATGCAACGCTGTTTGTTAACCACGACAACAGGAAGAACAGCTGATGTAGACATGCGTGTAACCTCTCAATCGGTGTTTCAACCATGGAAAACATCAAGCTTGAGAATAACATCTCAGGTAGCATTACATTTACCTCAGGCAAGTCATTTAGTGTCGACAGCATGTTAGTTCACTAGACAAATGAACTTTAGAGGGGATCATTTCACTAAATGCTCTATATAAGCTAATATATTCATTACACTTACTTTAACTGTTAGTAATGTCTTAATTACTTAATATATGTTTAAATAATTTGTCATGAAAATAAGTTATGACAGTAACTGTTTAAATGATTACATTTCAAAAATGAATTTTATAATTAGATTTAGACACTTTACAATATGGTTCACTACATTAGTCAACTAATAATGAACTGCACATCTACAGCATTTATTAATCTTTGTTAGTAAATGTTGAAATGTTGAAACACTAATACATTATTAAAATCTTGTTAACGGTACAATATGTAATTTTTTTTTTTTAAATATCCAAAAACCACTGGCACAGTGTTATATATTTCGTTCAGCTGTGTACTTACATTATCCTAAATGTTTCCAAGAATCTGTAAATTCAGAGAAAATCACAGTTTTAAATATCTGCGTTATCCCTGGTTTCTTGTGCTGCACAGTAACCATGGCAACAGACACAGACAGCCGCGTAACGGCTAGCGGAGCGCTGCTGTTATGGACCATGGCAAGAAAACTTTGGGAAATAAGGAGAAATAAAACGAGGATCAATATCGGCAAATAAACTGACCCGTATGAGTAGTATTTCAGCGCTTGCGAGTAGTTCGGTTTCCTCGTTTCTTTATCTCTGAGACTCTCGTGTGTCACTGATATCGGTCTTACTACAGTCATGTTAAAAACATGCATTCACTCATCCATAAACATTATTCCTCCATAAATATTATCAGATCCATCGGTATGACGACAAGTTTCATGATTCCATATTCACTGTATCAATCTACACCTTTGTTATTGTTTTGAATTGTTTAGCGGACGGAAATTTAAAAAAAAACAAAAAAAAAAAAACAATAAACGATGAACTACTGTATTTTCCTTAACTAACGTTAACGAAGATTAGTAAATACAGTAACAAATGTATTGCTCATGGTTAGTTCATGGTTAGTTAATACATTAACTAATGAACCTTATTGTAAAGTGTTGCCATTTTTTTTTAATCCTTAAGAAAATGTTAATTATAATTGAATTTATTTAAAGAGAGAGACACAATTTATTCAAAAAACCATTGTTTAATAAAAAGAAGTCATGTTTAGTTTTCTCCCCCTTGCTGTACCGAATCCATACTGAACTGTGACTTCAATACCGACGTATGGACCGAACCGTCATATGCTTGGCGTGTAACAATATATTGTGCCACAATATATCACAATACAAAAATGCAACAACATGCGTCTAGTAAAAAGTGGATTACATTATTTGAAATATATCTAGTCGGTGATGGAGTGCAAGCATATTCATATTTTTCAGTCCAAGTCCAATCCTATTCATTTCCACTTTAATCACCAGTTAATTTTTTGTTAACCATTTATCATGTCTTGGAGTATCGCAATAATATCGTATCGCGATATGTATCGAATCGTGACATGAGGGTAATTATACCCCTATTGTGTATCTTTAGACCCCTACTACAAGTGCACTGTACTAAAATGTTTTTCAATTTCCAAAGAAGATAGTAGTTAAATACACCTACTATAAAGGTGGACTGAAAGTTTAAAATAACAGCACTTGTAATGTTACTTTTGTTCAATTTAATGCGTCCTTACTCAGAATTATGTCTTTCAAAAAGCAAAAAAACAACAACAACCTTTTGACCTTGAAATATTTGAAGTTGTGCACTTTTCTTAAAGGGACAGTTCACCCAAAAATGACACCGAATAAAAGCCTAAATTAAATCTGTCTCTTCAGAAAATTCATATGGATTAGTTTTATGGTCTCTTTAAGAACATTTTGAAGTGTCAGTTGCGCAGCTGTCTAAGGAGCAACAGAAAGCTCTCAGATCTCATATAAAAAAAAATTTCATTTCTGAAGATGAACAAAAGTCGTACAAGTGTGGAACGAAATGAAGGCAAGTAATTAATGGCGTTTAATATGTTTTTGGGCAAACTATCCCTTTAAAACATGAATGTTAATGAAACATGTATAGAGCATAGACAACCTACCCACATGGATTGAAAAATTCCATTCTTAAACAAATCTTAATATGAATTTTGAATAAAATTCAATCTTTCTAGCCACTTATGAAACTAATTATACATAATGGGGCTGCACAATTTGGTCAGAATTATATAATGCACATTTAACATCTTGCATTGCTGCTATTTAGGTAATAAAATCATATGCGGTATATGAATACTGTTCACTTTTTTGGAATCCAGACATTTATTATAATAAAACATGCATACAGGTTATATAGTCAAAATTTTTTTAAAAGTTTTATAAGTTTTGAATGTGTTACTTGCTGTTTTTTGTAATTTTTGTGAAATGTACTAGCAATTTCTGAGTGAAAATTGTACAATGAGAAGCAGTATTAACTGATCTACCACCATACTTGCTGTAATATTTTAAGCAAGCATGTACAAACACATACAGAAATGCAGTGATGCCATCAAGTCTCAGAATAAAAGTTATTATATTGGTTTGTTCGAGACAGAAATACAACCATATCACTACACACAGTATTTGATGCACTTCCTATCTCTTTCTAAATGGCTTTTGGCTGAGCCGCAGCAGAGGAGGAGGAGGAGGGGTATTCTGTGGTACTTACCAGAGACCTGAGCGGTATTTATGAGAGGGGAAAATACTACAGCCTTGAGCTGTCTGCGATGCTCTAGATGAGCAATTAATTATAATGTTTTGACATTATGAAGATCAAAGTTGAACTGCAGCGTAATCAGTTTCGTAAGAAGTATATGAGCAATATTATAATTTCCAGTGTCATTCCAAAGGTTGTTCTCGATGACATTAAAATATATACATGAATGTCAAATTTTTCAACAAACAGAGAATCTAAATTATACATGAACCCCAGGAATTAAAACACTACATTATTTGTAATAAAAGTATTTTTGTTAAATGTGTGTAAAACTCTTACTTTGTAATATTTGGCTCCCGAGTCATTCTGAAACAGTGTCAGACTCTTGCTGTCCAGTCTCCAGTAGTGTCTCTTTCTCTAAAGGACAAAACAGATTGAACTGACTTCAAACATTGATAAACAGTCCATTTATTCTAATGCAAATTGATTTGATGCCATCAAGACGTATAAGACAAAGTTTTATGCTACTTATAATGTGTAACTGCAAATATGACATTGAAAATATGTTTTTTGTCTTTCAGAGAATAAGAAAATCATACAGGTTTAAAAGAAACATGAGGTTAAGTAAATAATAACAGGATTATTTTTAGGTAAAGTAAAATTTCTGCTTTACATCAGGTTATATTATTTAATAAATCAGCTGTTTTTGATCTGGTAAAAAAAAAAAAAAAAAAAAAATCACTAAACTAAATAATATAACTGCATTGAACTAAAATACATTTTAGATAAAAATGACTCAAGTCATATAAGTCAAAACTCAAACCGCAGCACTCTCAGAAGAATGTGTGGAAAAAATTAATTGCGTAGCACTCTAATTTACACAGTCTTGGAAGAGTTTAGTTGTTTTACACAGTTTTGTGTAGTTGTAAAATTAACCTGTGAATTTGTTCCAAGCATCCAACACTGTGTAGCCAAGGACAGCCATCATGTGTTATTACACATCTTTGTGTTAACCTTCCTGACACATTCACTGTGATAAATCAACACCGTGAAAGTGAAAATTAACACAACAAGTGTTGTCGCAAAACCCACCCGTTGATGTGTAAGAATTTAACACATTTTGAGTCAGTTTACGCATCCTTTCTAAGAGTGTGGGAACATTACTGATTACTGAAAGATGACTCAAATTTGTCAGTGAATCTTTTAAAGCAGTTTGTGAAATGAACTGTCCAAACAAACCAACTCAATAAAACGAACCATCAAAAAAGTGTTATGAAAACAGCACTAAAACATTTTGTCACACTACATCAGCAGTTTCAGTTAGGCATTCATCCACACTGAATTACAGTTATGCCTTTAGCAGATGCTTTTGTATCATAAATAAATAAAACAGAAACTTTACATGCAAGTATGGAATAAAATCTCACAAGATTGTCTCGACTGGTGTAGTGCACCATCCATCCTTCTTTGACCATAGTGGAACTCCTCCGTTTGGTGTGCTTGACAGACTGAACCACACGCATCAGTGGGATATTGGTACTGGTAGAGGGGCTTTAAAGAGACACAAGAAACATCAGATCAATAGCAGTGATGTGGATGAGTGATCAAGAAAAACACAGAAATCTTGGAAAACGTCTTTTATTATTATTATTTTATTATTAAGGGAACGAGACGCTGATGCAATGGGTGCATGTACCACGGAACTGGTGTCTGAGGCATGTGTGAAAACCTGTCAATCTCAAAATCACGCCTCAGCTAAGTCGACAGTACTGCGTCAAGCAGCTAAACCCGGTGGAGTTTCTCACAGCAACTCCACATATTATCATGCCGGCCACTAACACCCCAGCTTAAGGGAATGTGTGAACATACCGAAGGGAGTGTGCGAGTGTTCTCTATCTGTCCAGTCTTAATGAACTGTAGATCGCTATAGGTCGCTAAAGGCCCTGACCTTCATTTAGCCTGTAATGGGCATCATCAACACATTCACAATGGAGCACAACTCTGCTTTAACCCCCGATTTGAAAATGTGGGGAGGGTTAAGTCTCGAACTCCGGCCTGTCCGCTGATGCGAAGCTAGTGTACTGACAATGACGCTAAATACCACATTCTCAAACGGTATACACAACTGTCACTATAGTGGATGTACACTTCAAGGCATATGCCTTGCCAACCAGGAGCTACGTTATCTGACAACGGCTTAGAGGGCAAGACAGGAGCATCTAATGAGGATGCCAACCCAGGGGAGAGATAGCTAGGGAGAACCTGGAGCTTACTCTCATATGAACCTGTCTCCTCAGTGTGCAGGTCCGGGAGAAATGGAAGGCTCACCGGATAGGGCTGCTTATGACCCAACAGGAATCACTCGCCAATCGGCCACAAGCAACTTCCGTCTTTGCACCAGACCAGTTTAAACGTAATTTGGCGGGTCACAAGCTCAACCAACTCATCAGACTTGCTTGTAATATCCACCTCTACTTACCCCACATCTAGTTCCACCTCAGCAGACATGGGGCAGGACCTGCGAGGCACAGAAGCTTGGCTCCCTTCTTTCACAAATAACCCTTGCTGTTTCGGAGTTGGTTCGACTGACGAGCCTTCAAAGAACCGGCTTGCCTTTCCGTGGGTTAGAGAGCCACCACAGTGCCGTGTCATGCGGCAGCAACAAACACAACAGGCTTGTTTGAGATCCAACAGCTTCTCGCAGACTGATTCGGAGTATTACATCAAAGCACCGCGAGAGTGATCCAGAAGCACAAGTAGTGATATCCTCTCCAAATGCTCCAGCTCACTTACAACGTTACACGCCGATCGGTCCGTGCAGCTCTGTTGATGGAAGGCTTGTTCTAGATGCATCAATGTCGGATGTTTCTATTGATGCTCAAGGCTTTGCAAACCTATGTTGACACCCAAACACGTT
This sequence comes from Opsariichthys bidens, assembly GCA_037194245.1. NCBI lineage: Eukaryota > Metazoa > Chordata > Actinopteri > Cypriniformes > Xenocyprididae > Opsariichthys > Opsariichthys bidens. Next base: position 4,089,245 of record CM074314.1, read on the forward strand.
GAGTTCAATGCGTTGGCGTAGCTCAACGTAATTTGTATAGATGGAGATTACAATCTAGCAACTAATATCTTGATTAGCTGCTATTTCGGTCACAAGTTTCTGTTTGTGTTGTGTTGTCCCGAAAAAACCCCCCCCCCCCCCCTGATACAAGTGGTTTCTCTTCTAGACCCCCATTTTTTTTTTACTACTACTTACTTTTTTTACTTTATTAGTCTGGTTCAGAGCTGGTGCTTTGGGTGTCGAAAGACGAAGAACTGATTTGAAACTAGGCTCTGAACCAGCACTACCTTGGTGGAAAAGGGGTAAAAAAGAGATTCAAGTGGAAGTGGAGCTTCAATGAGTGCATCCAGCCTCCTCAAAGGCTAAACGTGCATGCTCCGTTCCCATACAAAAACGCATAGATTCATAACGCCTGGCGATGCGCACAAACACGGGCAAGGTGATGCACACTTTCTAAAATGCTTTGTACTCACCATACTTTCTTTTGGGGAGTCACATAAACACACTGTTTTCACACAGCACACAAACAAGTGGCCTCCTGAAAACAAAAGCTAATGACATGAAATGCAGGTTCCAAGTGGTGTCATAGGACTGCCATCAGCCAATAAGATTTTGTGTGATTTCACACGTGCCTCAGACACCCGGTTCCACAGGACGCGTCCACACAGCGTCAGCAACTGACACAGAGATGAGGAACATGTTATTCAGGCAGCAAACAGCTGTTAAATGAATAGTTCAGCTAAAAATGAATCATTTACAAATCCAATTTTGTTACGATCCTCACACAAGCAAGCATAAAACATTTCGGTGCTTTAGTGGCCAGTAACCTATTTCACGAAACTGGTTTGAGTTTAGTTCTGGTTTAGTTTAACTTTAGCTTGAGTTTCAGGTTTTTTGGAGCGTTTTTAGAGGTGTAACTTACACGACATGGCTAACCTACTTTTTACTCAGGGTACCAGACTGCAAACCAAAAATGAACCAATCAGCTATAAGCAAAGTGACATATGTCTGACACAGTTATGTCACTACTCCTGTATCTCTTGCTCCAAATTAAAGCAAAAACATCACAAAAAGATTGCATACGTGTTTTAGTAGAGTATCATATTTGATACATGAGGCTTTTATGGCTCATATATGACATTTGTATGGCCTAAAAGTCAGATGAAATTCTGATAGATTGTAATGTAATAAATAAGATCTAAATAAAAGACTACCTACTATAAAATGCATATAAATATAACTGTCACTCTATATCTCCCAATAATATGTCTAAATAAGATATTTAATTTTTTAGTTTTATAATCAAAGCTGTAGTTTTTATTGCATTGCATTATATGTTTTGCCCTCCCCCCTCAATAAAATTAAGATTCAGAGATGTACATATAAACGTGCCTCAAAAAGCAGATGTATGATATTTTCTACGCACATTTTGGCATTATTTTTCTAAAAATAATATATAAATAATCAAGTAATTTGATTCAGTCCAGTAAGTGCTAATATTGAAATATTATTAACAATATAAAATGTATTATTTACTTTATAAAAATCAGTAGAGAAAATGTGAAAAGCTATAAATTAATATTGTACTTTTAATTACAAGTACTATAAATACATGCATATAAATACAAGCTTTAGAACATGTAAAGCTTTTAAAATGGCATGCGTGTTTTCTTTTAAGCTCTTTGTGAACCTATATGAATTAGTTAAATTAAGTTGATTCAATTGCATCAATCAGCTGCAAGCTCAAACGTTCATGGCAACTGCATTGTTTTGTCTCTGCCTTGTAAACACATAAATTAAATTTATGATATTTTTCTTCACATTCTTCAGCAGATATTAATTATGGTGACTCTCTCGTGAGAAATCAGTTGACGCTCTCCATGTTTGATGTCAGAGGTCTTCAACCCTGTTCCTGGGGACCCACTGTCCTGCAAAGTTTATTTCAAACCTGCTTCAGCACACCTACGCGTGTATTTTGATCCTGAAGAGCTTTTGTTAGCTGCTTCAGGTTTGTTAGATTAGGGTCTACAGGACAGTGAGTCCCCAGGAGCAGGGTTGAAGACCTCGGTTTTATTGATATCACTCTTTCAGGTTCACATCTCATCTAAACCAGGTTGGGTTTAACCTCTTAACCTACTGTGAAACTCAGAGTTTGTTCAGCTAACATTGAGTAACAGGCCAAAGGACAATATTTTTGTGTTCCATGAAAAAACAAAATGGTCCTACAAGTTGGAAACCCTATTTGAATTTTCATTTTTGGGTGAACCATTTCTTTATGCTTCAACACAAACCTTCAAAAGATATTTATTATCCAAAGCATATACCTGATGGTCTTCACAGGTTCTTCATCTTTCTCACGGTCCATGAAGGGGGAGTCCATAAAGAAGATCTTGTCTTCTGGAGTGGTAGGTTCCTCTGAATCATCCAGACCCCGACTGCTATCGCTGTTCACATCGCTGCTGTCTACTTCCATCGTGGTGTCGGAGTCAGGACCAGGGCTGGCCGGCTCTGAAAGAACATACTTATGTGATGATTTTTAATGTCAGCACATTTTTTTTTAATAGTAATTGGATGTGGCTGAAATAACCATACCTCCATTGAAGACTCCAAGACAGTCTTTCGGTACCTTTGAAGCACATCGCTTGTGGCAATTGAATTTACAGTCTGGTGAAGAAAATGTTATAATTGTTTTTTCTACATTTGACTAGAGATATTTTTGGAAAGAGTGAAGGAAGACAGGGATACACACCTTTGCACTGCATGCCCTGGCGGAAAAGGCCCTTGAGCAGTCGTTTGCAGTACTGACAGATGGTGGGACGGGTGTAGGTGTGAATCACAAAGGTGTGAGGAACCTTCACCCTTCCCAGCACCATCTTCTCCATCCAGATTGGCCGACCGCTCCATGACGGTATCCGCTTACCTGGTTCCTGCAGGAGGCGCTGCTGCAGTGGAGAGCAATGTATTTAAAAAAAAAAAAAAAAAAAAAAAAAAAAAAAAAAAAAACAGGCTCAGAAAATAATACTAGCTGAAATTCACATTCAATTCACAGAAACAGTATGAGCAGTACGGTATGACGAACATGCACTCCATATTTATTATTATTATTTTCTTTTTTGAAAGAAAAATTGACCAAAAGTCATAAAGTCTCACACGTTGTTACAGATGTTTTATTTCAAATTAATGCTGTTCTTTTTTTAACTTCTACTCATAAAAGCATATTAAGCTTCACAACTGCTTTCAACAATGATAAAAAAAAAAAAATGGGCATAGAATGATTTCTGAAGGACATGATGTGACACTGATTTGTTTGTCGAAGCACACATTACAGTGACAGTATTGCGGAATGGCAGCTTAGATTCATTACTGTAAATAAATAGAGAACTGAGAACTTCATTGCGTTCTTTCTCAAGAATGTTTCGAAACTGACCACTTAGTTAAAATAAAACCTGTTCGACCCTAGATGGCTTTGCAGACTAACCTCAACAAAACAAGTAGAAATTAATTATTGATCTGATTTACCTTCATTTCATTTGACCTTTTCTAGAGGTCAAAAATGTCACAAAAGAACATTTTCTTTAGTTTCTTATGCATTCGTGAACTTCTGTGGAGAAATATCCATTGGGTCTTAACTGCTGCCAATCTGATTTTGTTATATTTCACAACGTACCCTTGCTTTAAATACACTTGCATGGTTTGGTGTGGACAGCAAATACATTTTAAATAAAATAAACATAACATTAAAAGGGAAAATAGTGTCCAAGGGGGGTATTGTTAGACAACTAAAAGGGACATACTGTCTTTGCCATGTTTGGGTTTGGGCAGATGCAAGGCCATCACTTAAACAGTATGCATGCATTCCACCGCATAAAATAGCAAAACTATCTGGTACCTACAAAACATGATAATAGACATTTTCTCAAAACTAACTTAACCATTTTGGTTAGCATTCTAAAGCAATTTTTTTTGGATTAAATTTGGCAAATATACTTTACAAAGCTTGTGTCCAAGTGTTTGTCGACGTATGAAGTCCGTTCCCCAAAAGGGTCATGATATTTAATATTTTTCAAAAATAATAACTAGTTTATTTATAATAACCCTCCTAAATGACACTTGTTTTGATTACATTTTAGTGTGCTATGGAAAGACTCATAGATTTCAAAATAAATAAATAATTCCAAATTACATTAATTTTGACAAATAAGTCGTCACAGATGTCGCAAAACCAAATCTCTTTGGTTAGAATTTGGTAAACATATTTATAAAGCTTGAGCCCAGGTGTCTGCCGATGAGTGAACTTAATTCCCCAAAGGTTTGCAAAGGTGAACTATACTTTTTATGAATATGTAATGTATTAAATGTATTAAATATAATAAATGTATATTAATATAATACAATTGATGTGTAATTTTTTTAATAAATAATAAATAATTTTAAATAACCCTAAAAAACGGGAATTGTTCTGACTGCATCGTAGTGTGCTATGGAAATATTCCTAGATTTAAATAAATAAATAGATATGAGGGTAGTCGTGGCCTAGTGGTGAGGGAGTCGGGCTTGTAATCTGAAGGTTGTTGGTTCGATTCCCACGCCAGCAGGAATTGAAAGTGGGGATTGTGAATGAACAGCACTCTCTCCACCTTCGATATCATGACTAAAGTGCCCTTGAGCAAGACACCCAACCCCTAATTGCTCCCCTTGTAAGTCGCTTTTGGATGAAAATGAAAAGATTCGCTCCTCACCTCTTCTTGGCCCGCGACAGCATGCTCGGCTGGAGCAGAACGAGGAACAGACAGCGACGGGCCGGGCAGAGACACATTGGAAAGACGTCTTTTCCGTACACCGCTACAGTTGTTAGGGATCTTAAATGCGCATCGCTTGTGATAGTTCAGGCCACATCCTAAAAATCCACAAGGAAAGCTTTAGTGTTGAGGATTAGAGTCAGAAGTAAGCCTGGGGTTTGATTTAAAACAGGAATATGATTAAGGTTCAGGTATAAGCTAAAGTAGATAAAAATCGAGGACAAGGTTTAAGGACTCAAGATAAGAATACACAGACACACACACACAAGGCTAATTTCATCAGACTTACTCTTAAACTCCAGCAGAGGGCTCCCCTTCTCTTTTCAAATTAAAGACCTATGCGCACTTAAGCATGTTTAGATCCTCCTGAGAAACCAAATGACTCTCCTGAGGACTGGGTGGGGACTTTAGATCTAAACTTTTCTTTTTTTTTCACAACGTAAAGTGTTTTAGCATGCCTCTACATATGAACAGCTTGTATCCATCAGTTTGGCTTCTTACAACTGGAGCCCATAATCTTCATGCCGCTTTTGAATGTCACATCCAGTGCTTGGCAGAAACACTGGGTTCCATTCAAACAGCCCCTGATTTTAACTTCAAAGCCAGACTGATGGCAGCACTGACACATCGCACCGCATGCCCGAATCCATCGCCTCCAGTCAGACTCAACCAGATTCCAGCATTTGAGCCAGACTTGATAAGAACACTCTGAACGAGAAGAATCCTTTGATTCGGATCACTTGTTCTTCTGTTGTTGTCTTGTGAGCCAAGTCGATATTTTACGGAATTTTCATCGACTCAAACTGATGAACTGAATTGAAAAGAATTTCTGTTGATGACAAAAATGTGTGGCAAAAAAACATTAATCATCCAATTGCTGCTCTTCTTTGGATAGTTCTCCAAAAGTCGGAATACGGATGCCAATATTCACTCCCATTCAGACACAAGGAGCTCGTTCAGCTTCTGCGGGGCAACCCTCAGCAAACAAAGACTGGATTCCTTAAACTCTTTCTAATTTTTTCTTCTTTTAATAACAATGGTAGTAATGATCTGCGAAATACGTTAAAAACCAATGCAACATTTCGTTTAAATCAGAATTCTATCATTTCAATTGATGAATCTGAACATAGTTTTTACATGAGTGCTAAAATAAATGAATGGGCTTGACGTGCACGTTTATATGTCACAAGCCTCAAAGCGGATTTAATCTTATAACATGCTCACACTGCACGAATATACTTTCCCATTGTTGACACATAATTCTAACCATCCTTCTCTTTGATTTAAAAATGACTTAATTTTTATCCATTTCGGCTCCTAATTTGTGCCATGATGCAAGCAGTAAAAACGCCCATTCCCACGCCCAAAACAAGGCGTCTGCAGATGAAAGTCTGAGGCAAATAGGACAAATGATGAGAGAATTTTAGATTGGCACTACAGTCATTTATTATATTCAACAACATCGGCTCATTCTGTGCATCATACGTTATCACTCCATTTCTAATGGAGCGTGACCTCTGCGTCCCGCATTACTACAAACGACGCCCCTATAAATTACGCCCCCTACTACAAGTTACGCCCTCATCATCAGAGCCATGGAAAAGTATACGTAGATTCGAACTTGCATAACAAGAATACACGTGACCAACAGATGATCTAAACGTCACAGATTGAAATACAAATACACAAAATTCAAAGCTGCAGGCTTGCAGTGTTGTGGGAACCTGGAGTAGATGGTGCGTTTTCATTTTTCACATTCTGATATTAATATTATATATTATATGTTGTATTTATTAAAAACCGAAAGCCCTAGTTTGTGACATGTCCCGTACATTGTGGTGTCTGAAGAAACTGAATGCTCAAAAAAAGTCTAGAGATATGCAACCAATATGTTTTTTCCCCCTTGTAGTATCGTAGTTAGTTTTAAAGCATTGAAAAAGGGTTTCAAAAACTTGAGATTCTGACTTTGTTTTAATAAACAGTATGTTTTATAAACATGCAAAAAATATATCTCATTTGTCGCTTTTTGATAGTGTAAACGGTTTTCAAACATCTCGTAACAAACAAATGTAACATGAATTTACATGCCAACCACCACTCCATGCACATGTGTATTTATATATATTATTTATAAATGCATGTTTAAATAATTTGATTAATTTACATAATACATGTTTCAACTGTTGTGTAACCAATGGTGGCGATATATACACAGGTGCATCTCAAAAAATGTTGTGGAAAAGTTCGTTTATTTCAATAATTCAACTCAAATTGTGAAACTTGTGTATTAAATATATTCAATGCACACAGACTGAAGTAGTTTAAGTCTTTGGTTATGTTAATTGTGATGACTTTGGCTCACATTTAACAAAAACCCACCAATTCACTATCTCAACAAATTAGAATACGGTGATGTGCCGATCAGCTAATCAACTCAAAAATCCTGCAAAGGTTTCCTGAGCCTTCAAAATGGTCTCTCAATTTGGTTCCTCAGGCTAAACAAACATGAGGAGGATTGCTGATCTGACAGCTGTCCAGAAGACAATCATTGACACCCTTCACAAGGAAGGTAAGCCACAAACATTCATTGCCAAAGAAGCCGGATGTTCATAGAGTGCTGTATCCAAGCATGTTAACAGAAAGTTGAGTGGAAGGAAAAAATGTGGGAGAAAAAATTGCACAACCAACCAAGAGAACCGCAGCCTTATGAGGATTGTCAAACAAAATCGATTCAAGAATTTGGGTGAACTTCACAAGGAATGGACTGAGACTAGAGTCAAGGCATCAAGAGCCACCACACACAGACGTGCCAAGGAATTTGGCTACAGTTGTCGTATTCCTCGTTAAGCCACTCCTGAACCACAGACAACATCAGAGGCGTCTTACCTGGGCTAAGGAGAAGAACTGGACTGTTGAGAGCAAGTTTTGTATTTCATTTGGAAACCAAGGTCCTAGAGTCTGGAGGAAGGGTGGAGAAGCTCCATAGCCCAAGTTGCTTGAAGTCCAGTGTTAAGTTTCCACAGTCTGTGGTGATGTGGAGTGCAATGTCATCTGCTGATGTTGGTCCAGTGTTTTTACCCATTTTACCAAGAAATTTTAGAGCACTTCATGCTGGCTTGCAGGGTTTGGCATCTGCCAACAATGCCAAAAGCACCGAAAGTTGGTTAAATGACCATGGTGGTTGGTGTGATTGACTGGCCAGCAAACTCACCAGACCTTGAACCCCATAGAGAATCTATGGGGCATTGTCAAGAGGAAAATGATAAACAAGTGACCAAAAATGCAGATGAGCTGAAGGCCACTGGGCTTCCATACCACCTCAGCAGTGGCACAAACTGATCACCTCCATGCCATGCCGAATTGAGGCAGTAAATAAAGCAAAAGGAGCCCCTACCAAGTATTGAGTACATATACAGTAAATGAACATACTTTCCAGAAGACCAACAATTCACTAAAAATGTTTTTTTTTTTTTTATTGGTCTTATGAAGTGGGTTTTTGTTAAATGTGTGCCAAAATCATCACAATTAAAAGAACCAAAGACTTAGTTTATTAAGTAGTTTATTTAATACACAAGTTTCACAATTTGAGTTAAATTACTGAAATAAATGAACTTTTCCACGACATTTTAATTTATTGAGATGCACCTGTACATACTAGGATCAACTACTAAAATCAATTACTTTCATATTTCACATGCTTAATGATGAAACCTTTTCAGGGAAATATTTCTTTGGAATATATATTATTTATACGACAGCTACCTTCACATTTGAGGCCCTGCCGGACGAGTCCCCAGAGCATCTCTCCGCAGTAGTCGCAGAAGGTGGGCGCTTTGTAGGAGTGGACGTAAAGCGCGTGAGGTCGGATCTGGAAATCTTCTACTGTAGCTTGAGCTGGAATCAAAATGCAACTTAAAGGACAACTCAGACAAAGAATGGATGACGCAACAAAACACTGGACAAAATAATACAAATGGAACAAACATAAATAAATGAACAAAATAAAATAAACAAAAAAATAAAAGCATTAGCAGCATATAATTAAGAGTCAACCAGTCATAATGTTTCATAACATTCCAAAGAACAATGAAACTACTTGTTTTATGTGTTTTTTAACAACTGGTCCAACCTTTTTTTTAGTCAGCACTCAACAAACCAATGGCAGATGAGCAGTTTGATCTCCTGAAGGCAAAATCATAGACAAAACGTCCCAAGGCTGTCCTTTAGTTTGATTCAAGGTCAGTGATTAACTGATGTGACTCAGACTGAAGTATTAGGTATGATTCAGAGGCTGAAAGAATTGAATATGACTTCATGCGTATAATGAGAACTTAAACATGTAACAACACTGTGCTACAAACGTGTTTTTATAGTTCCTGTTGAATGGTTTGTGGTTTTCTCTACATTTGCGACAGCACTAAGTGTGACTGTACTGGCAATACAGTATGACTGTTTTTGGCAACGCCAGAGGTTTAGTCTGATAGACACAAAACATTAGCACTTTCCTGTCGGTCGTTCAGCAAGAAAGCATCTGCCAAGGACATAAAATGCACTCCTAAATTGAAAGTATCAAGTCTGGAAACATTTGGTGCTTGGCAAACAACATGCAGTCTCCCGTTTCAAACACGCAGAAAGAAACGGTGCCCTAGATTTCTGTCACAGGTGGATGGTATTTCTTACAATTATGAGCAACTTCTTCCATTGTCGAAAACTATAAATAAATTTTTATTAAGAGAATTCACTTGACAGAGCACATTTTTGTACATTACATTTTGTGCCAAAAAAGGGAAACATTCAGTAAGGTCAGCGTGACAACCAGCAATCCACAAACTAGTATGTGACATCAGTCCAATATAGCACCAAATTCCATTTGTAATGATTTTGATGGAATGGGAGGAGGTGATAATTTAGGGTCATGACATTGGACCAATGCTGGTTTTTGAAAGTGTGCTGAATTTTTTATGGCTTGTAATTATGTTAGGGATGGGATTATAAAGGGACAGCTACGGCCAAAAATAATAATTGTATAAATAAATAAAAACATATAATTTCTGTCATTATTTACAGTCTAGACCATGGGTCTTCAACCGGGGGTCCGCGACCCCTAGGGGGTCCGCGGCGGTATTGCAGGGGGTCCGTCAATTAATGTTTGATCACAAATAATTTAAAAAAAAATAAAACGTGTAAAAACATCACAAAGTCAAATTTAAATAAAATATATTTTATTTTACAAATAGTATTACATTAACAGCTTTAATAAAACCCTTCCGTCCACGTGCAGTCACGTGATCTCATGATACTGTCAACGCAGACTATAATTTGAAAATGCTACTGGCTAATAATTTATATACAATTTAACTCGCCAGAATGGATCGCCTGATAGTAAAATTAAAATGTGAAGTTCTGTTTAAACACACCAACCCGACGTCCAAGAACTAGCGGCGACGGAAGCCGACGGTGTTGTCGCTCATGTCGGCGGAAAAATATGAGCTTGAGCACCGAAAGAATTTAAGCCGACTGTCAACTAGCGCCTGCATATAAATGAGATGACTGTCTATTTAAGCAGATATATTTGTCTATATTCGTCATTCAAAAGGGGAAAGCGAAACCAAGACGGCAAGTATACAAACCATATACAAAGCAGCGCTTGCTGACCGTTTTGAATATCAGTCATGCTGATCACGTGCTTTATTCCACTCCTCTCATGTTATTATGAAAATATTCGTGCGTTCGAGTGCTCGGGTAAGAGGACGTGAAATTAGAACAAGCTTCCGTCGGTGCCGTCATGACTTATTCGCTTGCTTTCATAACTTTTGCTATATATTCTGGTGAACTGACTCGTTTACTATGCTGAACAGCCAATCAGAGTTCTCTCTCTCACCGACGCCCCGACGCCGATTCAACATGTCGAATCGGCCGAAAAATGAGAAGGGTCTGGCTGCAGACCGTGGGCGAGTGGAGCTCCACTCTCAAACAGGAAATACGTCACCTCCACTTGAATTAATAAAGAAGGGCCATGATGGTGTCGCTATGAGCTCTTTTAATTTTTACCATAGACAAATTTTACCTAAATATTAAAGTCCGAATCACGAGCTATAAAGTCCGAATCGCGAGCCATAAAGTCCGAATCGCGAGCCATAAAGTCCGAATCGCGAGCCATAAAGTCCGAATCGCGAGCCATAAAGTCCGAATCGCGAGCCATAAAGTCCGAATCGCGAGCTATAAAGTCCGAATCGCGAGCCATAAAGTCCGAATCGCGAGCTATAAAGTCCGAATCGCGAGCCATAAAGTCCGAATCGCGAGCCATAATGTCCGAATCGCGAGCTATAAAGTCCGAATCGCGAGCCATAAAGTCCGAATCGCGAGATATAAAGTCCGAATCGCGAGCTATAAAGTCCGAATCGCGAGCCATAAAGTCCGAATCGCGAGCCATAAAGTCCGAATCACGAGCCATAAAGTCCGAATCGCGAGCCATAATGTCCGAATCGCGAGCTATAAAGTCCGAATCGCGAGCCATAAAGTCCGAATCGCGAGCCATAAAGTCCGAATCACGAGCCATAAAGTCCGAATCGCGAGCCATAATGTCCGAATCGCGAGCTATAAAGTCCGAATCGCGAGCCATAAAGTCCGAATCGCGAGCTATAAAGTCCGAATCGCGAGCCATAAAGTCCGAATCGCGAGCCATAAAGTCCGAATCGCGAGCTATAAAGTCCGAATCGCGAGCCATAAAGTCCGAATCGCGAGCCATAAAGTCCGAATCGCGAGCCATAAAGTCCGAATCGCGAGCCATAAAGTCCGAATCGCGAGATATAAAGTCCGAATCGCGAGCTGTTTGACATATTTTGTGTGGGGGGGTCCCTGCTCCGTGTCTCGCTCATCTAAGGGGTCCTTGCCCTGAAAAACGTTGAAGACCCCTGGTCTAGACAAAAGGCGCATTTCCAGTGCCAAACACAGAAGTGGCATAAAAACCACAAAGCTTACACTTTGCGCTTACATTTCTACGCAACAGCACTTGTGGTGTTAATTTAAAATATCTAGGAGCGCCATCTGATCAATGACAGACATTAACCTTCCCATTGTGAGGCGATATTTGACTCCTTAAAATTACTTTCTGGGGAATTTTGTGAATTTTATTCTATTTGCAAGGGCATTTTTTAAGCTTATTAAATACGTCTTCTTTTATGTCAAGTTCATACATTTTTATTTATAATGTATAAGGAAGAACAAGTTGCCAATCAAATGAAATCAGAATCAATTCAATTTTACACCGCAGAGATCGCATAGAAGAACAAAAAGTTGGCATTTTGTTTGTTAAAAATTGTTGCAAACTCCCTTATAATCATAAAAAAAAAGCGGTCACTGTCAGTTCAGTTCTCTCTCTTCACAAACTTCTGTTATAATCAAAATGGAGTTGTCACACTGCACACAACGAATTTTTTTGTACACCATGGTAATGTAATGAGAGGATTTGTGATTTTTGCGAGCTGCATAACTCAGAACTGGTCAAACTCCAGTGTTTTTTTTTTTTTGTATTATAAAAAATAAAATAAATCTGATTGGCCATTGTGTTTTGAGATAGACCGATATATCCGTCCGTGGCTACATTGCTTGCTCAATGCAAAAAAAAATCTCTCTCCTCTCTCCGCTCTCCAGAGTGCAAGCAGCAATAAGCACACTGGAGCGTTTGCAATTGGTTGTTTGCCAATATAAGTTTTAATTCAATTGATGGTACAACCCTCGAGCATTGGTGCTCCTAAATACTTTTTCAAAGCCGTAAGATGCAAATACAACTGAAATGTAGAGACCTGCTTTACGCAAACCTTTATTAAAGCTGATTGTTTGTTTTTCTTCAGAGTCGATAATGCCACAGTAGCTATTTTTTCATCCACATATTTCTCTGCAAATTTTTTCCCCTCACAAATGTGGCCAAACAACCGTGCAATAGCAATGCGTTTTTTCTGTAGGAACTGGGGCGTGATGAGACGGCATAACTGGACTATCCGGGGACCAATTTCATTGCACAGCATCTCAAATTTTGGTTTGGTCATTCTGAAATGCCTGAGCCAAAGTCTGTCATCAAAATCAGTGGGTATAATTATCTCCTAGAACGGTCTAACATGATTGTGTCTCTAAACGCTAGGCATCCGCCTCCGAATGCAGGACAACATGACAGTATTTATTGTGTTTCGTCTGCGCGCTCTGAGGTCCAAGTCACTTATGATGTAGGAAAATGAGACACGGTGGCTTCCCCAATGCTACAACTTCCATTTTTATTATAAAAACTGTGTGCTTGTTCACAAATGTTTTATGTGATACTCCAATTTTGCCCTTTAGTTGAATTATCAACTTTGGATTGAATCATAGTTAATGTCTTGACAATGTGGAATGCACAAAATACATAGTCAAAATGGACTAGTTAGCGGGTTGCCTAAATAACTAGTTGTCTAATCGGCTCTAAAGAAGCTCTGCATAATTATTTCTTATGTGACATTTACATAAGATTTTTTTTTTTTTTTTGCATTGAATTTGGTGTCAATAATTCAAATATCAATTAAGTCTCATGTACAGAGAATTAAGAACATCTTTAAAATCCATTATTTTTAAGTGGAATAATGCTGGCATTACAGCAGACAGGTGGAGCACATCATAACCTAATAACTATAAATATTATGCATATTTTATTATGCATAAATGGCAGAAGAGCAAAGATGTTCCAGAAGCCTTCACTCAGATCTGATTTTTTTTTTCCCCCCATGTCAATCTTCTTTGTACAATTCACATTAGAAGGCCACATTTTCAAATGTGATCTTTGACCATGGCCTTTTCTGATGTTAGGATACAAACCAAAGGAACAAAGAATCTAAAACTTAAACTGGGGAGTGAGAAAAAAAAAAAAGACAGTGCATTCCTTTTTGAACATCAAAGAGAAAAAGTAGAACATTTGAGCTTGCAGTGAATCACATGGCAGGCAGCAGTCTAGAGCACTGAACACAGGCTCATAATGAGGCATTCATGAAGACACTACATACATTATGACAAATGAGGAATCCGGCATCTCAAAACTCATCTATTTGTCTTCAGGCAAAAACACGGTTAATAAACTCTAAACGCTTAAGGGTAGAAACAATACTTTTAGATCTCCTTCAAAGTGCTCCTCGGAAACAGTTTCAGGAGTTCCTCGAATAAAGTGTGATCTGTTCCACTGCTGAACTTGAAATGGAACCAAAACACACAGCTAACAGTTTGAAACTACTTGAACACACAGCACAAGGAAGGACAATACAGCGGATCCCGTCGACACACAAAAGCTCACAGTGATGGGTGTCCTGCTGTTCGCTGAACCAGAGCTGCGCTCCACAAACCCCGTTTCTTCTCAGCAGAAGCACGACCATCACCTACAGCAACAAAAATAATCTCTTGCCTTTGAGCCGAGCGCCAACAAAAAGATGCCGAGCGTTTCATTAGCACAGCCGATGGATGCAGGGAAGAGAAAGACGAGACAATATTGAGGGGCAGTGTGTGAAATCATTTGTTTTGTCTAAACCACAGATTACCAAATAACAGACTGTGGTCCAGATCTGACCCACGACTGGTTCTATACAAACCATCTCAAGTCATTTCTCAGAATTGTCATAGTATTAAACTGTACGTTTCAATGAGGCACAGAAGTGTAGTGCTGCAACGACGCGTCATCGATTACGTCGACGCGTCACACTGTTTACATTCAATGGCGGCTTCTGCTCCTGGGAACGGAGAAAGCTCCATTCTATTACAAAAACACAGACCATGATTATCAAAAGTATGGGAATACTTTAAACAGAGGCCAAATAAAACGCTCCTTTGTTCCCTTTGCAGAACCGAAATGGCTTACCACCTATGGAATTGGATCTCTGCCAAATTTTTGCGCGCGCAAAATCATATTTTGAGCGTGCAAAAGGGTTGCAAACTAACCAGTTACCATCGTGAACATTGGTGTAAAAACAATTACTAGTAAAATTTGCACATTATTACAAATAAATGGCAAGCAACACATTCAATTAAACTTGAAATTTTGAAGTAGAATGACAGAAATAGTATTTCCTTGTAAAACATACCCCCAAAATCTTTTTTTTTTTTTTTTTTTTACAGAGTATGCGTTTAGAGCAGTATTTCTATCACGTCAGGAACACTTTTATGAATAGGAATCTGAGTTCTGGGAGACCACTTGGGATTTTACACAGAACAGTCCAGAATACTGGCTTGGAATCAGTCATGCACATGGTGCTGATTTCCAGTGCTGGACACTTGAATGTGTGTGTGCCACTGAGTGAAGAGGATGTGAGGAGCAGGTGTGCTGTACAGCTCCCATGTGAACACCACCGACAGGAAGATCAGTCTTCATACAGCAGGCCTACACAGGATGTACAAAGCATTCTGCACGGGAACAGAGATGAGCGCAAACCCCCGGTGGCGGAGACCTACTGTACTAAGTGACAGCAGAACAATATTCACTGGAGTAGAGCAGGGTATATGCAGGTACACCCACTAAATCCCCTCTGATGCGCATCATTCAGTAACGTTCTGCATTAGCCAAAATCATGACAGTTCAGCACAATCCAATCGCGTGTGAATAAATGCAAATATTCCCTTAAAACACACATTAAAAACACGAAAAATCAACTAAACAAAATAGCATGTAATTCACCTGAAGTTCTGGCAAAATGTTAATTGCTAAAAAATTAACTTATTTAATGACTGATTCAATGACTCACTCATAAAGACTTCACTAGTTTCGTTACTGGATGCTTGTTTTTGAACGAAGAACGCAGAATCCCTGGCAATATTCAAGAGACAGCTGAAAACTCATCTCTTTCGTGAACACTTAACCCCTTCATAAAAAAAAAAAAAAATTCTATTCTTTCCTTTTTCCCTTCCTACTCTAGCTTATGGTACTGAGCAATGTATGAAACTTGAACTGTGAGCACTTCCTGTGTCTATTTGCCTATTCATGAAGAATCGCTTGTTTGTGTTCCTCACTTGTACGTCGCTGTGGATAAAAGCGTCTGCTAAATGACTAAATGTAAGTGTAATGTAAATGAATGAATCTCTTGGGTGAATGATTCAATGACAAATCATTTTAGATCTTACATTTATAGCCCATAATTCAATCTCTCATGTTTGTTTCTATTTTGTAGACACCGATAATGACTGGAGAGACATGTGGACAGCCAAACAAATCCGAAAACTCGTCAAAAACAAGAAATTGGGTACGTTTAGCTCGATTGTTTAGGTAGAACCTGCATTGGGTTGAGAGAGTATATCATTGTGGTTTTCATGAATATGTTGTAAAATGTATATATTTAACTGAATATCATTATTTTGATATATCGTTTTGAATATATTGATGAACTCTTTGATATTTTAATGTTTGTTAAAAAGAAACTAATCTCTGACTGATACACCTCATCTTGAACATGTCTGATATTCATTAGGACTGCGAAGGACCAGTAATATTTCCAAAATGCCCCTTAAACTTATAATAGCACACTATCTGTTGTGAATCAACTGTTCCAAGAGATCATTTACAAAATAAACTATTCTGGCACAGACTACTGCAATATGAGAGAATAGTTGTCCAATTTTCATGTTTGGATGGTCTAAGAAATAAGGAATAGTTCAGTCAAAATTCATAATTATTGTCTATAGTCTGTGGGCCAGTATTAATTGCACAATCTGCACCTCTTCTGTGGATAATATTAATTTCATAATGATCCTTACTGCGTGAAGTCAAGCAGCAGAAGTTCAGTGACAATGTGCAAATAGTACCGGACCATTTGGAGTAACTAAATATGCAAAACTAGTCTTACATGTCACTGTTTGTAACACAGGGTGTTCATCCTTTGCTGGGCCGCTTTAAAAAAAAAAAAAAAAAAAAGGGGGGCATAAATAAAGAGTATACCCACTTCTCCAGGCACCACTACACCACTGAATATATGTATAACATAAATGTATCTGACAAAATCACTTGTTCTTGTCAAGTAAACAGAACGCTTGAGCCAACATGACTGACCATAAATCTTTTAACACATGGCTCTGTACATTGAGCATGTGGTAAAATTAGAAAACTGATTGAGATATGTGGTCTTAGGGGAATTGGTCTGCCTGTTTTAACAGGCGTTTGAAGGGAAACCACCTGAAGTTCACATTGACTAGATTAACATGGGCCCCTCCATCTGGCACACATGTGCCACAACGGACTCCAATCTAATCACTGAGTGAAACTCATCTGTTCTGGCAAACAGAGATGCGAGTTATAAGTCATTGCATAATTTAAAGAAATTTAATCAAGTGAAGATAACCTGTAGGGTTTCTGGCTACTGTACATATCTGGTTCTTCATATGTGATTGCCACTTTTATGGATATTTTAAATATTATTTTTATTCCCAAAAACTAGTAAAAAACTTCTAACAAAATAGCTTATTAGTTCATATCTCCCTAGCACTGTACAGACACACTACCGTTTAGAAGTTTGTGGTTGGACAGAATATGCTTTTAGAATGAATCTCTTAAGACTATGGAAGCTTGTTTATGACACAGAAAAAAAAAAGTTCTCCCAATTCTGACAATTTCAAGTTTATATATCACAATTATATCAATTCTTAGAATTTTGAAATGTAACTCGCAATTTGAGAGTTAGAAATTCTGGAATGTGACAAAGTTGCAATAACCTTTTTTGTTGTTGTTGTTTTTCTTGCAATTCCGAGTTTATGTCGAGATGATAAACTTTCAACTGCGAGAAAAAAAAAATCAGAATTGCAAAATATAAACCTGCAATAGCGATAAAAAAAGGCCTTTGTGAATCATTCTAATTTGATCATATTTTGTGGAGATCATAATAAATATTTTTAGGATTCTTTGATGAATAGACAGTTCAAAAGAACAGTGTTTATTTAAAATAGAAATTCTTTGTATCGTTATATTTGTCTTTACTGTTTATTTTGATCAATTTAATTGTTCTTGCTGAATAAAAGTATTAATTTGTTGAAGAAAACAACAACAACAACATTGTATTGACCCCAAACATTTGAATAGTGATAAATGGAACGCATATGAAATTTATAAGAATGGAATTTTTTCTCATACAATGCAAATTATTAAAAGCACAGCGAGTACAACTCACCAGAAAGGACGACCTCAATCAGATCTCCCTCATGGATATCCTCCGCCGACGTTAGCCGCTGGAGGATGTTGTCTGAGTTCAGATCATGGCGGAAGAGCAAGATCTTATCGTACAAACCAAAGAATCCACATTCTGGGAACTGGGGAGGGGAGGATAGGATATGTTATTAATAATCAAATCAAAATCAAAAGAGCTTGTTTTCTTCATCAGAACTCTGCATTTCATATTGATTCTATCTATCTAAAGAGTGTTGATATGAAAAGAGTAGCATCGGTATTTTGCTATGGAATATTAGCAGTGACTACACAATAATATCTGAGCGCTGAATGCCACACACGAACAATCAATATCAGGCATTTCAGAGATCCATATAATGATGTGCGATGAATCCTCAATTCTTGTGCTAGAGCCAAAGACAAAATGACAAGAGAGGGAGACAGAAAGAAACATCCAGGCCTTGTTTTTCAACAATGGCTCCCCTCTAAGGAGATTACTAAAGCTGGGAGGCATGCAGAGCAGAGCGCCTGGAATATTAGCCCTGTAAAGGGAAGGTCTGTAAAACATCTGTTGAAATCAAGCCCACAGTGATGAGTCACACTACTGTTCTCCACTTCCTCCACCACAGCTCTTCTCCATGTGGAAGAAATGCCAAGCACTAAATGAAAATTACTTGCAAGATAGAGAGGGCTTATTAACCTTGCTTATATGACCTTTTTTTATTTCTCTGCATTTTTAACATGGCTATGCTTGTAAAGAGCCGAGCAGGTAAACCTCACTCCCCTGGCCTAAAGAGGCGCACTGGCGACGGATGCTAGAGGCTGTGGTCTTGTTCACGCTCCCGCCTCACATGCCGACAACGCTGGTTCGAATCCCGCTTGGAGAGGTGCAAGTAGGACGAGATACATTGGTGCCGTGACCCGGGTGGGAGCTGGGTTTATGGGGGTGAGTGTAGCTGTGCAGGTAAACTTCACTCCCCTGGCCACCAGAGGCGCACTAGCGACGGATACTAGAGGCTCCCGCCTCCTATGCCGACAACACTGGTTCGAATCCCGCTTGGAGAGGTGCAAGTAGGACGAGATACATTGGTGCCGTGACCCGGGTGGGAGCTGGGTTTATGGGGGTGAGTGTAGCTGTGCAGGTAAACTTCACTCCCCTGGCCACCAGAGGCGCACTAGCGACGGATACTAGAGGCTCCCGCCTCCTATGCCGACAACACTGGTTCGAATCCCGCTTGGAGAGGTGCAAGTAGGACGAGATACATTGGTGCCGTGACCCGGGTGGGAGCTGGGTTTATGGGGGTGAGTGTAGCTGTGCAGGTAAACTTCACTCCCCTGGCCACAAGAGGCGCACTAGCGACGGATACTAGAGGCTCCCGCCTCACATGCCGACAACACTGGTTCGAATCCCGCTTGGAGAGGTGCGAGTAGGACCAGATACATTGGTGCCGTGACCCGGGTGGGAGCTGGGTTTATGGGGGTGAGTGTAGCTGTGCAGGTAAACTTCACTCCCCTGGCCACAAGAGGTGCACTAGCAACTGATATAGAGTCTGTGGAATTTAGAGTCCTTGATAACGAGTACTCCTCCCATGCCAGTGGTTCAAGTCCCACT
This sequence comes from Opsariichthys bidens, assembly GCA_037194245.1. Lineage (NCBI taxonomy): Eukaryota > Metazoa > Chordata > Actinopteri > Cypriniformes > Xenocyprididae > Opsariichthys > Opsariichthys bidens. The sequence goes on from CM074314.1 coordinate 4,108,812, forward strand.
CAGAGCGAGGGCAAGTAGGACCAGTTATAACCATAAAAACAGAGCAATATATTAAAATATATTTAATAAAATGTACTGTAAAAAATGATGTTTTTCAAAATTTTAAATAAAGCGAAGATTGAGAACTTTTTATTTACAAGCAAATACGATTTCCTCTTTTCTTTAATTCAACAAGTTACTTCACGTTTCTTTATAATTATTTATTCAAATTTACTAGCAATTTATGGTCATCGTGATCAGGAATTTGAGAAATTAACCCGGTATATTAGTTGGTTCTAGTTAAGTTAGTGAACTACGTTTAGAGGAAAGCATAAACATTCCAAAGTGGAATAGTCACACAGTCAGAAGTGAGAAGTCCTGTCAGGATATGGTGATCACAGTCAATTCTGAGGAATTTCCTCTTATCAAGAATCACCAAACACCCTCCCATTCAGAATATTTCACACTGACATGTCCCTGGTGTACTCTGGAATCTCTGGGATCTACATCAGGTCTTCTTCGGGAGTATTTAGAGAATCATTGAATATTCCAAGTTGTATGCGTGTCATTTATTTATGTAGTGATTTTTACTATACGCACTGCTTCAAAGCAACTTTGCATGAAAATTATCAATGAGGTTAATGTTTATAAAATCTTAATATTTTCATGCCTAGTAAAGACATTTAGCAGATTAGAGCTGGGTAAGAATATTTTGCGCCGACATGTCTCTAGAGTATTTGACAAGTTACTCTCTGCTGTCTCAGACGACATATTTGTCCTGTGTTGGCCACTGTAGATTCTCTATATTGCAGCCTAAAATTTACACACTCCACGATTTTGGCCCCGATTAGTTTTGACATGTTCACCAACAGCCGTTGCGCTCAAATTTGACCTCAGATGGAATTCTAGCAGTGTCAGAAGATTTGACGTACAGTTCAACGGCGACTTGTTTTTCCAAGACAAGACATGAACAAAATTAACGCTACAGATTTCTTTGTTAGCCACCACTTCAGTCCTGTGTGTAATGCAGCTCATAGTCACCGAATGTGTGTGGGTTGATGATGGAAAACTCCTTTTTCTGTAAGTTTTCCTGTACGTGTCCGTTTTTAATGCGTCTCGACTGTCAGACATTAAGCCACCTGGCTTTAGCGTAGAGCGTCAGGGTCTGTGAGGTTATTATAGGCGTGTATACAACAGTTCTTTTCCTCGATTCTGATTGGCTGAGAGGTCTGCGGTATTCTACTAGTATCACCACAGGAACAGTTTCACCATTTGTATCACTCCACTTGCAGCATTTCTCAAAGCGAGCGTCATGGTGGACGAGCAAACCCACCATAACTTTACAAATACTATTGTTGTGTCACAGAATAATTTTTTTAGCTGAGAATGTAGATGTTTAAATGTCAAATATGCGGTGCATTTATAAAGATAGCACCTAAAAAGTTTCGAGGCCGTCAGCACTCACGTCCTCCCCAAAAACTGATTTACACACTGCATACCGTGGACACACAGACCCAGAGTTATTCTCTATATCAGTGTCACTGTTCTTCCAGAAACGCAAACATCACATTATTTAAACATTTAAATTCATATTTAAATTCCTGCACAAGGCATACACATACACATTTTCGAAACATGCTCGAACCAGTTGACGAATCACATCTCACTGGTCCAGCAGACCAATCAGAGCACATTGTACTTTTTGGAGGAGGGACTTCATAGAGACAGGAACTAAATAGGGCTGCGTTTCATAAGAGCATTGTGAGCTAACTTGATTGTAGAGACTAGGGCAGCACGATTAATCACATGATTAAAAAAATAACATTAAAATCGCACTTAAACGATTTGCATTATTTTTTTTATGCGCAGCTTGTCAATGAAGTACGGCTCCAAATGCTAACCCATCTGAAAGCACTGCGAGTTTGATTCGCTTGTAACATGCACTTGCAACGTGATCAAAAATCTTTCCAGACACGAGAAGCATGTCATGAGAAGTATCTTCTACTACACATCAGAGCCGTACCGCTCTGACAAGCTGCGCATAAAATAATTGCAACCTTTGCAAATTGAGTGCAGTTTAACTTCGATTAATCGTGCAGACCTAGTAGAGATCATTGGTGCCAATGATTCTATGATCTACTTAGGCTTACGAAGCTTTTGAGAAAAGCAGCCCAGAGCGTTACTGGCAGACCAGGAGGAAAAGTGTTGTAACAATGTAAAATATGTGAAAAATAAGGTGCTTTTTGAACATTCATGAATAAAAACCGACCAAAAGACTTGTCATAATACGGCCTCTAACAGTTTTAATGTCAAGTTCAGTTTATGAAATACCAGCATTCTCACACATTTCCATGGATATTGTCTCTCTGTCTGGCAGGAAACCTCTATATCTTTTCTCTGGAGTTTTTTTTTTTTTTTTTTCAGTTTTTTGGATTTTGCTAGCTCTCAGGAAACATTTCCGAAGCCTTTCACAACAGGCCAAATGGAAATATTGGATATCAGAAACGAGGAGATGAAAGATTGTTGAGAGGAAGAGAGGGGGAGATAGGAATAGATGGGTGAGGATCAAAGATGCCCCTTGATGGGGTTACACCTCACTGCAAACCAACAGGTCTGAAAAAATCCATCTGACACAGCTGCTTCCCGACTGGGTGCCGACACACAATGTACCTAAAACAATACTGCCAATAATGCCAGGGCCAATGAAACTCACGGCCACTGTTTTTGGCATTGCCCCAATGTCACCTGTCTGGCTCTGGAACAGCTGTGTACTGAATCCAGACCAGGGTCCCACAATCACTCAACACAATCCCCATAAAAGAATAATGAAACAAATCACGAAAGAAAGGCAAAAACCAGAATAAGAGTTAACTGTTGATTCATTGTTACCCCACAACATATCATGAAGAGTTCCATGTACGGTTTGCGAAACGTCATTGTTGGCAGCGTCAGGATTTTCGCTGCAAAGGTAGCACGTAACTTCATTTTGTGCAGATTTAATTTGCAATATTATGTTCATTTTGTATAAATCCGATTAACCTCATATAGGATACATTTCTTATTCGTATTAAATAATGCGCTAGTAATGTGCTCCAGTGAAACGGTGTTCATTCATCGCTTCAGTGTGTGCCGCTCAAACAGCAATACGCGGCTAAAAAACTATGATTGGGACGGTCATATTACATAACATTAAAGAGATATTGGGATTATTGGGTTTAGTTGCCGTTTTCTGCACATTCCAGAAAGAGCGTGTCTACAACATGACATAATAACATTGACAAGCAAGCATCTGAGATGGCGTTGGGAACACATTGTATTATTGATTATTAAATAAGTGATTTAATAAATGGTCAATCACATCAACGCATTTTACAATCATACTAGCCCCTTATTTGAACTAAAAACCAGGAACATGGCGATTTGAGCCACCGTCATGCTGGTGACTATTTAGACACATATTGCAGTATTAAGGCAAACGATTAATTGAATAATTGTTCATTTAAATGACGACCGGTCATGGTAATTTGAGTAAATTGACATCCCTAATAGTCAAAAAGGGGATAAAATATTGTGGATATTGCCTTATTTCTCACACATAAGGTCAATTGGAGTATAGTTATAGACCAATATATCAGCCAAGTGGATTGATTGGCCGATATCTGAGAGCATTACATATATATATTGATCATATGGAGCAGTCACTGTGTTTCTAGATATTGAAAAAAAAAAACCATATAAGCTGCACACCGAGTGCTTTGCATAATACAAATCCTGCAAAAATAATACGAGTAAAATCAATGGTGATATGCTATTCTGAACATAGCCATTAGTTTCATAATGTCTTTTTACTCCTTAAATGACATTCAAATAACTAATCTGCAAAATGCAGTGGAAATCCATAAAATGGCTTGGTCATGTTAAAGCCAGCATAAATCCATGCATGCATGCTTTATCCCTTAATGTACAAGAAACATGAAAGCCTTAGTCTTTCCGTTGAATTATATAAGGTCATTTGACACAGCTGGACACTGGACATAATCTCCATCCATATCAGAGCATCCTAAATGACCTAAAAGTTGTCTGCTGGAGATGCAAACAGACGCCAACAGAAGACCTGGACGCCAACAACGGGTTCAACTCCCTGGGAATGCATGAACTTATAAAATGTATACCTTGAAGGTGTCTGCCAGATGCATGTTATATTAAACAATAAAAAAAAATAAAAAAACATGTCATGACCCCTTTAAAAGAGCAAACCTGCTTCCATATGCTGCTTTTAACTTATGTCATACCCCTGAAATTTCACAGGCTACTCCTGACATGCATCCTTCCTGAGAGAAGAGTCACTGAGAGCTTTCCTCTGGATCTGGACCCTTCAACTTCCTCCTGCTGGCACAGCCCACACACTTCCCACCCTACATTTCCCATTCCCTCTCCAGGCTAACGCAGCGAACCAGACTATTACTAAATGTTGCCCACACCAAGATAAATAAATATACTCTGGTAATTGATTTGCATAAAGGGAAAGAATTGTCTTACAGATGCTGTAAGTGTGTGCAGTTTATAAAACTGATTTATGGACGAAGACCCATTCATAAGCACCGTGCCAGTCATGGGGTTTAATAATTCAAGTCTCACGCCATTGGTTGGTTGATTGTCCTGGACAGTGTAAACAATATTGTGCTTTCAAAACAAAATGTTTGAACATCCTAACATGTCACCTTCTGGACATATGATTGATTATTAAATAAATAGTTTAATAAACAATAAATCACATTAATCCAACTAGTTCTTTAATTTAGATTAAAAACTCTTCTCATTCATTTGGTGATGAATGTGTCATTTTGAGCAGTATTTGCACACCCTGTCATGATGTTTACTATATTATGCTACTGTCGTAGACATATTAAGGCTAACGATTAATTGGAAACTTGTGTACATTAATATCCCTTGTTTGAACACAGGTGTGTGTCCACAGTGTGTGTTAACAACCAACTTACAATGGGAAAAATCCACCCGCTCCTTTTATTTTATTACAATCCCATTCAAGCGTTCAAGTAAGAACTGTACAATTATTAAAGCTACTAAAATTTTTTTAATCAAGAGCAGTGAGTGATTTTCGGTTTTTCTTTTGATTCATATTCACAGCATATTTAGCAGTAGATACTGTATATTATGCTGCTGTCACTTTAATACATAGATCTAACATACACATGCAATTTCTTTCCTTCTATTCACGTTCACAGATATAACAGACTGTGTTTATCTGAACTCTGTGTGTATTTGACACTTTAAGTGCAGTAAGATGAGTAAAAGAAATCGGTTTAATACTTATGGGACGCGTCATCTTTCTGTGCACTCAGAACATATATGTCAGAAGTTTAAACTGATACGCATGCAAACTTTCATGACCGCGATCGAGATTATATTCAAAACCAAACAGATGTTTTGTAAGTTTTTGGCAGAGAATCCAAGGCACGAGTTGTACAGGCTCCGCCCTCTTCTGGATAGCGGGGTGGGGAGCGGCAGCTCATCATTAAAGATACAGGCGCAAAAACAGTATTTATTTCCTTCCCTTCAAAAATGGGCATTTACAACATGGTGTAATAAATGATCTGTGGGGTATTTTGAGCTGAAACTTCAAAGATACATTTCGAGTAGGGATGCACCGAAATGAAATTCTTGGCCGAAGCCGAATAATAATGAAATGCTTGGCCAAAGGCCGAATGCCGAATGCGGTGTTTCACATTTTTTCCATTTATTTTGCCAATTTTTTCACCATTACAATAATTAAATATAAAAAATTTGCTTTTTACTATTTTGTGTTGCTTTTCAGAGAAATAAATCAAATAACAACAATATAATTTCAAAATATGTATTTAACACTGAACATTTTTTTTAACATTCCAGCAGATATTATACAAACAAAGCACAACTTCAAATGAATAAATTAGTAAAATAAAATTTTTTTATTTGGCCATCTTTGAAGCCCCCCTTCTTGAATAGCCTATAACTGACAGCTGAAAGAATGTAACTCTGTATGTCTACAACAACAAATGTGCATTGAATAGTGCAAAAAGCTGAGCTGACCTTTCCATGTTTTGTTACGGAAAGGTCGAAGATGATCGGTTGGTTCTTGTCACATGACCTGCGGTGTGCTTGTGGCATTCTGAAAAGCTGAGATGTTTTCATCTCGCCGCAGCACAAGCGCCCGGAAAAAAACAAGCGCGCCGCACCGCATGCGCGTCGCTTCCGTTTTGCGCGCGGTTACCGGGCGCCTACATAGGATATAATGAATATGCGCGCGGAAAAGACGCGATATGTGAACGTTAAAACGTCATAAAAAACATCATTGTTCTGCAAAATTTATTCGGCCTTTTTACTTATTCGGCCGAATACCGAAAGTGCTTTTTTGGCTATTTTCGGACAAATAATTTCGGTTGCCGAACATTCGGTGCATCCCTAATTTCGAGACATAAAAAAAAGGGGCATAATAGGTATGTATGCACTAATCTTTCTTATTAGTATTATTATTAATTACTGAAAAGTCTGTCTAGTGATAGCTAGAATAAATATATGTTCATTAAACAGTACTTTTTACTTTTAATACTCAAGTACGTTATATACTTTTGTACTTGTTATCTGGTTTCTGTACTTTTACTCAAGAACTTGATTTGTGTACTTCACCACTGACACAAAGTTAACCTTTTCTCCATTTTGTTGCGTCACCGAACATGCCCTCGTCTTGACAAGCACGTTGGCAAAAACCACCGATGGCTTCCGGTCGCTTAGTCGCTGCAAAACTCTTGAATACCCTTTCAGAGAGGATCAGAAAGCTTCTGAAGGCATTTTAAACTTTAAAAAGCTGTGAAGATCACTTACTCGTCTGAGAGACAGGAAGCGTGAACACCTCATAACAGAGTTTTGTCAATCTGTGCAAACTACTGTCATTGATAAAGTTAGCAGCGTGTTTAAGGACTCTGAGAAAACTGAGGCCTCCATATGGTTTTCATTGTAAGAACCTGCCACTATTAACATAATAGGAGGAAATCTCCATTTTTTTGTGCACTAACACTGGCTCCATTGTTGTGTCTCCGTGACATGTGGGTATTTTTCTGCTAGGAGTTGTTGTCTTTGGTTCAGAGTTGCAAAGAGACATAATGGAACAAAATAATCTTGGCAGCTTTCTATTTTGCGGGGCAAACTTGACAGTGCCACTCCATCTGTGTGTGATTTCAAACTATATTATGGTGTAAATATGATATGTGCACAACATTTATCTGCCAATTACACATGCCACAGAAAGACGACTTCATGTGCAAAGCATGACAACAATTTTAAAAGGAAAAATAATTAAACGTCCTGCTTGCTCAGCTTAATCAGTATCAAGTCTACATCCGGTCTACTTAGATGTCTTAATTTGATCAGTTTTTGAGGGCAGCACAGATATCCATCATGATATCTGATGAATCGCACGTGGTTACCCTTTACAACAAGGCTCCATTAGTTAACAATTAATTTGTTGGTTAACAAACTGACAATGAAAAACACTTCTAAAGCTTTTATTAATCTTAGTTCATATTAAAATTCTAGTTCAATCTAAGTTGAAATTAAAATCATAAACAAAATTGAATTCATTTTTATAAAAACAGATATGCACTACCATAGGAGGAGAAATAAATATTATGGAATTCAATGGGGGATGAGATCTCTTTGGTTACTGATATTCTTCCAAATACCTTCCTTTATGTACAGCTGAACAAAGAAAAACTACTTGAAACTACTTGAGGGAGACTAAATGATGATTTTTGGGTGAACTATCCCTTTTAATTACTTAAATATTAACTTAAAATCTCTACTTCAAGAAAATATTTTATTTCAAGAGTTCAGCTGACAAAATGACTGGGAATCTTAATTCATGCATATAAAATAATATAATATTGCAAAACCTGTGATCTGCTTTGCTGCCACCCACTGAAGTTCTGCTATAGATGGTGCCTTAGAGGCTGTTTGAAACTGGTTTCTGGTTAAAAACGACAGACTAACAAAGCATGCAGTTAACTGTTTCAGACAGACACAGTATGTACTTAAAAACAAACATCCCATTGTGTCAAAGCGCACAAACGGTCCTATACGTAAACTGGAAGTAATTCAATCAGAGTACCTTTCAGATGGGTTTGAACTTGAGATTCCTCTGGAGAAAATCCAGAGGAAAGTGTTGATCATACTTTCCATCCTGTAACCAGCCATGACTTGTGAAGGGTTGAGCTTTTCTGAATTCTTTACACGCATTCTGAAGGATTTTTGAACTTGAATAGTCTCAGACATCAGGACGGAAAAGAACAAACGCATGGCAGTGGAAGCTTCATTTGAGCTTAATTGAATCTTAACTCCAATGGCATCATAAAAACACTAGTGCCCGTCAGAGCTGATGGACTCGTGGGTAGTGCTCCGACATGTAACCTCTAACCGACATAATTTTACTTCATTTTTAATCCTGTTAATACTTTCCTCTTAAAAACATACTCCGTGTATAGTCACCTGACTCCACCCCTCCAGTCAGCGGCACGGATGCAACATCAAACGCCGAATCAACGCACAGACAATCATCCCGAAGTGAGATCACTTTCACGAAAGTTTGAGCACTCAAGAGATTTTAGACCATATCACTACAGTTTATTGAGCTACAGCGCCGATTGTGGTACATGAACTCATATAGACAGCGAGCACAGAAACCCGTTATCACTAAAGTAGCTTAGAAACTCAAGTTACAGTCTACATTTTTCTACTTTTAAAGTAACTACTTACAACCCACAGTTTCACAATTAATAGAGACGGTATGACTAACTCACACACACAATCACTCTCTCATTAATTCAGATTTGTTCTGGCACTGTGTTAATTTATCTGTATCTGATTTACAACAAGCAGAAATCTGTAAGAAATGTTACGACCCACTGATAAAATAACTTGCTAAAGTGAGCTGTTAGATCAGAGAACTCTTTCATTAGGTAAAAACATCTCACCTTTTAATAGTCAAGCATATTTACAGTACAGTGAACTATGAGGGCAAAAAAAAAAGGACAAAAACACAAAATAATCGTTCGAGGTAAAATGTTCAATTAATCGAGGCTTTGATTTTAGGCCATATTATCCAGCCCTAGTAGCGTGGTTGTATTTTGGATGACCTGAGTTTGAGTCCCAGCTTGGGAACCTTTCCTGATCCTGTCCCCCTCCACTGCTTCCTGTCAGTTCTATTCACTATCCTATCTCAACAAACGCAAAAAAAACAAACAACAACAAACAAACAACTCATGACTAGTGTTGTGAAAAGCAGTGACGTGGTACTGAATTTTATAAAATGCGACGATACTGGCATTTCCCTCTAGCATTTTGAGCGGATTCTTAGGGTGCGTTCACACTTGTCATGTTTGGTTCGATTAAAACGAACCCTGGTGCGATTGCTCAGTTAGTGCGGTTCGTTTGAACATATGTGAACGCTGCCATCCGAACCCTGGTGCGCACCAAACAAGCGGACCGAGATCACTAAAAAGATGGGTCTCGGTCCGCTTCCAAACGAACTCTGGTGTGGTTCGATTGATATATGAATGCAACACGGACCAAAGACATGTAAACGGACCAAAAAACAGGACGTGACTCACAAGACGACGACGCGCTAGTCAAGCTGATGTTGACGACGCGGAAAGATCGGTGTATCCAAAATGAGTCGAGGGCAAACGTGGAGCAACGAGGAGGTGAAGAGCCTCATCAATATTTGTTTCTGTGAACAACGGAGGAAATCCTGCTGCTGTTTTGAATGTTTTGAACATTTGATGAGCTCTTCGTGATTCTCAGCTGGTAAAAATAAAGCATAAAATGATGGTGTTTAATCCAGAACACAGCATTGTTTTGAATGTTCGGTAAGCGAGCTCCGTCCCGAAATATACGTCATAAAACCCGACCAATCAGGTTGTGACCGTATCACTATGCATTTGGTTCGGTAACTTAAGGTTCGCTGTTAAAAATGCCAGTGTGAACGCTAAGAGGACCAGGACTGTATGTTTTGTTTTGTTTTTGGTCCGGACCAAACTTACCAAACCCACCGAACTACAAGTGTGAACGCACCCTTAAACACCTCTGATTGGCCACTGTGTTCACATGCTCAACAGATATCAATGACGCTCTCAGAGCACTTACACAGATAAAGCCGGCGTCTATCAGCTGATCTCTAATATCTCCTCCGATGGACGGATCCACTGCACTAAGCGCACGGTGAAGGGCGTGACTGATCTCTATTTACAAAATGCTTTTGAAGCGTTGATCATTGGAGCCAATCACAGACATATCTGTTGAGAGCGTGAACACAAAGAAAACAAGAAACACTTGATCTCTTTAAGAAGTTTGTATTGTCACATTTTTTAAATTCCCATACCGACTTGGTACCGAAGTCGGTATTTTTGACAACACTACTTATGACTAATGGTCGACCAATACATTATCAAAGAGGATATATCTGCCAATATTTGACTTTTGTTTGACAGTAATGAGAACACCAGCAGATGAGCTTAATTATAAATAACTTCATTATAGGTTGCATCACTTCCGTTTCAAGTCTTTTGTATGTGCTTCGTTAAACAGACCCGTTTAACTCAAGATACCTTCAAAGGAGCGAGCAAAGACATGCATACCCGATTTCTAAAAGTTTTTTTTATAATAATAATAATAATTATTATTATTATTAGGATTAGGGAAAAAATTTAGATATTTAAATAAAACAGCAACCATTAAAAGAACTAGCTAGGTTAGCCGATTACCTGAACAGAGCATAGATATCGCCGTCAGTTCGTACTGCTGTTAACACTTTCTACGACAAGCGGACGCAATGAGTTTTCTAGTTTGTTCATGTGATTGTTCGTCATAAAGCCTGTTAAACAAAAAACGGCTCTCACCTACCGTCAGCATTCAGCACATACACAATTATATAATTTAATGGCCTGGTTTCACAGAAAAGGCTAACCTTATATATTAAGCCAGGATTAGGCCTTAGTTCAATTAGCACATTTAATAAACGTGCCTTAGGGAAAAAAACATTATCAGTGTGCATCTTGAGACAAATCAATGGCAGTGATATTTTAAGATTAAATTAATTACTTAATTTACTTGAAATAAAAACAACTCAAACATGCATTTTAGTCTGGACTAAAATAAATACTAAATACTTAAAACTTGTCTGTGAAACTGGGGGAATAAGTCTTTGAATATCTAATAAACATTCATTTTTCCAAAACTGGTTTTGTTATTCATATTTCTAAGAATTTTCTAAGGATTAGTTAACTTTAAAATCAAAATCTAGGTGTACACGACTTCTCTCTGATGAACACAAACGGAGTAATATTAATAAATATCCCGATGCATCCAAGAGTTGAAAGAAAAAGAAAAGAAAAAGTTGGTAAGAAAAAGATCTATATAAAGTAAAATATCAACTTCCATTAAACAACCTTCCGTATTCAACTTAAGAAAAAAAAAAGTTTCATAATTTGCATATTGAAGGCGGTCTAACGGAAGCTACATATTTTACTCTATAGCTTGTTAAATATGGATATTCTTCCAACACAAATGCCCCGGAGCCGTGAGGAGTACGTTTATGGGGATATTAATATAACTCAGATTGTGTTAATCAGAAAGAAGAAAGAGTAAAGCTTGGGGTAATTTTTCATTTTAAAGTGAGCTAAAATGATTCATTTCTATTTTAGTAAATATTATGTTAAATAAACAAATTTCAGCAATTATTATGCATTTGATTTCACTATATTAGCCACCCTGCTTCCAAGATATTGGCATCAGCCATCAAAATTGTAATACCAGTAGACAATATATTTCTTAAAAAAATATATTCTTAAAATACATATCTAAGAGATAAATCCGCTAGTTATGCCTAGTAATCACTGGCTAGTATGAAACAAGCATATAAAGTTGCATTTCACTCCATCTATACATCCACATCACAACAAATGACTAAACATAATGGCTCCAATCTCCCATTGGGACCTGCTCATACACACACACACACACACAGAGATTATCCACCACTTCTGATTCATCAACCGCAACATCGGCGACAACAACTGAAAGTGAAAGAACAGATGGAGGAGATTGAGTGGTAGCAAATACAAATAAGATCCATAGTCCTGATTTTCAGCATTTGCATTTTTATGCCAAATGTCATCAGATTTTCAACCAGAACTACTGAATGCACAAGCATCCCTTCATCTCACATGAATCTGTAAAAGAAAACTTCAGTGTAGTAACTTCATGTGAAGTAAGTCTTTAACTGGCTGCACCACTTTCAGTAGCAAAACTGCAACCAAACACTTCCTGTAATGTTGGCTCCCTCCTCCTTGCAGAACGGCTTCAGCTCATGTGACACCTGCAGGCTTCCAAGCATGAACTCCTTGTTTCAGCCTCAACCCTGGCCTTTCTCAAATGTTACTTTTTGCTGTTCTTTACCCATTCTGAGATTATTTTGCTGCATGTCCCACCTGTGCTTCAGTTCAAGGACAGATCTTCTAGAGAAGATTCCTTCAATAGCTGCTTTCATGCAGACTTTGAGAAAATTAACAGCACTTTTTGGTTATAGATGATGTATGAACAAAAACGAAAATGGTAAATCAGCTCTTGCAATTTCACAGAACGGTGAAGTGTCGGTAAAGTGTACAATGTCGTAAGATTAGTGGTTCTCCAATCTTGCGTCGAAATGAATTCAATCTGATAATAATCGATGTCTAAACTGGAAAACCCCAAGCGGTGTCTACGAGGCAGCTGTTGATGGTTTTCATTTCTGACACACTGCTCCCTGTCTGTCGAAAATAAGATGATTTTATTCATAAAAATTGGACCGATACTGAAAAAAATCTTCTTTTTATTAAAGGACGCAGACTTCAAAGGGAAGGGGTGTACAAAAAATATCGATTAACATGAATATCGCGATTATTTATCGGTTTACATATAAGATGCGTGTCAGTTGCAGGGCTCCAGACATGGTTTAACAGCTTGTGACATTTATCACTAGTGAGGAAATGACACCTCTTTTGGAGCAGATGAACTTCCACTAATAGTAAAGACGCTGCTGCCAAGCACTGTTGAGAGACGCACAGACTCAAGTAATTGACCCTTCCCAAACAGTTTGATTGACAGGCGATCTAACCAATGATAACGCCGAATCTCCCGTCTTATCCGACAAAGCCGTCAGGGAGTAGCCCATAGTAGATTAACGTTGGTTAACTTGAAATATTGTGTGTACTCACATCTCTCAAATGCAGAGCGCATTGAATCATGATCCTGGAGAAATGATGTATGCCGCTGTTTTGAAGCCTTTAATATTATAATAGTTTTGCATACTGGAATATTATTAATACTTTTTTTGGTTACACTTTATTTTAAGGTGTCAGTATTGCAGTGTAACTATACATTTAAGTACTGAGTAATAAAAATTAAATACATGTACTTAATATAGGGTTAGGATTAGGATGAGGGGTTGGTTTAGAGTTAATTGCATGTAATTATACATAATTTCTAGTTACTACTACAGTAAATACATGTAACATATGTAACAATGACACTGTAAAATAAAGTGTTACCCTTTTTTTTAAAAATAATTCTATTAATAATTATTATAATCTTCACTTGTTCTGTCAGGTCAGTAGTGTTTTATCCTGTCGCCCCATTAAAAATCTGAGCAAAGCATTTTAAATAAATGTCTTAATTCTACTATAGTATTTTACAATACAAATGTATATTATAAGAATACAAATACTGAACTTTTTATTAACATTTTACCATATTCAGCACTACACTTCCATTCACATTCACTAAAGTACATATAATACAAAATAAAAAACAGGAAATCATTACAGGGTGCAGACAAAAATCGTTATTGTCGGTTAATGTTTTTGATATTGTAATAATGATTATTCCATTAAAAAAAAAAAAAAGAAGATGTTTTTGTGTTGTGGGAAATGGCGAGTCATATTCTGGCAACACAGACATTATTAGAATTAGTTTATCAGTTTTTACACATTTGAAAATCAAGATTTCACATTGTGTATTTTAGCAGGATGGCGTTTTCAGCTGTGACTAATCTAAACGCATCTGCCTGGCTGATGCATTCATGAGCTCAGTAAAACATTTGTGATTGGTTAGAATGCTCAACGCTGCAAAAACGCGTAAAAAGAAATCTAAAGAGATGCCACAATCGACCCATTTTACTCCAATCACAACAGACGTCATTGAGTTTAATTGGGCATGTTTGCCCCCTTCATTTTAATGTGGGTATTTTTGCCCAGTTATTTTCTGACCTTGCTTTACATTAATTATTGATAATAATTAGAAAACGGGTGTGCATGTAAATGGAGCCATTTTAACTCTATGACTACAAAGGAAAGTCAAAAGATCACATTTCCTTAATTCCACTGAAGATGCCCTTTGAACATTCTTACATCACACTGGCATAACATGAATCATCAGCTTTGGTAACTTGGAGTCCATGTCAGCCGGCACACTGTCATTAAAGCAAAAAGGGGGACATGGCGGATCCTAAGAAATACTGAAATTCATTAACCATTTTAATGTTGATGTTTCCAGGAACTATATAACAGTCTGCCCAGTTGACGAAATATGGTTTCTTCCATAGGAGGGAGCAGATGTGTGCTTGCTATATGGGCCACTGGGGTTGGGCTGGGGGAAATTTATTTCCTGCCCATTTTGCAGTTAGTTTTGGCCAGTGAGAACACGGCAGACTCCAATTTCCAAGTGCACCCTCTATTTAAGTATTTTTCTCCTTTTCTCTGACTCCCTATTTGAGTTCTTGTGCAGTCCATGTCCAGATCTCAGTCACCATGGAAATGCTGTAATATTGTCAACTAACCTTCAATGAACTTGTGACTATAATGATTAAGTGACTCGAAAAACACCAGACAGATTTCCCCCTTTTTCTGTGATATATCAGCAAGAATTTTCCATGAAAATTAAAATGGCCAGATGTTTTTAAAAGACCCGGCACTAGTTTAGTGTGCAAACACTTTAAGGATTAGTTCACTTTAAAATGAAAATTACCCAAAGCTTTACTCATCTTCAAGCTATCCTAGGTGCATATGACTTTCTTTTTCAGATGAACACAATCGGAAAAATATCAATAAATATCCTAATGCTCCCAAGCTTTATAATGGCAGTGAATGGGACCAATGACAATGAAGCTCAAAAAAGTGCATCCATCCATTACAAAAGTACTCCACACGGCTCTGAGTGTTAATAAAGGCCTTCTGAAGCGAAGCGATGCGTTTGTGTAAGAATATCCATATTTAAAAAGTAAAATATCTAGCTTACGCCAGACCGCCCTCCATATTCACATGCAATAAATAAACACTTTTTGGAATAACATAAAAATAACTAACGGCCCATTTGAATAATATAACAGTAAGGCTATCCATCTCATAGTGAAAAGTGAAACCCATGTAGCCTATCAGAGTTTCATTAACAGTGTGGCTGTACAGAAATATCGATACAGGGAAGCATCGCGATAGTATCCACAATAGTGTATCGATCCAATAAGTTTATTTAAGTTAAAATTACGTTAATATTTCATCATCCTCCTCCTCTGCTCCTGCGGATGTCTCTGACTCGCTGTCTACAAAGCTACCAGTTGCCCGTCATATACACATGGCCAGTGTCTCAGAGTGAGCACAGCGGAAAATATAAGGGCGAGGTCGTTGCCCGGTCGAGGCAGCGCTTGCGTCGCGGTCTCGGAGCCGACAACATAACATAACTCGAGCTGCAGCGGGGAACAGTCAGACTCACCGAATCATTTTCACACTTTATGTTTTATTCCAACCACAAGATGAACTCGTATAATTCTCTTCCACAAACGCCCCACTGTCAACACTGTCACTTATAAAACCAAAACAACTTAAATGAGCAACAGAAAACGAAACATCCTCGCATACATGCGGTATTCGTGGCGCAGGTGCGATGTAGACATTAGAGAATGATCATTCTTAAAGGGGCCGCACCTCTATTCCACTCATTACTATACTATTTCTGTTTTATGAATGTTTACTTAATTTCGTTTTATACATTCTGTATACTTAATGCAACTTGTGGCATCTACATCTCTAGTTAACTTACATAATATGCACTTCACACATTTCACTGTTCAGTGACACTGTGCAATACAAATACCTTTGCTACTAAATTAGAATGAAAGTTATCGAATATAATGTGATATACATACCAGAATACCCCAGGTGTTACACAGCAAGTTGCAATTTTTTTAACATTTATGCATTTATTTAACTATATGCATTGTATCGCAATGCTCTAGCCAATACAGAGCCCTAATTAAAAGTTTTGTAAACATGACAGTTACGCAGCTAACAGTTTTCTTTGACTATTAGCGCTTTTAAGACCGCCTTACATGCCACACTTGTTTTACACGTATTTGGTGCCACCTACTGTTGTGGGTGAATTATTGCCATGTAAAAGTCTGGGCCGCGGCGCCCCGGTGGGCCGTAGCGGTATTGCAGGGGGGGCCGTAGCTTGTCCAGCATATCAATATATTAAAATAATTAAAATATTCCAATTGTTCAAAATTAGATTTTTTTGAAAATCTGTAAGGTTACTGTTATGGATTTAAATATATTTGCAAAGAACGTTTACATCATAGTTCTCATAATTCACATGAAATTCTTGTGAATGAGTGAGTTGTGGGTGAATTATTGCCATGTAAAAGTCTAGAGCAGTGCTTCCCAAAACCCGGTGGGCGGTAGCGGTATTGCAGGGGGGCCGTCGCTAGTCCAAATCAATATATTAAAATAATTAAAATATTCCAATTGTTCAAAATTAGATTTTTTTGAAAATCTGTAAGGTTACTGTTATGGATTTAAATATATTTGTAAAGAATGTTTACATCATAGTTCTCATAATTCACATGTTAATAAATGTATTTGTAGGTAAATGTCGGTATATATTTTTTAACGGCGGGGTCGTGGAGCTTTTGTAATGTTTTTGGGGAGCCTTACCCCTCTTAAGCTTGGGAAGCTCTGGTCTAGACCATGAATATAAGACGGACTCATTTTTTCAGATGCGTTTCGAAGAAAAAAAAAAAAAAAACACATCGTCTTATATTCAAAACAATATGATTTTGGTCATACTTAGCCATACTCAATTACATGGTTTTACTCATCAACTAGTGAACAAACTCATGAATATTACCGACCAACATCAAACTACACACAGACCCACTATCCTACTTTCATGAATGAAATTTGAGCAAACCCCGTTTCCAGATGCCCCCATATATATTCCAAGGACAGGTTTCACTGTCAACTTTTGAGAAAGAGAAAATTTCTCTTTTTTTCCCCCAAAAGAACTTCCCGAAAATTTTCTTCCACCGAGTTTTCTTTATCATTCTCTGATAGGACAAGGGGGGCTGTAAAGTTCTGAGCCGAAAAAAAACTGTAAACTCACACTGTGAAGCAGAGCAGAGAACTACAGCAACCCGCAAGCCACCAGCTGTCCAGTAGCACAACATTTCAAACGCAGTTCAAATCAATAGATTGTCCTCGAAACGAGAGCAGCAGTTGAAAGAATGTGAATTAGGTCAGTTTGAGATGTTTGATTTGACATCAGCACTCAGGAATGTGAGGAACGCTGATTGCATGCCGGTGTTAGTGCGATGAACTCTTGTTTTACGATGCCTCCCTCCGTGGCTGCAGACAAGAGCCTGGGTGACACCAAAACAGGAAGTGCCTTGATATCAGATGTTTATTGCACAAGTCATTCTGAACTACACGTCCATCAGACCTCAGGAACAAAAAGGGCCACAGCTGTGAACAAACACGAACAGTGACTTTTGTGTCGAGTTAGTCAAAGTCATAATGAGTCCACTGATTGGTAATGAGAGTATAGGGTGACAGTGAAGCGGAGTGCAGATCACCGTATTCCTACATAATTCATAAGTGATCCTATTGCTCATCCCTCCCCATAGAGAGCCAAGTGGTGTGGTTTTTGTATTCAGGAGCAGAATCTCATGGGGTTTCAAGTGCCCTTCTCATCTACAACTACAGATCTAAAAATTAATACCCAGGAGTTTTTTTTTTTTAAGAGTCCACATTAACTTAATGACATGTTTTGAACACAATGGCCCGTCAACTGTCCCAAATTCCGGGCCATTCATTTAAGAAATCACACGTACAGTGATACTCTAATTGCTCGTGTGTGTGTGCAATAATAACAAATAAACAGCAATTCCTCAACATAGCAATAGCAAAATCAAAATTGAATCTCGTTAATCAGCACAGTACACGTGTAGCTTGATTTTTCCAAATAATTATCTTGTCTACAAGGTGTCCCGGGGCCATTAATTCAAGGTACTCAAAGAAAAAATTAATAAATGGAAGAGACATCAATGGATGGCTACGTGAACGAGAGATTGTGCAAGGAGGATAGAAAGTACCCGCATTTGTACAACTCAAGCCTAAACGATTATAAAAGATGTGCACGGGTTATGGATGAAACATTCTGTCGGCAAAGTTGGAAATATCTACAAAGGCTACAAAGAAACGAATGAGAAGGAGCGGCGACGCTGAGGTAAAAAAACAATATCCCAGATTGCAGTTATGCACAGCTGGCTCCCCAAATATCAAAATGTCATAATGCGCATGTGTTGACATAACACAATAAAGGAAAGTTAGAATTGAAATCATTTAATTGATGGTTTCCCTTAAAACACACATTTTTGACTATCATATTGGCCGCAAATGTCCTGACCGGACTTGAATACCGTAAGAAGGTGGAATGGACAGCACATCTGCCGTAGTGCATTTGTGAACAAATGTACTGTGTAAAGGCTGGCGGATCACTTCCACGAGTGTCCTCCATTCGCGTAAATAACAGCCACCAGAGACCGAGTTCATCCAAAAGCATATCTAATGAGGCATCAGCATATAAAACACTTCCCTGTCTGCTCCCTGTTGACTGTGGCAGCGCTGCGTTCTGCTGAGTGCTAGAATTCATGCTTTCCCAAGTCAGGTCAAATTCCTCCAGCAGAGCCCTGGAGAGGCTGAGTGACTGTATTAGTAACAGCATACAGTGTGTGTGTGTGTGTGTGTGTGTGTGTGTGTGTGAGAGTAAAGATGGCCAGGATGATGGGAGAAACCAGAGTCATATTTTCCACCGATATCAAAGCCATATGATCCTGCACAACTGGATCTCAGCAGATGGCGTTTGCTGTTCATCCCTTGGGTTTGGAGAGAGAGTGATGCAGAACCGCTCTGAAAAACGTTCCTGGCCTGCGTTCTCTCCAGCGTTTCCAAGATTGTATCAGAAAATGGATTTATTGTTGTAGAGACCAAGGTGCAAATGAACAGAAATCTACACCTAGGGACAACATAAAAACAACCTTCTCTTGGTTTCATTTATTGTTCTGCTTACTGAAACACTGACAAATACCTTGAATATGAAGTCAAAGTTTCTATGCTGACAAAAGCTGATCCTGCCTTTTAGTAACATCTGAATGACTGCTTTAAAAAATCATACCCTTAATATTAATAATGTAGTTTTTATACACTATACTGTGAATTTACTTTAGTAGTGACTACTTACTATATACATTACACTACCAGTCAAACGTTTGGAATAATTAAGATTTTTTTTTTTAAATGTTCTTTAAAAAGTATCTTATGCTCATCAAGGCTGCTGAAAATTCTGCTTTGCCATCACAGGAATAAATTTCATCTTAACATAAATTAATTAGAAAATAGCTAT
Organism: Opsariichthys bidens; assembly: GCA_037194245.1. Classification (NCBI taxonomy): domain Eukaryota; kingdom Metazoa; phylum Chordata; class Actinopteri; order Cypriniformes; family Xenocyprididae; genus Opsariichthys; species Opsariichthys bidens. Next base: position 4,128,609 of record CM074314.1, read on the forward strand.
TTTAAATTGTAACAATTTAATTATTTAACAATGTAATTTTGATCACATAAATGCAGCCTTGGTGGACAAAAGAGACTTCTTACAAAAAACATTCCGAACTTATAGTGATAGTGTAATTCAACTTCTCATACTGCATTAGGGATGCAGTGAAACCACCATAAAATGAACTGAAACCGTTACAGAAACCAAAGCGATAACATGAACACTGACACAGAGAAAAAGCAGTGTTAATGAAATGATCCTGCTTTAACTGCATATTAACAGTGACTGATGGAGGATGATGATAAGCATATTCCTTTCATTTCCTTGATGCACACTACAGTCCCAACTCTCTTGATGATCTCACATGTGAAAACTAGGGGTGTGACGAGATTTCACGCCACAAGATCTCACGATATTAAAATGTGAAGAGATTTCTTGTCAAGTGAAATGGTCTTGCGACATCCTCATGACAGAGCGTGAGGGTGAAATCGGCATAGAATATGCCACGGCTACGTTTACATTCAATTGCGCTGTCGCTGTCGTTTTATAGAAATAAAAAATATTTAATTCAGCTGGATAACCTCACTTCAATTGTAAACGTCTGCCCTATTCATCCAGCACGAGCTGCAGCGTCGCACACAGTGCAGCAGGAATCAGAGTTTGCCGATCACGTGACGAGAACAGGCGAGATGACTGACAAGACCGTGGCAGAGGATTTGCAGTGCAACAGAGCCCAAGCGTAAATGTCTTGTCTTGTAGAATGTGAGCTCAACACCACCGCTCCCTACACAGAGAGTACACGTGATCCCGAATTCGAAAGCGAAAGTAAAACGCGAGCTCCCTGATGCGCTACATACAATAGCCTGTCTCCTAAAATCTAACCTATCTTAGACTGGACTGTGTGTGTAGTTTGTGTAACCACCTCTTAGCTCTGGTGTCTGTTTGCACTTTGAATATTGAGAGAGTACTTTGATTATGGTTGCACTTAATAAGACTGTTGTTCAATTTATGGAAAGGAGTTCAACAAGGAGGTCACACACAGCCTTTATCAGAAAGTAGAACTGAAATGACATTAATTACAAGATGATTAGTTAAAACATTTCAAAATGCACCTGCAGACTATTTTTCCAGCCTTGAATTTTAACAATCGTCAAAGACCCAATCTCGTGTCTCGTCATGAAAACTCTACTGAAAACTCTAAAATCTTTCCTTTAGAAATTAAAAACTCACATTTTGTCTTTCTTCTGTATGCTTAAGCATTTTATACTACCAAAAGAAAGAACAAGTGAATTCAAAAAATATTTCGAATTTTCTTTTTTCAAAGTTATTCCTAGTGCAAACAAACTTCAATTATTTTTGGCTCAGTGTGTCCATAGTTTTTGATTTCAGTCAAGAATTCTCTTACATTTTTGCATTAAGTGAGAAATTTGGCAGGGGCATCAATTACAAAAAAGGGCATAGGCAAAAAAAAAAAAAAAAATTATTTTCACAATTGATTGTTGGATTTACTTTGTGGGAGAGCATGCAAACTCCACATTGAAAGGATCCCAGCTCAAATGATTAATATATTTAAATTATATTAATAAGTTTATTAGTAATAGTGTTTATTAGCGATCAGGGCTCCAGACTAACTTTTTTTTTTTTACAAGGAGCACTGTAGCTCTTTACTGAAAATTGAGAAAATTTAGGGGCACACCTTAAATCGACCTGCAACGAACACAGTTATTCACATTTTCCCCCTTTTTGACCATATTACTCACAAATACCTTGGTTAATAACAGACTTAACTTCCAGAAATCACAATGTACAGTTTTATTTTAAGGATCTGTAAATGGCAGCCACCTACTGGTTACAATGATAACTTAATGTCTTTTTATTTTTAAAAAGTGTGAGTTTTCCTTCATGTTGAAACTTTTAGTTTTATAAATGGGGATGATCTCTGAAGGAAGCACAAATAATGTTTTAGTCATCACATTAAAAATTAAATTTAAGTGATATTAGTTTTGAAGTGCTGGAAAAAGATGTGTGAAGTACTTGAAAGCATTTTACTATTCCAGCAAACCTCCGTGTTACAGTTAGTGTTACTGCATTAAATCCACGGCGAATGTTAATTTGTGGACTGAAGGCCTTTCTAACTTATTCATTAATGGCACAATGTTTCTCCTGGTTTCCACGTCAGCGCTGTTTATCTACGGTTAATATTTCTCGTTAGATCCCTGGTGATGTAATTAAAATAATTACAAACCTAAACAGTCCCTCCAGAAAAACGCAGATTTTTTTGTGATTGATGCGGGCAAAAACCCTTGATTATGCGGCACGTTTTCTTAAAAAATGCCATGGAATATGTGGGATATTTTTGCAATTTTATGCGATGAAATTGCGGGAACTTGCAAAAACTGCGGTTTGATGCAAAAGAGGAAAAAAGGTGATTCTCTCTAGACTTTACCTTCATGTCAAGAGTCATTTCTGATCACTTCAAGATACTAAATCACAGAATATTTCAGTTCTCGTTCTGTTTTATTTCAGACCTTCATGAACACACGGCTCAAACTTACAAAACATTGAGTCAAACTGTCGCTTTACAAAAGGAATATTCAACAACTTCTGTAAAAATGAATAAATAAAATATAAAAAAATAAAATGTGTGCTTCCTGTTTTACAGAGGTAGACGTCTTCTGTTAAATTAAGTGCTTCCAATCTCTTACTGCAGCGTAAATTATTTTACACACTACTAATATACAGCGTCGGCTGCGGTGCAACACTGTCATGTGACACAGCGGGAAACTGCTTCACGGGCTCTTTTGCGCTTATTTTTGTTGGCAAATGAGAATGATCTGCATGCTTCATCACGGTTTCACCAACTCTTTAAGTAGAAAGCACCTTGATGGACTTCACAAGTGACCGAGGCTGTTTTCAGGTCAGCTGGAGGGTGTGACTCAATGAAGGATGTTTGCTCCAAATGCCTGTACTGGCCAACAATCTTAAAGCCATTACACCAACATCTTATTAGATTCCATAAATTATCAATGGAGTATTTTCCTCTCTGAATAACTCCTCAGCACCAATGAACTTCACAAATAACAGCAGCAGCAGCAGCACACTGGCCTGAAAGAATGTGAACTTGACCTGAACTTCACTGGACAGACTGTCCAAAACCAGATGGAGCATGTCATTAACATACTGCACTGCTCTTATGTGGCATATTGACCTGATATTCAGCCTCTTTTACCAGACTGTAATGGCACAGCTACTGTCATTCACAGGTCACCTGACCGCAGAACAAGGGCATGATTTGATGCCACTACTTTCAGACTTCAAAAGGCTACCTTTTATTTACACACAGTTTCTAAGAAAGTCTGAAAATAAGGTTTAAAACTGCCCAAAAAAGCCAGAACGACTAAAAGTGTACTTTTACTCAAGACTGTAACTTCAACAGCTTTTAAGGTCACCAAATCACAATGGACAATTCTTATATATTTTTTAATGGAATATTGTAGGGTTTATCATGTGATTTATCCATGCACATGCTTTTTTTTATTATTATTTTTGTGCACTCCTAATCTTGAATTAAAATAACTCTTGCAGCGACATCTCTTCTCAGATGACATGTTTACTGGAGTGGGGGCGGGGCAACATGTCACTCACATGAGATCCACCACACCATCCAATCAATTCCCCATGGACAAAATCAAGCCCCGCCCTACATTTCTTCTTGGTCGAGACGCTGTGTAACTCGAATATACGTCACAATAGGGAAGAAAAGACTAACGCAAGTTCCGTTTAATGCCGCCTTGAAAATACAGACTTCAAATGTTGCCCTTTCCAAAACAGACACTGTGATACACAGTGCAATTTTAACTATGAAAATACATTTTGCAGATTAACAGCGAAATATATACAAAAAGTACATTTATAATTTGAAATCAGGAGAAAAGAAAAAAATATATATTTTAAAGAGGTGTCAATGGCGGTCAATAATTTTCAACTATTCGTTTCTGCAGCCTTACAAGGGTAATATACACCTCTTGGATACTGTCTGATTGATAAAGAGCGTTTCCGTTCTCGAACAGATTGTGCACTTATCTGCCTCTTGCATCACACGGACACACAATCTCATAAAAAAAAAAACATTGTGGGGTAAAGATGTGCTGTACTTTCAAAAATCAGCTTGATAGTGCTTAATAGTGTGTCAAAACCGCAGACCACTGTTTGAAATATCAATACTACATATGTATATCTATAAGCCTATAGGGGTAGTCGTGGCCTAGTGGTGAGGGAGTCGGGCTTGTAATCTGAAGGTTGCCGGTTCGATTCCCACAATCGATTTATTGAGAATAAACAGCACTCTCTCCACCTTCAATACCATGACTAAAGTGACCTTGAGCAAGACACCTGACCCCTAATTGCTCCCCTTGTAAGTCGCTTTGGATAAAAGCGTCTGCTAAATGATGAAAAATGAAAAAAAAAAAAAATGAAATATTTGCAACTGTAGTCAAACCAATTGAAGAAATGTAATGCAAACAACACTAAAACATATTATGCCAAGTTCATGTATTTGTTTTTTTTATTCAAATTGCCATTACATGTTTTTGAAAGAAAAAAAACTTTTACACGATTGCATTAAAACTTTCTCGGCAAAGTTTTTCTTCATGTCATGCAGTGCAACCATCGAGAGTAAGAACATTTTCCTTACACCTTGAACACATTTTTGAGAGTGTGCATCCTAATCATTATTACGTGGCTAGAACGTTCGGTGTTAACCAAGAATTTTCATTTAATGTCCTGTTCAGAACATGAAATGAACAGAACATGAACAGGCTGTTCAGATTCAACTTTTTTTCTAACGAATTGCACTTGTGATTTTCCTGAACCGAACAATGCAAAACAAAAATAAACAAAAAAAATATTTCCACTGTGTGAGTCTGTCTTAAAAAACTACCTCCCGACTGCATTTTTGTGCGTGCATCCATCATTTAAATTATCAATACAACATCAGTATCTCTCTCTCGATCATCTAAACTACCTAGAACAGTCCTAGAAAGCACTTACACACAAAAACACCCTAGAAATCACAGCTTTCAACACTCGAGTCTCTTCAAACTACCACTATAGTATCCAAATTACATTCATCCCAGTAACATTTACTCTAATGCAAAGTTACTACCGAACATAGGAGGGGGGATGGGGGGCTTAAAATAAATAAGTGTCTAAGTAGGGCTGCACGATTTATCACACTATACGAAAAACAACATTGAACTTGAACGCGATTATCGCTTAAATGCGATGATGAATCGCAAAGGCTGCGATTATTTTTTTATGCGCAGCTTGTCAATGAAGCGCGGCTCCAAACGCTAATCTGTACATTTGAAAAAGCAAACATCTGTCCAGACATGAGAGGCATTTATTAGCATATATTAATAACATGTTTGATGTGGCTTCTTACACAGAGTAAAGCAGTCGTGTGTTTCCTAGCCATGTTTTATCAGTCAAAGCATTTCAATCTTCTACTGCTGCAGGGCATATTTTAAGTTTCAGCACAAGAGCGCCCTCTGGCTTTCAGATGGAGAAGCATTTACTACTGATCACAGAGCCGTACAGCTCTGACAAGTTGCGCATTCCCTCCACAGTCCCTCCAGAAAAACGCAGATTTTTTTTCGGGATTGTTGCGGGCAAAAATCCTTGATTTTGCAGCACGTTTTCTTAAAAAATGCGATGGATATTTTTTCAATTTTATGCGATGAAATTGCGGGAACTTGCAAAAACTGCGGTTTGACGCCTGCTTGTTGTGATGCCTGCCTGCTTCCGCTCCTGCTTTAACCATCCTCAAATGTTTGCCGGTGGCAAAGTGGTTTTCCAGCGTCGACTTCCATCTGTGGTCCAACACGCAGTTTCACGGAGTGCAAAATAATTTGCCCCCACTGTCATGTGACACACCGGGAAACTGCTTCGCGCGCTCTTTCGCACTTATTTTATGTTGGCAAATGAGAATTATTGGCGTGCTTCATCACGGTTTCACCGCGGGGTTTGCGGATGATGTAATTACATCACTTCATAAGGTTCCCATGGCAACAGGGGAAAATAATGGCGCTTTACTTGTGTGAAGTCAACGCAACATTTTCAACTTTCTGAGATATATGTGCAATGAAAATACAGGGATTATGAAATCATGCTAGCCCCGCATATTTTTGCTTGCTGAAATCGGCAATTTATGCGGCGAAAGTGCGGCGTATTTGAAAAAATGCGACCCCCGCATTAATATGCGCACTTTGATTATGCATGAAATCAGACGGTCGCGTTTTTCTGGAGGGACTGATTAAATAATCCTTTGCCTAAGAGGTAATCGAGATAAATCGTGCAGCCCTAGTAAGTAACAAAACAGTATGAACAAAAATAAAACATTTAGGAACATTTTGGAAGCAGCAAGATATTTCAACAATGAACACACCTCATATTTAAACAACTACTGCTTTGTGTTGTTGGCCAAATCAAGTGACAGACAAAAGCAAAATAGACATAAGATCATTTTTCAGTGCTCCAAAATGCCACACACATCCTTACAAGTCCAATTTTGGCTGTAGTATTTAGTGCGTCCCCTTCAAAAATCGCTCTGTTTCAACAGTTAGATGAAATTTACACCCATGCAACTGACCGAGCTCAAAATCCGACGGGCGGAAATGCATCCCACCTCATCTGCCGTGTTTGTGGAAATGCGAGTGGATCAAAGCAGATTTAGATGAGATTGAATGAAATGTGTTCTTTAATCAGTCACTAATGCTCCTCATGCTCATCCACCTAAATCAACTTCCTGAAGATTACAGGAATGAACTCGCATCAGTCAATTAGTCTCACCCTTTTAGAAAAATGAACAGTTCCAGAAAATAATCGTGCGCTCTAAATATTAAGCATGTGCATTTTATAACGTGTTCAGATTCAGATGAGAGCGAGCAGATCGTGCAAAAAAAAAAAAAAAAAAAACTTGATTACCTTTTGATCGACTATGGAGCAGACCAGATCCTTCACAGAGCTGAGTGACAGATCGTGAGGCTCCAGGGTGACCATCTCCCTGGTAAGTCCGATCTGGAGGAGGAAGGACACTCCGTGAAGGGAGCTGGTGGGGCTCGGGACACTGTGATTCCCATTGGAGAGGCGGACGTAGAGTGGCACCGGAGGGCTGGGTGATGGAGAGGGGGTCGGGGGTGCAGTCTGATGCGGAGAGTGGACGAAGGGTTTAGGTAAGGTCAGAGGAGAGGTGCTACTACTGGCAGACATTAGTTACCTCCACAGGTCGAAAGTAAACTGCGTAAAACGGACAGGCTGATATCGGTGTTTTCAATTAAACGCAATATTCTTCTGTCCCAAGGCAGGTGAACAGATCTGCCACGGTCATGTGCAATCCGTGCGGTGCGAGCGAGGAATAAGGCGCCTACTTTTTGGCTACGTCACCCTCTGTGTGGAATATTCATGGCTGTCTGTGCGTTTTCCAGCATATGTAGCACATGCTGAATTGATAGTGTCACTCCACAGCTGAGCGATCAGGATGCCCACATGACGCTTGACCGAGTCCTTTCCATTGTAATCCAGATCCTCATTTCTGTTTGAAACAAAAACAGATTCAAGTGTTTATTCCCTGAGCTTCCAGTACACTTTCAGCCATAAGCACTGAATGCCCAAAACTCAAACTCCTTGAGAGCTTTGCACATTTTTCTCTCCTGCCATGAAGAACTGCAGCTCACATCTGGAAGCACATCTGGAGACCCTCCCACTCTAGATCACATAACTGGCACAAGACCACAAATACCAGCAAAACAAGTTATACAATGACTTTGTTCGAGTTTTATCATCAACAACTGAATCTCAAGACGAAATAAATCCAACAGACACACTGAAGAGAAGAGGAAAAGAGAGGAAACATACCTTTAATGCTGGAAAAGGCGTTTCCCTGACAAGATGAGGGGGGGGGAAGCTTACTATCAATGGAAAGCGAGGAGTTTTAAAGCTTCTGGGGTTTAGTTTAGCCAGTTAATCATCGCTCGGTTGCGGACTCCGTTACATGAGCTCGAGGTGAAAACTTTCTATCCTGTTTTCGTGTCACAATACAAGCGGGTTAACGCGCGCTCTCCGTCTCCGCGGGCGAGTAACGAACGCCGCATGAACGGACAAGGTAAAAGCTGAGGGAAATGGCAGGTCTGTCGAGCTGAAGAAGTGAAGTTGAGCTTCATAAGTGCAGAAATGTTTTTCTCTTTCTCTCACTGCCCTGCGCGCGCATGTCTCTCACGCGCAGTTTCCGTTATGTGAGCGCGTGAGTTCGCGCCCTCTAGCGGCGTCGTTCCACTGCCGCGATGACGCAACCACGTTTGTGTTCGCGGGTCAAAGACGAAAAAGGGTTTTTTATACCAATGGTGTAGTGTTTATATACTTGTTTATTTTTTTCTTTATGTATTTGTATGTAATCCTCTGACAATGTTCTTATGTTGTTGTGCATTAATTAATTAAAAAAAAAAAAAAAAAAAAAAAAAAAGACGAAAAAGGGTTTTCAAGCGTCAAAACAATAAATGTAATATTATGGAGGACCAAGAGTTAAAAAGCCATTTAAAAAGCAATTTAAAAAGAGATTTAAAATTATTTACAAATGTATTTTTTTTTATTGTTCTATTAATCTACGTTTAAAAACAGGAATTAAATAAACGTCTATTTATTTGCCTATTTAAAAGTGATTTATTTATTTACATTTTTATGTGTGAATTATTAAATGAATTCATTGATTCATCGTTTTATTTTAATGTGGCACTCTTGGTCCTCCATATAATACAGCTTTGAGTTGTTGGTGTTTTTCCAATACATCAGATATATCATATAAATATATTATAAAAATATATTTAACCATGATATACAAAACACAATAAAATGTCATTCAGACTAACAATCTTGTCAGGGATATTTAAAAATCTATTTATGCCACATTACAGTCTAATTACTTTTACCTCAAATGCTACTTGTAATTTTATGAGGTTTTGCCTATTTTTACTAATTTAAAATGCAATATAATTTAATACAATCACTTATTTATTTTAATACGTACAGGTCAGAATAGGGATACTGTTTTAATTTCTTTCTTTTTACATAAATTTAAGCGTTAAACTGAATGACAATGCAACATTATTTCATATATTGACATTTTATTCTCACAAAACTTAAAAATAGATGTTTTACTTGCATTTAATGTGATAAATCACTGTTGTAAATTTCTATTGATGCGGACATCCAAATCATAATCCCTTTTAAACATCGTCTTGATCATAAAACTAAAGAAATATATTTTAAAATGTTGCATACCGTCGTGTTAAATGATTAATTTCAATGCACTTTGATATTGATGATTTATACTCCTTTTGTAAATGAGAAAGAGTTGTTGACTTACTTGTTTTTTGATCATAAATTACCCAAAATTTATTTTTATTTAGTAAAGGTTAAATACGGTTTTATAATATTAATTTAAATACAACAAAAACAATGTTGCTATTAAGTAAACGGAATGGTTCAGAATAGTTCGTTAAAATAAAAAAAAATGTGGAATAATTAATTTATGCATTATATTTCTAATGATTTCAATACACATTAATTAATGACCTGTTAAGCACTGTTGGTTAATGATCTTATGACAGCTAGTATTAAGTAGTCATTATAGCAAAAGTTCATTACATTTTGAATATTTCGCAAGGTGTACGTAAACTCATGATCACAATTATATTATAAATTATCACTATAGATGTACTGTATATAATTTACAATAGGATGATAACTATAATGAATACATATTTGAGAAGTGGGGTATGAAACTAGAATCATTAGAAATAAGAAATCTGATTATATTTCGCATTTAAAAAAGGCAGGGGAGCGATACCATAAAAAAGAATCAAACCAATAATAGCACCAATGAAGTAAAATATCAATAGACAAAGTGAAAATCATTTGAACTTTATTGCTTTCATATATGAGATGAGTACAGATGATTAATGACAGTCAGTATTGAGGAAAAGAGCGGTCGATGTTCTTAGCCCAGGCCATCAATCCACCACTGATGTCCTTCACAGTGATCTGCTCAATTTCCAGGCCAGACATTCTCTCCAGGAGCTGCACTGCCTTCTGGGAGTCATTGCCAAGTTTGCACACCACAAACACTATAAGAAAATCAAGGAAAACGTACAGACAAAATGAGCTTATTCACTCCAAAGAAGAATACAAAGAAACTATACACATACATATACACATTATATATCTATATATATATAAATATGCACACACACACACATATATACATTATATATCTATATATATAAATACCCACACACACACATATATACATTATATATCTATATATATAAATACCCACACACACACATATATACATTATATATCTATATATATATATAAATATCCACACACACACATATACATTATATATATATACACACACATATATACATATATATACACACATATATACATTATATATATATATATGCACACACACACACATATATATATACATACACATATATATATATATACATTATATAAATATGCACACACACACATATATACATTATATATACACACATATATACATTATTTATATATATATGCCCACACACACATATATACATTATATATACACACATATATACATTATATATACACACACATATATACATATATATACACACATATATACATTATATATATATGCACACACACACATATATACACACACATATATACATTATATATATATGCACACACACACATATATATACATACACACATATATATACATTATATATATGCACACACACACATATATACATTATATATACACACATATATACATTATTTATATATATATGCACACACACACATATATACACATATATCATTATATATATGCACACACACATATATATACACACATATATACATTATATATATGCACACACACATATATACATTATATATACACACACATATATACATTATATATACACGCATATATACATTTTGAATATTTCGCAAGGTGTATGTAAACTCATGATCACAATTATATTATAAATGTATATAAGGTTTTTAAAAGTGTAAAAAAAGTTGTGACAATGAGATTTTTTTTTTTAATAATCAAGTAACACTGATTTATTGTCACCAAAAATATATATATATATATATATATATATATATATAATTATGTGTGTGTGTGTGTGTAAACATCCATCAACTTTGGAATAATTAACATTTATTTATGTTTTTGTAAGAAGTCTCTTATGCTCACAAAGGCTGCATTTATTTGACCAAAAATACAGAAAAAAGTCAAGTGTGAAATATTATTAAAACATAAAAGAACGGTTTCCTATTTTAAAATGTACTTTTGTCCTGTAATGGCAAAAGCTGAATTCGTCACATGATTCTTCACAAATCATTCTAATAGGCTGAACTGGTGCCATGATCAATTTTTATTGATGCTCAAAAATGTATAATGTTTATTTAATATTTTGTATATACAATTAAATAATTGTATATAAACATTTTTTCAGTATTCTTTGATGAAATGAAAGAAATCAAGGCTTATCCATTAAGTTTAAACCGACTCATGATGACTAAGCCATTTCTGTGCTGGAAAATAATCTCTTCATCATCACCACCTCCATCGGCCATAAGACAAGTGAGAGATCTGTCAATTCTCTGCCCCGAATGCTTAATTAGCCTGAGAAAACTCAGATTACGCCTCCTCTGCGCTCAGATCACTCAACTTTAATGAGGGATGGCATTTGGCATGCAGACGAGTGGATAAAGATAGGATCACTATGTTCGGCTCAACACCACCAATTTTCACGCCTGCACACAGCGACGGTTACACTCATTTTTCAGCACCAGGTTTATTTGAGCAGAAAGAACTGAGATGCAGGAGAAGGGATCAATCACCAAAAAATAGCCAGTAACAAAACTGATGTTGGTTCTTACCTGGGACTTGAGATGTGATGTTCAGCTGTTGTTTGAGGTTACTAAGCCTATCTTTTAAAAGTGTGATGTGCTCGGCCTTTTTATCCTCTAAACTAGCAAGTGGAATGTCTGTCATGCAAGGTAAGAAAATGAAACTGAAGGAATTAACTCTAAATAAATCGCACAGTACATAACAAGGCGAAATAGATCACTAAATCTGCTCACGGGATTCTAAAGATTCTGATCCAATCAGATCTCTACTCACACTACACAAGGTCTAGAACAGATCCAGCTCTTTACAGCAGCGTTGAAACGAGTGTTTTTGCCTCCAAACCAGAGTACGAAACGAACACCCGCCAAGAGGGTAAGCGTTCTAGCGGGTAAAATGGCAATAGCAAGGATTAATTTTTTTAATTTTTTTGCGAAAAAAGGTTTAGCGCATCATAAAAATGTTTACCAATATAGATGATGGAAATGAGCAATTAGCGATATTTTTTTGCAATTGTTGACTATCTTTTTCCGTTTACTTCAAATGTCGCGAAAAGGGCTTTAACGCAAATAAATGTCGTGTCACATGACAGAATTGGCATATACTCTGCTCCCGATAAAGCATCATTTCTGTAATATACAAAGCCCCATTAAATCAATCATATTCATATTTTTAAATTGTACAGGCCTATAAAATTATTTTGTTATTAATATTAAGAATCAGATGCGTTACCGCTCAAACATCCTTATTTTTGTGTTTTTTCTTGATTACACATCTTAATTTCATGTTCCTTTTATTTTATAACAAATTCAAATGTATTCATTTTTTTTTTTTTTTTAGGGAATTTCGCAATCTTTTTTTTACACATTGACTTTGTCGATAAAACACTGCAAAAAATGAATGGAAGCTTGGCGTAAATTTGTATTTTTACATTTAAATTTTAAAATATGCATTTTCATGCATCATAAACTTTACACAAGAAATTGTAATTGTTTTATATATATATATATATATATATATGTGTGTGTGTGTGTAAACATTCATCAACTTTGGACTAATTAACATTTATTAATGTTTTTGCAAGAAGTGTCTTATGCTCCTTTTCATGTTCCTTTTATTTTATAACAAATTCAAACGTATTCATTTTGTTCTGTCAAACTGAATTCGTACACTAAAGAAGTGTTGTTCCAACTTTGTGTTCCTTCTGCCTTAAAATATAAAGTTTAGTCAACTTAAAATGTGAAGTTGTACTAAAAAACAACTTGGATATTTGAGTTATCTTAAGTTAAATCCAGTAAGGCTATTCTGATGCAAATTTTTCAGTTTTGATAGCTAATTGCATACAACAAAACTTATGCGACTTTATTTTATTTATTTTTTTAGGGAATTTCGCAAAATCTTTTTTTTTTTTACACATTGACTTTGTCGATAAAACACTGCAAAAAGTGAATGGAAACTTGGCGTAAATTTGTATTTTTACATTTACATTTTAAAATATGCATTTTCAGGCGTCATAAACTTTACACAAGAAATTGTAATTGTTTTATATATATATATATATGTGTGTGTGTGTGTAAACATTCATCAACTTTGGAATAATTAACATTTATTAATGTTTTTGTAAGAAGTGTCTTATGCTCCTTTTCATGTTCCTTTTATTTTATAACAAATTCAAACGTATTCATTTTGTTCTGTCAAACTGAATTCGGTACACTAAAGAAGTGTTGTTCAAACTTTGTGTTCCTTCTGCCTTAAAATATAAAGTTTAGTCAACTTAAAATGTGAAGTTGTACTAAAAAACAACTTGGATATTTGAGTTATCTTAAGTTAAATTCAGTAAGGCTATTCTGACGCAAATTTTTCAGTTTTGATAGCTAATTGCATACAACAAAACTTATGCGACTTTATTTTATTTATTTTTTTAGGGAATTTCGCAAAATCTTTTTTTTTTTTACACATTGACTTTGTCGATAAAACACTGCAAAAAATGAATGGAACCTTGGCGTAAATTTGTATTTTTACATTTAAATTTTAAAATATGCATTTTCAGGCGTCATAAACTTTACACAAGAAATTGTAATTGTTTTATATATATATATATATATATGTGTGTGTGTGTGTGTGTGTAAACATTCATCAACTTTGGAATAATTAACATTTATTAATGTTTTTGTAAGAAGTGTCTTATGCTCCTTTTCATGTTCCTTTTATTTTATAACAAATTCAAACGTATTCATTTTGTTCTGTCAAACTGAATTCGGTACACTAAAGAAGTGTTGTTCCAACTTTGTGTTCCTTCTGCCTTAAAATATAAAGTTTAGTCAACTTAAAATGTGAAGTTGTACTAAAAAACAACTTGGATATTTGAGTTATCTTAAGTTAAATTCGGTAAGGCTATTCTGACGCAAATTTTTCAGTTTTGATAGCTAATTGCATACAACAAAACTTATGCGACTTTATTTTATTTATTTTTTTAGGGAATTTCGCAAAATCTTTTTTTTTTTTACACATTGACTTTGTCGATAAAACACTGCAAAAAGTGAATGGAAACTTGGCGTAAATTTGTATTTTTACATTTACATTTTAAAATATGCATTTTCAGGCGTCATAAACTTTACACAAGAAATTGTAATTGTTTTATATATATATATATGTGTGTGTGTGTGTAAACATTCATCAACTTTGGAATAATTAACATTTATTAATGTTTTTGTAAGAAGTGTCTTATGCTCCTTTTCATGTTCCTTTTATTTTATAACAAATTCAAACGTATTCATTTTGTTCTGTCAAACTGAATTCGGTACACTAAAGAAGTGTTGTTCCAACTTTGTGTTCCTTCTGCCTTAAAATATAAAGTTTAGTCAACTTAAAATGTGAAGTTGTACTAAAAAACAACTTGGATATTTGAGTTATCTTAAGTTAAATCCAGTAAGGCTATTCTGACGCAAATTTTTCAGTTTTGATAGCTAATTGCATACAACAAAACTTATGCGACTTTATTTTATTTATTTTTTTAGGGAATTTCGCAAAATCTTTTTTTTTTTTACACATTGACTTTGTCGATAAAACACTGCAAAAAGTGAGTGGAAGCTTGGCGTAAATTCGTATTTTTACATTTAAATTTTAAAATATGCATTTTCATGCATCATAAACTTTACACAAGAAATTGTAATTGTAATATATATATATATATGTGTGTGTGTGTGTAAACATTCATCAACTTTGGAATAATTAACATTTATTAATGTTTTTGTAAGAAGTGTCTTATGCTCCTTTTCATGTTCCTTTTATTTTATAACAAATTCAAACGTATTCATTTTGTTCTGTCAAACTGAATTCGGTACACTAAAGAAGTGTTGTTCCAACTTTGTGTTCCTTCTGCCTTAAAATATAAAGTTTAGTCAACTTAAAATGTGAAGTTGTACTAAAAAACAACTTGGATATTTGAGTTATCTTAAGTTAAATTCGGTAAGGCTATTCTGACGCAAATTTTTCAGTTTTGATAGCTAATTGCATACAACAAAACTTATGCGACTTTATTTTATTTATTTTTTTAGGGAATTTCGCAAAATCTTTTTTTTTTACATTGACTTTGTCGATAAAACACTGCAAAAAGTGAATGGAAACTTGGTGTAAATTTGTATTTTTACATTTACATACTTCACTTTTTTTGCAGGGACAGTGTTTTTTTAGTTTTCTTTTTTTAATACGTTAGCCGGTATGAAATCTCACGCACCGGTAAATTGTCTGAGAGGTGATGCTACACTACCAGACAAAAATTTGGAATAATTAATATTTATTAACATTTTTAGGTCTCTGCATTTATTTGATCAAAAATACAGTAAAAAGAGTAATAAAAAAAAAAACTTCTATTTTTAAAGTATTTTGAATTTCTGATTTGGTGCACAAGATATGACTTATTATCAATGTTGAAAACAGCGTGTTGCTTAATTTATTTTTGTGGAAGCTGTAATACACTACCATTTAAAGGTTTGGGGTAAAATCAATCTTTAAGAAAAAGAACTTAATACTTTTATTCAGCAAGGATGCTTTAAATGAAACTAAAGTGACTTTTTTTTGTAAAGTAACATGATTTCCACAAACATATTAAGCAGTTTTTAAACATTTAAGTTTAATACGTTTGAACATTGATAACAATAAGAACTGATCTTAATAACTGATTTCTGAAGGATCATGTGACACTGAAGTCTGGAGTAATGATGCTGAAAATTCAAATAAATTACATTTTAAAATATATTCAAATAGAATTTTTTTTTTTTTTTTAAATGTAATAATATTTCACAATATAATCTGTATTTTTGATCAAATAAATGAGCATAAAGTCTTACAAAAATCTTCAAACTTTTAACTGGTAGTGCAGTTTACAAGTGTAGATATTATGATATCTAGTACAACATTAGTTGCAGTATTAAAATGAAATTTAAAATGAATTATTGAACACGAATACTAGGTTTTTGGTTAGGGATTTGAACTCAGAAACCCCAACTCAAAATATGAGCAATAATAATGATAGTAAAACTAAAATTCAGTAGTGCACAGCTGACTCACTTCGTTAACATCATGTTTATTTTAATGAAGCAAATATCTAATACTAAACGGAAAAAGGGAAAGGATACTGATCGAGGTTGACAGATGGCAAATGTCCACCTCTACTTTGGGCCGAACGTCGAGGAGGAGATGAGGGGTCGAGCTGTCCAAAATGGCTCTATACTCCTGTGATGAAAGACAAATACATGTGCAATATTTGAGGAGGGAAAGCTACACAGAAATGTAAGGTGACAGACCAGATCTGCTTTATAAGCTGCACACTTCCACAATGCTCAGTAGTGAACTGGCTTGCATAGAGCGGTTCTGCTAAAGATATAATCTAATGGAAATTTAACCTCCCCTTATTACATCCCTCTGCATGCCCAGAATTATGACAAATAACTGTACTACCTGCACAGAGACTCTCTGTTCTTTGGTTAGAAGATTCAGCCTCCGACACTGTAAATGAAATGAAACGGAAATAACAGAGAATAAATCAGCACCGGATTTCATTACACATCATTTAAACCAAAACCACCACAAATAAATGAATAAATCAGCTGCCCGTCTCAGACTTTACCTTAAACCTTTTCGGTTTTAGAGTTTTGACTGAATGCGTCTGCAGTGGCTGCTATGTGGATGAAAGGAATTTTCTTTTCCTAAGTTTAATAATACTCATAAAATTATTTTAAGTTGCAATAAGTTTTATATAGGAAAATATATCCTAATAACGCAGTTACATTCAATGTATGCACTGTTAAAAAATTACTGTAAATGTTACAGTATAATACTGGCAGCAGGGTTGCCAGCCAGTTACTGTAAAATTCACAGTAGTGTTACTGTAATTTAATTTATAGAATTTCCCTGTATTCTCTGATTACAGTAAATAACAATTTTTTTAAATTACGAAGGGTCAATTTACAGCAATATTCTGTACATTTGAGTCAAACCAACATGTGACCCCAGAATGCATTGCAGTTTACAGCAATATGCTGTATTATTAAACAACAGCCAGCGGCTGTAAAATGATGCTGTATTTTTTACAGTAATTCATTAGTGTGCTGCAGAGTGTTGGGGGTAACGTATTACAAGTAATCAGATTACTTTTCCAAGTACCGTATTTTCCGGACTATAAGCCGCAACTTTTTTCCCAAGCTTTGAACCTTGGGGCTTAAACAAAGACGCGGCTAATATATGGATTTTTCCCGCTCATGACAAAGACACGGAGAAATGCATATGATGCATATCGCGTCTTTTGCGCGCGCATATTCATTATTTCCTATGTAGGCGAGCGGCAAGCGCGCGCAAAAGACGCGAACGGCCCTTAGTTGTCTTTTTGCGCCGAGTCAATTCCTCACGCTGCTGTTTCCAGCGTCTTCTCATCGACTCCTGAAGACCAAGATCCCGTGCAGCAGCTTTATTTCCTTTTCCAACAGCCAGATCAATCGCCTTCAACTCGAGAGCAGCATCATATGCATTTCTCCGTGTCTTTGTCATGATGAGGCTGACAGAATGACTACCGTAATCAGAATGACGGGAAGTTTGAGCGCGCTCGATTCAATCTAAACAGTAAACTTGCCGCCAAAAAACTGAGCACGTCACAGAACGTGAACGAACATTCGCGGCAAATCTGACTGAAAGCCAAAACAATCGCCACCGCGATGAAGTTTGAGGATTTTAGAGGTTAATTTGTTTCAATGTACCTGTAGACACCTGCGGCTTATAGACGTGTGCGGCTTATTTATGTTCAAAATAATATTTTTTTTTTTAATTCAGTGGGTGCGGCTTATATTCAGGTGCGCTCAATAGTCCGGAAATTACGGTAACTAGTAACTAAGTAACGCATTACTATTTCAATTTACAACAAAATATCAGTTACTTTTTCAAATAAGTAACACAAGTCACTTTGTTTTCACATTTATTGACTGACGGCTCTCCTGTTCCCATGTTGAGTGAATTAAGGTGTTGTAATAAAGTGCCGAGGTGTTGTGCGCTGTGTGAACATGTTTATTGTAGTTCTAGACTAAGTGTGAACACACATTCACTTATACTCATTCCTCAAAATGAATAAAAACAGAGAAATGCAATCTCAGAATTTTACACAAACCTGTAATAATTAAATATATTAAATGACAAAAATACGTCATGTACTTAAATGTCATATTTATGTTAAAATATCCAAAAACCACTTCCACAGTGTTATATATTTCATTCAGCTGTGTACTTACATTATCCTAAATGTTTCCAAGAATTCGTAAATTCTGAGAAATCCAAAATTTTTAATAGTCCCTTCTCGTCACTTGTCGCCTGTCAATGACGTAATATCTGCGTTATCCCTGGTTTCTGCTTGCACTGCACTAACCATGGCAACAGACGCAGACAGCTGCTTAACGTAAAGCGTCGCTGTTTTTGTTCCGTTCAAACATTATGGACCATGGCAAGCAAACTTTGGGACAAAAGGAGAAAAAAAAAACGAGGATTGATTTTGGCGAGGTACTTCTGAGATGGCGAGAGCTTTGCGACTTTGACTCGTGCTCTTGCACGTTATTAGACAAGATAAGCAAATAAGCCTAATCAATGTTATACAGCTCAACTGGACGAAGTGTTAGAATATCATCAGTGTAATAATCTAATGTTGATCTATCTTACTGTTAAGTCTCATACAGACAAGAAACTAATACTAAACATTACAACTTTCAACACACTCAAATACAGTTTAGTATGACAGTGTAACATTAGAGAAAGTGAAACAGCGCTGCGTTACCTCACAGTTTAATTCGTCAAATAAACTGACCTGTATGAGTAGCATTTCAGCACTTGTGAATAGTTCGGTAGAATGAAATGTCCTCGTTTCTTTATATCCCCGGGACTCGTGCGTGACACTGATATCGGTCTTTCATTGGCAATCGCGCGTCCTACTTCATACCACAGTCATGTTAAAAAACATGCAATCACTCATCCATAAACATTATTTCCCTGTAAACATAATTAGATCCAACGGCTTGATTCACTGCGTCATCAATCTACGCCTTTGTTATTGTTTTGAAGAGTTTAGCGACCCCTAGTGACGAAAAAAATACATATTGTGCCTTTAACCAATGTCTTCGCTGCTGACCTTCAATGATCCAATCCAACCATACTAATCAGGAAAAATTACTTTAGATTTAGAAATAAGAGCGTTGAACAAGGTTTTGTTTGAGCTGCGCCCTCTACTGTACAAGTGTACATTTGCATTTCCTTCTGCTTTAGGCTTATTCGTTTTACTTTAGATGTGAAAGGACCTTAACATTCGTTTTTTGTTGCAAGCAAGCCGAGCCCAGGTGAGAAAAGCAATGCAAAAGTACTAAGCAAAGCAATTAAGTTTTTTGGGGGTTTTTTTAGTGAGTAACACAATATTGTAATGCATTACTTTTAAAAGTAACTTTCCCCAACACTGTTGCTGCATGTTTTTTCAAAGCTCAAGAGTGGCATTTACAATCATCTCTGCAAAACATACTCTCCATAATAAGTGTGTGACAGCGATGCCTTGTGGACGTTTAATCACAGCCGATTATGACTATAGCAGGGGTGGCCAACGTCGGTCCTGGAGAGCCACAAATTTTTGCTCCAACCCTAATCAAACACACCTGAACAAGCTAATCAAGGTCTTAAGGGTTACTAGAAAGCTACAGGAAGGTGAGTTTTTATCAGGGTTGGAGCTAAACTCTGCAGGATTGTGGCTCTCCAGGACCGACGTTGGCCACCCCTGGACTATAGGAAGGAAAGTGGGAGATTTCCTCATCCTCAGACCTTATCCGTAGCAGCGGAGCCACAGAACTGCTCATAGTCCTGGAGCTCCGTGACCGTGGGCGTCTCTCCACACACCGCGCACTCCGCCTGCCTGGACCGCAGCCGTATGGACCGGAAACGCCCCTCCTGGCCATCAAACATCAACAGCTGCTGCTCAAATGAGGCTGAACTGAGCAGTTAAGGAGTTTGTTCATTATGTTATGCCAACAGTATGGTGATAAGTGTGCTTAAACGCCGTAATTGTTCCAGTTTAGGGTGTCATTAAGAGTAGAAAGGATACATCCTTGACCGGACGCAATTTTCAGAACTTCTAATGCTTGAAGGCAGCCCATTATACCAGGCACTGCAAAGCATCAAAACAAGTCATATCCTCTCAATACTGCAACATGAACTTATAATTATGGGATCATTACAGAAGAAGCATTCATATTCACTTTAAAGTCAGAAATAACTTAAAAACAGTTCTTCGAGTTAAGATCTGCAGCAAAATAGGACAGTTTCGGGAACACAGAATTCAGGCTTCAGTTTTGAGCGAATGAAAGAGAGGCTTCGCTTTTGTCAAGACACTCAGTATACGGCAAACAAAATTCAGTATGGAAGACCAACTGCAATTTAGAATGCAAATGTTACAGTGACATCGTTACTTACTATTTCAAACTTTATTCTGAAATTACCTTAAAGAATGCCTATTCTGCTTTTTTACATGTTCATCTTTCTTCAGTGTGTAATGTTGCTGTTTGAGCATTAAAAAGGTCGGCAAAGCACAAAGTTATTCACTATATCAGTGTCACGGTTTCGGAACTCCCTGAAACGTCTCCATTGTAGTCTTGAGTTTTCTTCCAGGAACGAAAACGTCATCGTTTAAATAATTCCCGCCGAAGGCATATGCAGAGTTAGGCCCTGATCACCCTGAACGCGTTTTTTAAATCGTTTTCTATGGCAGTGCGCGTTCTGCGTGTCCTCGCGTTTTTGGGGAAACGCTTGGTGCGCCTGCAGTTATCCGTTCGAATGAATGGAGAGACGGCTTTCCGTCGTGCTGACGAATGATTACAGTTCTTTGGACACTGCAAAGATGGAGCCCTTTGCTTGTAACGTACTTTTTTTTTTTAAGTTTCTGCTAATATGACAGTTTAACAACAAACCAAAGAGCGCTGGCGCTACACTGACAGGACAGGCAACAATAACCGCATCTCACTGCTCCTTTTTTATAAAATCAACAAAACAGGCAGTGCGGTGCGCCTTGCGTTTTCAGACCTGACAAACGCATTCTGTGTGATCAGAGCCTTAAGGGGGCGGGGCTTGGTTCAGTTCGTTCGTGGTAAGTTGAAACTGGCGGTTATGGTAAGGGGCGGGACATTTCCCAAACAGGCTCGAAGCGTAACACACTGGCCCAGCCGACCAATCAGAGCAAACTCTGCTTTTTGGAAGGAGGGGCTTCATAGAGACAGGAACTAAACAAGTGTTACTGACAGACTGGGAAGAGAGGGGCTGCAAAAATGAAAAATTAGGTATTTTTTTGAACATTCAGGGTGCGTTCACACTTGTCATGTTTGGTTCGATTAAAACGAACCCTGGTGCGATTGCTCGGTTAGTGCGGTTCATATGTGAACGCCGCCATCCGAACCCTGCCATCTCGGTCCGCTTCCAAATGAACTCTGGTGCGGTTCGATTGATATATGAACGCAACACGGACCAAAGACACGTAAACGAACCAAAAACAGGACGTGATGTCAGAAGACGCGACGCTGCGAGTCACTGATTTGACGACGCGGGAAGATCGGTGTATCCAAAATGAGTCGAGGGCAAACGTGGAGCAACGAGGAGGTGAAGTTTCTGGAAATCCTGCTGCTGTTTTAAATGCTTTGAACATTTGATGAGCTCTTCATGATTCTCAGCTGGTAAAAATAAAGCATAAAATGATGGTGTTTAATCCAGAACACAGCGTTGTTTTGAATGTTCGGTAAGCGAGCTCTGTCGCCAAATATACGTCATAAAACTCGACCAATCAGGTCGTGACCGTATCCCTACGCCTTTGGTTCGGTCACTTAAGGTTCGCTGTTAAAAATGCCAGTGTGAACGCTAAGAGGACCAGGACTATATGTTTTGTTTTTGTTTTTTGGTCCGGACCAAAACAAACTACAAGTGTGAACGCAGCCTCAAGAATGAAAACCTGAAACAAAATCAAACAATTATAAAAACCAACAGCAAATGGCACACTACAGAAGACAAACTATCTACAAAACAGCAAGTAGTTCTGGCTGAACTGAATATAGAAGATCGTGGAGAAGAAGATGATGATGAAGAGGAAGTAGAAGCAGACTGACCCACTCCCAGAACCCCTCCATCAGAGCAGTTGGTGACCGTCTCAGGAGGAGGTGGTGAGGGATACAAACACCTGTAACACGGCCCTCCTCTGTAGTTGTACACCGTGAGCTGCAAGAGAAAATGTTTAAAACTCCACATTAACTCAAAAGACATATTGAATCAAATTGCATATATACAAGATTTTTTTTTATATATAAATTAGTACTTTTATTCAGAAAGAATCCATTAAATTGATCAAAGGTGACAGTAAATATTTCAAATAAATCATTTCAAATAAATCATGGGTTTTTTTGTTTAAATATATAGCATATTAATACTAATAATATTATATTTATATATTATTAATTAATATATTATATGTTATATTTTATATATATATTATATATAATACTTATATATTATAATAATATTATATTAATTATTAATAATATTAATAAGTTATTAAACTGCTTTCCACATTGATAATGATAAGATAATGTTTCTTGAGCACTGGAATTATTTCTGAAGCATCATATGGAGTAATTATGCTGAAAATTCAGCTTTGATCACAGGAATAAATTACATTTTAACATAAAATCAAAAAGAAAAAAAAAAAAAATCACAATATTGCTGATTTCACTGTATTCTTCATCAAATAAATGCAGTCTTGGTGAGCATAAAAGACTTTTCAAAAACATTAAAATATCTTCACAAATGTTGAAAGATGTTTGCACTGCAGCTATATATATTTTTATGTTCTAGAAAAGTGGGAAAAAAGTCATACAGTTTATGAACAACATGAGGGTGAATAAATTATAACAGGACTTTCAATTTTGAGATTTCATGTTGGAAGTGTGTCCAAATTCTTGGGATCACTGTAAATAAAAACTTCAAATATCAATGATCATCTCACTGGCTGCAGGTGTGATTCAGATACTGAAAAAGAGCTCACCTGTCCTTCCATTCGTAAAGCACTCGCCGACACTAAAGGCTTGCGGGCGAGAACACAGGCATCGTTCACGAGGTAACGTGTGGGAACGTTGTCCGAACAGTCAGCCACAATGTCATACATGAAGATGCAAAGTCAAGGAGCCAAATAAACGAATTCTGCACTGTACAGAATAGTGGAAAAGCTCAAGATTCATTCGCAATTCACGTGGATACTGTTGAATGAGCTGTATGGCGTTCTCTCTGGAGAGCTGGAGGTGATACGGAACACACTGAACCGTGGAGTTCAACCTGGAAGAGATCACAAGCCGTCAACCCAAGGTCAAGTCAAGTCATCTTTACTTATATAGCGCTTTTTACAATGCAAATTGTGGCAAAGCAGCTTCACATTAATAAGAAAATGGTGTCATTGTGCAGCTTATTCTATATATTATTGATTCATTCCGTTGCAAATATCAGTAGTTATTAGTCTAGTTCATTTCTGTATAGCAGCACTGCAGAAAACAGTGACGTAATCGTCCGGCTCAGCTCAGTTCACATACAACGACACCCATCAAAAACACTGCTGAATATCAAGCAAGTGTCCCCAACTTAAGCCAAAGCCAAAGGACCAAAACTCCAACAAATGGAGAAAAAAACCTTGGGAGAAACCAGGCTTAGTCAGGGGTCAGTTCTCCTCTGGCCAACAGTGAACACTTGTCCGACACTCAGGCAGAGTTACAGGTCAGACGGTACCTGCTGATGGCCTGGGCGGCAGACAGGGCTTTGGGCTGACCTTGAGTCAGTTCTGAATGAAGCACCTGTCGGTGCAGGTTACTCAGCTCCACCACATCATAGTCCAACAGGCCCAAACGCCCTGAAAACACAAACTACATTAAAGGGCTAGAGATTTTTGTCTTTAATTTGATTAAATGGTTCAGTGAGTCTCTATTGCCAGCAAGATAATGAACACTTTCAGATGCCCTGAAAGATACTAAAACATATTTAAGACAGTTCATGAGAGTACAGTGGATCAAGCTTCATTTTATAAAGTGACGAGAATACCTTTTGTGCGCCAAAAAAAAAAACTTTTCAACAATATCTAGGGATGGTCGATTTCAAAACGCTGCTTCATGAAGCTTTACGAATCTTTTGTTTCGAATCAGTGGTTCGGAGCGCCAAAGTCACGTGATTTCAGTGAACGAGTGTGACGAGCAGGGCGGGCGAGAGCCGTGAGGGAATATTTCTCAATATTGTGAGTTTATATCTCATAATTCTGACTTTTCTCAATTATTGTGAGTTTATATCTCATAATTCTGACTTTTCTCAATATTATGAGTTTATATCTCATAATTCTGACTTTTCTCAATATTGTGAGTTTATATCTCATAATTCTGACTTTTCTCAATATTGTGAGTTTATATCTCATAATTCTGACTTTTCTCATATTGTGAGTTTATATCTCATAATTCTGACTTTTCTCAATATTGTGAGTTTATATCATAATTTTAACTTTTCTCAATATTGTGAATTTATATTTCATAATTCTGACTTTTCTCAATATTGTGAGTTTATATCATAATTTTAACTTTTCTCAATATTGTGAGTTTATATCTCATAATTCTGACTTTTCTCAATATTGTGAGTTTATATCTCATAATTCTGACTTTTCTCAATATTGTGAGTTTATATCATAATTTTAACTTTTCTCAATATTGTGAGTTTATATCATAATTTTAACTTTTCTCAATATTGTGAGTTTATTTCTCATAATTCTGACTTTTCTCAATATTGTGAATTTATATTTCATAATTCTGACTTTTCTCAATATTGTGAGTTTATATCATAATTTTAACTTTTCTCAATATTGTGAGTTTATATCATAATTTTAACTTTTCTCAATATTGTGAGTTTATATCTCATAATTCTGACTTTTCTCAATATTGTGAGTTTATATCTCATAATTCTGACTTTTCTCAATATTGTGAGTTTATATCTCATAATTCTGACTTTTCTCAATATTGTCAGTTTATATCTCATAATTCTGACTTTTCTCAATATTGTGAGTTTATATCTCATAATTCTGACTTTTCTTAATATTGTGAGTTTATATCTCATAATTCTGACTTTTCTCAATATTGTGAGTTTATATCATAATTTTGACTTTTCTCAATATTGTGAATTTATATCAAAATTTTGACTTTTCTCAATATTGCGAGTTTATATCATAATTTTGACCCCTATAGTTAGTACTTGTAGTTAATTAATATTACTCAACAAATTAGTTGTACTGCCACAAATAGCCAGGGAGATACATGTAACTGAGGCCGTTTACATTTGGAATTTTGTCGATCGGATTACAAGACACGTGTTTTAATCCATCTCATTTGTCCACTTCTGTCCTGATTTCTTCGAGAGGAGGGTCTAGGGTGGGTAAATGAATGACTTTTTCAGATATTTTGATCTAATATATACAATAGGTCATTTTACATAAAAACGCAAAAGGAGACGACAGAAAAAAACACGGAGCATCAGCTTTAGTTTCTGCTCTGACGGAACGCTGTGAGTGTGTGTTAGAAATCGGGAATGGTGAGAGAACATTGTGCTTGGTACATTTTTCATCTACAAACCAAACTTGGGTTTTTCGTTGACAGTTTAAATCCCGTCTGGCTAAAGCGTCGCATGATGTTTACACGTTCGGTCAGTAGTCGACCACATGAGTGAAAGCAATCCAGTTGAATGCATTTTCAACTACCTCTGGAAGTGGTCAAAAGTGGACAAGCTCAAAACATTAACACCCTCTATTTAGCGTCGTACATTTGTGTTCGGATTGACGAAAATGTTTCTTAATACCAGGAATAAACCAGGTATTACTTATACAGTTAGTAACAGCACTATGTACATATTTAACACATATGGTCACTTTACCTATTCCAGCTGCAGCCAGATACTGCGCAAGAGGACAACCTAAACCTCCACATCCCACAACCAGAACAGACACATTACTTATGGCAACCTGGCCTGTGAAGAAAAGAAAATTGTTTAGATAAAGAAAAGAAAAGAGTTACGTCATAAAGTGTAAAAAGTGTAAATATTTGACCTTTGACACCCAGTTCTGGTAGGAGGAGCTGCCTGCTGTACCTCATGATGTCATCATTGGTCAGCGTTGCGTTTGTTTTCAGGGGTGAAAGATTGGTCACTTTCTCCTGTAACTCCGTTAACAAGTTTCCCTGAAAAAAAGGAGAGAAGCAGGGCACTTTTTTAGCTTTCAGACAAGAAAATGCTCTGCTCTGCGAAGAGTTCATTCTATAACCATGCCATCCTATGACACACAGGTGCCTTTCCATTTTACAAAGATGATTCTGTTATATATATATATATATATATATAAAATAATACTATATATATATATATATATATATATATATATATATATATATATATATATATATATATATATATAGTATTATTGTAAACATGTGTAAACGTGTATCATATATATAATATATTTTACAAATTATATATATATAATTATATATATAATGTATAATATATATATATAATTTATAAAATATAATTATTATATTTATTATTATTATATTAAATATAACATTTATAAACTTGTGTATATATATATATATATATATATATATATTTTAAACATTTATATATGTGTATATATATATATATATATATATATATATATAATATATATATATATATACACATATATAAATGTTTAAAATTATATATATATATATATATATACACAAGTTTATAAATGTTATATTTAATATAATAATAATAATAATATTTTATAAATTATATATATATATTATACATTATATATATAATTATATATATATAATTTGTAAAATATATTATATATATGATTCTGATGTTTTATATGTATATATGTATATATATATAAAATAATGTTATATATATATACACACATATATAAATGTATAAAATGATATATATATACAAGTTTATAATTGTTATATTTAATATAATAATAATAAATATAATAATAAATATTTTTATATTATATATATATATATAAAATTATATATAATTATATATATATAATTTGTAAAATATATTATATATATATGATTCTGATGTTTTTTATATATATATATAAAACAATGTTATATATATACACGCATATATAAATGTATAAAATTATATATATATATATATATATATATATATATATATACACAAGTTTATAAATGTTATATTTAATAAAATAATAAATATAACAATATTTTATAAATATATATATATATTATAAATTATATATAATTATATATATATATATATAATTTATAAAACATATTATATATAATTTATAAAATATTATTATTACGTTTATTCTTATATTAAATATAACATTTATAAACTTATGTGTGTGTGTGTATATATATATATATATATATATATATATATATATATATATATATATATATATATATATACACACATATATAAATTTATATGTCTGTATAAATGTATGTTTGTATGTATATCAATTTATTCCATAGAACAACAACACATATAAGTTGACAATAAATATTTGTTTTTAAGATCATTATATACCCATAACGGTACAGAATCACAGAAAGACTTTGATATCTGAATATTTGCTCAGCAGAATAACAAGCGCAAACCTTTTCCACTTGATGGAGTTTCTTCTTCAAAGCTGCAATCTCTCTCTCTCTCCGACAGCTGCGTCTTCAAGCTTAAAATCGTGTCATCCATCACGAACAGTCAGCTCGATATGAAATTATTGTTTAGAAGCAGTTATTATAACGAGCAATTAGGAGTATAACGTCTAAAAGAACACCACAAACAATCACGCTGCACAAGACTTCGGGTTTCCACGCGTTTTGAGACCACGTGTAGCGCACGTACCACGTGATTACAACAGATACATTTGTAACGGCTTCACATTTATTCTGAAAAGACTATATTGAGTATTAAAGGAATAGAACAATCTGAAACATTGAGGAGCTCGACTAGTAACACAAGAGTTGCAGTTGAACAATAGTTAATGCTCTTTTATTGCTGTATTTTGCGTGTTATACACCGATTATGTGTGAAAATCGCCTGCTAAATGGGCAGCTATATCACAAGATCGTGCACTAATATGCATTTTTGAATTTTCGAAAATAGCATTGTGTGTAATTTTAATGTATAACTTTAATATATACGGCACGTTTCACTGAAATAAACAACAATTGTTTAGAATTCCTTTTACTCCACTTTATAGTTAGACTTATATAACTTTGTCTTTATATTTCATATTTTATGGGTTTGTTTTGTATATAATTTTATGTTTTCTTTGAATATTAATTGCACCCATTAGTACAAAGAAACAACTCAGTATTACATAAACTGTGTCTTTATTTAAGGATAGGAAGTAACCAAACAAGCTGTTTCTTTGGCATAGATTCAATATTGACCACAATAATTGTATTTTCTGTGATTGTGACATTGAAACAACTGTACATTTTTTTTTTGACTGTAAATTCAGTAGAGCTTTTTGGTCGGATATGTATGAGTGGCTTAAAGTTTCTGTTAATGTGAATTCTCAATTTTTTAAAAAAAAAAATTGTTGTTGTGCTCTGTTCTTTTAGATTCTCTTGTATCTTAATACTGCCTTATTTTACTTGTTTCCTTTTGTAAAAAAAAAAAAAAAAAAAAAAAAAACAGCTGTTTCTTTGTGCCGAATCGATCTCATGAATATTAATAAAGCTCGCTGACGTTACTTGGTAAGGCCCCTCCCATTAAGTGGTTAATATTCATGAGCCAAGTCTACAACACGCCAGCTGCGTAGCGCCCATTTGTCTTTCAGCAAATCGATTTGTCGAGCGTCACTGGACGATATGAATATTCATAAGCAAGGCTTTCCCCATAGTGGGATTCGAATCCGTTCTCTCACATGATCCTGGAGTCTGTGGGAGACCGTCGCGCGCTCAGAACGGAGGAGATGGCCGCGCGACGCTGGACCACGAGACTGCTGGCTTTGATTGGCATCCTCGCGACACTGACGAGCTGCGACACTGTTCCGTGGCAGGAGGAAAAGGTATCAGTCTGTACCCAACTGATGTGTAAAATGTTCATTTAAAGAGAGAGTAGAGTAGATCTCTAAACAATGTTGAGTTACTTATTTTTCGTCATGAATAATGAATAAGTCTACATTCAAGTGTTTCTGCATTTAAATGTATCAAAATCTCCTTATGGAATATTTGTCTGTTTAAAATGCATATACGCATTAAGCAGTTTAATGATTTACATTCTGTTTTCGTGCATGAATTCATTCATTTATTTGTTGAATGTCTTCTTTTTAATTTCAAATAGATGCGTGAATCACTTAAACCGGCTGAGGAAAGTCAGGATCATTTGCTTCACAAGCACGTGATCTGGTCACTGGCATCTTTAGACCTCAGTTCATGTTGCTCAGTCTTGTCTCCCATTGGCTTGTTGCTATGGGAACAAGATCCCTATCATTGATTGTTCGAATTCTTTTGAACGAAATCTCTTCTTTCAGTTCTAAACATCAGATTTTTGGGGATATTTATTATCCAAATTTGTATGATGCACCAATACTGATTTCAGCGTATGATCAGATAAGTGAAAAGAGGAACATAATCTTATTTCCCTCACCTTGACACGTAACAAACAAATCTACAATGTATAAAAAGTATATCTGATCATGCCAAGATACATTCAATAAGTGGCTCAAATTCCACACGCAGAATCGATAATCACGTCACAATTGGACTTTGAGACCAAACAAAAGCGAATGTATTTGTCATCAGACGATCAATATCATGTTTAAAGCAGAAGTAGTTTGATTAGGTGTTTCTTTCTATCCATTTCAACATTATTAGTCAAGAAACATATAATCATGATGTGAGAAATACTGTATGAACGTCCTCCAGCTTGCGTCAGAGCCATGTATACTGTAGTTTGAACACATAACTATCCTCGAGGCATATGCAGTGTGCAATTTCTCCTACAAAACAAGACTACACTAGTTTGGTTGCAACATTACCATTAAAAGAGTATAATTATCATATTTTCTCTGATTGTAATCACTGAGTGTGTCGTAAATTGGGTATTTTCTTCCTCAGCTCTGTATATTGAGTAAGAGTAGACTTTTTTAAAGTATGATTCATTATGGGTAAAGAACATCGCAGATTCATTGCACTGAAGATGCCTTAAAGGGTAGTCAGCCCAAAAAAATCTCACATTATTTACTCACCCTCATGTCATGCCAGATGTATATGACTTTTTCTTAAGATGAATACAAATAAAGATTTTTAGAAAAATAATCCATCTCTGTGAGTCCATAAAAAAGCAAGAGAATGGTGACCAAATGTTTATGCTCCAAAAAACACATACAGTCGTGGCCAAAAGTTTTGAGAATTCCATAAATATTAGTTTTCACAAAGTTTAGCTTTTAGATCTTTGTTTCAGTTGTTTCTGTGATGTACTGAAATATAATTACAAGCACTTCATACGTTTCAAAGGCTTTTATCGACAATTACATGACATTTATGCAAAGAGTCGGTATTTGCAGTGTTGGCCGTTCTTTTTCAGGACCTCTGCAATTCGACTGGGCATGCTCTCAATCAACTTCTGGGCCAAATCCTGACGGATAGCAACCCATTCTTTCATAATCACTTCTTGGAGTTTGTCAGAATTAGTGGGTCTTGAGGATTGACCACAAGTTCTCAATGGGATGAAGATCTGGGGAGTTTCCAGGCCATGGACCCAAAATTTCAACGTTCTGGTCCCCGAGCCTCTTAGTTATCACTTTTGCCTTATGGCACGGTGCTCCATTGTGCTGGAAAATGCATTGTTCTTCACCAAACTGTTGTTGGATTGTTGGAAGAAGTTGCTGTTGGAGGGTGTTTTGGTACCATTCTTTATTCATGGCTGTGTTTTTGGGCAGAATTGTGAGTGACACTCCCTTGGATGAGAAGCAACCCCACACATGAATGGTCTCAGGATGCTTTACTGTTGGCATGACACAGGACCGATGGTAGCGCTCACCATTTCTTCTGACAAGCCTTTTTCCAGATGCCCCAAACCATCGGAAAGGGGCTTCGTCGGAGAATATGACTTTGCCCCAGTTCTCAGCAGTCCATTCACGATACTTTCTGCAGAAGATCAATCTGTCCCTGATGTTTTTTTTGGAGAGAAGTGGCTTCTTTGCTGCCCTTCTTGACACCAGGCCATATTCCAAAAGTCTTGCGTGCAGATGCGCTCACACCTGTTGCCATTCCTGAGCAAGCTCTGCATCCCACTGCTGAATCCTCTTTAGGAGACGATCCTGGCACTTGCCGGACTTTCTTGGATGCCCTGAAGCCTTCTTTACAAGAATTGAACCTCTTTCCTTGAAGTTGCTGATGATCCTATAAATTGTTGATTTAGGTGCAATCTTAGTAGCCACAATATCCTTGCCTGTGAAGCCATTTTTATGCAACGCAATGATGGCTGCACGCGTTTCTTTGCAGGTCACCATGGTGAACAATGGAAGAACAATGATTTCAAGCATCAGCCTCCTTTTAACATGTCAAGTCTGCCATTCTGACCCAATCAGCCTGACATAATGATCTCCAGCCTTGTGCTCGTCAACATTCTCACCTGAGTTAACAGGACGATTACTGAAATGATCTCAGCAGGTCCTTTAATGACAGCAATGAAATGCAGTGGAAAGGTTGTTTTGGGATTAAGTTCATTTTCATGGTAAAGAAGGACTATGCAATTCATCTGATCACTCTTCATAACATTCTGGAGTATATGCAAATTGCTATTATAAAAACTTAAGCAGCAACTCTTCCAATTTCCAATATTTATGTCATTCTCAAAACTTTTGGCCATGACTGTAGGTAATAGTGAATGAGGGTTTAGGGGTCTCGCCCCAATTGCAAATGAACTCTGGAATGGTTTGGTTGAGGTGAGAAAGCAATCCGACCCAACGAACCAAGCGGTACCATAATGGCAAAAAGTGTTATATAATGTCTGATTCTGTGGTTGAGCTCATTAGTTATTGCAGCTGAAAACCAACGAGGGCCTCTTCTTCTTAAAATGTTGTGCAGTTGGTCTTCTCCGTGCATTGCAAGAACGCAGTCTCTAACTGCAGTATATAGGCTATATAATGTTACGATTATTGGTGTTTGTCTATATATAAGCCACGAAAAGCTCATGGAGCAAACTTGTCAATCATCCTGATGGGACAGTAAGATATAGAGGACAGTTTTACTTGCATGTGACTTGAATAAACACATTTTGGTACGCTTTGAAATGCTGCCTTGTGAAAGAAGAAAATGCAACATCGTAAAAAAAATGAGTCCCTGTTTCGGAACGAAGCAAACGATCTACAGGTTTGAAAATGACCACATTCTCCCAAATCTATGTCAGTACAGACACCACGAAAATATGGTCTTGGACACGGGCCATATTTCAATGATCTTGGAGCATATGGACTTTCTGTGTTACTGTGATTCAAACTCGACCGTCTTCTAGATACATAAACACATTAACACAGTCACTATTTTAAGACTGCCTTAAGAACCAGCCAGACAAACTAGCAGTTTTGCAGTTTGTCCAAACTTGATTTCAGCACTCTTCTAGGCTCAACCTTTTCTCAGACTCAAATATGCTGGTCTCAACCACAACACTACTCAAAGGTACAAATACACAGAAACCGTGAAACTGGATACACACCACGAGCTCAAGATAGATGAAGATTAATGAGCTGCATTTGCAAAAACCCACTGTGGAATGAATAAAAAATGCATTTCCTTTTCTCTTCAGCTAAAACATGAAGCAACCAAACTGAGCTCCAGTGAACTGAGCAGTGTCATTGCTCATACCGATCTGGACCGAATGTGGCTGAAGGACCTGAAGCCCATGCTTGTTGTGCGGTACCCTGGTTCAAGTGGAAGCCAACAAGTTCAGCAGGTCAGTGTGTGTGTGGTGTGTGTGTATGAAAGCTCGTGTTTAAATGTGTAATCAGTGTCTGAGTTGCTCTCTCTTCAGCATATTAAATCAACCCTCGGCTCGATGAATGCGGGATGGGAAGTGACAGAGGACGCCTTCTATGCTCATACTCCTTATGGCCAACTTCCCTTTACCAACATAATTGCTACTCTCAACCCGGCTGCAAAACGTCAGTTGGTGCTGGCCTGTCACTTTGACTCCAAATACTACCCTCCGCAGTGGGACGGCCGCGAGTTTCTCGGAGCAACGGATTCCGCCGTGCCCTGCTCAATGATTCTGGAACTCGCAAGAGCCCAGGATGATGAACTAAAGACCCTGAAGGTATGGCAATGTACACAGAAACTTGGGATGGGTCACCATGGTTGAACAGCTGACTAGTTTATTAGTAAGGCATATAATGCATATAATTTCTTTTTGCTTATATTTGTTTTTCGTTGTAATATTTTTAGCAGTTGAGCTTTGATGACAGCAAAAAGCTCTGCCACTTGTTTTTATAGTAAATTTTTCTTGGAAAGTTTTATATATCCATCTAGAGGTCTGTGCAGGATGGACTTTTCTCCTGCAAGATTATATTAGAGCTGCAACTAACGATTATATATTTATTTATTTTTCTGTCGACTAATCTAACAATTTTTTGTTAGACTTTCTTCGATTAGTCGGCTACTCTAACGATTATTTTTTCGATTAGTCGACTACTCTAACGATTATTTTCGATTAGTCGACTACTCTAACGATTATTTTTTCGATTAGTCGACTAATCTAACGATTATTTTTCGATTGGTCGACTAATCTAACGATTATTTTCGATTAGTCGACTACTCTAACGATTATTTTTCAATTGGTCGGCTACTCTAACGATGATTTTTCCGATTAGTCGACTAATCTAACGATTATTTTTTCGATTATTCGACTACTCTAACGATAATTTTTTCGATTATTCGACTACTCTAACGATTATTTTTTCGATTAGTCGACTACTCTAACGATTATTTTTCGATTAGTCGGCTACTCTAACGATTATTTTTTCGATTAGTCGACTAATCTAACGATTTTCGATTGGTCGACTAATCTAACGATTATTTTCGATTAGTCGGCTACTCTAACGATTATTTTTTCGATTAGTCGACTAATCTAACGATTATTTTTCGATTGGTCGACTAATCTAACGATTATTTTCGATTAGTCGACTACTCTAACGATTATTTTTCAATTGGTCGGCTACTCTAACGATGATTTTTCCGATTAGTCGACTAATCTAACGATTATTTTTTCGATTATTCGACTACTCTAACGATAATTTTTTCGATTATTCGACTACTCTAACGATTATTTTCGATTAGTCGGCTAATCTAACGATTATTTTCGATTAGTCGACTACTC
This sequence comes from Opsariichthys bidens, assembly GCA_037194245.1. Classification (NCBI taxonomy): domain Eukaryota; kingdom Metazoa; phylum Chordata; class Actinopteri; order Cypriniformes; family Xenocyprididae; genus Opsariichthys; species Opsariichthys bidens. The sequence continues at coordinate 4,163,539 of CM074314.1, forward strand.
TTAACGATTATTTTTTCGATTGGTCGACTAATCTAACGATTATTTTCGATTAGTCGACTACTCTAACGATTATTTTTCGATTGGTCATCTAATCTAACGATTATTTTCGATTAGTCGACTACTCTAACGATTATTTTTCCGATTAGCCGCCTACTCTAACGATTATTTTCGATTAGCCGACTAATCTAACGATTATTTTCGATTAGTCGACTACTCTAACGATTATTTTTCCGATTATTCGACTACTCTAACGATTATTTTCGATTAGTCGACTACTCTAATGATTATTTTTCCGATTAGCCGCCTACTCTAACGATTATTTTCGATTAGCCGACTAATCTAACGATTATTTTCGATTAGCCGACTAATCTAACGATTATTTTCGATTAGTCGACTACTCTAACGATTATTTTTCCGATTAGCCGCCTACTCTAACGATTATTTTCGATTAGCCGACTAATCTAACGATTATTTTCGATTAGTCGACTACTCTAACGATTATTTTTCCGATTATTCGACTACTCTAACGATTATTTTCGATTAGTCGACTACTCTAATGATTATTTGTCCGATTAGCCGCCTACTCTAACGATTATTTTTCGATTGGTCGACTAATCTAACGATTATTTTCGATTAGTCGACTAATCTAACAATTATTTTTTATTACGTTTTTTTAATTAATCTAGTGATCTTTTTTTTTACGTAAGAAGTTAGAACTAATTTAGCAGTTCATTGAGGTGTAGAAACACTGGGACACGCCATTATGTAATAATACGATTTTGTGTTCGTCCAGTGGAAGACATTTGAACTTTAACATGTGTCAAAGACTTTCTCTACAGTCTTAAAGGAACCATGATTCCACGCTCAAACTTGGCGTCATCAAGCTACTGCTTAGTTTTGCAACAGACTTTTAAAAATAGTGGTTGACATAAAATGCTGCATGAACTCAACCAATCAGCATGTTTAACTTCATTTAGACCCTGGTCCCTGCAACACACCGAAAACCACCCCAAAGTCCCTAGTTCCTAGTGAAAGTTCCTGCGGTGGAAACAGCCTAAGATGATTTTTCAGACTCGGTCAGGGTAGATCCGGATACCGCTTCAGATCTCCAGTTACAGACTTCTGCGTGCTCTTATTATAAGATAATTATATTTTGTGGGAGCCTACGAGTCATTTTTTTTCTCCCACTTCCCGCAAACATATCAGGATCTTCCCTGTTCAAAACTTTTCCTGCGGCACACTCTGTTATGTCAGGTCCCATAGGATTGCAGAAAGTACTGCCACTACAAACATAACCATGAGCATTGAAATGAAAGAGATTGTGATAAATAAAGTACGGATGCTCATTGGAAATACAACGTGAAATACAATTCAAAAATGTGCCAATTAGGAGTGTAACGGTACATGTATTCGTCCCGAACCGTATTGTATGGACTTCACAGTTCGGTTCATGCCATTAAACGATGAATAAAGTCAGTCACAGGCGATCCACACTCCAGTCAAGAAGGGGCCATGTGCGGTAATGCAACACTAATTGCTAACAAGCGCTCTATATGCTCGAATGCGTCTTTCTGTGCTCATGTATAAAGGAGAATACTTTGAAATGCTCGCCCTCTCAAAAGCGTAAAGCAGAAAATTAAGTATAGGAGCTTTGGGCTTTGAATGTTTAAATATAGTTTAAGTAGAGCAAATTTTAACACTGCTAATGCATGAGTTTTATTTTTTATTATTCTGTTTATTTTGTACTGAGATACTTTTCAGGTTCATAGCTGATTGTAAATACCTTTTGTTTTTTATCAGCCCTATAACAACAATATGACATGCAGGAAAAAAATAGTAGGCTAAATCATGCACACGATTTACTAAATCGATTTATGCGCACAAATTAGTAAATCATTAAGCTGTACTGAACCAACTACCTCAGCGGGGACTAAATGCCGCTAGGTGGAACAAACTGTGATTTGCACAACTGTCTGTTCAAAATAAATGAAAATGTTGCTTTTTCTGGTAACACTTTAGTTTAGGGCCTTTAGTTTGAATCTACTGCGAAATACAGGGGCTTGTTAAAACTTGAGATTTTACTGGGACGGCATGTTCTGTATTTATTACAGTTCGTTCATTTATTTTTCCTTCTTCTTTTATTTAAAAAGCATTGTGTACGGCACGAATAGGGAAAGCTCCCTTAAATTGAGTTATTGATACCAGACAGACTTCACGGAGGCGATTGACATTTCACAACTGGTGCTTTATTCTCCTCGAAACTCCCGTCACAAATGTTATGCCATCCACAGCATTACTTAATAAAGAAATTAACTTTAAAAAAACAGAAATAACCCGTATACGGTGCTCGAGTTGGAATATGAGAGAAGAATATGTTCAGCCTCCTCCCTCCGAAGCTCCGAAGCTTAAAAAATGGAATTCGGACCAGCCCTAATTAGCTAATTAGTTCTTATAAAGCAGATATTAATCCCTTATTCTACATGACCATATTCTACGTCCCTTAAGCCTACCCCAAACCTAAACGTCACACTTTAATAAGCATTAATTGGGGGTTTATTGAGGCCAAAGTTAGTTAATAGTGAGAATTGGACCCTAAAACTAAAGTGTGACCATTTTTCCTATTGTACCAAAATCGTACCAACCCCGAAACCGAGGTGACTTCTGTGTACAGTCACACCCTCTAGTGGCTGTACATGCAATTCACATCTGAAATGTTAGTTAATGTTTGCATCCCATTACCAGCTCCATATGTAGTAAACTTGCTCTGCAGCTCACCTGGTACAATGATACGGAGCGCTCCGGTACGAGTCCAACCAAAAATGGCATTGTTGCTTCAGCATCTGCATTTTTATCTCAGATTTGACTCTATCGGTTCGGTTTAGGGCAGGGTTTTTATGTCACCAGACATGTCCGAACTTCTGCGATAGGGTCTTCTGTTGCTTGGATGGTTGCTAAGTTGTCCCCTAAGGGGGAAGCTTAGCTTTATTTTGTACCAAATAATTTAGTTCCGTATTTCATTTTCATTCATGCCTTTATCCAAGTGCTCAAGGGCACTTTAGTCATGGTATTGAAGGTGGAGAGAGTGCTGTTCATTCACAATCCCCACCTTCAATTCCTGCCGGCGTGGGAATCGAACCAACAACCTTCAGATTACAAGCCCGACTCCCTCACCACTAGGCCACGACTACCCCGTATCAATTTGAGTGGATTGATTATGAATGTACATATTAAATGATATTATTATTTTTCCTCGCAGGACTCTGGGTCAGATCTGTCTCTGCAGTTATTCTTCTTTGATGGAGAGGAGGCTCTGTATCAGTGGACCTCTGAGGACTCTCTGTACGGATCTCGTCATCTAGCCCAGAAAATGGCAACAGCAGCACATCCTCCGGAAGCCACCAACACCACCCAGCTCGACAGCATTGTACAGTTATGATTAATACATAAAAATAGTTGACATACAGCCAAACTTTGGATTACACAATTAGATATTTTGATACATTTGTGCTATCTGCAGATATTTAAATTTAGATGGCATATGTACACCATTCACCATCATTCAAGTCCTGAATTATATATATGTAAATGGACAATCATATATTGTGACTGTATGGCTAAAATATTAATGCAAGCAAACAACAAAGTCCTTCATTCATTCAATTTCCCCCCCAGGATCTGTTTGTTCTGCTGGACTTGATTGGAAGTCCTAATCCTCGCTTCGGTAATCAGTTCTCTAGTACGACCCGATGGCTTTCCAGACTACAAAATATTGGTTAGTAATTAGTTTTCTTGTGTCACATCTTTTCTCCCTCTGTTTTCTCTTTTTCCTCGGAGAAATTAGTGGATAACAATGAGTCTAAACAAATGTCGTGCGAAAAATAATTGACGGAAATACTTGAATGGTTCGTATATGGGAGTCAGTGAATCATTCGCTCATTTGATTTTTTACCAAAAACGCTGATTTCGTTTTACTTCATTCGGGACTTTTTCATTAGCCGACCCATGTGAAAGAAAAGTACACTAGCCTACTTTTAAAAGAGTACTTATTACGGGCAAATATACTACGTGCCAGTTGAACTTAATGTTTACATATATTTGCAATTTAATGAAAATGTATTATAGTTTAAATTTATATTAAATCCACCTGTTATGTGTAATTTCACAATGACTTTTATTGTTTTAGTTGGAGGGTACTGCTGATGTACTGAACAACATTTTTGCCATTTTTATTAATATTTGTTATATTTGTAATTACACATTTGTAAAGATGAAGTTGTTTGGTACATTTAAAATATATTTAAATAAAATAAATATAATATTTAATAACATTAATTAAAATTATAATCAACTACTACTATAGTAGCCACGTATGGCTGTAGTTAAATAGCGCACAAAGACAAATAGATCGAAAGGAAACAGATTTTAATAGCGTAATCCACAGATGAGAATCACAACCACGACACAGAACTGAGCAAACTAAGGGTTTAAGAACATTAACTTAACAAACAACTCCTGGGAAACTCATTCAGTGACTAGGGGAACAGATAAAGACAAGCAGGAACAATGAGGCAAGGGAAAGACAGTGAGGACGGAATCAAAACTCAGAAGTAAACTAGACAGTGCATAACACGGACTTATCAAAAATAAGTGTACATTTATGAAGCACAATTAAACATAATGATTTAAAATATACTTTATTTGCACTTAAGTGGCTTTTTATTCCAGTAATATTTTATAGTACACACAATGAAGCACACTTCTTTCTAACAAGTGGAGCAAAAATATTCTGTAACTGATTATATCATATTTAAAATCTCAGAATGAATTTCCCTTAATAATAGGGATTTATCTCTATAAATGGAGAATCACTCCTCCCACGTAACTGGTGCTTTTCCATCTACACCACTAGGTGTCAGTATAATCAAAGATGACTGCCATATTAACAAGCACAACATCAACAAAAACACTGCTGTATGCACCATTAACCTGTATAAAATATTAAATGAAATATTCCAAATGAACTGATATTGACAGGAAATCTCTGTTTTCTGTTTTCTAGAGCGTCGGCTGCATGCGCTCGGTCACCTACAGAATCACCCCAATGAGGTTCAGTACTTCTGGCCTGGCCTGCATGTGGGTCTAATTCTGGATGACCACATACCATTTCTCAACCAAGGTAAAATACTTCCTGAGATTAATATGAATGTTCATATAAAAAAGCATTTACATTTTTTCCTTATGTATTTATTTATCTGGATCATATGGAAGCCCGTTCCCGCCACTGTTGAGAAAAAAAATATTCCGTAAGTCGTAATAATGAGAAACTTTCTCATAATAATGACTTAGTATCTCATAATAATGACTTAACATCTCATAATAATGACTTAACATCTCATAATAATGACTTAGTATCTCATAATAATGACTTAGTATCTCATAATAATGACTTAGTGTCTCATAATAATGACTTAATATCTCATAATAATGACTTAGTATCTCATAATAATGACTTAGTATCTCATAATAATGACTTAGTGTCTCATAATAATGACTTAATATCTCATAATAATGACTTAGTATCTCATAATAATGACTTAGTGTCTCATAATAATGACTTAGTATCTCATAATAATGACTTAGTATCTCATAATAATGACTTAGTATCTCATAATAATGACTTAGTGTCTCATAATAATGACTTAGTATCTCATAATAATGACTTAGTATCTCATAATAATGACTTAACATCTCATAATAATGACTTAACATCTCATAATAATGACTTAACATCTCATAATAATGACTTAGTGTCTCATAATAATGACTTAGTGTCTCATAATAATGACTTAGTATCTCATAATAATGACTTAGTGTCTCATAATAATGACTTAGTGTCTCATAATAATGACTTAACGTCTCATAATAATGACTTAGTATCTCATAATAATGACTTAGTATCTCATAATAATGACTTAACATCTCATAATAATGACTTAACATCTCATAATAATGACTTAACGTCTCATAATAATGACTTAACGTCTCATAATAATGACTTAGTATCTCATAATAATGACTTAGTATCTCATAATAATGACTTAACATCTCATAATAATGACTTAGTATCTCATAATAATGACTTAACATCTCATAATAATGACTTAACATCTCATAATAATGACTTAACATCTCATAATAATGACTTAACATCTCATAATAATGACTTAACATCTCATAATAATGACTTAACGTCTCATAATAATGACTTAACATCTCATAATAATGACTTAGTATCTCATAATAATGACTTAACGTCTCATAATAATGACTTAACATCTCATAATAATGACTTAGTATCTCATAATAATGACTTAACGTCTCATAATAATGACTTAGTATCTCATAATAATGACTTAGTATCTCATAATAATGACTTAACGTCTCATAATAATGACTTAACATCTCATAATAATGACTTAGTATATTTAACTTAAAAAAAATAAATTGAAAACAATTAAAAAAATAAAAAAGTTTTTTATTAAGTTAAAGATATTAAGTCATTATTGTGAGAAAGTTTCACGGAATATTTTTTTTCTCAACAGTGGCGGGAACGGGCTTCCATAGGGATCAACATATTTTTTGATCCTGGAATTTCTGTCTGAAAATTGAACACTTTCCCTAACCCTACCCTTAACTCATCCCAAAAATAAGAGATAAATGATAATAACACTCATGTTGAAGCACCTAACCCTGGTTGTAAGCTTAAACTTGACATAAAGTGTAAACTTGTCCCTCAAATCTGATTGGTTGATTGGAATGTACATCTTTGTTGATCCTGGAACATTTCATACTTGGGAAAGTCACGTTCACCGTTTCTCTGCCCTCGCAGGGGTCCGGATTCTTCATCTCATTTCGACTCCTTTCCCTGCGGTGTGGCACACTTTTGATGACAACGAGGATAACCTGGATCGTACCTCCATCGGCAATCTCAACAAGATCCTGCAGGTCTTTGTTCTTGAGTACCTCAACAAGAAAAGTGAAAGCTCCTAATATTCCCAAACCTGACCATCAGACCCCAATGCCATTTCTCATACTCGTGTTTTTTGACACAATCTTGTCACATGATCAATTGGGGCTGCACATGTCTTTGGACTGTTGAAATTCAGAAGACATTTAAGTGATTCAGAATCGGTACTCGTATACAGGGTTCAATATATCGTATTTTTGCTGGTCATATGCATGTATAATAGAGTTTATAGTAGCCTTATACTGTGTAGCCTTTTTGACTTTAAATGTAAATTGTTTATCAAACATGTAAAGAATCACAATGTTTCATGATGCCTGTGTGATTCTGCGAGCTGCTACTATTGTCGATGTGTTCCTCTCTGTCCGGTGAGGTCTGGAATTTTACTTTAAACATGTATCCATTTTAAATAGCTGATTATAATGCGAAACAGCTAATAAACAGTTTATAAAGCAGTGGTAAAACCATTCTTGGCTTCTGAGTGTTCATTCATAGCTTTAGTTTCCTTACGGTGAAGAATTGTGTAATTCATTAAAGCTTTTATTATTTTTTTCACCCCCTAAAACTGTATATATTACTGAACATTATTAAGCCTCATAGAGAAAAAAGTCTCGATCTCGAAAAGCAAAGAGTTTTTTGGGGGGAATTTGTGGATTAGATTGAAGCTGAAATGATATGGAAAAACTTAAGTTTAATTTTGAAAAATAAAAGTAAATTAAACTGGAATGTTATTATATTTTAAAAAAAATAATAATAATATTACGACAAAAGCACATAAAATCATATAAAATTAAATTACGATGAAATCTCAAAATATAAAAATAAGCTAATTCAAAAAAAAATGTTATTAATAGACTTCGAGCATACAAATAAAAGGTTTCTGTTTTTAGTACAGGACTGATTGTAATTATTTTCAGTGTTTTAGTGGCTCATTTAGAAGGAAGTGCGAGTCCACATCTGAAAACGTCTATAGGCAGGAAGCTCTTAACGTCTATGTTTGTCTATAAACTGTAGCGTAGACTGGTTTCATCCCCACTGGAACTGGGTGTTCCCAACATAAGAAGGTACAGACCACATGATCATGATGCTGCCATGAATTCCAGTGTCAAAAGTCCCCTGATTTATTGCGGCCTCACATAGTAATATGGGTTTTCATGCGCTGGGTGTAGTTATGGCATTCATTTCCAAAATGTAGTCACTGCAGTGTGGTACAACTAAACATTTTCTTGGGTAGTACCACAAAATATATTCATATTTTGAAATAGCTTTTTTCATTTTCATTTTAATTATGTTTTAGTAATGTTTATGAGCTTTTAGGTTTTTTTTTATTTTTTATATTAGCTTTCATTTATTTTTAATACTTTATTTTAGTTTTAGTATTTTTATTACTGCAGCTTAAATGTATTTTATCACAGTTATTTCAGTTTATTTCAGTTAACAAAAAGCAATGTTTTTAGTTTATCGACTATCGGTGAGACGGCTTTATCTGCACTTTAATAAGGCAATTACAACATCATGAGTAAAGCGACATTTGATGGGATGAAACGTATGCCATCGTAGGAGTATTCATTACAGTTCACATGATACAATCAGTAAATCAGTGAACAGCTCAAAGGCTTTGAATACTTAAACCACACTGAAAATATAGCCTATGTATTTCACTGCATTAAATAGCGACATATAAAACTAGGGGTTATCTGAAAACAATAGACCCAGTTTGATTGACAGGTGATCTGACCAATCATATCCGCTATTTTGTCCGACAAAGCAGTCAGGGGAGTTGGTGAATTTGAACTTGAAAAATTATGTGTCCTCACGTCTTTCCGCACTTGAAACAACATTCCTTCTGATGTTCATTCATGTTTATTTGATGCTATAAATGAACTAGTATGAAGAGATGATCGCTTCACGAGCGATCTGTCCCGACACATTAAAGAGCCTCTGAGAGCCACTGTTTTGCCAATGAGATTGGAGCGATTTCACACATGCTTCAGACGTAAGTCACGCAGGAGCGTTCCCTTCTTAGGCCACTCCCATTTTATAGTTCTAAAAACGCGAGGCGCACCGCACTATTCTTTTTTTGTTGATTGCAACCACTGAATCAGCTGTCCGTCAGTGTAGCGCCAGCGCTCTTTGGTTCGCTGCTAAACTGTCATATTATCAGAAACTTTAAAAAAGAAGTTGAAAAAAAAGCGACTCTGAGCCCGTCTTTCCGCGCTTGAATCAACATTCCTTCTGATGTTCATTCATGTTTATTTGATGCTATAAATGAACTAGTATGAAGAGATGAACGCTTCACGAGCGATCTGTCCCGACACATTAAAGAGCCTCTGAGAGCCACTGTTTTGCCAATGAGATTGGAGCGATTTCACACATGCTTCAGACGTAAGTCACGCAGGAGCGTTCCCTTCTTAGGCCACTCCCATTTTATAGTTCTAAAAACGCACTATTCTTTTTTTGTCGATTGCAACCACTGAATCAGCTGTCCCGTCAGCTCTTTGGTTCGCTGCTAAACTGTCATATTATCAGAAACGTTAAAAAAGAAGTTGAAAAAAAGCGAATGAAGAGATGATCGCTACAGCGATCTGTCACGACACACTAAAGACACACTTTACGCTATTTATCGTTTAAACTTATTTAAAAAAAAATCACAATATTTGAAAAATGAAACCGTTTCATATGTCTATCGACGTCCTCTTTGCTCCGCGATGAATTTCTCACTGCATGAGAACATGGTGTGTGGCGTGAGAGCACGTGATCAACAGTAACTAAAGGGGGCGGGTCTTTGGGGGTCAATTCTATCTAAAGAGTCCAAAATTTGAATAAGTTCGGTCCTTTACAAAGGAATCTCCCAAATAAATTCCTTCGTTCGGATCACTGAAACAATGACTCATGCGTTCCTAACGTATCATCTATATAAGAGCAGACACAAATAGCAGCAGATCTCCTCGCTGCTGCTCCTCCTTCGTGCGGCTGAGGGGAGGATCACCCACCGAAATCTGATCCATGTGCTTCCTCGTGAGTTTATCCCGATCGCTCAGTCCATGTGAGAGAATCGGCTGCTTCAAATGGAGATATCTCGCCTGGATTTCTAGAGGACAGACTGAGAGAATGAGCTCATTTCACAGTGCCGACCACACACTGCTCCTTCACTATTAATCTCCAGAGAAGGACTGGACTCACATTTTACATCAATGGATCCAGTAACGAGGTGGACACCAAAACAGGTTGTTGACTGGATGAGAGGTGAGTTCAATATTTGTATTTCCTGCATAATGTGCATGCGGGTCCTTTCATTTGAAATAGAAATGGTGTCTCTGTCTAGAAAGCCAGTGTAAGAATCCAGGACGTGTGCTTTGTTTACCTGTACTTTCGACGAAACCGAGATTAGTGTGTCTGCAACGCTCGAGCTCCAACAACAAACTCGCGTGCTTAAAAAAAACTCACGGTTCTATATAAACAATGCGATACATTTATGCAAATAACAGCGCGGCGCGTTTTCATTGTTATGCGGGAATATGTTACTCCCACAGTTCTTATTATTGTTTTAGACAGATTTATCATCCAGAAGATAATTATACCCTGCCATTTGTGTTCATGATTGGCACATAAAAGCCCGTTTTTCAATGGTTGTGAATTAAAAGTGAATGCCAGTCATGTGTAAACAGGAAAGATTAGTGTAATAATACTATTGATAATGTAAGATTGGGCCACCTGTCCTTGCATGAATTGGAGTATTAAGGTTATTTATTTTTATTATTATTATAAATTGTGTCTGTTAAAGTCAATTTTGGAATCTGTGTGGACAGTTGTGACATTGCACTGCACCTCCATGAAATAAAAAACATTAAAATATGTAAGTATATCATGGTAAATAATAATTTGTAATCTTTATTTTCATGTAATTTTGAGAGAAAAATATGCTAATTATGTTTTGGTGGCAATCTTATTTTTTGTATGTTGTTTTCATACTTTTCGTTTTTGTACCAATCAAATTGCACATACATAATTACCAACTCGTACGAATTTTCTCACGAGATCCGGTTGGAAATATGGAAACGTAGCCAATATCGCCAGCCGTCCCAAATTTTAAACAATCATGTAATAATTATTATTTTGTTGAATTCAAATTCAAATCGGGTGGCATTATATTAGTGGGTTTCAAAGGTTGAAACATGCTCTAGATATGATTCATAGTGGGGAAAATGTAATTCAGTACAATTTTAAGCACATTTCTCGAATTTTACTGGGCACCTACGGCTCGGTAATAAAGTTTTTGACTCTCAAGCTACTTAAAAAACAATCCATTGACGTTATTAATTCGAGGGACACAAGTTAACGTGTCCTTTAACTGACGGGACACTATTGACTCAGTAGGATATCCTGGAGTTATAACTTGCTTAAGGGCACGGTGGTGACAGTTGATGGATCAACCGTTGCAGGGATCGAACCAACGACTTTTCGATGTTTAGATTAGACTTCCATGCTGCATGACTCTAAATGAAATTTAAACAGACTTTGAACACACACAACGCTATGTAAACTGTACATAGTTGTTCTCCGTTGAATGAAATACCCGAAGGCTTTCTCAGCCATGCTTTGTTTATTAATTATTGATTTCTTTGTGCTCCCAAGAGTCATTAAATACATTTTTTTCTAGGGAAAAGTAGCCTACCTGCCAGGTGTGCATTTTTGCCAAGATGCATTATTCGCCTCGTGTTGCGCCAAAATTAGCTGCACATCTATAACACATTTATTTATTGCATATAACAGGCAAGTTGAATGCCAGGTTTTTAAAACTTTTACTGGTTTGGAGTACATTCATGGAATGCTCTGCAGAAACTGCAGTGAATAATTTCACACTTACGAATTGAGTTTCATTCCTCCCCTTCTACTCCCACACTTGTTGAGGGACAGCTGCGTGACTTACATTCTTTTTCAAATCTTCAGAAGCATCCAAAACAAGAATGCAAATGTAACAAAGTAGTGCACTCTTCATGAGAACTATATTCATTTGTGAGGAACGGAGCTGTAAACTTTACCAGTCCGACCAAAAGTCGTTATTTTTGTTTACTTTTTGCGCACAAAAAGTGTTCTCGTCACTTCGTAACATTAAGGTTGAACCACTGCAGTCGCGTCGACTGCTTCAACCATGCCTTTAGTACCTTGAAAGTGTTGATTATGTAGTAGTAAATATCTTAATTTGTGTTGTGAAGATGAACGAAGGGTGTAGAACGACATGAGCGTGAGGAATTAATGATTGAATTTTCATCTTTGGGTGAATTAACCCTTTAAGCCTTCATCAACCTGGGCATGGTTGAATATTTTCTGTGCTGTAAGTATGATTAATTACCTACATGTTAAACATGTTAACTTCAACAGCACACCTCTCTTCAGTGACTGTTTCAAGTACTGATCTGCAAGCTATTGAATCTGTAATGTTGCACCAGTGATGAGGAACCACCGAACCAACACGTGTACCTTTTCCATAGGTTCCGTTAATTATATTAATGCTTTAATCCAGTGGTTTCCACAACACCATATGTCAACCCTTAGATCTTGATATCGCCATATGGCGTCTTCATGAGATTCTCGTAAATATTTAATGGAGACTCTGTTGAAGTTTAAATGGAAGAGGTGCCTGGTATTTCCTGTTCTCTTCTTTAATTTTACGGGACTGCATTTTTGGAGCGTGCGGCGTGGAATCGTCCTGTTTTTCTTAAAGACGATGCCGAGTCGCAATGCAAAATTGTCCGCCGTTGATCTTTTCTGAGACACTCTGCGTTCCCACAAAAGACCTTTGATCCCGCTTTGACGATCCGTTGATGTTTGCATGAATCCATGCAAACTGAGGTGACGAGGCGTGATCCTGCTGGCTTTTGCATTCAGAACTGAGCAACCCAATGCAAATCTCCCAGATCACGGTAGCTTAGTAGTGCCAGAATAAGAGCAGTGATCTCTACAAACACGTAGCTTAACGCAACGTGGGAAATGCAACCTCAGGTAGCACATCACACACAGTTCACTGCCCCTCCATGAGCGCCCAGCCAGGCAGAAAGTTGGACGGGACACTGTGGGCCTATTGCTGCAAAAAGCCTAATCCTCAGGAACAAATGGAATGCCTATTAAACACACAAGTTCACCAATGAAAGGCATTGAAATAAGCTCTGGGCAAAGTTATGTTCTTGTTAAGAGAATCCCTTTATTATGTGGAAACTAGGTGTTCATTTAAATCTCATACTAGGGTTATCATATATAAGTAAATTCTACCAAAACTTTGATTCCATATGAAGAGACAAAGTTGGTTTGCATAAAAAAAGCGATCAATGCACTATTGAAATGGTGAAAGAAGCTCGACCCCACTTGCTTGACTTAATCGACCCTTCGCAAAGACCCGCCCCCTTTAGTTACTGTTGCTATGTCCGACAAGCCACGCCCTCTCACGCCACACATCATGTTTTTCACGCAGTGAAAAATACATCGCGGAGGACACTGACAACACGTCGACAGACAAGACACAGCTGGTTACTTTTGGTATGAAACAAAGTTCCATATTTAAAATATTGTAATTTTTAAAAAAAGTTTAATCAATAAATAGCGTTTAGTGTCTCTTTAATGTGTCGTGAACGATCATCTCTGAAACATGAATGAACATCAGAAGGAATGTTGTTTCAAGCGCGGAAAGACGCGAGCACACACTATTATTATTCAATATGTTGATGATGATGCAAAGGAGAGAGAGAGTTTATGGATAATATTTTAATGTGCTCTGTTTTTTTGTTAGTTCACCCAAAAATGAAATTTTTGTCATTAATTAATTCCTCGCCCTCATGTCGTTCCACACCCTTAAGACCTTTTTTCATCTTCAGAACACAAATGAAGATATTTTTGATGAAAGCCGATGGTTCAGTGAGGCCTCTATTGACAGCAAGGTAATTTAGATGTCTAGAAAGCTACTAAAACATTTAAAACAGTTCATGCGAGTACAGTGGTTCAACTTTCAACCTGAGCGAAGTTCTTAAGGGTGTAGAACGACATGAATTAATGACAGAAATCTCCTTTTTGGGTGAACTAACCCTTTACATTTACATTTAGTCATTTAGCAGACGCTTTTATCCAAAGCGACTTACAAGTGAGGAAAACAAACAAGCGATTCTTCATGAATTGGCAAATAACACAGGAAGTGCTCACAATACAAGTTTCACACATTGCTCAGTACCATAAGCTAGAGTAGGAAGGGAAAAGGGGACTCTCTTTTATGAGCGAAGTACAATAAAAATGTATAAAATTCGTAAGTAAAGTTTTGGCTATCGTTCGGATGGGGTTCTGTACAATTACAATTTATCATAACCTTAGTTAAACTAAACTATACCTGTTCTCTTTCCATGCTGCATATATTCTCTGGATGTGTAGACATCATTGTCCAACTCCGGTTCAAACAGAACATGGTTACTGACAGTTTCTGACATTTTCAGTGCGTGAGATTGCCCTGTTTTGTTGCCGGATCGTGAGCTCTTGAAGCTCCGTCATTTTCTTGAAAGTGGGCTGGGAGCAGCAGCTCATTTGCATTTAAAGGGACACACACAAAATCTGCGTGTTTTTGTTCCCCACCAAATAGTGTTTTATTTTATATATATATATATGCATAAAACAAGAACCAATACGGGTTGATCTTGCATTTCTAAAGTTGCAAAGAGCTGCACAGTGTCAGTTCTTCTTTAAGAGGAGTTTACATGTGCACGACAACATGTGCAGTGACAGCATGTTGATATGCAAGAGCTCTGCAATTCTGCTCTCCAGTCAAGTCACATCATGTTTATTTTTTATAGCATGTAATACAAGAGATTGCTTTAAACTGCCACTATTATGCCTTTTCCGATATCACCTTCCTTTCAGTGTGTAATGTAGTTGTCTGTGAATGTAAACAATCTGCAGAGCTGTGAAGTCGAAAGTGCACGATGAATAAAGTTACTGTCTCTCAAAAGAGAGAATTGACTCTGAACAGCCTAAACGAATCACATTTGCCTAATGCCCACCTATGGACTTTATTGGCTGGCCACGAACAATGTCTACTTTGGGCCTCTCCTCAAACGCTGGAGCTGGTTCATGTTGTATACATGTCGAGAAGACACTGTTTTCTGCTCTGCAAAAGCAAATTCTCTTTGTAAACACTGCCAAAGGATGAGGATGTGAAGAGTCAGTGGTTAAAATGACCACAACAGTACAACCTTTTCATGATTGCTTCTCAAATCTCTGCGAGGTCTTAATGGAATTTACTAAATGTCATTAAAGATGGGACAGAACATATATATATGTGTATAAATGTTGGCCCATATTGATAAGATAGCATCTTGCAGTTGATGGAG
This sequence comes from Opsariichthys bidens, assembly GCA_037194245.1. Taxonomy (NCBI): domain Eukaryota; kingdom Metazoa; phylum Chordata; class Actinopteri; order Cypriniformes; family Xenocyprididae; genus Opsariichthys; species Opsariichthys bidens. Next base: position 4,178,929 of record CM074314.1, read on the forward strand.
ATTTGTGGGATGCACATCCAGGGCACGAAGCTCCCGTTCCACCACATCCCAAAGATGCTCTATTGGGTTGAGATCTGGTGACTGTGGGGCCATTTTAGTTCAGTGAACTCATTGTCATGTTCAAGAAACCGATTTGAAATGATTCGAGCTTTGTGACATGGTGCATTATCCTGCTGGAAGTAGATCAGAGGATGGGTACATGGTGGTCATGAAGGGATGGACATGGTCAGAAACAATGCTCAGGTAGGACGTGGCATTTAAACGATGCCCAATTGTCACTAAGGGCCTAAATTGTGCTAAGACAATACCCCCACACCATTACACCACCACCACCAGCCTGCACAGTGGAAACAAGGCATGATGGATCCATGTTCTCATTCTGTTTACGCCAAATTCTGACTCTACCATCTGAATGTCTCAACAGAAATCGAGACTCATCAGACCAGGCAACATTTTTCAAGTCTTCAGCTGTCTAATTTTGGTGAGCTCGTGCAAATTGTAGCCTCTTTTTCCTATTTGTAGTGGAGATGAGTGGTACTCGGTGGGGTCTTCTGCTGTTGTAGCACATCCGCCTCAAGGTTGTGCGTGTTGTGGCTTCACAAATGCTTTGCTGCAGACCTCGGTTGTAACGAGTGGTTATTTCAGTCAAAGTTGCTCTTCTATCAGCTTGAATCAGTCGGCCCGTTCTCCTCTGACCTCTAGCATCAACAAGGCATTTTCTCCCACAGGACTGCCGCATACTGGATGTTTTTCCCTTTTCACACCGTTCTTTGTAAACCCTAGAAATGGTTGTGCATGAAAATCCCAGTAACTGAGCAGATTATGAAATACTCAGACCGTCCCATCTGGCACCACCAACCATGCCACGCTCAGAATCGCTTAAATCACCTTTCTTTCCCATTCTGACATTCAGTTTGGATGAGATAGTCTTGACCAGGACCACACCCCTAAATGCATTGAAGCAACTGCCATGTGATTGGTTGATTACACAATTGCATTAATGAGAAATTGAACAGGTGTTCCTAATAATCCTTTAGGTGAGTGTATATATTCTACTTTGTGTGTACTAGTTTTGTGTTTTATATTGTGTAAGTCTCCGGATAACGGGCTGACTCACTGCCCGCCCACGCGCTCTTCTGATTGGTTGTGATTCTTATAGTCGTGTCGCGTCTGGTGTGAACAGACACATTTTTTTGACACAATCATCTGGATAGGACACAGTGTTACAGTATTAAACATGAAAAACCAGTGTCAGTGTCTTATTATTTAGAATGACTTCAATTACTACTCTTTTACTCACATCTGACCTCGACAGAATGAACTGAAGAATGAACCGGAGAAGAGTTGCACAAGGCGGAGCTTCAGAGCCACACCTACATATTAAGTAATCACCACGCACCAATGGTTGTTCGAGGGTGTTTAAAAACCAGAATAAACTTTTTGAGAAAAGGAACAAACTTTCAAACGAACTTTGAGTTTGTTCGAAAAAATGTCACACTAGTTCATTCCTCGATTTTGCTATAGTATATCCGGACTTCATAGTTATGTCACACAATCAGGGCTGGGTAGGTTACTTTTAAAATGTATTTCACTACAGATTATAAAATACATGCTTTAAAAAGTCATTTGTAACGTATTTCGTAGCACAATTGAACTAGAATGGAAAGGTGTATGGTCATAAATATCAAATCAATATATTATAACAATTATACTTCAATCTGAGAACAGTTTTAAAAACAAAAAGTTTACTGTGCTGGAGATTTACAGCGCTTGGTGTGTTTCCACTACTTGCAAAAACACAAAAGAATTGGGCCTCCCATCGCACGGTGTAAAGGTCACATTATAATACCCCTCATCCAGCACCTGCAATTGGGTAAACAGAGGAAGGGTGTTACTGTGCATGCACAGACAAAGAGCCTGAACCATATCAGGGCATCATGGGAAATCCTGCCCTCGCCTTCATGTGACCACTGCTGTAAAAAACGTAACTTCATTTATAGGATCTTGGTTCATTGCATATCTGCATATAATCATTCAGACGCCTGTAATCTGACAAGATTAAAATTGATTTGCTTTTTATTTGAACAGCTTTTATTAAGGAAAAATCAACATGCATATTGCAGAAAGACCAGTCCAGCATGTCATAAATGCATGTACATGCTTGACATCAGTCTCTTGTGCGTCAGTCAGCGGGGTTTGCGTTTGTGTGAGATCTGAGAGTAACAGCATCACAGGGTTTAGTCAACCATGCTGTCAGTGACTGAGAGCAGCTTGGTGCATGTGACTCATCTAGTTTCACACGCTTTCAAAGACACCAGCCATAATATCCTTTGTCTATTCTCTCAGTATTCATTCAGGATCTATTCAGGCTTTCATACCGTATTGATTTACTGTATTTCCATACTTAAGCATGAGTTAACTTTCATAACTTCAGTGTCATTGAATATGTCCCTAGAGTGCTTCGTTTATGCACTACAATTGATTAGTAAATGAAGACATCTTTCCTTTGTTATGTATCTAAAGTCCACTTTTCGTGGGAGAGAGCTGAAATGAAAGACACATCAAAGCACTTAAAGAGCACCACATGCTTTTTTACATTTTCAACTCTCTTTAGTGTGCAATGTTGCCGTTTGGGCATGGAAAAGGTCTGCGAAGTTGTTAAGCACAAAGTCACTCCAGCATGAGTGTAACAGGGTTCAGTGAGAACGGGAAGAAGGAGGCGGGAACCGGCGAACATTCAATGTAACTTTAATCAAATAAGTTAACAAACAATCAAACGAAAGTAAAATGGACAAACATAATAAAAACGCAACATAAAATCCAGGCCTGGTCCTCTCTCGTCCTTCACTGTCGTCGTTCCTCTTTTATGCTTCCGGAGCTCCTCCGTGACAGATACGAGACCGGTGTAGCGCGCAGGTGTCGCTCATTATCACTCGAGTCACCGGCCTCACGCCGTTCCCTCACGGCTCTCGCCCGCCCTGCTCGTCCACCGCCATCAGTATCCTTACTTGAAAAGTAGCGATCCGGGAAGAGGGAGGCGGGAACCGGCGAACATTCAACGTAACTTTTAATCAAATAAATAAACAAACAAGAAAACGAGAGTAAAATGAACTGCCGCCCACACAAACATAAAACTTAAAATAAAGTCCAGGCCCGGTCCTCTCTCGTCCTTCACTGTCGTCGTTCCTCTTTTATGCTTCCGGAACTCCTCCGTGACAGATACGAGACCGGTGTAGCGCGCAGGTGTCGCTAATTATCACTCAAGTCACCGGCCTCACGCCGTTCCCTCACGGCTCTCGCCCGCCCTGCTCGTCCACCACCATCAGTATCCTTACTTGAAAAGTAGCGATCCGGGAAGAGGGAGGCGGGAACCGGCGAACATTCAACGTAACTTTGAATCAAATAAATAAACAAACAAGAAAACGAGAGTAAAATGAACTGCCGCCCACACAAACATAAAACATAAAATAAAGTCCAGGCCCGGTCCTCTCTCGTCCTTCACTGTCGTCGTTCCTCTTTTATGCTTCCGGAACTCCTCCGTGACAGATACGAGACCGGTGTAGCGCGCAGCTGACGCTCATTATCACTCGAGTCACTGGCCTCACGCCGTTCCCTCACGGCTCTCGCCCGTTCTGTTCGTCCACCGCCATCAGTATCCTTACTTGAAAAGTAGCGACCCGGGAAGAGGGAGGCGGGAACCGTCGAACATTCAACGTAACTTTTAATCAAATAAATAAACAAACAAGAAAACGAGAGTAAAATGAACTGCCGCCCACACAAACAAAATAAAACACAACATAAAATCCAGGCCTGGTCCTCTCTCGTCCTTCACTGTCGTCGTTCCTCTTTTATGCTTCCGGAGCTCCTCCGTGAGAGATACGAGACCGGTGTAGCGCGCAGCTGACGCTCATCATCACTCGCGGCACCTGCTCGTCACAATGAGTTATTCTCTTTATCGGTGTCATTGTTTCTGAACTCCCTGAAACGCCTCCGTTGTAGTCTTGAGTTTTCTACCAGGAACGAACAGGTCACAATATTCCTCATTTAATTAATTCCCACCCAAAGCATGCGCAAGATGAAGGGATGAAATTGGTTGACCAATCACAACAACAAAATATTTGCCATCAGCAAATGAATGAATGACTACATGCTTTAAATCATTAATTTGAGCAGATCTTGAGGGTCTTATCCAGTATGTGAGATGAAATCCTCGCTGGTTTAGCTGTGTTTACTGACGATGAGGCCCTCACTTATTCATTGGCGCTGTCATCCTCTCTCTACGATATTGCGTTGGTTGGTTATTTTCACAGCTAGAGCATCACGCTTGCACAAATTGATTTTTAAATGCAGTTACAGTACAATACTGTGGTATTGTTATTTCAATAATAATAATACCGACATAACTGAATTGCGAGACACAACTTAAAGATAAAGATAAAGCTCCCAATTTCGGGACGGGTGGTCACCCTAGTGCAGAGCAAGTCTCTCGCCATAATGTTGTCGCCTATGGATAAGCACAAAGAAATTGGAGTATTCTTTTAATATTTCTGCATCTTGGCCCCTTTCAGCAGGACGATCCACAAGGAAAGGGTTATGTTGTCTCTATATTGGGTCTGTTTGAAACAAACAAGTTGAAATATGATGCAGGAATTTCATAATTGTGATCTTTTACATTGGTCCAGTACATGTTTCATGCTAAAATAAGGGTGCGACAAAGTAGTCGTTAAGATATGGGAAGATTTGTCTCTGTAATTACGGTTTGGCAAAAGGCGATGTGGCAGAGTTTGGTAAGGGTAGACTCCGTCACAGATGCCTTTTTGTTTTCAAAGCTACTTCTGATTACAAGTCTCTCAGACTGACTTTCATCCCCTGGTGTCTGCACTGTTCAGCCACAACAATTACTGTATAAGGAGTTAATGAGGAGATTTTGGCAAGTGAGCGGCTCTTACAGGCCTGTCTATGAATGGCTGGCAGGCAGAAACCCAGTTTCTGTGTGCAGACGAGTGGAATGTGTGAAACCACCTGCGTTGTATTATTATTTAAATTCATGCAATCATTTTTATAGAAGTGATGAAATGAAATCAGGAATCGCCGTTCTTAAAATGGAAGTGAAGTAGGGAAGTCCTGCTAATTACTTTAATCACCTTTATTATCGTTTTTGATGTGCATGCTTAACATTTAGACAGGGTTGGGGAGTAACGAAATACAAGTAACTTAGTTACGCATTTAAAATACAAAATTTGAGTCACTGTATTTCATTTTAAATGGGTGGTAATCAGATTACAGTTCCATCTGAAAAGTGTTTTAGATTACCAAAGTGATTACTTTGAGTTTTAATGTCATTTAAACAGCGATTGGTGATTCTCTGAGTTCAGTTTCATGTTTTCCACTGTTTTCATGTTTTGCGAGTCATTTTATAATCGTAAAAAAAGTCACTGCATCTTTTTCTCACAATTTGTTTTTTTTTTTCTCTCACAATTGTGAGTTTGCATTTCACAATTTTGACTTCTTTTCTCAGAATTGCGAGATTTAAACTTAAAAGTTATAAAGTCGGAATTGGGAGATATAAACTTGCAATACTAATTTTTTTTCTAGCAATTGTGAATTTAGTATGAGTTTATATCTCATAATTCTGACTTTTCTCAATATTGTGAGTTTATATCTCATAATTCTGACTTTTCTCAATATTGTGAGTTTATATCTCATAATTCTGACTTTTCTCAATATTGTGAGTTTATATCTCATAATTTTGACTTTTCTCAATATTGTGAGTTTATATCTCATAATTCTGACTTTTCTCAATATTGTGAGTTTATATCTCATAATTCTGACTTTTCTATACAATGAAGATCAGAAGAGATTCAGAAAATCTCACTTTTGTATTTGAATAAATCTGCAAGGTCTGTGAAATTAAATGTTAATTAGATATTCAGAGATATGTTTTAATGATATAGATGTGTATTTGCTGAATGCTGAAGGTAAATGAGAAAAAATTAGCCTTTAGTTTGCCTTTCTGTAACTAATAATATAAAAGCAAACACTATACTTTCTCACATACAGTTTGCTTGCTTGCTGTCTTTGTTGTGGTTGGTCAGACAAAATAAACCCAAAATTTTCAGTCCATTCAAATTTGAGTCTATTTTGCCAAGTCAGTCTTGCGGAAGAACATTGTAGCCGGAACTACTTCTCTCTGTTTGTCTATGACGAGTCACAGGTACTGTGATACTCCGCAGCCTCAAAATAGTCCGAATATAAACGCTTATTATAGGCGTACCGTACTGATTCAGGATAAGACAAAAACACGGTTTGGAAAATGGATTCATGATGTTCTCGTTCATTATATACAAAAAACAAAACTGTTACGGACGCCAGCAGCTGCTGATACCTCGTTCTGTTACACACGCGCGAATAACACGATCACGCACAAATGTGACCACATAAAATTTTAACTCGCACATCCTCAAAAAAAGGTCGCAGTCTGGAACCCTGAGACATCAAGGCAACTCCCAAGCATTAAAGGACCTGGTCAGGAGGTGATTCTTAAACTCACTGACCCAAAACTGGTCCTCCTCCTAGAAAGATTATGCATGTTACCCCAGCAAACCTGGTCTTTTTTGCTTCTCTTCCACCCTGTCCTTTCATGCAAAATGACAAACATGATAGCAAAAGCAGCCATCTGCCCCAGAGCATCTCCTTTACGCCTGTCATTCTGAAAGCTTTTTGTCTCTCTTTATCTCTTTTATCTCTCATTTCAAGAATGAGGGGTTTAAAAACCCCATCCAACTGCCTTTGTTTTCACTGGGTGTTGGATTTTTGCAAGCAAATTTGCAAATCAGATTAACAGTATTGATTGTTATATAAGCTGCTGTTTACCAATCAATACAAGTGACTTTTTGTTTAGATCGAAGCTTCCATGCCAGGAAAATTGGATCCAGTCTCTTTAGCAGATCCCATCAGAAGATATCCATTTCGTCTGATATCCGGGCAGCAGAGTTTTGTCTGATACCCAAAATAAAGATTTACTGGGGTCCGTTTTTTACAAGAAAATACTAGGGACACTGTTAAAAAATTACTGTAAATTTTACAGTATAATACTGGCAGCAGGGTTGTCAGCCAGTTACTGTAAAATTTACAGTAGTGTTACTGTAATTTAATTTACAGACTTTCCCTGTATTCTCTGATTACAGTAAATAACTGTATTTTTTTAATTACGAAGGGTCAGTTTACAGCAATATTCTGTAAATTTGAGTCAAACCAACACGTGACCCCAGAATGCATTGCAGTTTACAGCAATATGCTGTATTATTAAACAACAGCCAGTGGCTGTAAAATAATGCTGTAATTTTTACAGTAATTCATTACACACTGTTAAAAATTACTGTAAATTTTACAGTATAATACTGGCAGCAGGGTTGCCAGCCAGTTACTGTAAAATTTACAGTAGTGTTACTGTAATTTAATTGACAGAATTTCCCTGTATTCTCTGATTACAGTAAATAACTGTATTTTTTTTAATTACGAAGGGTCAGTTTACAGCAATATTCTGTAAATTTGAGTCAAACCAACACGTGACCCCAGAATGCATTGCAGTTTACAGCAATATGCTGTATTATTAAACAACAGCCAGTGGCTGTAAAATAATGCTGTAATTTTTACAGTAATTCATTACACACTGTTAAAAATTACTGTAAATTTTACAGTATAATACTGGCAGCAGGGTTGCCAGCCAGTTACTGTAAAATTTACAGTAGTGTTACTGTAATTTAATTTACAGGATTTCCCTGTATTCTCTGATTACAGTAAATAACTGTATTTTTTTTAATTACGAAGGGTCAGTTTACAGCAATATTCTGTAAATTTGAGTCAAACCAACACGTGACCCCAGAATGCATCGCAGTTTACAGCAATATGCTGTATTATTAAACAACAGCCAGCGGCTGTAAAATAATGCTGTAATTTTTACTGTAATTCATTACACACTGTTAAAAATTACTGTAAATTTTACAGTATAATACTGGCAGCAGAGTTGCCAGCCAGTTACTGTAAAATTTAAAGTAGTGTTACTGTAATTTAATTTACAGGATTTCCCTGTATTCTCTGATTACAGTAAATAACTGTATTTTTTTTAATTACGAAGGGTCAATTTACAGCAATATTCTGTAAATTTGAGTCAAACCAACATGTGACGCTAGAATGCATTGCCGTTTACAGCAATATGCTGTATTATTAAAAAACAAATAATGCTGTAATTTTTACAGTAATTCATTACAGTGGATATTCGCCACCGTATTGGATATATGTTCGTTTTTAATGTTATTATTATTGGCATGATAAGAAAATTTGCCAGATATATTAAAGCCAATAAATAATGGATTATTTCCATCAGCTACGACACTTGGGACATGGGTTTTAATGGTAGATTTATTTGCCAAAATATCGGTTTTCAAATATAAAGAATTATCTGTTATTGGTATTGGCCAAAATGTTCATGTCGGTGAATCCCTATGTTTAATGTTTAATTTAATGTGTGATTCTGAGTTAGTTACTTCTTCTTTTGTAATTAGTTGCGAAATGTTTGCAATTTTTGAGCGAAAGGAAATAGTACACAAAATCTTTTTTTTTTAGTGTAAAAGTCAGCCTGAGAGGTTGAAGCAATGATTATAAAAAATGAGCACGAATAACCTTCGTTGTGTGCTGAGAATTTCTAGATCCTTCAATTTTTCAGGAAGCAACAAAACAGAATTTTTTTTATTTATTTTATTATTTTTTTTACACTAACCATATCTCTGCTCTGCTCTGTTTACTCGTTTGGTTGTTGCGTCTAATGAGCGCTTTTGCACACAAAGGATTTTTTTCTAATTATTGCCTTCACAATAACGAACGTCTATCGCGATAGCACCATTGTGGAATTCCCACAAAGGGTCAACGCCCAAAAACAATGGACATTCCTTCATTCCCCTCAGGTTTACTGGAAATCTCAATAGAATGAGAGAGAGAGTTGCAGTGGCAGTGGCTATTGTACGTTTGTGTGGAGAGAGAGAGAGGTCAGACTCCCACTGGGAGGCCGTTCATTCTGGATGGTGGAAGGGCTTTCTCTCTCATGTAATCAAACCCCTGAGAACCGCAGCCTGCCATTCTGTTGACATGGGGCCTGTGTGAGCGAGTCCTGCACTATGAGACTCTCAGCTAAGGGTTGAGACGGAGAGCTGGGGGCTCATCCCGTCAGAACAGATGTGCAGGTTTTAGTTTCAGAGCACAGGGTGTTGGGTTCATCAGTGAGCACATCAAAGTCTCTTAGACTTTGCAAAAACATGACTTTAGACTGATCCAACTGTATAATTATCCAATTTTGAGCAGAAACATGATACTTTAACAAGACTCAGACAAAAGAAACAGGTAGTAAGGACTGCGACAGGCTCTTATTTGCTGTACAGTGTGATTCTCACCAAGATTATCAGTTCTGAACTGTTTTTTAATAACGCAAAATTCATAACTTTCGCTTCCAAAAACGGTTCTGGTGCGGCGTGGGGATTCGTAATTCGTGCGAACTCACTTGTATATTTTCGAACGATTTGTCTAGACCAGTGTTTCTCAAACTTTTTAAGCCCAAGGACCACTTTATCTTCCAATTTTCCACCTAACAGAATCCCACTCTAACACGCCCCCCAAAAACAACAAAATAGGAAGGATAAACTAAATTTAAGTTTAATATGCAACTGTTTCAAGTCAAAAACTAATCATTCAAACACAAATGCAATGATATGATCCATTTTTTTGTTATTAAAACACACTGGCGTCAATAATACTGGCAGCAGGGTTGCCAGCCAGTTACTGTAATTTTTACAGTACCATTACTATAATGTAATTTACAGAATTTGACTGTATTCTTTTTAAATTTACTGTATTGTTTTTAATTAAATAAGTCACTTACCACTCTCTCTTGCTGCTACCAGAATCTCAACCGTTGAAAATCCTCTTTATGCTTGAAATTTACAGTAATATCCTGTAATTCTGAGTCAAACCGCCACGCCCCCCAGAATGCATTGCAGTTTACAGCAATATGCTGTATTATTAAGAATACAGCCATCTGCTGTAAAATATTACTGTAATTTTTACAGCAATTCATTACAGTGTAAGCCCTGTCTGTGAAAGCAGGTCCTATCAAACATTCCACACATATCACAATGAGGGTGATGTGTAAACTCCGTTCACGCGTCACTTCATGCGTTGTCTGATCTTGAAAAGGCCGTGTGTTTTCGCATTCCAAACGAAACTGGACACGTGGAACCTGGTTGTTGAAGCCATTAATTTTACTCTTCCCAATGGTAAAAAATAAACGTGTGAACGCTACCGCAACACGCATCACCACAGATCAACTGCTGCAAATGAAACTGTACGTTTGGTGTCGCATCCTGAAGCTAGAACCACAGTGAGAATACATGATCTTACCAGTGTAGATGCCACATGTCTTGAGCTTGAAATTGGCTGATGATTGATAAAATGAAGCTCATATATCTGTTGCTTTCATTGACGTGAACTCCATGGAATTTGCATGAAGAACAGATTTTTGGGCAGGTAAATATGGCCCAAATCTGATCTATTTGCCCACATGTGACTCATATCCGTTTTCCTCACGACAGTGTGAGCAGTGCAAACCACATGGAATCTGATCTTCTCAATTCTGATTTGTGCCACTACAATATGTGGTGCTAAATCGATACAGGTCAGATGTTTTGCAATGCGACCACTTTTTTACGTCACTCAAAATCAACATCCGTCACGATTCTGCACTCATACGAGTCTACTCAAAGATTTTACCTACCCGGCATTATCAAGACCGTTGCGAAAGGTAGTCAGTAGAAGGGCAGTGATGTGACAACTCTAGAATACAAGCAAAGTATGAGAATTCGTATCATAAAAGTTTCAAAACTCTGCTCTCTTTTGTCACATCATTGTCTTTATTTTTCATATTGCCTGCGGATAATTTCGCTGTGATCACGCTATAATTAAACACGTAATCGCTTACTTTTATGCCATTTCTTTAACCGGTATACCCCACGGAAACTCAATTGGGTTAGTTTTGGACTAGTTTTGAGATATAATTGAGTGTATTTTGTGGTGCAAGCCTGGCAACCCCATTTGTATTGTTCTTTTGTGCATGCAGGTCAGTTCAGAACCATGGAAATCTGGTATTGGCCACATTTAAGACAACAATGTGACCAGCTATGCAAAAATTAGAATTGAGAATTAAGTGTGAACTTAGCATAGTTTTAACAAATAATAAGATAGCTATGTGATCAGTAAAAACACATTAACCCTTATGTGCCGTTCGGGATGTTTTCATCCACTATGGGGAATTTTTGAGTCTTAATTTGGCCATAACTTTCTCCGTGTTTCAGCAAATGGAATGATTTTTGCTGACAAATCTTATTTTGACACATATTTTGGGAAAATGCTTTGAAAATGTTTGAAAACTCAACAGAACTCTGTGGGCAAATTCACCACCCTTTCGTTATGATTTTAACTGCTTTAAAAATGTATCAGATAAATATTTTTTTCAAATTTTTTTTGCTTAAATCTATTAATCAACCTCAGTCCTGATCAAAACTACTAAAAATTTTTTAAAAATTCAGGATTTTAACTCTTTAATTGCCAAATTCATCTATGATGTCACTGATTTGGGAAAAAAACGTGTGAAAGATTAGAAACAACATTGGCTTTGATGCGTTGTTCGTTTTTGTGCAGCATCAGATTTTAACGTTTTAAAGAGTTAAAATCCTGATTTTTTTTTTAAATTTAGTAGTTTTGATCAGGACTGAGGTTGATTAATAGATTTAAGCAAAAAAAAATTAAAAAGCAGTTAAAATCGTAACATAACGAAAGGGTCGTGAATTTGAACAATGCACAAGGGTTAAGAAATCCCATTGGAAACATGTTATTCGAAGTCTAAGTTAACCTGAAAACAAACCAACTAAAGGATTTTGACAAATTTTAAATAAATTGGCAAAGTGATTAACTTTTCAGTGAAACTTCATGACAACCATTTTAACTAATACTGGAGTACCCCAGGGCGCAGTCTTAGGTCCCTTTTTATTCACACTTTATACTGCTGACTACAGGCATAGACAACCATCATGTTGGATACAAAAAATCAGGGCAATGATTTTGCTTATAGAAGGGAGGCTCAGTCTTTTTTCAGCTGGTGTGAGCCTAACTTTTTAAAAGTAAGAATGTAGAGAAGACTAAAGAACTTGTGATCGATTTTAGAAAGAAAAAAAGAGAAGGTCCTTCCAGTCACAATTAATGGTCAGTTGATTGAAATTGTGCAGTCAAATCAATTCATAGGCGTCCACTTGGATGAAAAATTGAATTGGAAAGAGCATACTAATGGGGGGGGGGGGCATACCTGTTGAGGACAAAAATAGGATCAACAAGCTGATCAGGAGGGCTGGTTCGATTATTGGTCTTACTCCAGACTTACTAGAGGTCTTTGTGGAGAAGGTCAAAATTAAAAATTATTTTGTTTATTGAAGGCCATCCACTACACAACATCTTTAAAGGGCTTAGAAGCTCGTTCAGCGAGCGATTGATAATGCCTCGGTGCTCTAGTGAACGAATGAGAAGGTCTTTTGTCCCTGCAGCGGTCAGATATTTTAATGAACACTGTTAAAAACAAAAAAAATTTTTTAATTCATCTGTGTGTTGATTGTGTGCTGAGTTTGTGGAAGTTGGTGGCCAGCCAGTTTCCCTATCGGGATTAATAAAGTTTTCAGTCAATATTGTTTGCGAGCAAAAATAATACTGCCATTGAAATATGAAGTCTGCATGTTTTTTGTGTCAGCATAGTTTCGTATAAAGTCTGTTTTATTTAAAGTGCAATTTCAAAAGTTTATCATAAAAGCTTCTAACCATATTTCAAAGACAATAATGAAGTTCTGAGTCAAGTCCTACTTAATTGGGTCAAAAACACTCTAAATTCCAACTATTTACATTTAATTTAAATATAAAACACAAAACATTTTCATTTAATTGCAACTAAAATGCAATTAAGTGTCCGAAAACGCTCACACTCAAGTATATTCTTTTAAACTATATCATTTCCATAATGAGTACTCTTGGTAAAAGTATCCCGAAGTGCTTTTTCACAAGGGAACATTCACTGATATAGCCGAGCCTCAACTTTGTTTGAGATTTCCAAAGATAAATGGAGGTGGACTGTGTATTGAATATTAAGGTCAGTGATTTTGTCTGGGCTGTCAAGCCGTTGAGTCCGAGGGCGCAGGGCCAGACTTTTGCAGCTGCTCTCTCTGTAGTGCCTTTGACTGGGTGAACAGTGAACACCCATCCCCCTCTCGTCCCACAGGAACATCCTTCACCGTCCTTCACTGGTGACTGAGTGCATTGTGTGTTCGTTGGATGCTCTTGTCAACATGTCAAGAATCAGACTTAAGTTCCTTTGCTAGCTCAGCAACTTGTATCTGAGTTTCATCAAAAGGAAACAGAACTATTTCCCACATTTCCAAACGGATCTACACGTAAAGAAACCGGTCAAGAATCCAGCTAAACCAGTCTGCTGACATTAGTTTCCTTGAGCTGTACATTCTGTGATTGGTAGGCTTGCTGTAATTATAGTTGACCCTTAGCAAAAACAACAAAACCTCTCAGTTGTTTAACCAGCTTGACACACGTACACTCTAGCAGGTGGAAACAACGTGATGTTTATAGTGTCTCAAAGCTCTTTACACCTGTTGCAGTGTCAAGGAAGGAAGCACGTTGTTCTTATAAATCCCTTATGTAGCTCTTATACTCACCAAGACTGCTTTTATATGAGCAGTAATACAGGAAAACAGTAATAATGCGAAATATTCTCTATTTTAAAATGTAATTTATTCAGTGTCACATGATCCTTCAGAAATCCTTCTAAAATACTGATTTGCTGCTTAAGAAATGCATATTATTGATTAAAATAGTTGTGCTGTATAAATATGTTTGTAGACCACGATATGCGTTTTTTCATGATTTTTTTTAATGTACAAAAAACTTTTATTTAAAACTAAAAAAATTTTAATGTTACTGTCACTTTTGATCAATTTAATTTCTTTCAAAATCTTTTTTCATCCCAATTTTTTCAACTCCACAGCGGTTTTTCATAAACGCCTCTGATTGGCCGTTGTGTTCACGTGCTCAACTCATGGAAGTGTTTGAAAGCGTGTCTGTTTAAGCGCTCTGTGAAGAGCGTCATTGATGTCTATTTCCAACATGCTTTTGAAGCGTTGATCACTGGAGCCAATCACAGGCATATCTGTTGAGCACGTGAACGCAACAGCCAATCAGAGGGGTTTAAGAATCCGTTCACCAGCGCTCAAAATGCAAGGGGGAAATTTCAGTACCAGTCTTAAACCAATGTCTTAAAAAGCTCTTAAAATGTAATTTATTCAGTGTCACATGATCCTTCAGAAATCCTTCTAAGATACTGATTTGCTTCTTAAGAAATGCTTATTATTGAATAAAATAGTTGTGCTGTATGAATATGTTTGTAGACCATGATATGCATTTTTTCATGATTTTTTTTAATGTACAAAAAACTTTTATTTAAAACTAAAAAAAATTTAATGTTACTGTCACTTTTGATCAATTTAATTAAAAGTATTCATTTCAAAAACTTTTTTCATCCCAATTTTTTCAACTCCACAGCGGTTTTTCATAAACGCCTCTGATTGGCCGTTGTGTTCACGTGCTCAACAGATGGAAGTGTCTGTTTAAGCGCTCTGTGAAGAGCGTCATTGATGTCTATTTCCAACATGCTTTTGAAGCGTTGATCACTGGAGCCAATCACAGGCATATCTGTTGAGCATGTGAACGCAACAGCCAATCAGAGGGGTTTAAGAATCCGTTCACCAGCGCTCAAAATGCAAGGGGGAAATTTCAGTACCAGTCTTAAACCAATGTCTTAAAAAGGTCTTAAAATGTAATTTATTCAGTGTCACATGATCCTTCAGAAATCCTTCTAAGATACTGATTTGCTTCTTAAGAAATGCTTATTATTGAATAAAATAGTTGTGCTGTATGAATATGTTTGTAGACCATGATATGCATTTTTTCATGATTTTTTTTAATGTACAAAAAACTTTTGTTTAAAACTAAAATTTTTTTAATGTTACTGTCACTTTTGATCAATTTAATTAAAAGTATTCATTTCAAAAACTTTTTTCATCCCAATTTTTTCAACTCCACAGCGGTTTTTCATAAACGCCTCTGATTGGCCGTTGTGTTCACGTGCTCAACAGATGGAAGTGTCTGTTTAAGCGCTCTGTGAAGAGCGTCATTGATGTCTATTTCCAACATGCTTTTGAAGCGTTGATCACTGGAGCCAATCACAGGCATATCTGTTGAGCATGTGAACGCAACAGCCAATCAGAGGGGTTTAAGAATCCGTTCACCAGCGCTCAAAATGCAAAGGGGAAATTTCAGTACCAGTCTTAAACCAATGTCTTAAAAAGGTCTTAAAATGTAATTTATTCAGTGTCACATGATCCTTCAGAAATCCTTCTAAGATACTGATTTGCTTCTTAAGAAATGCTTATTATTGAATAAAATAGTTGTGCTGTATGAATATGTTTGTAGACCATGATATGCATTTTTTCATGATTTTTTTTAATGTACAAAAAACTTTTGTTTAAAACTAAAATTTTTTTAATGTTACTGTCACTTTTGATCAATTTAATTAAAAGTATTCATTTCAAAAACTTTTTTCATCCCAATTTTTTCAACTCCACAGCGGTTTTTCATAAACGCCTCTGATTGGCCGTTGTGTTCACGTGCTCAACAGATGGAAGTGTCTGTTTAAGCGCTCTGTGAAGAGCGTCATTGATGTCTATTTCCAACATGCTTTTGAAGCGTTGATCACTGGAGCCAATCACAGGCATATCTGTTGAGCACGTGAACGCAACAGCCAATCAGAGGGGTTTAAGAATCCGTTCACCAGCGCTCAAAATGCAAGGGGGAAATTTCAGTACCAGTCTTAAACCAATGTCTTAAAAAGGTCTTAAAATGTAATTTATTCAGTGTCACATGATCCTTCAGAAATCCTTCTAAGATACTGATTTGCTTCTTAAGAAATGCTTATTATTGAATAAAATAGTTGTGCTGTATGAATATGTTTGTAGACCATGATATGCATTTTTTCATGATTTTTTTTAATGTACAAAAAACTTTTATTTAAAACTAAAAAAAATTTAATGTTACTGTCACTTTTGATCAATTTAATTAAAAGTATTCATTTCAAAAACTTTTTTCATCCCAATTTTTTCAACTCCACAGCGGTTTTTCATAAACGCCTCTGATTGGCCGTTGTGTTCACGTGCTCAACAGATGGAAGTGTCTGTTTAAGCGCTCTGTGAAGAGTGTCATTGATGTCTATTTCCAACATGCTTTTGAAGCGTTGATCACTGGAGCCAATCACAGGCATATCTGTTGCACGTGAACGCAACAGCCAATCAGAGGGGTTTAAGAATCCGTTCACCAGCGCTCAAAATGCAAGGGGGAAATTTCAGTACCAGTCTTAAACCAATGTCTTAAAAAGCTCTTAAAAAACAGTGTGGTGCTAACAGAACTTTGATCTGATGTTTGTGAAGCAGAAATGACATCCTTTACCTTTTTTTCTTCTTCTTCTTCTTCGTGTGAAGGTCTGGATGACAGTCTGCAACCGTATGTGCACAACTTTGAGAGAGAGAAGATTAATGGAGAACAGTTACTGAAGATCTCCCATCAGGACCTTGAGGAACTGGCCGTTGCCCGCATTGGTCACCAGGAACTGGTTTTAGAGGCTGTAGATCTCCTCTGTGCTCTGGTTAGTGTTATTATTCACATTTGTTGTGCCTCTAAATTATTTTGTTTATTACATATTTAGTGTTGTAAAATATATGTAGTGACTGCTTTATATTAGGCATCTGTTACTACTATCGACAGAGTCTCTTCCGCTCACCAAGGCTGCATTTATTTGATCAATACAGTAGAAACAGTAATATTGTGCAATATTATTGCAATTTAAAATGAATGTTTTCTATTTTAATAAATTGAAAAAATGTAATTTATTCCTGAGATCAATGCTGAATTTTCAGCATCATTACTCACTCCAGTCCTCAGTGTCACATGATCCTTCAGAAATCATTCTAATATGATGATTTGTTGCTCAGGAATCATTTATTATTATCATCATCAAGAATGAACACATGTTTTTGTGCTTAATATGTTGTGGAAATTGAAAAAAATGTTAAACTGCAAAACCGTTTCAATGATAATAATAAGAAATGTTTCTTGAGCAGCAAATTAGCGGAAAATTTCTGCAGGAATAAATTACATTTTAATTTAAATTGACAATAGTTATTTTAAGTTGTAAAAATATTTCATTGTTTTTTACTGTATTTTTTGGCTAAATAAATGCAGCCTTGGTGTATTCAGCTTAAGAATTCAGCTCTGGCGCACTGGCTTTGGAACAACAATGCTGTTTAACTCAAAGAACAGTATGATTTTGAAAAAAAATGAAACAAGGAAGTCATTACATGAGAAATGGACCTGATATGAACACATGGAAACGCTTAGGTAGAAGGTCTTGGTGGCTTTGACTGATGGTCATGTCAGCGCTTGTAAAAGATACCGTACATCCCAGTGTCCAGCACTGAATGCTATAATTGTGCCCAGACCCCTAGCATCAAAATCAGACAGTCGCCACAGAACCTTCCAGTCAACAGTTCTTAAAAGAACCGTTTTTGTGAAAAAAATTAATGATCCAAAGAACCTTTTTCCACTTTAAAGATTCCATTGATGTTAAAGGTTATTCGTGCAACCGCAGATGCCAATAAAGTGTGTTATTCCAAATTCTCGACCCACTGCAATCAAGCCATGGAATAAATCTTCAGATAAAATAATGCCAGGAATTTAGTAAGATGTCAATTAACACATTTTGTGAAATGCATCATGGTATAGATCATTGTCTAAGTAGAATGAATGATTTGGAGTGAGACGCATGATGACTTTTCCTGAAACACAGCAGCCTCCTCGGTGGAAAGAGTCTTAGCACTGGAAATGATATTAAAGTCACTCAGGCCAAGTATTGAATGCAGAAAGTGCTACGTGTTAGCGTTAGCAGCAGTGCTCCAGATCTCTCCCTGATGGGGTGTCCTGAAATCTGTCTCATGCTGAACAGGAAACAAATTCCTAACTCCATCTGTGAGAGCGTCTAGGAACTTTGAAACCAATCTCTCATTTCCTACAATCCATATCAGGTGTAGGAAACCCTATCATTCGATAAATAAAACCCTCAAATTGCCATGGGGAGTTATAACACCGTCTCATTTCAGGACTTTATGTCATTTCCGATCATTTAGTTGTCTGGAATGAATGTTAACTTGTCATCAGTGTAACATTGTCTTGTTGATTTGAATGTTCAATCAAGTACCTGTAGGTTACGCTGGTTAGCGTCATCTTTGTGCAGCATTATGGGAGTATCCATGAAACTGAATAAACAGTCCATGCTCATGAGTTGGCGGTCAAGAAGGCAATACACTCAAAAAAATATTTCAGTCTAAGCATAAGTTTAATGTAATGTAATTACATAGCAATTTTCCATCCGTTTGGATGACATAGTTTTAACATAAACAAACTAATACACTTAATGTGATTCATAGTTGTCAGTCATACGTAAATGAAATAGGTAAGATTTATGTAATAGTTCACAGGTTAATGAACACTGTTTAGTGGTCATGTGAGTGCGCACTACTGAGTTAAAGTAGCGTTGAAGCAGCGTCAGAGTTAATGAGATCATTAAGCGATGATTGAGCAGTAATGATGAACGCCTGCTGTTAACCAGCAGAATCACTGAAGGACAGAGAAACACAAGAACTGAAGATAAAAGACATTTAATTGCATAAATCTTACCGGTTTCATTTACATATATGAATCACATTAAGTTTATTAGTTCGTTTATGTTAATACTATGTCATCCAAATGGATGGAAAATTGCTATGTAATTAAATTACATTAAACTTATGTTTAGACAGAAATATTTTTTTGAGTGTAGTGTTATCCTTTGGAATATTAGACTTTCTGGATATGTCACATTCATATCTTGACTATAAGCTGCTGAACAGGTTCTTATGGAGACATAGAAGGTCTGTTCGTCAGTTTGAAGCCTGTTAGATTCACAGGGCGGCAATTATTAAACGCACAACTGCTGGTCAAAGGTTTGGAATAAGAAGTGTCTTATGTTCGCCAAGGCTGCATTTGTATTTGATCAAAAATACAGTAATAATCGTAAAATTGTGCAATATTTGTACAATAAAATATTGTTTTTTCTGTTTGAATTTATTTTAAAATGTATTCCTGAGATCAAAGCTGAATTTTCAGCATCGTTGCTCCAGTCTTCAGTGTCACATGATGCTTCAGGAATCATTCTAATGTGATGTTTTGTTGCTCAGGAATCATTTATTATTATCAAGAATGAAAATTTTTGTGCTTAATATTTTGTGGAAATTTTTATCATGCACTTCAGATTTTTTTTTTTTAAATAAATTAATACTTTTATTTGCAAGAATGCATTAAATTAGTCAAAAGTGACAGTAAAGACATCATTTTAAACATAACAAATCTTATGAAATATATATATATATATATATATATATATATATAAATATATATATATATATATATATATAAATAAATATATATATAAATATATAAATATATATATATATATATATATATATATATATATATATATATATATAAACATTTATATTTATATACACATTTATATATTATTAACATTGGTCAAAACATTTAAAAATAATTATAAATTGATTATTCTAAACTTTTGACTGGTAGTGTAATAAATTGCTTCTTAAAGTGGATCAATTATGCCCTTTTTCACAAGATGTAATGCAAGTCTCTGGTGTCAGAATGTGTCTGAGACATTTCAGCTCAAAATCCCCCATGGATCATTTATTATAGTTTTTCAAATTTACCCATATTTGGATGTGAGCAAAAACACAACATTTGTGTGTGTCCCTTTAAATGCAAATGAGCTGCTGCTCCAGAAGAGGGCGGAGCTTTAACCGCTCAACAACAACAAAGCTGGAGAATCTCACGCAGACGGTGTTCAAACCAGAGTCGACACTGATGGAGAGACTCAGGACGAAGTTCCAACTTTTAGACGTTTCTGAACGGTTAGTGGATAAATTGATGTAGTTATTGAGTTGATTCAACTCATCACTAGCTTGTGCCGTCATGTTAATTTTTTGGTGCAAATCCAGTGTTGAATTGAGCCGTCTGGCATAAAATGACTGCATCATAGCAGATAGTAAGCAGTTTTGGCTTGGATGCCGTATACTTCTGCAAACTGAGATTTGCCAGTCCAGGAGGAACGCTCTTGTCCTTTCCAAGATATTAAAAGTAGCTCACAGGGGATGCCAGGTTTAGCAGCTAAATCAAGTAGCACACATTCTAAATAGGGCTGTGAAATGTTAACCACTCCAATTGCTTTACATCATATAACAGTTGAGCGTGGGCTGTTGAATTTAATACCTTTCTAAGTGTGGATTAAATTGCACTGTATGCAATACAGTCTCTTTGCTTTTTGCTGCATCTGCTGAACAAGCCCACATTCATTGCATTCCAGAAGTGGATAAATTGCTTATACTAAATACATAGTATTGGGCAAGTCAGGCGTCAAGTTTTTATTTACAAACCAATGGCATACAAAGGACAGCATAAAAACAGACGTGAAATGGAAACGTGTTGTTTATATCCATTAGGTGGTGTAATGTGCACATCTCATTGGCTTGGAGATTGTTTCACTGCTGAATCACTGACTCTTCAAACTAAATTAAATGAATAGTGAATAAAAGATCAAATCTGGTTAAAGGTGGCAAATGTGTTTCTAGCGTATCTGTTTAAGAGAATATGGATTTGGGGTGGGCATTTTGGTCATTTTAGCTGCTTGAGTACTCAACAGATAAATCGGCTCAATACCCGTGTTGGGATGGTGGTGTTTTTTCAGCATCTCACACCACGAGCACTGCATTTAAAGGTACAATATGTAGAATTTGTATATTAAAATATCCACTTGCACGGTGTTATATATTTTGTACTTACATTATCCTAAATGTTTCCAAAAATCACAATTTTAACTAGTGGACCACCCGGTCTTTTCACTTCACATTGCGCCTGTAAATGACGTAACTGGGCTCACAGTAACCATGGCAACAGACACGGACAGCTGCGTAACGTAAAGCGGCGCTGCTGTTGTTTCGTCCAAACATGATGGACCATGGCAAGCAAACTTTGGGACAAAAGGAGAAATAAAAAATGAAAATCGAATGATGATTTTCTGATAAAAATTGTGCTTGTGATTTTTAAAAGGTTTGTGTTGTTTGTAGGGCTCTGCAATTTGGTCTGAATGTATATCAATATGGCTATAAAATAATAATAATAATAATAATAATGTAATAGTAGTATTAATAAATTTCATCAAAAGTTTGATGGTTAAACATTTGAACACGTCCATAAATATTAGCATTGTAATTTAATCTCATCACCTCTCTACACCATCAAACTTATCTTATTTTGAGCCTTTAAAACTTCTTTTTTGTTGATAAAAAAAATGCGCTTCTCATTACAAATATCGGAAGATTATTCACAAATAGACATTCGAATGACCCGAATGCTTCACATACATTTAATTAAATCGCAGCCTTTGTGTGTTCATAATCACTCAATGCAAACACCCCCCCCCCCCCCCCCCAGTATACTTTGGTCTTTGCAGTAATATGTCATTTTCTGCCTCTTCCTCAGAACTATGGTGTGGAGACGGATAACTTGAAGAACCTGGTGCTGAAGATGAGAGCCGTGACCAACAGTCTTCACAATGCAACGTCAGAACGCAGGAAGAGTCCAACGTATGAGAGCAACACGTCTAGCAAGCTCCCGAATGAGTTCCTCTCCTCTGTGGTTGAACTTATTGGCGCAGCCAAAAGCCTCCTGGCATGGTTGGACAGGTACAAACATCCCTATTCATCATCATCTCTTTACATATTTCTATTTCTGTAAAGGAGGCGAATAGGCAGAGCTTTAATTTAAGCATGTAAAGGGATATCTTGATGATTTATAAGGAGCTTTTACTCTTAAAACTGATGGAAACCCTCTGGAAGGTCATATAATTCACTGCAGAGTCTGAACGTAGACTTGCATGCGCAGTTACATTTAGATTTTTCCAGACATGGCAGACGGTTGTAACCAGATACAATCCGCCTTTTTTTCCTAACCACTCTGTGCACAGCTGACCATATCTTTCTCGTGAAGAGTGAGATTTTTGTGAACTCTGTTCCAAATCCCAGTTCCTGTGTCATCTACACAGGCAGCATCCTTACTGAAGAGGAACTTGATAAGTGACTGATTTGCAGCACTTTACATACACTGAAAAAAATGCTGTTGGATTTTTATGGAAAATAGATGTAGTAGTTGTAGTGGCTAAAGTGTGGGGTGACTTTGTGTAACTTAGTTACGTATTTAAAATACAAAATTTGAGTGACTGTATTTCATTTTAAATGTGTGGTAATCAGATTACAGTTACATCTGAAAAGTGTTTTAGATTACTTTGAGTTTTAATGTCATTTAAACAGCGATTGGTGATTCTCTGACCGTGTGAAAAAGCATCCTAAGCTACATTTCTGCTCATAAGTTTCATACCCCTTGCAGAATATGCAGCATTTTAATAATTTTAACTAAATAAGAGGCATCATAAAAATTAAGAATGAGCCATTTCACATAACAGATGACTGAATCTATAAAAATCGCTCCATTCAAAAGGTCGCATATCCTTGAATCTCAACGGACATGTCATTACCTGCACGATCCACGACTGTTTTCATGGTTTGTGATACAGTGAAAAAGGTAAAAAAAGAAAAAAAAAAGATAATTGTGAATTTTTATCTCACAATTCTGACTTTTTTTCCCTGAAATTGCAGGATATAAACTCACAATTGCAAGTTATAAAGTCAGCATTGCGTGATGATCACTTGATATTCAGATTTTTTTTTTCTTGAAATCGCAAGTTTATATTTCACAATTCTGGCATTTTTCTCACAATTCAGACTTCTTTCTGGAAAATTGCGACTGCAAAAATATCTCATTTCTGACGTCTCACAATTCTCAGATTTTTTTTTCTCAAAATTGAGAGTTTATATCTCAGAAATCTGACATTTTGTCTCAAAATAGAGTGTTTATAACTCACAATTGCAACTTTACAGGGAGTGCAGAATTATTAGGCAAATGAGTATTTTGACCACATCATCCTCGTTATGCATGTTGTCTTACTCCAAGCTGTATAGGCTGGAAAGCCTACTACCAATTAAGCATATTAGGTGATGTGCATCTCTGTAATGAGAAGGGGTGTGGTCTAATGACATCAACACCCTATATCAGGTGTGCATAATTATTAGGCAACTTCCTTTCCTTTGGCAAAATGGGTCAAAAGAAGGACTTGACAGGCTCAGAAAAGTCAGAAATAGTGAGATATATTGCAGAGGGATGCAGAAGTCTTAAAATAGCCAAGCTTCTGAAGCGTGATCATCGAACAATCAAGCGTTTCATTCAAAATAGTCAACAGAAGCGTGTGGAAAAACCAAGGCGCAAAATAACTGCCCGTGAACTGAGAAAAGTCAAGCGTGCAGCTGCCAAGATGCCACTTGCCACCAGTTTGGCCATATTTCAGAGCTGCAACATCACTGGAGTGCCCAAAAGCACAAGGTGTGCAATACTCAGAGACATGGCCAAGGTAAGAAAGGCAGAAAGTCGACCACCACTGAACAAGACACACAAGCTGAAACGTCAAGACTGGGCCAAGAAATATCTCAAGACTGATTTTTCTAAGGTTTTATGGACTGATGAAATGAGAGTGAGTCTTGATGGGCCAGATGGATGGGCCCGTGGCTGGATTGGTAAAGGGCAGAGAGCTCCAGTCCGACTCAGACGCCAGCAAGGTGGAGGTGGAGTACTGGTTTGGGCTGGTATCATCAAAGATGAGCTTGTGGGGCCTTTTCGGGTTGAGGATGGAGTCAAGCTCAACTCCCAGTCCTACTGCCAGTTTCTGGAAGACACCTTCTTCAAGCAGTGGTACAGGAAGAAGTCTACATCCTTCAAGAAAAACATGATTTTCATGCAGGACAATGCTCCATCACACGCGTCCAAGTACTCCACAGCGTGGCTGGCAAGAAAGGGTATAAAAGAAGAAAATCTAATGATATGGCCTCCTTGTTCACCTGATCTGAACCCCATTGAGAACCTGTGGTCCATCATCAAATGTGCGATTTACAAGGAGGGAAAACAGTACACCTCTCTGAACAGTGTCTGGGAGGCTGTGGTTGATGGTGAACAGATCAAAACACTGACAGAATCCATGGATGGCAGGCTTTTGAGTGTCCTTGCAAAGAAAGGTGGCTATATTGGTCACTGATTTGTTTTTGTTTGGTTTTTGAATGTCAGAAATGTATATTTGTGAATGTTGAGATGTTATATTGGTTTCACTGGTAAAAATAAATAATTGAAATGGGTATAAATTTGTTTTTTGTTAAGGTGCCTAATAATTATGCACAGTAATAGTCACCTGCACACACAGATACCCCCCTAAAATAGCTAAAACTAAAACTTCCAAAAATATTCAACTTTGATATTGAGTTTTTTGTGTTCATTGAGAACATGGTTGTTGTTCAATAATAAAATTAATCCTCAAAAATACAACTTGCCTAATAATTCTGCACTCCCTGTAGTATCTAAAATATTGTCTCTTTTGTTGTTCATAGTTTTGGCCAGTCAAAAAAGTCACCAGCCTTTGCCAGGTGTGGCAAAAAGATTTAGGCCACTGAAATCTTAATATAAATCACTGCAGTGAGTGATTTTTTTTTTTTTTTTTTTTTTCCCCCTTTGTTGTTTGGTTAATATTAAAAAAGCACAGCAGAAGAATTATTAGGACACTGTCACTTTAAGAGCAAACGCATTCACGGATCATACGTTTTCTTTCTCACTGAAGACATATTGTTTTGTCTAGTTTCATGAAGTTTGTCCAACCGGAAAAAAAAGACTTTTAAAATATTTAAATTAAAAAGCAATTTGAGGAATTTATACAAGTGTTTTAACAAATATACAAGCTTTATATTTCAGCTTTTAAACCCTTGACCCTTTTCAAGTGCCTTACTGTAACTGTATATTATGACAAAAATTAAATTCAGAACATTCCTTTAAAGTCAAAGCCACTGGTGCTATTATTATAATTCAGTGATATCTTCTCAAGTTATATGGTGTCATTGTTCTGATCTGTCTGGAAAAAAGAAATGGAAACTCACTGCATTTAATGGGTTTATAGAGAGCTGACATGGTAATGTGTTTAATCCCAGCTCAGTTTTTATGACCGCCGATTCAGAAACTCCAGACACGCGGTGATGGAAAGAAAGTTCTTTGCTATTGTAAGGCCACATCAGAAAATCCTGGGGTTTTTTTTGACTTTTTTTTGAATGTTGTAAGTTCTTTTAACCCTAATTTCCTCTGTCTTGCAGAACTCCATTGACGGGAATCAGCGATTTCACCACCACCAAGAACAAGATCATTCAGTTGTGTCTGGAACTGACCACCACAGTTCAACAGGTCGGTATGACTTTTAGGCCAGACGCACTAGAACATAAACGTTCATTTTTAAGCTCCCAGTGGGGGATTTGGAGCTGGAAAGCTGGATTCAATCCAATCCTGAAGCTAGTTATCTGACCATGTGTTGTCTTGCTGTGTTTGCTTTGGGGGATTTACTTCAGACAGTAAACGCCCAACACATCAGTCACAGGTTCTGAGTTTACAGTTTCATTAAAACAAGCCAGGATGCCTTCATAACATGGCCTCCAGCATTCCTCCGTGTTGTCTTCCTTGCTTCTGCAAGATGTTCTCGGTGGGAGACTTGTGTTGTGTGTGCTTTCAAAGCTGCCATATTTAGAGATACTTCGAGACCGATGTTGATAGGCACTAGATAAATATTATTAAAACAATATGTTTTAAGGAATAATTTCTCACAATTTCTCTTCCATGTTTTAATTTTAACAGTAAACCTCTACTTGCAGCACTTTGTTTGCCAATAAAAATAATTGTTATCATTTTTTGTTTGCTTATGTTAAAAATAATTAAATATTAATGTTTTATGCCCTAATTTGATTATCACCGTAGAATCCATGAATCCAGAAAATTAAAACACATAACACAGAAATTCTAAAAAAAAATAAATACAATATTTCATAAGCCCCTATTATTGTGTAAAAAAAAAAAAAAAAAAAAAAAAAAAAAATTTTATGAATTTAGTTAATTGGACATGCTTTATGATTATTAAAATTTAATGAAACCATTAAAATGGAAAAATTTGGAATTTGAGAAAATAAAACTCATTTCATGGAATATTTTTTGTTAAATGTTTAATAAATTGTTATCATATTGTATACGTTTTATGATTTCAATGAATCAGACATGATTTTATGTTGTAATTTTAATTTAGTTTAACAATTTAAAGTCCAGAAGAATTCAAATTTGGAGAAAATGAATTACATTAAAATTAAAAAAAAAAAAATGAATTTGGAAAAAATAAAATTGAATTTGTTAAAAAAAAATAATAAAACATATTTCATAGGGCCCTACTGGCTGTGATAGTGGGAATACTTCTATTTATTTTCCATTTATACTACAGGACTGTTGAATCCTCGATTCTGATTGGTCGACGAACGTTCTAAGGCGTGCGATTTATTTTTCATGAAACTCACAGCGAAAGTAGTTTCAGCCAAGCCCTGAGCGCATTACACTTCCAAATCACTCTGACAAATTTAAGTTCTGTATCAGTGATCGGAAAGTGAGTAGTTTGGAGAGAGAAATGGCCAATCAAGAGGTTCTATAGAGAGTAAACCGGAACCGAAAGGGATCTCGCCTAGGACCAAAATTTCAAGACTGTCTGGGACTCTATATCGATGTTGAGTTTAATGATGTGGGATGAAAATCATTAGATTGCATAGCCTCTTACTGAAAAACAGGAATGCAACAAATGCAAAAGAAACAAGTGAACTCTTGTAATGGACTGAACTTAGGACACAGGTAACTTTGAGTGGCTTCAAGTAAATTTACTCTGAGCCATAGAAATCATTTATTCATGCAGCTCTTCAAACAAACAGCTGCAGATTTAAGCTTTTCACTCTCGAATCAAATGAAAAAATTTCAAACCTCAAGATCATGTGACATGCGAGAACCAATGAGGTTTGCACTTTAGTTGAGGTGGTGTTTATCATTGCTGGGTGAAATATCCCTTAATGTCCAGCATCCATGGATAAACTTCTTTCGATCAGGACTGCTTCCTTTTCAATGTGCCGTCAATTTCAGCTCAGTATGTGGAATCTTAGATCAAAAATGTCTTAATTGAAGCTTTCTTTCCCTTCTACTCTTAATGCACCAGACACTGGGTTTCCTTGTCTCGTCTTGTCTTGGCTCCTCTTCCTCACTTTAGCGTACTCCCACAATGTGTTGTGTAATTATCTTGTCTTGGAGTGGACGTGGAGATGTAATTCAAGGCTGAAAGCTGTTTATTTGAGGCTGGAGGTCATTCACTGTTGCTGTGTCAAGCTCTGTAATTATACAACATTCCTGATTCTGAACTTTTTGTTTTTATTATTCACTGGTTTCAAGTATGCACTGCATTTTTTTTTTGTTTCCTGCACAGGACTGCACTGTGTATGACATGGAAGAGAAGGTTTTGGATGTTGTAAGTATTTTATTTTCCATTGTTACTGTTTTAAATTGTAAAAAGTTATTGGTTTTAGTTTTTTCACTTGTGTAAATTGTGATAATGTTTAGTTAGTTTTATGTTTGTTGGATGGTCAGGCTTCTGGGTAAAATGTGATAGCCTCATTACCTTTTATCATGCATCATTTCTATTTAATAAGAATTCCAGCCCGACAACCAGTAAAAACTCTTTTAGCACCAAATACTATATAAATATAATATATGTGTGTGTGTGTGTGTGTGTAAATAATATAAATGTATATTTTAATAATATATAAAAAAATTATAAAAATATATATTTATTATTATTATTTATTTGTTATTATTATTATTATATTGTTATTTTATAAAATATATATATATATATATTAAAAAAAATATTCTTTTTTAATTAATTTTAATTTCTACTATTTACATATATAAAATAATATAAATTAAAATTAATAAATTAATAGATATATAATAGATATATATTATAAAATAATATAGAATATATATAATAATAATAATATTATTATTTTTATATTATTATTTTATAATATATATATATATTATTAATTAAAAATATATATTTTTTATTAATTTTAATTTATATGATTTATATGTAAATAATATAAAAGCATATTTTAATAATAAAAAATTTATAATAATAAAAATATATATATTATTATTGTTATTTATTATGTGTTATTATTATTATTATTATTATTATTATTATATTAATATTATTATTTTATAAAATATATATATATATTAATAAAAATATTCTTTTTTAATTAATTTTAATTTATACTATTTACATATATAAAAATAATATAAATTAAAATTAATAAAAAATGTATTATTTTTTTTATTAATAATATATATAGATATATATTATAAAATAATATAGATTATAGAATATATAGAATATATAAAATAATATTAATTATTATTAATATTTAATTTTTTTATTAATTTTAATTTATATGATTTATATGTAAATAATATAAGTGCATATTTTAATAATAAAAAAATTAATAATAATAAAAAATATATATATATTATTATTTTTTATTATTATTATTATTTTATAAAAAAATATATATTATTAATAAAATTAATAATATAAAAAATAATATAAATTTTGACATACATTTACTCACGCACAGACACACAGCAATATATCACGGTACATCATGGTTTCCACAAAACAACCTTGATAATAAGAGATATTTCCACCAAATCAGCGTATTAAAATGTTTTCCAAGCAGTGTAAATTTAAACTCTTGAGTGCAATGAAACGTGAACACATGAACTATTGGCTTTGGGAGGGTTGAAGGAAGTTTGGAATTTACATGCAAGCACACGCTAAGTCTACGCATAATAGGTTGGACACACAAAGCATGAATGGGTTGGATCCTGTTATGTATTCCTTCCCTGTCACGTATCTGCAACAGAAAGAAAGGCAGGCCATTCATAAGAAGCTGATTAGTATAATTGGGCTGTCTGCAATACAAGACAAACACTACAGGTCAAAGGTTTAAAATAATTCAAATAAAACAAAAAAGTTTGGTATAAGTTTAAGTTTACATTTTTATTTGATCCGTAATATTGCTGAATGCCGTTGCAATTTAAAATATTTTTTAATATAATTTATTTCTGTGATGGAAAAGTTGAATTTTCAGTATTACTCCCGTATCACGTGATCCTTTAGAAAAATATGATTTGGTGCTCAAAACCAATTCTTATTATTGATGAAAACAGTTTTGCAGCTTCATATTTCAGTGGAAACTGTGGTCCACTACACTGGAAAAAAAGTAACATAAAATAAATGGGGTTTTTTGTCAAAATATATTATTTAACATCACTGACCAGCCTATACACATCAATTTACACCACCTAAACAAATTTTTATAGGTTAAATCATGTAGAAATAGCTCTTTACTGTAATAATTGCTATTAACACTTTTCACAGTTTACCACTCAAAAATTTGTGGTAAGCGTATTAAATAAAATAATACTTTTATTTAGCAAAGATGCGTTCAGTTGATCAAAAGTGTCAATAAAAGACATTTATGACATTTTACTTCAAATAAACACTGTTGTATTGAACTTTATATTCATCAAAGTATCTTGAAAAAAATGGATCACGGTTTCCACAAGGATTTTAAGTAGCAAAACATTGATAATTGTCAAATGTGTCTGTGTTTGGACTTCTGTTGCATGTTCCTCTGGTTATTTTCCCGCCACGTCATCATTAGTTTATTGTCTTCAGCTGTATGTAATTAGTCTTGGTTGATAAGCCCTCGGTTTGTGTGGATTTGATGGTGTTGCGTTGTCTTATTCTCCTGGTTTTACGAGCCATTATTAATAAGTGAGACCCGATAATAATTGAGCAGCAAATCATCATATTAGCAGGATTATTGAAAGAGCATGTGACGCTGAAAACTGGAGGAATGATGTGTGTAAATAATATAAATGTATATTTTAATAATATATAAAAAAATTATAAAAATATATATATTATTATTATTATTTATTTGTTATTATTATTATTATTATATTATTATTTTATAAAATATATATATATATATATATTAATAAAAAATACTCTTTTTTTAATTAATTTTAATTTATACTATTTACATATATAAAAATAATATTAAAAAAAATAAAATAAAAATTTAATAAAATAAATTAAAATTAATAAAAAATTAATATTTTTTTATTAATAATATATATATATATAGATATATATTATAAAATAATATAGAATATATAGAATATATAAAATAATAATAATATTAATTATTATTATTAATAAAAAATAATATTATTATTTTTATATTATTATTTTATAAATATATATATATTATTAATTAAAAATATATAATTTTTTCATCATTAGTTTATTGTCTTCAGCTGTTTGTAATTAGTCTTGGTTGATAAGCCCTCGGTTTGTGTGGATTTGATGGTGTTGCGTTGTCTTATTCTCCTGGTTTTACGAGCCATTATTAATAAGTGAGACCCGATAATAATTGAGCAGCAAATCATCATATTAGCAGGATTATTGAAAGAGCATGTGACGCTGAAAACTGGAGGAATGATGCTGAAAATTCAGCTTTGATCACAGGAATAAAATACATTTTTCTGTATATTCACATAGAAAACAGTTATTTTAAATCATAATAATATTTCACAATTTTACTTGATCAAATAAATGCAGTCTTGTTGAGCAAAAGAAACTAATTATTTCAAACTTTTGAGCGGATGATTTGTACCTTACGAGATGCTATTTATATAGAAAGGAAAAGTGATTTGGCTGAATATTCTCTTCGAATTGCAACCTAGGTTAAAGTTTGAAAGAGTTATTAATAAATCAAATGAAACCGTGTCGCTTAATGCGGTTTCATCCAGAATGTTACTGTCGGGTTTGTTTACACTCCTGTCCTTGTGCGCTGAGCGGAAAACGAAATCAAAGCTCAGATAGCATTCAGTTTGTTTATGCGCTTGGCTTGGGATTCATGTGGAATTTTAAAGTAAACCTAAGATATGTGTTTTTCCTGGGACTGGGATTAAAGATTGCATAAGATTAAATTAAAACAAGTGTTTATACATATTCATAACTGAAATTTCCGATAATAGCTATCCTCTTTGTAACTTCGGTAATCTTCTCCCCCCACCCAAAACTTTTCCACGTGGAGATGTATACGCGGAATTATCCGTATTCCTAATGCATGGCCATTATGCACAGAAATCACGTTGAGTGACGGAATTCGAAGATGCCACCCATTTCTAAACACTCTGTTCTCCTAAATTACAGTCAAAGGTGTTGAACAGTATTTGTGACCAGACTGTGAGAACCACCTCTGATCCTCTCATGAGCCAGTCAGCATGTCTGGAGGAAGTTCAACTGACCGACATCAAACCAGGAGAGGGACTGGTGAGGATCATTATTTATATATTCGGAATGTTTTTGTGTCATTCTTCGAAATTCTCTCACCATTTACTCACACCCATGCCATTCACACACAGAAAGTATTGGGGTTGGACCTTTTAGTCCATTTTTCCTTTCAAGTACTCGATAGATTAATAAACGAGGACTCCGCTTTAATGAAAACATATTGTTGGCATTGCTGTAAATAAAATATAATAATATTTCTTTCATTTAATTCACTTAAACCAATAATGCTAGATTATCTAATCGAATGAGGTATACATTCAAAACATATTACAATTTCTATCCATCTACACAAACTGTTGCATTTTAGTCAAATGCATGCACTTAAAAAACTTAAAACTCAACTTGTGACATATAAGAGGAATTTGTAACAAGTTCCATAACTTAAAACATCCTCATCATCAATAAAAAGCATTTATATAATCAAAAAGCTTTGGCAAAGAGGCGTCATGTGACGTCACAGGGGCACAATCATTTGCATACGACTGCAAGACAACAACGCCTACTTTTGCATGGTTGCATCGTTAGCCCCGCCCACTAGTGTTCAGTCGCCGAGAGGATCCAAAGAAGGCCGAGTTGTTTACGATAAAATTGCGATAGTAACAAGACTGCGTTGTTCCTGGCATCATCTTTGCATAAGTTGCCGAGGGAGATCCCGATGTCAGAAAGAAATATTTAAATTTCTTAATTTTTTATATCTTTAATATTTAAACATTTTTAACGAACATCCTAATTACGTCAGTGCTGACTTGCGTGTTTGTACCGTGCATTACTGTTTTGAGAACAAGTTGCAATCCAAAAACGTAAAGTTCCGGAATCAGCGATTTATCAAGTTCAAGTTCACCAACGTTAATCTACTAACTCCCCTGACTGCTTCGTCGGATTCAGGATTATGATTGGTCGGATCGCCTGTCAATCAATTCTGCACTCTGCAGATTCTCTCATCATAAACAACAAAGTACAGAGACGATTAATTAATTTTGCATTTTAGATATTTTCAGTGATTATTACTGGAGTTTTTGCGAGAGTGCAAAACTGGGCGGACCGCTATCTTTGCTTGCGTTTGCATGTGAAAGCTTAAAAAGCTATAAACTAATTTATTAATGGTTCTTCTAAGCTTGTTTTGCCTGTGGAGCGACAATATGACGTGCCATTTCCCAAAACACAAAAATGTATTATGTATTCCTGTTTTTGAACGTTTTTTTTTGCTGGATGAAGAAGTTGATGTTGGTGTTCCTGCTCGACCTTGGTCCTAACATTTTGATTAGAAATAACCAGCTACATAAAACCAATTGGCGTCAGAAAATGAAATCAGCACGTAGAATATGAATCAGACTTCTATTTTCTCGGAATGTTTGCTGGTTCCTGTCTCTCTCTCTCATGTTTTGTCTTCCTGTCCTCCTGTTACTCAGGGCATGTACATCAAATCCACCTACGATGGGCTTCATGTCATCACTGGCACCACTGAACATGTGAGTAAGGGCTCCAATGACGAAAGCCTTTGATTCATCACATTTTGCTTTTTGATGCCAACGGCTGAGATAAATTTAGCCTCTGTGTGCACGTAATGTTCAGTCTAAATGAGCAAACGCATTTCCGATAATAGATGGGGCTTCTTTTAGTGTGCAGACTGAACAGTGTTTGTAATGGCTACAGATGACACACAGGAAGTTGTGGGAGCTGAACTTGCCATACAAGTTGACTTATTCTTTTACCTTAAAATCCACATACATAAATGTGATCCACTACATAAAAGGTTTGTGAGCACTCTTCAGTTTGTCCATGGATTCTTAAACTATTGATTAAATTCACAAAATTCTAATTTATTAAATGTGTAAAATAAATACTATAAAAGAGTTTATACTATTTTTATTCATATATGCATAAATCCTGAACAAATTATCCAAGGTTCCAAAAAAATATTAAGCCGCATTACCATTTCCAACACTGATTATAAATCAGCATATTAGGATGATTTCTGAAGGATCATTTGACACCGAAATAGATAATACACACATAACAATTGCTGCAATTAAAATATATATCACTTTTCTTGCTGAATAAAAGTATTCATTTCTTTCAAAAAAAGAGAGGAAAAAATACTGACCTCCAAATTTTGAACAGTAGTGGATATTGTTAAAAACATTTCTATTTTAAATAAATGCTGTTCTTTTAAATTTTTATTCATCAAAGAATCCTGAAAAAAACTATCAGAGGTTATCAAAAAATATTAAGCAGCACAACTGGTTCTAACATTATCACATCAGAATGATTTCTGAAGGATCATGTGACACTGCAGACTAGAGTAATGATGCTGAAAATTCAGCTTTGCATCACAGAAATAAATTATATTTAAAAATATATTCAAATAGAAAACCATTATTTTAAATTGCAATAATATTTTACTATATTTCTGTTTTTTTGATCAAATGTGCATGTTATGGAGGAATGAGGGGTGTGCAGTAAAAGTGTGCCGTGTGAATGTGACTGGTAAACATTCATCTGAAATTGCATTAAATCTGGTTGTTTTATGTGGCAAGATTTTTTTTTTTCCAACTTTATTTAAGTTCCCCGTTATAGGCTAACCTGAAATTTTGCAAATTCCCTGTTTATTCCCATGGAAAATTTCCGGAATTTTGCAAACCTGAGCATGAATATGTTAGTATAGCCTTTAAACATGCAACATCAAAAAGTCTTAGAATTCATTCCCTTAAATATGACTTTTCGTGACCTATTTAACAACAGACAATGCCATCAAAATGACACAACGCCTCTGCTCCGAAACTAAAGTGATGATTCATCCACCCCAAACCACTTGATGATTTCATACAGTTTGTTAATCATGCTGACATTTGCGTGTCATGTGATTTATTACAAAACAACAAAAGCTTGTATTTAAGCAATATCACATATATTTATATTGCATATATATATATATATATATATATATACATGCATACATATATATATATATATATATATATATATATATATATATATATATATATATATATATATATATATATATATATATATATATATATATGTGTATGTATTTGTTAAATCGGCCTGCCACTATTAATGTAAATTTGGTTCATTAGTAATAAAAAGGGGCGATTTTACCCCATTTTTTTAAGCAATCTTTTTTTTTTTATTGTGCATATATTTAGTTAGGGGACTAAGGATTGCATCTTGTTCACAAAATTTACAAACAGAAATGTGAATATTTAAAGGAAAACAAATACTCATAGAATGTCCCCTCCAGTCTCCAGCAGATATGACGCACAAGATCCACGCTGGAGATGAGGTCATCCAGGTCAACCAGCAGACAGTGGTGAGTATTTCTATGGTATTTTCTATTAAAATAAACCCTTTTTTCATCTTTACATTTTAAGTACTGAATGAAATGCTAGTTTATGTCATTTCTCTCCACCCCGTCTGCTGTGTTGGATAATGTTCTTCGTGATTTGTCGGATTTGTAAAGTAGGTATGCAGTGCTGCCTTAGAAGTGCTTTCACTGCGGGATTGTGCCTCATGCTCCCCAGGCTTTGCTTTAATCTGAAAAGCCTGAGCAGAATTCTTTTCAGTAGTGCTTAAGGATTTGTGCTGGTTTGCTCCAGGTGGGTTGGCAGCTGAAGAACCTGGTGGCCAAGCTGAGAGAGGACCCTAAACGTGTAGTACTGCTTTTAAAGAAAAGACCCACAGGAACCTCAGGATTTACCCCAGCACCTCTCAAAAACATGCGCTGGAAACCGCCCGTGCCTCAGGTGTGTCATTCATAACGGCTCAAAAGTCATTAACTCAACAGATGAACATAGAAGTGTACTGAATTGTGTTTTCTGATTGCGACATGAAAACAACATGCACGAAATATTAATTTTATTTAATGTTTAATGTTTTTGAAAGAAGTATCTTATGCTGCAAGAAAATGCTGGTAAAAAACTAGTGAAATATTGTGACGGTTTAAGCCATTACTTCAGTCTTCAGTGTCACATGATCGTTCAGAAATCATTCTAATTGTTTAACGCATTTAGTTGCACCAAGGGAATGTCTGCGAAATTATTTGAACAGAGTGCTATGGTTTGGGGGGGGGGGGGTGTATATGGTGGACTCTAAATCTAACTAATACATCAATTGGTTCCCTCATTTTAGGGAAATTTTGCACACAATAAAATAATTTGTTCCATTCATTTTACTTAATCGTTGCCCATGTCGTAATAATTCGTTCCCTTGTTTTAGTTGGATGAAAACGTGTGGCCACAATGTACTAAAATGAGAAAACAAATTCGTATAGGGGGCCTTGATTATGATTTAACTTTTTTAACTTTAGTTAGTGTGTAATGTTGCTGTTTGAGCTTAAACAACATCTGCAAAGTTACAACACTCCAAGTTCAATGCAAAGGGAGATATTTTCTTTTACAGAAATTGTTTTTAAGGACTACAACGAACGACTGGTAGGGACTACAATGAGCTTCTTCCTGGGTTAGTGAGATCACAAACCCCAAAATTTACATAAACCCCACCCCCGAGAATATTGTGGGGTGCTTTAGAGAAGAGGAAGAGTTGAGTCATTTTATACTGGGCTGCTTCACAAACGAGGGTCAATTCAACGCTGGATTTGCACAAAAGATTAACATTGATTCAACTCCACAACTACATAAATTTATCCAATAACCGTTCAGAAACGTCCAATTTCATTCTAAAAGTTGGAACTTCTTCCTGAGTCTCTCCATCAGTTTGAACAATGTAAGGTTGAACACCGTTACTGACAATCCTCATTTTTGCTGCGTGAGATTCTCCAGCTTTGTTGTTGTTGAGCAACCGAAGCACAAGCTGTTAAAGCTCCACCCTCTTCTGGAAAGTGGGCCGGGAGCAGCAGCTCATTTGCATTTAAAGGGACACACACAAAAACAGCGTTTTTATTCATGAAGGTTTAATCTTGTTCTACAGAGCTCCACCTCTCCTAGTAAGAGTCAGTCATCAGACGAATCTGCCCAACTCTCCAGTAGGAAGGACAAGCCTGCCATACTGGACCTGTACATCCCTCCACCTCCCTCAGTGCCTTACACTCCACGGTGAGCCTGAACGATAAACCCTCCAATGGCCTGGGGATTGTTGTTGTTACGCTTTACAGCAGAGATGGGCAACTGCGGTCCTGGAAGTCCACTGTTCTGGAGTTTAGCTCCAACCCACCTGACTGTAGCTTTCTAGTAATACTGAAGACCTTAATTAACTTGTTCAGTGTTGAGGCTAAAGGTGCGTTCCTGCCATGTGGTGATTACCGTAACTATTTTGACTTGTAAAACGCATTTATGTGATCGTAGAACTCCTAATAACCACTTTAAACTTGTAATTTCACCATAACTTACGATGCAAACTCGATGTAAATACAGCAAGAGGTTCATTATGTAGTGTAACTATAACAGGAGTTTGGGCAAGTGTCCAGATAAACTCATGTTGCATGATTGACAGCTTCAGCCGTTATAAAGAGAGCGTTCTTTGAAGTAAAAATACTAGGATTATTCATTATGAATATAACTGCCATTACCGGCTTAAATGAAATTCGTTACTTGCTGATTCCAGAACAGTTGATTCATGATCTTTGAGCAAAAGTCTTTGAGCAGTATCACATTGCGACCTTGTTTTCAAGACATTCGTCGCTAAAATGTAGGGTAAAAACACGTAAGTCAGCATTGATGTGATTTAGAAGGACGTTCCTTAAAAATAAACGGAATCCATTTTTCTCTGACATCGGGATCCTTCGGCAGCTTATGCAATCTTGTTATTATCGCAATCTTATCGTAAACAAATAGGCCTTCTTTAGATCCGGTTAATTGACAAGGGTAAATTGCAATCAAAGGTTTTTTAAAACTGAATTGTGACCGCCCAAATTGTGCCCTTTTATGTAGAATTCTGACTTTTCTAACTAATAACTATATTATTTAATTGCTTCTGCTGATTAAGCACTTTTGTCCGCTGTTATAGGGAAGTACGGAATGGCTCGTACAGCAGTCTCAATGCCAGACCTAAAGGTTCAGAGTCCCCAAACTCCTTCCTGGACCTGGAGCGTCACCGGCGCTTCACAGTTGCAGACTATGATAAACAGTCTGTTCACCCAGTTGAGGTCAACGTGCAGATGCGTCCAAGAGGAACATCCTCATCACATGGTCAATATTTCAGATTTACAGTCATCCATTTTTTTTTCTTGTCATTGTCAAATGTCAAATTTTATTTACAGTGCATCCGGAAAGTACAGCTCTTCATGTTACAGCTTTATTCCATATTTTTCTCAAAATTCTACAAACAATACCCCATAATGTCAATGTGAAAGAAGTTTGTTTGAAATCTTTGCAATTTATTAAAAATAAAAACATGAAAAACATCACATGTACATAAGTATTCACAGCCTTTGCTCAATCCTTTGTTGAAGGACCTTTGGTCTTTTTGAGTATGATGCTACAAGCTTGGCACACCTATTTTTGGGCAGTTTCTCCCATTCTTCTTTGCAGGACCTCTCAAACTCCATCAGGTTGATGGATCTCTCAGATCTCTCCAGAGATGTTCAATCAGGTTCATCTCTAGGCTCTGGCTGGGTCACTCAAGGACATTCACAGAGTTGTCCCATAGCCACTCCTTTGTTATCTTGGCTGTGTGCTTAGGGTTGTTGTCCCGTTGGAAGATGAACCTTCACCCCAGTCTGAGGTCCAGAGCAGGTTTTCATTAAGGATGTCTCTGTATATTGCTGCATTCATCTTTCCCTCGATCCTGACTAGTCTCCCAGTTCCTGCCGCTGAAAAACATCCCCACACCATGATGCTGCCACCACCATGCTTCACTGTAGGGGATGGTATTGTCCAGGTGATGAGCGGTGCCTGGTTTCCTCCTGACATGACACTTGCCATTCAGGCCAAAGAGTTCAATATTTGTTTCATCAGACCAGAGAATTTTGTTTCTCGTGGTCTGAGAGTCCTCCAGGCGGGCTGTCATGTGCCTTTTACTGAGTGGCTTCCGTCTGGCCACTCTTCCATACAGGCCTGATTGGTGGAGTGC
Source organism: Opsariichthys bidens (assembly GCA_037194245.1). Classification (NCBI taxonomy): domain Eukaryota; kingdom Metazoa; phylum Chordata; class Actinopteri; order Cypriniformes; family Xenocyprididae; genus Opsariichthys; species Opsariichthys bidens. The sequence continues at coordinate 4,217,768 of CM074314.1, forward strand.
TGCAGAGTTGGTTGTTCTTCTGGAAGATTCTCCTCTCTCCACAGAGAAACGCTGGAGCTCTGTCAAAGTGACCATCAGGTTCTCGGTCACCTCCCTGAATTCTCCCCCGATTGCTCAGTTTAGCCAGACGGCCCGCTCTAGGAAGAGTCTTGGTGGTTCCAAACTTCTTCCATTTACGGATAATGGAGGTCACTGTGCTCAATGGGACCTTCAATGCTGTAGAAATGTTCTGTGCCTCGATACAATCCTGTCTCAGAAGTCTACTGACAATTCCTTGGACTTCATGGCTTGGTTTGTGCTCTGACATGCACTGTTAACTGTGGGACCTTTATAGGCATGTCCAGTCAACTGAATTTACCACAGGTGGACTCCAATCAAGTTGCAGAAACATCTCAAGGATAATCCGTGGAAACAGGATGCACCTGAGCTCAATTTTGAGTGTTATGGCAAAGGCTGTGAATACTTTTGTACATGTGATTTTTTTTTCGTTTTTTATTTTTAATAAATTTGCAAAGATTTCAAACAAACTTCTTTTATGTTGTCATTATGGGAGATTGTTTGTAGAATTTTGAGGAAAATGATGAATGTAATCTCTTTTGGAATAAGGCTGCAACATAAAATGTGGAAAGAGTGAAGCGTTGATGCACTGTAAATACTGTAGTACCAAATGAAAAAACATAGGCTGACCAAGGTGCTTTATAGTTCTAAGACAAAGCCGTATTACATCACATGCTGTACTATAGTATACTTATAACTAGAAAAGTAGTAAAAATAACTGATTTATAAAAATTCAAGAAAATAAACAAGTTTTTTTTTAACTCAAAATCACTAGAGCGGATGCTGTTCTGATAGATAATGGTATCATTGTAGTGCATCTTAAATTAAACAATTCCTTTGGCATTGCAGGTCCTCTATGTTTTCAGTGAGTGTGACTGTAATCGTCTGTTTTCATGAATGTACACACAGGTAAACAGCGACCTCTGTCTATGCCAGTGGATACATGTTTGAGCGTGGCAGACCTGTATGCGAAGCCCTGGACACAGGGACGGAAAGGTACAGAACACCTCCACAGAAAACACACACGGAGAATTTGAAGGATTTTTACTGGAGAACTTTTGTGTGCGTTCACATTTGCCAGGTTTGGTTCAGTTAAAAAGAGCTGTGGTGCGATGGCTCCGTTAGTACGGTTCTTTTTAATAAGTCTGAACGCTGCCATCTAGTGATGTCCGATTTTCAAAACACTGTTTCAAAGCTTTACGAATCTTTTGTTTCGAATCAGTGGTTCAGTTTGTGAAAAGTCACATGAGCTATTGAAATTTCGAATCACTTATGATGTAACAAAGCTTCGTTTACTGAAATCACATGACTTTGGCGCTCAGAACCACTGATTCGAACCATCAGATTTAATAAAAAATATCTTCATTTGTGTTCTGAAGATGATCGAAGGTCTTATGGGTGTAGAACGACGTGAGGGAGAGGAATTAATGACAAAATTTGGTTGAATTAACCCTTTAATCAAACAATTGTGGAATCATGGAAAAAAGATCTATTTCTAAGGATATATTTCTCCTATAGATTTGGGTTTTGACTTGGTTTGTGGCAAAGTTGGTGTTATTACCAGGGATTTTAAGATATGGTTGCAAGTAATTTTACATCATTTTGAAGGTTTTTTTTAATAGTGAATGTGAGATTAATAACTCATTTTTGAAAATTTGTCAGCGCGGGCCTCATATCGCTTTGGTCACAATAATGGACAGCCTACCAAACACTCAAGATGCCAAAACATTACTATAGTTTCCAAGCTGTCAATCATAGCAGTTTCGTGAGCGAGTCGTGTTCCGTACATATAGTTATGGGATTCAATCCCGCATTTAAATGCTGTTAATTTAAATATAGTTACAACGACAACAAAAAAATCTGTTTCAAATGCTGTTCTTTTGAGATTTTTTATCAAATAAATGCAGCCTTTGTGAGCATAAGAGACTTAAAAATCATATCAGCTTTTCATAAAGCAAAACTCTACTCTAATTATGCTGGTATCGAATAACCAGACGTTCATCAAGCAAGAAAAATATCCTGCAAATACATTTGCAGCTCAAATAATAAACATTGTTAAAGGGATTTTAAAACATCTGGGATCTTTTAATCTTCTGCTGTAGGTGAAGATCTTCTGTACAGATACCTTAGCAACGAGCGCATACCAACTATCGTCGAGGAGGCCTCGGGCTCGTCGTGCAAGTTCACAGCCGAAAGACCCGCTTACGGGACGGACTGCTCGCGGAACAGCCGATTCCTTGCCAATGCGGATCTGCACAGCAGCGCCACCATTCCTTATCAGGAGGACTTTGTCAAAAAGACGCCCATGACATCCACCCCCAAACGGCCGCCCGCGGAGCCCTCGCTACTGGTCAGTTGGATCACACGGCTTAAGCTATTGACTCACTAATGTCAGCTTGCCTTCTCCCTTTGTGCAGCTGTGTGAGGTGACTCTTTTCTCATGTACTTTTTCATGCTTTCACTCTCCTTTTCTTGGGATATATTTCTTTGTGCCTCTTATATTACTACTTGACTAGATTGCCTTAATGTGTCTAAAACGACTAGAATTTAACCTCAGAAATGTATGTTTGGAAACACGTGTGGGGAGATACATGATCTCTGGTTTGCTCAGAAAAATATGCCACTGTATTAATTGGTATATGAAGCCGTTTGAAAATGTATATCTACCTCAGCTATTTCCACAGTGGTATCCATGAAATTCAAAGTTTGTGTTGCTATTGGTTGGGGGAAAAAAATCAATCTGGTAAGAAAAGTTTTCCATGTGTTTCCAAACGGTTTAGTAAGTCAACTAATTTCTAATCAGAGAAACAATTGCATCATGTTGTTTCTCTTGTCTCTTTGCTTTGGATGTGTAACCTTCAATAGATGTAATTGGAGGGTTGAGCAAGATTTTTTTCAGTTTCTATGAGTTTCATCATGGTTAAACTGTGTTGTCTGCTTTGTGTTTGGAGTATGAGTTGTGAGTAAATTATTTTGACAGATTTTTTTTTATCATTACATTATACCAAAGTATAAATCCGTTTTTGAACTTTTTGGAATTTGTGGTGTTGTGCTTTGCTTTTGTGACATGGGTATATTAACAGTATTTTTTTTTTTTTTTTTTTTTTTTTTGAAAATTATTCTTATATTTCATTAAAGGGACAGTTCACTCAAAAATTGAAATTCTGATGTCATTTACTCACCCTGTGTCGTTACAAATCTGTATTAATTTCTTTCTTCCATGTAGAGTTGCACGATTTTGCGTAAAATGAGAATCACAATTTTTTGGTTTCAATCACGATTCTGAATATACAACCAAAGAAAATTCTGACAAAATATAAATGGCTGGATAATGTTTTAATGAAATATTTAAAAAAAAAAATGGTTTTGAATGAATTCAATGACTCATTAATAAATGTTTCATTGTTTCATTCTTGTTTCATTACTGGATGAATCAGTGATTTTGAACGAATCTTTTGAATGAATGATTCATTGACCAAAAAATGCACTTTTCGCCACTTAGTGGAATAAGATGTAATTGATACAACCGTTATTTGACGCGCCAAGTTCGTTTCAAAAGGTAGTAACGAATGATCGCTATCGCAGACGTCAGTGTTTATATACTAACTTAAAACTTCTATCTCAATACTTCTGTGATAAAATGAATATTTGTAACACAGAAATAACTAATGAATGGTTCAAAACTGCTCTGACTCTGGCAGCACAAACACGTATTTGAATGTTCCTGTATGATTTTGTCAAAGGCTTAAAATACTTTTGAATACTTTTGAATGGTGTTTGAATCGAGATCGCCATCTTTTTACGATTAATCGTGCAGCTCTACTTCCATGGTAAACAAAAATGAATGTTTTGCAGGATGTTTAAACTTCTCTGTACCACAAAAGTGGATGCTGCACACCATTTAAAAAAAAAAATCTCCTTTTGTGTTCCACAGAATAAAGAAAACAATAAGTTTTATAATAACATTTTTAATTACGGGTGAATCAATTATGACAGCTTTCTTAGCTTGTCACTGTAAATTGCTTTTTAGCCAGTGCGGATATTAAATTGTATTTGCTGAGGGAAAATGGTAGCATTGGTTCAAAAAATAGAGAGAAAATTAACTAAATAAAACAAAAAAGATTAAACATTACAGTCGTAGTCAAAAGTTTTGCGAATCACATAAATATTGGAAATTGGAAGAGTTGCTGCTTAAGTTTTTATAATAGCAATTTGCATATACTCCAGAATGTTATGAAGAGTGATCAGATGAATTGCATAGTCCTTCTTTGCCATGAAAATGAACTTAATCCCAAAAAACCCTTTCCACTGCATTTCATTGCTGTCATTAAAGGACCTGCTGAGATCATTTCAGTAATCGTCTTGTTAACTCAGGTGAGAATGTTGACGAGCACAAGGCTGGAGATCATTATGTCAGGCTGATTGGGTCAGAATGGCAGACTTGACATGTTAAAAGGAGGCTGATGCTTGAAATCATTGTTCTTCCATTGTTCACCATGGTGACCTGCAAAGAAACGCGTGCGGTCGTCATTGCGTTGCATAAAAATGGCTTCACAGGCAAGGATATTGTGGCTACTAAGATTGCACCTAAATCAACAATTTATAGGATCATCAGCAACTTCAAGGAAAGAGGTTCAATTCTTGTAAAGAAGGCTTCAGGGCGTCCAAGAAAGTCCAGCAAGAGCCAGGATCGTCTCCTAAAGAGGATTCAGCAGTGGGATGCAGAGCTTGCTCAGGAATGGCAGCAGGTGTGAGCGCATCTGCACGCACAGTGAGGCCAAGACTTTTGGAAGATGGCCTGGTGTCAAGAAGGGCAGCAAAGAAGCCACTTCTCTCCAAAAAAAACATCAGGGACAGATTGATCTTCTGCAGAAAGTATCGTGAATGATGAGGACTGGGGCAAAGTCATATTCTCCCATGAAGCCCCTTTCCGATGGTTTGGGGCATCTGGAAAAAGGCTTGTCAGGAGAAGAAAAGGTGAGTGCTTCCATCAGTCCTGTGTCATGCCAACCGTAAAGCATCCTGAGACCATTCATGTGTGGGGTTGCTTCTCATCCAAGGGAGTGTCACTCACAATTCTGCCCAAAAACACAGCCATGAATAAAGAATGGTACCAAAACACCCTCCAACAGCAACTTCTTCCAACAATCAAACAACAGTTTGGTGAAGAACAATGCATTTTCCAGCACGATGGAGCACCGTGCCATAAGGCAAAAGTGATCACTAAGTGGCTCGGGGACCAGAACGTTGAAATTTTGGGTCCATGGCCTGGAAACTCCCCAGATCTTCATCCCATTGAGAACTTGTGGTCAATCCTCAAGACCCACTAATTCTGACAAACTCCAAGAAGTGATTATGAAAGAATGGGTTGCTATCAGTCAGAAGTTGATTGAGAGCATGCCCAGTGGAATTGCAGAGGTCCTGAAAAAGAACGGCCAACACTGCAAATACTGACTCTTTGCATAAATGTCATGTAATTGTCGATAAAAGCCTTTGAAACGTATGAAGTGCTTGTAATTATATTTCAGTACATCACAGAAACAAAGATCTAAAAGCAGTTTAGCAGCAAACTTTGTGAAAATTTATATTTATGGAATTCTTAAAACTTTTGGCCACGACTGTATACAGAATGCAGAACTGGCAGATTTCAATGTCGTACTCATGCATTTTAATTGTTTTTTACTTGACATTTTTGAGTAAGTTAGTCCATACATTGAACTTAAAATTATCATGTAATCTTAATTTATTTATTTGGGGAATGAGAGGGGGACAGGATCGGGAAAGGTCCGTGAGCCGGGACTCGAACTCGGGTTGCCTGAAGCGCGATGGGGCTATATGTCGGTGCGCTGCCCACGAGGATATCAGCACTGACATCTTAAATAACATTTTTAGTGGTGGAAATTTAGCTAGCTATAACTAGCTAATTCAGCAAATGCTAATTGGTAATACAATGCTTTGATAACATTAGCATAGTATAGCAACTGCTGAAGAGTATGGCAATGTAGAACATTTATGAAATACCTGTCCTCAAACTAAAACCCCACATAACAGAAACTCTTCAAAATTAGCATAGCAAAACACTACTAAATCCCCCACATTGCACAAAAAAAAAAACAATACATAACACTTAATTTTAGCATTTATTCTCCTTTTCGAGTATCATGGCAAAGCATGCTGGGAAATATAAATCCCAGTTTCAGATAAATTTAAGTTTGTCTAAATTAAAAGAAACAAGTTCATAAAACTCAAAACAATCCAGATTAGTTCAAATGAGTCAGTTTCGTGAACTCAAAAGAAAAAAAGTTCTAAATACTCTAAATTTGATTGAACTAATTTGTTTAATTTGAGTTTGCCCTACTCAAACCAATGAATTATTTTGACCGCTAGGATTTACAGTGAGACGCTATTGAGAGTTTTGAACCACATTTATATTTTGTACCACATTATTTGCATCTGCTCATTAAAGCTGCTATTCCAGATGTTTTTGTGTTGTCTTCATTTTAAAACGGTGCATCGTTTGTCTGCTACTTTGGCATTTGCTACTGATTTAACTCCATAAGAAAAAAAGACCCAAGCAGTTTCAAATAAAGATGAGTAACGGATGTTATTGCAGCAATTCAAAGATTTATTAATAACATAACACACTTGACTGAAACCTCAAACAGAACAACCGTATAACCCTGACGAGAACAGACAGATACACAGAGCTTAAATACAAACAAAACAATCAACGAAATGAGTGTCAGGTGCGCATGCTAACCAAATCAATGAGAAACCATAGAAACACACGGGAAAACTAGGAAACAGAACTAAACCGTGTGACAAACCAGAAACAAACACAGATTTCCCGTAACAAGCAGAAGGTTTTAAATCTATTTGCTGTGATGCATGATGTAAAAGTTTATGAAATCACCCAAAATTATATTCATGACATAGCACAGCGCTTTATTTGTGACATTTGTCCAAGACGAGCTGATCTTAAAAATATAATAATTGTGTGGCATGGAACAACTTCATGTACATTTTACAATAATTTAAAAGTAAAACTGTAACACAGTTCGTAAGAACAGGAAGAAGGAGGCGGGAACCGGCGAATATTCAACAACTTTTAATAATAAATAACAAACAATAAAACGAAAGTAAAAGGGCCACACAAACAAAATAAAACACAACATAAAGTCCAGGCCTGGTCCTCTCTCGTCCTTCACTGTTGTCGCTCCTCTTTTATGCTTCTGGAGCTCCTCCGTGAGAGATACGAGACCGGTGTAGCGCGCAGCTGACGCTCATTATCATTCAGCCTCGCACCGTTCCCTCACGGCTCTCGCCCGCCCTGCTCGTCACAAAAACAACTTCAGCAAGTACTTAACAATTACTAGTTCCTTCTGAAGACAGCTGGGAGTGGTTTTGTCCAGAACTAAACAGTTTTCTCTCGTTTCTCTGCTCCTTTCCTTTTACATAAGGTTTTACAGTCTGTGCTCTGCCTTTAACTATCAATCCAACTCACCCTAACATTTTCACCTAATAATTCATTCAAACTGACATTTTCAATTTTCCCATATTTGTTGCGTTACCCCTTTTCACAAAAACTAAAATCCACTTAATGAAATGTACATTTATTGAAGAAATGCATTGATCTTTGCTGAGCATATTAACAAATAAGCAATGGAATGTGAATTCACTCTTTATATTATATTATAATGCATGAATAAATATGAGGCATGTTGCGGATGATGCATGGGAATAACACTTTTTGCCTTAAACGTTTTTTATCTGATGTACGTATATGTATATGTATGATTAGTCAGCAAAAATGTGCTTGTAAAGGGTGGCCAAGAACTCATCGCTCAGCAAAAACTGAATGTTTAATATATTAAAAACTCAGTGAGGATCAGTGGCCTTGTCCATGCTGAAGCATATATTAACTGTTCTTTGTGTCCTGCCACAGGATCCTGAATGGACGTCCAACAGCGCATTCATCAACAGGTGGGTGCAGAACTGAATGAGCAGCGTCCATCCCGGCCTCTTTACAGCAGTGCACAGTCAAAACAAAAGCACGGGAAGAATCTTAGCTCGAATGGTTTATGCATGATAATCAGGAATGTACTCTTCCTGCCAGGATGCGAGATGGTCTGTGGCTTTGTCATGTGTATTTTTAGCATGCACTAGTGTGCTGACATGGTTTAAATTCCCCATGGACCAAAAACAGAGACAACCCCAAGATCTGGAACAGCAACCATTACATGTGGAGGTTGATTATTGTACATTTTCTCAGACAGTTTTCAAGTCATTGGCCAAATGTTTACTGTGTAAAACTCAGTAGTACACTGTTATAAAAAGAAATCATTGCTCCACATGATAAATGATTTTAGCAAATGACTGCAATATAACAAAGAGTGAAAAATTTAAGGGGGTCTGAATACTTTCTGTACCCACTGTATATCATGACAACTCTCCGAATAGATCTAGGCAGTGAATTGAGCCAGTTTGGGACAGAAATAAATACATAGATAAAACAAACGGATGGAGTAGTCAACCCGGTCAGCTTTAGGAGAGCCAACCAATCAGCTGCTAGGAAGAGTTTCATGACTGAACTACACTGCTCATTGTGAGTTCATAGAGGATGCATTAACTAATATTAATGAAGGGAACAATATTGTATACTGTTACAAATATTTTAATGTCATAAATTGTTCTTGGAGTCAAAGCAAGTGCACTGATCTAGGGCTTGGTTAAAACAATGAATGATATTGGGATAGTTAAATATAAAAATAGGGGTGAGGTAAACACTGTCAGATGTGATTTTTTTTATTAGAGGTGGCTAATCCTTTCATTGTTTCTGCTGTGTTGTAAGCTTTGTGTCTTATAATCATTCTCTTTTTCTGAAACCGTAAAGCTATTTAAATATAATTTTAATTTTCAATCATCAATGAGACATAGACTCATAGACTGCACAGTAAAAACCCCAACTCTTCTCAGATAACATTTGGTCCCTCTCTAAATAGTGTTAAAGTAACACTGAAGCAGAGTTGAAGTTAATGAGATGATTAAACAATTAATTAAGCAATGATTGAACATTACATTGATGAACACCTGCTGTTAACAAGCAGAATCACTGTGGAAAAGAGAAACACAAGAACTACAACTGACTTCAGCCACAGTCTTAGATGAAATCAACTAAAAGACATTCAATCTCTGAAGAGTGTTACTTTAACTCTATTTAGAGAGGGACCAAATGTTTCTGAGCAGAGTTGATTTAACTCTGGGGTTTTTACTGTGTATCAATTAGAAATATAGCAGACAGCTGCCTGCTCCTGTATTAAATCCGTCATCATCTCCCCAGCAGGTACAGCAACAGTGCCATGCGATCCTGGTCGTTCTCTCAAGCGGTAAGAACCACATCTGTACATGCTTCCCTTTTTAGAGCAACTTCAGTTAGCCGGAATCTTAGTGAGCTGAAAATCTGCGCAGACAAGTGAATTATTTTGACTTCATCTCATGTGAGAATATCCGAACACACCAGTTTTCATAATATTTGCATCTGGGTTTATATTAAACATGGCTGAACTTACTCGGGCTAATATAAACTCATGCAGTCATGGTATTCCAAATATCCATGCACAATGTATGTTTATCCAAACTGTCCTCTAATTCGCATACAAAACATATTGTAGACAGCCCTTATTGTCATTTTCATTCTCCAGCCCATATTTTATCCTGAACTCAGACAGTGAACTTTCATTTTTCTGAACACTGACAGATGTTAAGCTGTAGTGCATTCACTGTTAAAAATAAAGGTTTTGGAGTGATGCCATAGAAGAACCATTTTGGTTCCCCAAAGAACCTTTCAGTGAACAGCTCTTTAAAAAAAAAATAAATAATAATAATCTGCCTATAAGGGTGGTCTGGGATATGGTTCATGTGAACTTCACTGCTGATATGAACACAATCGTAATAAATTGACCCTTCGCAAAACCCACCCCCTGTTGCACGCAGTGAAAAATACATTGCGGAGCAAAGAGGACACTGACAACATATGAAACAGTTTCATATTTCAAATATTGTAATTTTTTAAAGAAGTTTAACCAATAAATAGCGTATAGTGCCTCTTTAATGTGTCGTGAACCGATCATCTCTTCATACTAGTTCATTTTTAGCATTCTTTAAAAAATTTGCAAATTTTGAAACCGAGCAATTAAGTGTGAAAAAACCCTTAGACAACTGGGGTTAGGGGTAATTTATTTCTTCATAGTTGTCAAAATATCAAATGTATTTTGAGTGTGAATGTGTGTATATTTCTCCAAAGTTCTTGAAGTAGGGAAAATAAAGGAAACAAGGCTTTTTCCAGACAATGACTCTAGACCAGGGATGTGCAAACTCAGTCCTGGAGGGCCACTGTCCTGCGTAGTTTAGCTCCAACCTTAGTCAAACACAACTCAACCAGCTAATCAGTGCGGCAGTGGTTCATGTGGGTTGTCTACTAACCGGAAGGTTGGTGGTTCAATCCCCGGTTCCACCTGACCAAGTGTCCATGAGCAAGACACCTAACCCCAGCTGCTCCCGACAAGCTGCCGCCTTGTATGGCTGACGTCGCCGTCGGTGTATGAATGTGTGTATGAATGTGTGAATGTGAGGCAAAAATTGTAAAGCGCTTTGGTGGCCATAGGTTTGTGAAAGCGCTATATAAATGCAGTCCATTTACCATTAATTAATCAATTCATTCAGGATTACTAGAAGGCTAGAAGCAGGAGAGATTTACCAGGGTTGGAGGTATACTCTGCAGGACAGTGGAGTTTGCCCACCCCGGCTCTAGACAATAGTCATGCTGGTGCCAGCCTCCTCTTGAGTACTCAGTGAGAAACACTGTTATAGAAGTAGCTCTTGATTTGAGAAACAGTACACAGACAGAGCAGAAGAATGGACCCTCTGTGCCTGACATTGACATGGCTTTCCCTCGGGGGGATATTTAGTTAAGTGGTGTGACAATCACCTGTGCAGAACATTGTGAGAAATTATCCTGTGAGTTAGTCAGAGATTGCAGAGATAGGGGTTTCTCACTCACATGGACACCAATTCAGCTGAAACATAAATGTTAAATATGAAGACATTGGAAAATGGGCTTTGTGGGAGAAAGAAATTCGATTGTAAACATTCCACATCTCACCAATATCTTTCAAAGTACCGACAATATCACAATATTATTGAGGTGCGTAAAAAGAGAAACATCCTCTTCTGAACCTCTGCAGTTTGCAGACCTTGGTGACCTCTGGTGGTGACTTCTAGTAACAAAACTCTTCAATCCAGCAAAAACAAGTTGATGTTTGATGAGAAAATTTTGTTTTCCTTATTAAAATGTATATACTATGTTTGTTAAAGTCTATAGCCATTTGCCTTGTGCCATATGAACGAAAATACATTATGGTGCAGCTAAAACTATAGATTTTAATTGAGCGTTATTACCTGCGCTCTGAATGGGGTTGCACTTTTGACACATTGCTCTTTTCTCGGCCTGAGGGACTACCTTACTGTCGTTAGGCCCAAACTCAAGGCAGATAGAGGCTGCAGATCTCCAACTCGCTTGAGTGGCACTAAAGCTAGCGGGAGGGCACTCTTAAGCGGAGGGGCCAGAGGTCAGACAACTCGAGTGCCTCAAAGGGAGGGCCCCGAAATGCCCAAAGGACTGTGGAGATGTTCCACAACAGGCCCGAGCAGGCGCAGGGAGGATTCAACCGTCTAGCCCCTCTGAGAAACTTAACGACCTGGTCATGTTTCCCAATCGATTGGCCAGACATCAGGGCATGATTCGCGGCAATAGCTGCCACATATACTTTGAGCGTGAAGGGGGCTTTCCTGCCATCCAGTAGTTCCTGCAGAAATGTGAGAACCAACACAGTCTAATTTCCAAGCTAAACACCAGTTATAGAAAATAGACCATTTCTGGAACGGGCCCTTGCCTCTGAAATCATTCTCAAAACCTCTTGGAGAAGGCCTGATGGTTCCCGTCAAGGGTGGAACATACAGGTTCCACAACTCCGGCTGAGGCTGCCTCCTGCCTGGGAGAGAAGGTCTCTCCTCAATGGGATTGTCCACGGAGCTGCTGACAATAGCTGGACCAATTCTGGGAGCTGGGAATTTCATGGCTGGTTCTGTCAGAATGGAGCCACCAGAAGGACTGCACATGATTCTTTCCAAATCCATCTCATGACCTGTGGAATCAGGGCTACAGGAGGGAAGGTATAAAGTCGCAGATGAGGCCATTTCAGGACCAGTGCATCCATTTTCTTCGAGAAATATATTCAGCAGAGGGAGTTCTTTTCCGTCGTGAAGAGATCCACATCCGCCTGACCGAAGGCGAGCCATATTGCGTTGTCCAGTCCAGCATGTCTGCTCTTTCATTTAAGGAGTCCAGCATGTGAACCGCCCTCACTGAGCGGAGGCTCTTCTGTGCCTATAGGAGAAGACAGTTCAGCAGTATGTCCAGAGAGTGAGAACTGAGACCTGCCCTGTTGTCCGAGCAGACCAGGACATGATGACCCATGAGTTCCATCTGGAACTCCTTGAAGGCTAGAATCACTGCCATCATCTTTAGGTGATTAATGTGCCAACTTGACATAGGGGTTGCCCATGTGCCAAAGGCTATTCTGCTGTGGCACAGGACACCCCAGCCAGTCTTGGAGGCCTCTGTCACAACCAGATTCCTCTTGAGCTCAGTCCTACCCCATTGTGGTAAAAACTTGGTAATTGTGGTTTTTCTTGGTGATTTCCAAAGGACCAAGGCTCTGACTTAGCCGTGGGTCACCTTGTGAGTATGTCGGCCTTCGTGCCACACATGGAGTGGGATAAGACCTTCTATCCAGAGCAAATGGAGCAGGCCCAGCGGAATGACCGAGGAAGCTGCTGCCATGAGTCCCAGCAGCTTCTGAAACCTCTTGAGGGAGTGGAAAGACCCCCCTTTGAACGACGCCTCCATGCTCCTGATTTTCAAGGCGTGTTCTTGCGAGAGCTAAGCCTTCACTTGGTCTGTGACTTAGTTACTTTTACTATGCATTTTTTTTTCATGTTTTTTAAAAACAACAAAAAAGTTATATTTTTATCAATGTAAAATGTAAAGGCCTTTCATACCAAAAGTGAAATGAGTAAGCCTCAGGCTGAAGGACATGCAAATTCATGCATGTACAGTAGAAGGCGCAGCTCAATGAACCTCTCAGCTGTGATGCCGTTCTGGACTGCAGAAGAATAGAACACAGGAGAAGGAAGTTCAGCACTCTTATTTCAGCAACAAAGTGAAATTAAATGCATGAAGTATATTTGTAAATTTATTAAAGTTCTAGCAGGTTTGTGCAATATTCTGAGATTGCATTTAACTGTTTTTATTCATTTTGAGGAATACTGACTCTGTTTTAGTGCAAGCGACATGAGAAAATGCCTGCTTGCATTTAGTCTAGAACTACAATAACCCTCATGTTCACACATCATTTTGACTGTTGCGATTCCAAATCGGTTTAATGACCTGTAACTCTGCCTGAGTATCGGACAAGAGTGTTCACTGTTGGCCAGAGGAGAACTGACCCCCGACTAAGCCTGGTTTCTCCCAAGGTTTTTTTCTCCATTTGTTGGAGTTTTGGTTCCTTGCCGCTGTTGCCTTTGGCTTGCTTAAGTTGGGGACACTTGCTTGATATTCAGCAGTGTTTTTGATCGGCGCCGTTGTATGTGAACTGAGCTGAGCTGGACGATTACGTCACTGTTTTCTCCAGTGCTGATATACATAATTTAACCAGACTAATAACTATTGATATTTTCAACAGAATGAATCAATAATATATAGAATAAGCTGCACAATGACACCATTTTCTTTAGGAGCTGCTGTGCAGCCAAAATTATTTGCCAATTATTAATGTAAAGCTGCTTTGCCACAATTCGCAATTTGCGCTATATAAGTAAAGGTGACTTGACTTGACTTGACTTGACATCACACAACGCCTCAACACTTGATTTCTTTCAACATGGACACAGGAGAGCTTTCAGCCAATACATGGGAAAACAAAGTAACTGGCATTACTTATTTGAAAAAGTAACTTAGATATTTTGTTGTAAATTTAAAAGTAATCCGTTACTTTTCTAGTTACTTGGAGAATTAATTTGATTATTAGTTTTTTATACATTTATTTAAAAGTTTTACTGCTTGATTTGGCTAATTCACTGAACCCTTCAGCCTTATTTAGCAACATAATAAGCATTTAATTCATTTGTGTATATTTATGACATTATTGTGTGTTGTATTACACAGGTACACACAATGATAGTTTGGCTTAAGTTTTGCCGAGGCAAAATAGATGTTGAACGTTCTATTTGAAATTGGAAAATGAAATTGGCTTGGTAATGGCATTGTATTGGGAGATGAAATGTTGAAATTGTCTATTTTTGTGTTTTTGAGAAAGATGAATGAATGAGGGAACTTAATGATTAATGTTCTGTTGAGTTGTATTTAAAAGAGATTCTGTTGTTGAGGTTTTGGTGTTACCAATGCGCTGAGGAGTGAAGCTTGGGTTGAGGACAGCAAGATGAAGATCGTGATGTGCATTGCTTTTTTCAATGAACAATAATGTGCTTATATTATTAGTTAGAATTATTAGTTCTTGCATTTTTGCTGTGGGAAATCATTTTCACATGTCATTCTAATGTCCACTCATGTGAGCAATGCAAATAACGGCATAGTTGATTTGTTTGTTTCATGATGAATTTGAAACAATTTAAAGGTTTATTATTTATCATTGTAACTATTTTTATGCAGATGTTTTGGTTCATTCATGAATATTGCAGTCCGATATAACACACGTTATGACTGTTCCAAAAGTTCACCTCTATTTCTTATAAAAACCATTCACCAGAAATGATGCTTACTGCCCTTTTTTGTGAAGAGGAGGATGTTTTGAAATGTTTCTTGTGTAAGCAGAAGTCCCTTTTTCTCTAAAATGATCCGGCTGTGTGCTTGACCTCTTAACATTGATCGTGGTAGGAGGACAGTTATATGCCATTTCAGAGTTTAAAACCAACGGTCAGACACCTGGTCAACTCTGCTGAACAGGTAAAACAGATAACGTAGTAATATATTATATACTTGTACTGTAACAGTGTTATGATCAACTGCAGGCTGGAGAGCTTGAAAATGTCTCTTCTAAATAATCTCATCAAATCATCTAAACATCTAAATAATTATTTTAATGTTTTAGATATAGGCAGCAGATTTTGACACTTAAATCATATAGTGTCACTTGTACAACCCACTACTGCAGCCTATATTCTTGTTTATTATGGTTACAGTATTGGCAAATTGAATAGATAAATTGTGTGCAAGTTCTATTACAACAAACCTTTTTTGCATGATTATCAGATGTGAAACTTTGATATATTTGCATGTGAAGAAAATGCTCTTTCAACTTGTCTGCTATTCTGTTATACCTCAAAGAGGAACTTGAGAAGTTTAAAGGAAATTGAGAAATAGGTTTCATTTAGTGTGCAACTTTTTTCACCCTCAGTTTTAATGCATTGTCAACCTCTTCTACTCTTTTTAATGGCTTCTTTATTGTGAATAAATGTTTTCCAGGTTGATAAAGCAGAGAAAATATGTCTATTATCTAACAGCTTAAAATACATATAAGATTAAAAACTAAACCACATGGTCAAAAGAACTGGCTGCAGAGACATAGATCTGGAGAACGCTACAATAAGTTCTGTTGCTTTAAATGTTCCTAGAGCACAGTTGCTTCCATAATTCGTATATGGAATAAATTTGGAACAACAAGGATCTTTCCTAAAGCTGGTCAAACTTGGAAATCGGGGAAGAAGGGCCTTGATAAGAGAAACTTGCAGAAAGACAATCATCACTGCAACAGTCCATGTATTTCGACTTTATGGCAGTGTCCAGACAAAGGTCTCTCCTCAGTGAAGAGACATAATAGCCCACTTGGAATTTGAAATGGAAAAAAAAGCACCTAAAGGACTCTCAGGCCCTGTTTCCACCTGGTATTAAGATATGTTTTGGAGACGTGAGTCTCTTTTGTCTGCCTATTCTCATTATTAATATGTAGGCATAAATACGTAACTTTAAAAAACACAAAACGTTTGGAAAGGTGCTTAAACGTACAATATTGATGTATTTGTAGCACTAAAATGTAAAATATTTACAAATCTTTCATGTCATAAAGATATACACTCACCTAAAGGATTATGAGGAACACCACACTAATACTGTGTTTGACCCCCTTTCGCCTTCAGAACTGCCTTAATTCTACGTGGCATTGATTCTGAAAGCATTCTTTAGAAATGTTGGCCCATATTGATAGGAGAGCATCTTGCAGTTGATGGAGATTTGTGGGAGGCACATCCAGGGCACGAAGCTCCCGTTCCACCACATCCCAAAGATGCTCTATTGGGTTGAGATCTGGTGATTGTGGGGTCATTTTAGTTCAGTGAACTCATTGTCATGTTCAAGAAACCAATTTGAAATGATTTGAGCTTTGTGACATGGTGCATTATCCTGCTGGAAGTATCCATCAGAGGATGGGTACATGGTGGTCATGAAGGGATGGACATGGTCAGAAACAATGCTCAGGTAGGACGTGGCATTTATACGATGCCTAAAGGGGCCTAAAGTGTGCCAAGAAAACACCCCCACACCATTACACCACCACCACCACCAGCCTGCACAGTGGTAACAAGGCATGATGGATCCATGTTCTTATTCTGTTTACGCCAAATTCTGACTCTACCATCTGAATGTCTCAACAGAAATCGAGACTCATCAGACCAGGCAACATTTTTCCAGTCTTCAACTGTCCAATTTTGGTGAGCTCGTGCAAATTGTAGCCTCTTTTTCCTATTTGTAGTGGAGATGAGTGGTACCCGGTGGGGTCTTCTGCTGTTGTAGCCCATCCGCCTCAAGGTTGTGCATGTTGTGACTTCACAAATGCTTTGCTGCAGACCTCGGTTGTAACCAGTGGTTATTTCAGTCAAAGTTGCTCTTCTATCAGCTTGAATCAGTCGGCCCATTCTCCTCTGACCTCTAGCATCAACAAGGCATTTTCTCCCACAGGACTGCCGCATACTGGATGTTTTTCCCTTTTCACACCGTTCTTTGTAAACCCTAGAAATGCGTGAAAAATCCCAGTAACTTGCATTAATGAGAAATTGAACAGGTGTTCCTAATAATCCTTTAGGTGAGTGTATGTATAATTTGCCTTTTATCGTTTTGTAAATAAATATAAGATCCCTAAACTCCATCCTGAACCTAAACATACCTATTTCATACAGAATATTAAAAGAATAAAACATAATGGACAGGAATGTGTGGGGAAAATGACCATTTTAGTAAAAATATAACATTAAAACAATACTTTGAGCCACTAATCCTATACCATTTCTTAAAACTAATTACTGTTATAAATAAAAGAATCACAGACAAACAAGCATAATAATAACAATAATTTATTTATTGCAAAAATGTCAAAAGTGGTACCTAAAGTTCAAATGATGATGAGTCGCAGTCCTCTCTGGTGGTTGTAGTTTTTTTATGGAGTACAGAGCAGAATTTAAGTGATTAATCCATGGAAATACCTGACTTCTCTCCATGAAGGCACACACTCATATCAAATTGTCAATCGACTGAAACACTGCATGTCGCAATCTGTGACGAAGCATGTGAGAACCAATGAGCGTTAGATATCAGTGCCGTAAAACCATGACGTAATGCTTCTTGAGGACGCAACCTTCAAATTTGAATCAAAAGGAGCGAGGGCTTTGACTTTGATGGTCACTGCTGAGAATGAAGATGAAGAATGATGGATAAAGGGCTGAATTTGGATCTGTTCCTTACAAACATGTGGATTCTGAAGATTTGGAGTACAGCGAACAAATAAAATTGATGTGATTTGTGAATTTATGTTGTGTTTTGGTGTATCTTATGGTTGTATTATCAGTCGCTCACAGCAAACAAACTAAATATTACGAAATGGTTAAACGATTATAGAACTTTTATTCATTTTTAAGGTTTCAAAGTGTAGTCCTGTTTAACGTTATGAAATCCTTTTACATTCACACTTGGATACGTTAATGATTTACGTTTTATTGCTGTTAATACGCAAGGATTTTTACGTTTTAGTGCTATAAAAACACCAATATTGTAGGTTTTTGGTTGGTGTGGTGTGAAAATGGTGCTTATAAGGGGTAGGTGATGTGTTTCAGGTGTGTGTGTAATCAATGATTGGAGAATGAGGTGCAGCTGCTGCGGTGATCAGTGAATGGGAACGGGGCTTCTGGGAAATGTAGTCCTTTATGAATGAATGAGTGTGTGAGTGAGTGAGAGAGCGAGTCCATCCCTCTAGTGTTTCTCGCGGGCACTTCAGCTTACAATCATAACAGGCCCAGACTGAAACTGATCCTAATGATCACTTTGAATGTGTCTGTTTTGATTTCTTTCCAGGCCTCCTTCCCCATTTCTCTGGCTCCCCGTGTGACTACTGATGAGTACAATCCGGTAATTCTTGTGAACCTATTGCACATTCATATTATTATTTTTGTCTGCATTGTGACAGTGCCAGAAATCACGATTACAAGACATAGTATACTTCATATACATTTGTCTTCAGGTGTCTCTCAGACAGAAGTCAAAAAAGAAGAATTGTGGAGGTATGTGTTGCACTGCACAACTCAAAGTTTCAACTCAAATATCTATTTTTTCCTCTGTCGTCATTTAGGTTTTATTGTGGCGTTTTGTACATTTGTTCTACTAGGAAGTCTAAGAATGAGCAGAAGGAGAGTTTCGGTGAAAGATCTGGACCCAGTGGACCATCAGGGCTGGCTCTATAGGAAAAAAGAGGGGAAGGGATTTCTGGGTATTAAGTGGAAAAAGTATTGGTTTGTGCTAAAGAAAACCTCCCTGTACTGGTACACGAATCAAGTGGTGAGTATTCAAATGCCATCTATGTGCCATCTTCTTATCATGCTGTTTTCTCTATATATTAAATATTATTTAAAAAGGTTAGTACTTATATTCTTAGATATTTTAGTATTGATCTTGGTGAACATGTGAGATGATGACAACAGCATTTAAACTGTTTTTATCTGCTTTGATAATGATAAAAAGATACAGTATGAGCAACTTTTGTTTTGTGTTTTTCCCAGGCTGAAAAAGCAGAAGGCTTCATAAATTTGACTGATTTTGTAATTGACAGAGCAATGGAATGTAAGAAAAAATAGTAAGTGGACATTTCTGTTAATGTTTTCTTTAATTGCTAATAATTATTATTTGTTTTCCAAATGAAAGGGCCTTCAAGTAGAATATAATATGGTTCTTTCCTCTACTATTTTTTATTATCATGATTTTATTATAAAATATTTCCATCCGAACAACCCTTCACACTCTTTTTGTGTGTTTCTTACAGTGCGATCAAAGCTTGCCACCCCAAAGTCATGATGTTTTACTTTGCGGCGGACAGCAATGAGGACATGAAATTGTAAGCACATTGACACAACAGTTTGAAAACTCATATATTCTTTTTAGTAACATCCATGGTTGTATTTATAGTAGTAAGACCAGATGTAAAGAGGGCCTCTGTAATCAAATCACTTTCAAATTGTGCATTAAAGCAGCAATATGTAAGATTTTTGCAGTAAAATATCCAAAATTGAATACTTGAGTTGAATACTTACAATATCCCAAATGTTTCCAACTATTTGTAATCATAAGAAAATTGCAGTTTTAACCAAATCGCCTGTTAATGTGCAGTGAAACCATGTATATCCATATATATGTATATATATATATATATATATATATATATATATATGGAAAATGTAGGAAGTAAAACTGTCAGCTCAGCATTAATAGAAGAAAAAGAGACAGACATGACTTATGATCATGATGAAATGGTTACATCCTTTATAGGAGGTACAAAGAAGAGCACAGAATGTTCTAGTGTCTTATATGCGTCAAATCCACATTAAGCTCAGTTTCTGGTTTTATTTTAAGACGCTTTAATATATTACATGTTATATTACATGTTATTATTAATATATTACATGATACATATATATATATATAATTTTCTTAATTTTTTGCGAGTATCGTGCTTATGCTTTGCCATGCCTCAGAGAAAACACTATTTTGTCTAGTAGCTAACAGCATAATCAGATGCAGCTTTATTTTTAGTAACAGTAATACAGAATTTTATCCATCATACAATACGTTTTAAAATGAATTGCATGCCATTTATCAACACAAGCATTTATGAATATGATATTGTAATATGGATCTATCTTAGATAGAGCACACAGAGTAACGTTATAACATAATATTCAACACATATTGTATCTAATATGATAAACAGAGGTGTGTTACCTCACACTCGTGACCGGAAAAGAGGAAGCGGCACCGGCGACTGCGGCATAATAAAAGTCCCGCTGTTCGTGAGGCGTGTGTCGTCTCTCATTATCAATCGCTCCACAACACTCGCTCCTGCTCTGTTTCATACAGTAACATTAACAATCGCATCCGTGAACATGATTTCTGCTTGAGGTGAGGTGAAGACCACATGTCCCAAGATTCTGCGCTCATCAAGCTTTTGTTTTGAATCAGCGCCCTCTAGCGGATGGCAAAATGACATATTGCACCTTTAATGTTTCTATACGGGACATTTTGAGTCACTGGCATGTTTTGGTGTGCTGATATTGAGATTAGGAGGTTGAAACCGAAGGAAACTTAAAATGAAATATGTTTAATTCATGAAAAGAATTGTGCTTGACAGTTTTAATCGATAGCTTGTATAAACACATTCATTTTGACAGTCCTATGGGGCATTGTTTTGTTATTTCAGATGGTTGAATAAACTTGGTCTGGCATCTATTCAGTATGAACCCACAGAGGGTCATACAGCTGGTAAGTTGTAAGTGCACTAGTTTTACAAGTATTCCTTTGAATATTAATCTATTTATTTATATATCTTTTTTGCATCTTTGTTTTAGTAGAATGCTACAGTGAGGCCAGTGATCATGAGGAGTCCACTGACACGCCTCCTCCACCGTATTCTGAGCACCACAACCAAGCTGTAGCAAGTGTGAATAGTCCTTTGGCTGCTTCGCACCAGGCAAGTTCAGAGTTGTACAAGTACATTGTCTGCTTTGACTTTAGTCACCATCACTGTGGTTAAAGGTCGTATTCACCTCTATTATTAGAATAGAAAAGGGGACTTTGAAAACAAAGCTATTATGATACAGAACAGGTGTGTCCAATCCTGTTCCTGGAGGGACACTAGTGTCTCTCAATCAGCTCCCTAGTTCAGTTAGCAGGGCACTGATCAGGGAGTCAGCCATTTATTTTACAGCTGTCTCAAGCACAAAATCCTTCCAATACTCCCTAAAAAGTGCACTGGTGAAATCAGGGAGCATCAATGCTCACTATTCCCTTCTGATTAGTGATTTCCTTCTGATTAGGATTAGGGAATTCTTAAGTGGGTCGTCGTGGCCTAGTGGTGAGGGAGTTGGGCTTGTAATCTGAAGGTTGCTGGTTCGATTCCCACGCCGGCAGGAACTGAAGGTGGGGATTGTGAATGAACAGCACTCTCTCCACCTTCAATACCATGACTAAAGTGCCCTTGAGCAAGACATCTAACCCCTAATTGCTCCCCTTGTAAGTCGCTTTGGATAAAATGCGTCTGCTAAATTATGAAAAATGAAAGTGCGAAACATAAATCGCAGTCAAGTCATCTCAATACACAGGGCGTGATAGATGTTTAAAAATACAAACTGTTATTTAAATATATTTCAGCATAAACATACATTTTTAGACAGGTACTGAACATAATCTAGCAACTATTTACAGTTGAAAGTATTTATCATCAAGTAAAAACTAATGTCAGTAAAATATCTGCTGTTGTTCATAAATAGCGATAGAGGTGTACAACGAGGACATTGTCATATCGCTGGAAATAGAGTGATCAGGGTCCCAACAATGTGGGGAGCCAGGGTCCCAACCAGTGGCCAAATTCGTGTACAAGATATACTGATTCACGACCTAGGAAACTAGGGAGCTGATTGAGACGGACCCAGAGTTTAGCTATAGCCCTGATGTCTTTAGGATCACCAAAAACTCTGCAGAAAAGAGGCTCTTCAGGAGCAGGATTGGACACCCCTCATCTTGAAGAACTACATTTGAAGACATTTGCACCAGACATATATCAAAATAGAGTATACCATTGTCTCACTCTGATGTACCTTTCCCATTTAGGAAAGCCTTCCTCCTCCATATTCCTCCCCAGTTCCTAGTGAAGCCACTGGAACCCTATCCTCCCCCGTCAGTACAATGACCTCCCACAGCTCTGTCTCCTCTCTGGCTAAGCATAGACGCTCTTGGTTAGACCTTGTCTCGCAGGCAACACCTACTGCTGGGGAAACAGTGGTCTGCTCTGCTGTGGTCCATACAACAAACCCCACAATAAAGGAAACCTCACAATGCAATGAAATCACTGCTCCATCTCAAGGCCCCTTTGGAAGTTCCTCAAGAACAACACATATGGCAATATCCACAGAGCCGGAGGAACCGCTGCTGACCTCAAATGATACCAGACCTGAAAGTAAGCAAGTTAGGGAACCAGATAGGAAATGACATTGTTCAACCAGTGACTGTTACGTACTGTCTTGTTTTTTGTCACGTGTTCTGTGTTTTGGTTTTGTTCCCGCCACTTGTTTGCCCTAATCGTGATCAGCTGTGTTATTCCCTTCACCTGTATGCCTGTCATCACTTCCTGTATTTAGTCCCTGCGTTTCCCTCTTTCATTTGCCGGATATCGTCTTTGTTATATGGTATAGTTGTATGTTCTTCCTGTGTCTACGAATTAAAGGTTCCATGTGTAATTCTCAACTCCATGTCTGCCTGTCTCCTACACGGAATAACTGGCCTCTCACAAAGAGAAAGAAGAAATTATGGACTCACCCGCAACTCGCTTTCTTCTCTGCCCAGAGGCCAGGCCTTACCTGGAATACATGGTCTGGATGCTCCGGAATGGCGCCCACTGGCTGAGGCACCCGTGGAGATCGCCGCCGGACTGGAGAACATCGGAGCTCCGGAGTCGACGCGAGCGGGTCAGTCCATCCCAGAGCCAGGAGCGGACCAGAACTTGATTGATCTGTGGTCCGCGGATCCTTTCCCCACCCAAATCCCCGCCCTTAGATCCTCATCTTCATCGCCAGTCCCGTCCGGAAGCCTTTATCAGCCTGAATCCCTGTCTGTCTCCCTGATCCCGTCTCCATCGCTGATCACAGTCAGCCCCCTGGATCCGTGGCCAGCGCTGCTGTCATCCAGCTCCTCAGCTCTGCCCCTGCTGCTCACTCCGTCCGGCTCCTCATCGGCGCCTCAGGCTTCACCTCCACCAGCTCCGCTTGAGGCGGAGTCCCCGGCTCCACTTCGGGCCTCCAGGCTTGTGTCTCCACCTCGACCCGTCAGCCGGTCACCATCACCTGGGCCCACGCCTCCCTCGTCGCCTCCTCGACCTGTCTAACCGGAAGCGCCGCTGGACACTCTCGTCTCTCCAGATCGGCCTCCCGGGGGTCGACGCCATACTTCCGCCACGGACTTCCGAGGTTACGGCTATGCCTGCACCCGTCACCCCTACGGCGTCATCAGGCTCCTCCCTCCCTACAGCCTTCCTGTCATCCTCTGTCGCTCCAACATCGCCCCGGTCAGCTGGATCCTCAACGCCCCCTCGGTCCCGTGAACCTGTAGCTCGGTGCCAAGCTTCTGGGTCTGCGGTCTCGCCCAGGTCCGTCGGCCAGGAAGTGTCGCTGGTTCCTCCACCACGCACCATGACGCCGCCTCTGTTGATCGGTCCCAGGTTTTCGTCTGCCGCTGCAGTCGGGACTCTTCCCTGGCTCCTCCCTCCATCGACGCCACCATGGTGTATGTGGCCTACAGCCCCAGTCTGCTGTCTATCACCAGCTCCATGCCCTCCACCAAAGCTTCCACCCTTTTTTTTTTTTTCCTCGCCATAAGCTCTGTCACGGCGCGAGGACGTGCCTTCCTTTCCGAGGGGGGGCGTAATGTTACGTACTGTCTTGTTTTTTGTCACATGTGTTCTTTGTTCTGGTTTTGTTCCCACCACTCGTTTTCCCTAATCGTGATCAGCTGTGTAATTCCCTTCACCTGTGCGCCTGTCATCACTTCCTGTATTTAGTCCCTGTGTTTCCCTGTGTATCGTCTTCGTTATATGGTATGGTTGTATGTTCTTCCTGTGTCTACGAATTAAAGGTTCCATGTTTAATTCTCAACTCCGTGTCTGACCGTCTCCTACACGTACCGTAACAGTGACATGACTGTTGACCAATTTGTTATTAACAATAATAAAAACTTTCAGAGAAGTTTGATTTCTTGGGTTTAAACATAACTCTTGCAATAAAAGTTATAATTGTTTTAATAGCTCTAGATGGACAGGAAGGAACTGATGATGAGATGGAAAGATTGTACTTGCATTTGAAAAGAGCAAGCCTGTCCCCAACGGGCGAGTGGAAGCCATCATCAAAATGGGAATTACGTACCTCCTTTATTAAGCGTTGCAAAAACCAGATGCTCAATGAGAAGATACATCTCATCAGAACCCTCAACAGCACTCTGAAGGTTAGAGGTTCAGAAAAACCTTTTCAACATATGAAAAGCTTTCTTCTTAAAATCTTACAGTTTTGTCTAAGTATTAAGGGTAGTCGTGGCCTAGTGGTGAGGGAGTCGGGCTTGTAATCTGAAGGTTGCTGGTTCGATTCCCACGCTGGCAGGAATTGAAAGTGGGGATTGTGAATGAACAGCACTCTCTCCACCTTTGATACCATGACTAAAGTGCCCTTGAGCGAGGCACCTAACCCTTAATTGCTCCCCTTGTAAGTTGCTTTGGATAAAAGCGTCTGCTAAATGATGAAAAATGTAAATGAAAATGTAAGGCCTCAACTTTGAAACGAAAACACTAAACAAATCACCAATGAAAGGTCTACAAAGACCGAAATTGTATCAAGCATGTGTACTAAGTATGAGGTCACATTATAATTTGTGATTTGATTACCTTGACCTGATCTGTACTGCAGTATTATCATCCATCTAACATTTTTGGCTTCTAGGATTTGGCTTCCAGGCAATGCATTTCACACTACCACAACAAGCTCCAATGGATAGGTTAACCCTCTTGTCTGTGTGACATTGAAGCCTTGGGTATGCTTATAGGATTAGTTCACTTTCAAATGAAAAATAACCCAAGTTTTACTCACCCTCAAGTAATCCTAGGTGTATATGACTTTCTTCTTTCTCATAAACACAATCGGAGTTATATTAATATCCTGACGCATCCGAGCTTTATAATGGCAGTGAACAGGACCAACGAGTGAAGCTCAAGAAAGTCCATCCATCCATCATAAACAAAAAGAGAAGAGTTAAGCCTGTAGTAAAAACTGATGAACTGCAACTGTTTGTAGACGTCATTTTCAGGCTTGTGCTAAAAAAGGTGGTACAGCAGCTCCATCTTCAGTATCTGTATTGATTCTCTCTGCTTTTTTCATCGATTGGTCATGTTATTAATGCTTGGTGTGAAGACCTTTAGAGACGAAAAAAGTTCAGTTGCTGACATCAGCTGTTTACAGAGCTGTCTTGTGCATTAATTTCTACAGTTTTTAGTGATGGTTAGTAAACTAATCAGATATTATTTTAAATTTGAGGTTACACAGTAAAAACCCCAGAGTTAAATCAACTCTGCTCAGATAACATTTGGTCCCTCCCTAAATAGTGTTAAAGTAACACTCTTCAGAGATTGAATGTCTTTTATCTTCAGTTGATTTCATCTAAGACTGTGGCTGAAGTCGGTTGTTGTTCTTGTATTTCTCTTTTCTTCAGTGATTCTGCTTGTTAACAGCAGGTGTTCATCAATAATGTTCAATCGTCGCTCAATTAATTACTTAATTATCTCATTAACTTTAACTCTGCTTCAGTGCTACTTTAACACTATTTAGAGAGGGACCAAATGTTATCTGAGCAGAGTTGATTTAACTCTAGGGATTTTACTGTGTACTGACACTTGGCAGAATAATGTAAATTCCATTTTTAATTTCATTTTACAAAATATTTTGTAAAATATGCTTTGTCTTTTTAACTTTGTTTAACCAATTTTGCGTTCATCCAATTTGGCTATTATATTCATTGTTGACCACTAATTTTTAACAAAAATTGTCTTTGATTTAGGCTAAAGAAGCAGATCTGCTGACTTTGGAGCAGGTCCTGGCTGACTCCGCTCTCACCGCAAGTAAATTCAGGGAGTGGAAAGAGACCAACACTGTTCTGCTGCAGGACTTCATTTTGAACCACCCTCTACAGACTGAACCCCTGAACACCCGTAGTGCCTCAGCCGTGCCTCCTTCAACATAACGCTCTGCTATACACACTGAACACAAACACTGCAAAAATGGAGTACATTTTCCAATCTTGGTCTAAGAATTAAAACCCCAAAAAATATTTCTGTCTAATCATACGTTTTATGCAATTTAACTACATAGCAATTTTCCATCCATTTGGATGACATAGTTTTAACGTAAACAAACTTATAAACTTAATGTGATTCATATTTCTCAGTCATATGTAAATGAAATAGATACGATTTATGTAATAGTTCACAGAAAAATGCTCTGTTTAGTGGTCATGTGTGTGCACACTACTGAGTTAAAGTAGCATTGAAGCAGTGTCAGAGTTAATGAGATCATTAAGCGATGATTGAGCAGTAATGATGAACGCCTGCTGTTAACCAGCAGAATCACCAAAGGACAGAGAAACACAAGAACTACAACTGATGAAGTCAACTGAAGAAAAAAGACATTTAATCTCTCACTATTCATATACTCAACTATTGCATAAATCTTACCTATTTCATTTACATATGACTGACAAATATGAATCACATTAAGTTTATTAGTTTGTTTATGTTAAAACTATGTAATCCAAATTGATGGAAAATTGCTATGTAATTAAATTACATAAAACTTAACAGTAAATTATGCATAATTACAAGTAACTAACTTACTCTATAGTAAGTACATGTACTTAATTAATAGTACTCAGTAATTATTTAAGTAATTACAATGTAACTATGGCACCTTAAAATAAAGTGTAACCAAACCCTCTCATGAAAAATCTTATCAAAGACTACCATTATTTTCAGTTGCCATCATTTTTCTATTTATTTTTTACCAGTGTCAAATCAGTCTTTTACAAAGTGGCTGTAAAATCATTGTTGTTACTAATAGACACCTTTTCCAAACCTGTGATATTAAGATACATTCTTTTAAATCAATTTTAAATGTCATGAAAAACCGAACATGCTCAGTCAAATGTTTAATGCGTGATTTTTATTGCTGATATTTTTAGTCTCCATTCAGTGCAGTTATCCTGGTAGTAAACGAAAGCGCTGTTCTGTATAGTGGTGTCATGCCCCCCCCCCCATTTTTATTATTGTAAATACATCTGTTTTTATATATTTATTGATTAAAAGTATGATGCGACTATTTTGGTAAGCAGCTTCATTTTTCTGAAATACAAACATCGTGCTGTTCATAGCATAAATAATCTTATCGTACATCCACATTATTGTGTTGTTGTCACTACTGTTGAATAACCAAATGTAACAAAGTTCGTAAGAACGGGAAGAAGGAGGCGGGAACAGGCGAACATTCAACATAGTTTAATAAACAAAAAAGCAAACAATAAAATGAAAGTAAATTCCTCACGGCGACTGCCGCCCACACAAACAAAATAAAACACAACATAAAGTCCAGGCCTGGTCCTCTCTCGTCCTTCACTGTCGTCGCTCCTCTTTTATGCTTCCAGAGCTCCTCCGTGAGAGACACGAGACCGGTGTAGCGCGCAGCTGACGCTCATTATCTCTCGCGTCACCGGCCTCGCGCCATTCCCTCACGGCTCTCGACCACCCTGCTCGTCACACTCAATATTGTTGTTTTTTTTAAATATGTCATTTAAAATATCCATAAATGAATTTTTGTTTGATAACTTATTCAGAACAGGATGTGTGCATTTACATCACATCATGACAGAGCTACAGAAGGATCATTTATGTTAAGATTTGAATTCAAAACATTAATAATTATAGAAACAGTTACACACACACAAATAAAAGCTCATTAAAGGTACAACTATATAGCTTTTTTTGTTCAAAATTTACAAAATTAATATATACTGCCCGGCCAAAAAAACTCACTGGATTTTAATAGGCAAATACAGAAGAGTCTATGACTGGATCATTGTTATAAGTCATTATTATGTTTTATGTTTGGAAACGGTTCTTTTAACCCTAAAAGATGAGTGTGTAGCTTTTCATGTCTTAAACCACCACGTATGAAGACGTATCATGGAAATAACATCGCAACATTTATTATTATTTTATTATAAGGTTTTGGTCAAGATCTTGTATTGATGATGCAAGAGTCAAGCACTCTGTAAAGTCTCCTCCAGCACATCCCAAAGACTCACACTGAGGTTAAGGTCAGGACTCAGAGGTGCTGATTCATGTGTCAAAACGATTCTTTGTGCTCTGAACCATTTTTTCACAATTTTAACATTTTCATAACACATTTTCATCTAGGAATATGGCCATGATGTGTCTTCCTACAGGTTTTTTAAAGACATGAAAAGCTACACACTCCATCCGGCTTAAAAGAACCATTTCCACATGCAAGAAACAAAATAATCACTGTAATAATGATCCAGTCATAGACTCAAGTTTTTTCCTATTAAAATCCAAACACCCAACCAGTGTATATATGTAATGAGCAAGTAAATCATGAATTCGTCTTCCAAACTGTTTTTGTCTTATCCTAAATGACTACTTTAACTATAATACAACTATAATAACTAATATGTGTTTATATTCTGATTATTTTAAACCAAACATGAAGACAACCTCTGTGGAGAAACCTGTGTGACTTGTCATATTCATAAACATAATTCTTTCACAAGACGCATGAAGTTTTGTTTATTAACCGTTAGAGCACCAAAAGTTACATAGTGTACCTTTAATCAAACTCTTAGATTTTGAAGGAGATCGGGTTGCATTTTCATGACAGCACTGTTAAACAGGGCTAAAATAAAAATAAAAAGTTTAAAAAGTTTCCTCATGATATTCTCTATTGTTATTGAGAACTAAATCATTACACTCAAAATTAAAATATTGGGTTTTTAAAATATTTCTGTTTGTTTGTTTTGTAAGTTTAATATCAATCTAATATTTGTTGGACAATTTAAGTAATAATTGCAATTAAAAAGTTGATATAAGCCTTCTGTTTTAAGGTCCCACCAGATCCAAGAACCTTTAAAAAGCCTGACATGGATGACATAAGGGTAAATAAATTATAAAAATAAATTTGATGAGTGAAGAAGATTTGTGAAGCTCTGCTTGAGAGTTAAGTTGAGGAGACGAGCGGTTCCAGAAGAACGTGTAGCGCTTAGTGTTGCTGTAGAGAGAGAGAAAGAAGCCTCTCGATCGTCCTCTGGAGGAGAAAGGAAGAACGACGAGGCTGAGCTGAGCCTTGACAGAAGGCAGAGAGAAAGCGAAATAAGTGCAAATAAGTGAAGCAATGCATTTTCCAGGATAAAACAGGAAGCGAGTGACGCCATGGGGAAGTGTGCTCTGTGAGTAGAGAAGATGAAGCAAAAGCTTACAGCACCTGGTATTCCCAGGCGGTCTCCCATCCAAGTACTAACCAGGCCCGACCCTGCTTAGCTTCCGAGATCGGACGAGATCGGGCGTGCTCAGGGTGGTGTGGCCGTAAGCGAGAGATACAGCCAATAGAGAGCTACTTAAAGAAGACACAGCACCTCTACACGACTCGGACCGCGTTGTCACGTCCCGGGCTGAAGCTGGTGGATTATGTGCCATTGCCATAACGTTGATTCAGAAAAACATGTTGACTCGTCCATTATAGTTTTCTTCAATGAAAGAAAGAAAGAATTAAAGAAGGAAAGTCGAGATTACAGTGAGGCTCTTTAAGTAAATAGGGCGATTTAAAAACAGAATTATATTTCGGCGTCTGAAACTCTATAACTTTACACAGAAAAGCCATTTTCACACGAAAAATCATGTTAATAAGCGCATTCTTTACGCCACATCGCTTTAATTTTGAGTCTGTGGTCAGTCTAAGGCTTCGGATTGACCTTCAGTCGTAAATTTCTCACTTTCACGCAGCAAATGTCAGTGAACCAGTGCTGGAGAAGTGGGTATACTCTTTATTTATGCCCCCTTTTTTTTTTTTTAAGCGGCCCAGCAAAGGATGAACACCCTGTGTTACAAACAGTGACATGTAAGACTAGTTTTGCATATTTAGTTACTCCAAATGGTCCGGTACTATTTGCACATTGTCACTGAACTTCTGCTGCTTGACTTCACACAGTAAGGATCATTATGAAATTAATATTATCCACAGAAGAGGTGCAGATTGTGCAATTAATACTGGCCCACAGACTATAGACAATAATTATGAATTTTGAGTGAACTATTCCTTGTTTCTTAGTCCATCCAAACATGAAAATTGGACAACTATTCTCTCATATTGCAGTAGTCTGTGCCAGAATAGTTTATTTTGTAAATGATCTCTTGGAACAGTTGATTCACAACAGATAGTGTGCTTTTATAAGTTTAAGGGGCATTTTGCAAATATTAGGTTAAAAACAACCTAATTTGTGCTGAAAAAGGACAAACCCAGTGAGCGATTGGTTGGATTACATGTTTTCCCAACCTGCTGGATACTTATATTAACTCAACTATTGTTTAAAAATTACTGTATTGCTTGCTTAAAACGAACCCAAAATATGTTGGAAATTAGCATTTAGTAAATTTTTAATAGTTGAACATTTATTAAGTTTAATGAATAATAATGAAACGATAAACATTTACTAAATTGTTTATTATGTGTCTGATTTTTAATTTCCAACCTTTTTTGGGGGGGGTTGATTAAATTAAATACTTAATTTAGCATTTTACATTGGATTGGAGGTCATTTCTTGGATTATGTGCGTAGAAAGCAGGATCTTTTCACAGGAGTGTCCAGGCAAGGGCCAGCAACCGGTCTGGGGTGGCACAGAAATCTTCCTTATTTCAACATAAAATGAGTCTATAATGTACTGGACTTTGCCTACAGCACACCTGAATACAATTAATTTGTACTTAATTGTAATTGAGATAATAAATTAGATCAATGTCTCTTTAAAAAAAAATATTCATCTCCAGCAGGCGTATAACTAAGTGGCTCCCACTATAACTACATTTCAGCTTGTTCTGGTTCTCAAAAGCTTCTTCTCCATTGTTGCATCTTCATGGAGGAGACATGCAGATATCTACATACTGTAGTTCAAAGATTCTCATTGAACTTTACATATAATCAGTGAACTGTTCAACACTTGAGTTTGTCTGTCCACCCCCTGCGCCACGGCCTTTAATTTTGGGTTAATTGTGGCCTCTACAACAGTAACTAATTACATGTACTCAAATACTTTACACCACAGAAATCCTGAGAAGAGAGTTTAAATGTCATTGAAGCCAGAATATTTTTATTTAAAAAAAAAAAAAAAAAACTCGTGAAAGTGAGAAATTTACGACTGAAGGTCGATCCGAAGCCTTAGACTGACCACAGACTCAAAATTAAAGCGATGTGGCGTAAAGAATGCGCTTATTAACATGATTTTTCGTGTGAAAATGGCTTTTCTGTGTAAAGTTATAGAGTTTCAGACGCCGAAATATAATTCTGTTTTTAAATCGCCCTATTTACTTAAAGAGTCTCACTGTAATCTCGACTTTCCTTCTTTAATTCTTTCTTTCTTTCATTGAAGAAAACTATAATGGACGAGTCAACATGTTTTTCTGAATCAACGTTATGGCAATGGCACATAATCCACCAGCTTCAGCCCGGGACGTGACAACGCGGTCCGAGTCGTGTAGAGGTGCTGTGTCTTCTTTAAGTAGCTCTCTATTGGCTGTATCTCTCGCTTACGGCCACACCACCCTGAGCACGCCCGATCTCGTCCGATCTCGGAAGCTAAGCAGGGTCGGGCCTGGTTAGTACTTGGATGGGAGACCGCCTGGGAATACCAGGTGCTGTAAGCTTTTGCTTCATCTTCTCTACTCACAGAGCACACTTCCCCATGGCGTCGCTCGCTTGCTTGTTCATCCTGGAAAATACATTGCTTCACTTATTTGCACTTATTTCGCTTTCTCTCTGCCTTCTGTCAAGGCTCAGCTCAGCCTCGTCGTTCTTCCTTTCTCCTCCAGAGGACGATCGAGAGGCTTCTTTCTCTCTCTCTACAGCAACACTAAGCGCTACACGTTCTTCTGGAACCGCTCGTCTCCTCGACTTAACTCTCAAGCAGAGCTTCACAAACCCTCTTCACAGGCAAATAAACATATGAAATATTTAATCTGTTTTAGTATCTGTTTTTTTAAATTATATATATATATATATATATATATATATGTATATATAGTAGTAGTAGTCGTGGCCTAATGGTGAGGGAGTCGGGCTTGCAACCTGAAGGTTGCTGGTTCGATTCCCACGCCGGCAGGAATTGAAAATTGGGATTGTGAATAAACAGCACTCTCTCCACCTGCAATACCATGACTAAAGTGCCCTTGAGTAAGACACCTAATTGTTCCCTTTGTAAGTTGCTTTGGATAAAAGTGTCTGCTAAATGATGAAAAATGAAAATATATATATAGCAACGAGAATAGAGCCTAATAGTAGTAGTTGTATTCTTATTATAGACTTATTATTATTGCCAATTACAACAGTCCAGTGAGATAATAAAAAATGAATATTTGATCATCAAGCGCCTAATAATTATTTGATTTTACACTGAAAGTCACAGCACTAATACTGATGTCTACAATTGAAGAAATGAACCAAAGCAATACGAGGACTTCAGATGACACAAACTCTGGATCAACATGATCAATGTTAACATGTATTCATTACTTCAATGATCTCATTGTTTCTGCATTAAATTAATAATTTAATACATTGTTAGCCAACTGAGTGATTTGTATATGTACGTTTCTGAAAATTACATAATTTGGACACAGTTACCTCTGATGACAGATTAATCTAAATCATAATGTTGACAAGCTGCTTTGAGATATATATTGTGAAAAGTGCAATACAAATAAATGTGAATTGAAATTGAAATATTTAAATCTTCCAGCTTATATTTTTGCGCAGCTTGGTGAAATACTATAAACTTCTATCCACTGAAATGTTGGAAATTGTGTGAATGTGAAAACAAATAAATGTATTTGTGTTATTAGAATGTAATTTGCATTAACATCCAAAAGTAACCTGATTACATAATGCAAGTTAGAGATTATTTTTTGTTCAAATTTTATGCATGAATTACGATAACCAGAGTTGGGACTTTCTCCCTGTGCGTTTTTATTGCTCTCAGGGCATGAAAAACCAGATTTGAAATGTATTTTTTTTTTTACATTATTAACATTATTTAGCCAGATCAGGATAGCCAGTCCAGACACTGATGCATACAATTTATTATTTTTTAAATTAAAAGATTTTTTTATTTATTTTTGCATTGAAATGTATGAATTTGATTTAAAATGTGCATTTTTGAGCTGCGAATGGCTTGACTTCCCCAATTACGAAGTACATCTGCGGTAAACAGCTCCTTTTGGATTGGTTGGATCGTTTTCGCTTGCTACTATGACGTCATGTGACTGACAGGTTGCTGGAGGACAGAGTCCCGCCCTCAAGCCAGTGTACGTGTCATCAGGCAAGAGATTTTATTGCTACGGGAAAGGAAAGATATTTTGATTAAAGAATGTGAGTGCACACGAGTTATAAAAAAAATATGATTTATAATAAAACACTGCAATATTCCAAAAATATAAAAAATGTCCATTTTTGATTTCACTTTAACGTATAATAATATAAAACTCTCTCAATCAAGTTTGATTTTTCTGTGATAAAAAGTTTGGGCACCTCTGAGCTCTGAGCATCGTTCATTTCACCGACCGAGCGAATCTTGAATCACTCTGGAGGAGTCGACTCAGCGATGAATCGGTCTGTGTTTGTCTTCGCGTTGTCAGCCATATTAGCGCCCTCCTCCATCTCGACCACCGCTAACTTCAGGACATGCTCGCGCCAGACCGGTTGTAAGGACGAAGAGGTTTAACGTCTTTGATCTGTTTGAAAGAACAGTTTCAAATCTGTAAAATGGAGGCCGTCAAGGCGTTTAACGGCGAGGTTTGTGTGATACTCATTTGCATGAATGTAGACAGGATGAACTCGAGCGTAGGCCGCTGTTGTCATCAAGCCGGTTTCACGGTGCAGAACACATATGTCTTACATAATTCTGATATTTAATCTGATATTTATGTCGATTCTTTGGGTGCGTAGTGAAAACGGTAAGCGTAAATACGGTAACTTCAGATTAGTGCAGTGTTTAGCGTTTCCCCCCGTCACCTTAAATAGAGAGCATGTTGACAAAAAAAAAAAGTTAAAAGTAATGTATATGCATTTACTTACCTGCAGTACTCTATGCATAAATATATTAAATCATTTTAGAAAGTTCTGGAAACCGAAACGCTCCCGTTCCGGTACTAGACGGCGCTCAGGGCATACAGGCCCGCTACAAGTTCACAACGTTTTTCGACACGGCGCCTTTCAAATAAGTACAAAAATGCGGTATGTCATGGAAAAGACATATAATGCCCAAAGATATTCTAGGTCGCCTCAATATTTTTGAGCCACTGCCTTTGTTTTTCAAACTGAACCGCTAGCAGTTAGCAGCAGACGATTAGCCGTGCTAGTCAACATAAACCGGCTTTAACCTCATGAAAAACTTCACTTTCGCTTTACTAAAAGATCATATCTTTGTGAAATTGTATGTGTTTGGTGCTGGTGGGCCGCTGTATCTGCATTTGGAATTCTAATGAGCTGTATGAGTGTATTTATTTAGCAAATATTAAAGAGGACGATGTGATTTTTATTGTACAAGATTTACCGTAATACATCTTGTAGTAACAACATTATAACGAAATGTGTATTTCTTTTGTTATTGTTCTATTGTTATTGTTAAAAAAAAGCATTATTCGCTACAAATGTACACAAAAGGCATCCAGCTGATCACATTAGAATGAATTAAGACTTATAATGTCAAATTTTTGTTTTTGTTTTTCAGCTGTACTCGCTGAACGAGTACAAACCACCTATCTCGAAGGCAAAGATGACCCAGATTACAAAATCAGCGATCAAAGCTATAAAGGTAAGTTTAATAACAAGGTAACATGACTTTAAGGCCAAGTTTGAATGGAGTCACTCAACTAATTACTCTCTTCCCATTTTTGAACTTGGATTCATCCCAAACATCTATACAGTGCACAAACCAATAAAATCAGTCTCTCCGGAAAAACGCGATTATGCGATCGCTTGATTTCATGCGTAATCAGTCAAAGTCCGCATATTAATACGGGGGTCGCATTTTTTCAAATACCGATTTCATCAAGCAAAATATGCGGGGCTTGCAGGATTTCGTAATCGCTGTTTTTTCGTTGCAAAAAAGTCACATATATCTTAGAAAGTTGAAAATGTTGCGTTGACTTCACACAAGTAAAGCACCATTATTTTCCCCTGTTGCCATGGGAACCTCATGAAGTGATGTAATTACATCATCTGCAAACCCCGCGGTGAAACCGTGATGAAGCACGCAGATCATTCTCATTTGCCAACAAAAATAAGCGCAAAAGAGCGCGCGAAGCAGTTTCCCGGTGTGTCACATGACAGTGTTGGACCGCAGACGACGCTGTATATTAGTAGTGTGTAAAATAATTTACGCTGCAGTAAGAGATTGGAAGCACTTGATTTAACAGAAGACGTCTGTTTTGTACAGCTACCTCTGTAAAACAGGAAGCACACATTTTATTTGTTTATATTTTATTATTCATTTTTACAGAAGTTGTTGAATATTCCTTTGGTAAAGCGACAGAACTTGTTTGACTCAATGTTTTGCAAGTTTGAGCCGTGTGTTCATGAAGGTCTGAAATAAAACAGAATGAGAACTGAAATATTCTGTGATTTAGTAGCTTGAAGTATCAGAAATGACTCTTGACATGAAGGTAGAGTCTAGAGAGAACAGGCTGTTTGGGGAATCACCTTTTTTTCCTCTTTTGCATCAAACCGCAGTTTTTGTAAGTTCCCACAATTTCATCGCATAAAATATCCCGCATATTTCATCGCATTTTTTAAGAAAACGTGCTGCATAATCGAGGATTTTTGCCCGCAACAATCACAAAAAAATGCATTTTTCTGGAGGGACTGATAAAAGCGTCATTGAAGCTATAACAATAAAATGAATGGACATAAATGAAACAGTAAATGTTGGCTGTAGAACGACACAAAAATGATACACCTTTCCAGATGCAGAATATTTACTCTGGTTTATAACATTGCTTAAAGAAAATATACAAAGTTCAGTAATATAACTTTACTGTTCAAACTGAGCTAGGGATGCTCAAAATTAACTGGTTAGCTGACAAATTTAAACCGTTTAAAAAGTTATTTTTCAAGATTTTTGCATGATTAAAAAAATGTGTGAAGAAACATTTTATTACATTAACATAAAATACTTCTAAGTAAAGGGAAATGCTTAATTATAGTTTATAAAAACTATAAACATAGGTAAAGGCTGTTTTAGTTCCCCTCACCCCTTAATAAAAAAAAACTATTTCAATGCAACGGTATTCAGAACAGAGCAAGAATGAAAAATAAAAGTAGATGTAAACGTCAAGCCAAAACGAAAGCGCAACCGAAACTGGCGTTAGGCTCGCATAGACACCTTCGCTCATGATGACTATTATTTATTATGTATACTATCCTCTTTTTCATTCACATTTCAATATCCACATAATATTTATCCTTCGCATGTGCAAAAATGTGCAACACAACGGTTGGGCGGTGGACACGCACAGATTGTAGTACGGGTTATTTAAATCGAGCAGTGTAACTTGTGGTATTTTATTTTGATAATGAGCAGATATCATGATATCATGTGTCAATGCTAGGACTTATATGATCAAACAGATAAGAGTAAGCCATCATTTGAAACTGTAAAGCAGGGCTCCTCGAATCCAATGCCCTGCAGAGTTTAGCCTGATCAAACACACCTGAGCAAACTAATCCAGGTCTTCAGGATGACTAGAAAATCACAGATAGGTGAGTTTGAGCAGAGGCCTTCCTGGAACCCTGCTGTAAGGGTTTTACTTTTATTTGTGTACGATATAGATAACAAACGGGCTGTGCTTCGCTTCGGTTCCCTTTCTGGGAACTTGTTTTTTGGAGTGCGTCACTAAAACGGACTAAAACTCTGCATATAGTAAAGCTAAATTCTGGATTTTGTTTGTCTAATTTAACAATCTTGATCAATCAATGATCGGTTAACAAGCTTTGGTGGTCGATTAGAGAACAGAAATCAAATTATCAACCCTAAGCTGAACATATTAAAGGGTTGATGTACCACTGACTTCTTTTCAACAGGAAAATTTGAATTACTTGTCTTCAAACATGAAAGATTCACGAAAGAGTATGCAGTTATTCTCAGATCCTTTACATTTAATGTCCAGATGTTTTTTTTTTTTATAATTTCCACTGGACAGAAGTGTGTGTGTGTCTATGTAAGAGGGATTAGTCTAAGGTTGTAACGAACCGTTTGATCATGAAAAAAGACAAAAGTGAATTTCATTATTGATTCATTGGGTTTGTGTGCTTTGCACTGAACCTCTGTCAGTGCCTTTCTTTAAAACCGCAGTTTAAATGCATATCAATGGAGCAAAGTGAGTTTGATAGAATGTAACAAAGGTATCTTGAATAAGCACACAGATTTAAGGAGAATCTTGTGAAACATTATATTTCCCAGTAAAATAGCATCTAGCTTTATTTACACTTGTAAAAAAAATAGAGTACAATTTAAAACCATCCCCTTATTTGAATACATCTGCATGTTTGCAGTGTTTCTCAAGGGGACAGCAACTTTTAGACTTTTATTTTGAAAGACGCACACTATTGACTCTTCTGTCAGATGCGTTTTAAGTAAAGCGTGTCTGAAAGATGCTTGTCCCGATTCAGCACCTGCTGCCACATCAGATGTATTAACATAGATGAAAATAATATTAGAAGTTTTGAAACTTCTTTAGGTTTTACCAGTTTTTATAATGTTAATGGACATTTTACTGTCTGTTATTATGGTTTAGTGCATCAACGAGCATCTGAACGAGTTTGCATTGGTGCAGCTCTCCGGATCTGTGGTCATGTCTCTTAGAAAATTTAATGTGAAGACGGATTACAAAGCGCTCACCAAAACCATGCGTTTTATATTGATGCCGTGTGATGAAGCCGTCATAGAAATCCACTCAAAACTAGCCCAATCGCATTCATGGGGTTGAATATCGCATTAGTGCGGTCGCTTGCAAAACATCCCATGGCAACAGTGAAAGTAATCTAATTCTGGGGAAAATCACTGTCATACTGAAGTAAACACTGAGGGCATTAAAGCAAGCTATTACGTGAGAAACTTTTGAGATGAACCCTCATATTTTGCTTGTATTATAGAGCGGTCACGTCCTTCTACTGACTACCTTTTACAACTGTCTTGATAACGTTGGGATGTAAAATCTTTGAGACTCCCATGAGCGCAGAATTGTGATCAATGTGATCAACCTGTGTCAGATTTAGTAGCACATGTGGAAGTGGCACAAATCGGAATGGAAAAGATCAGGTTCCATGTGGGGTTTTTTTAGCTGTCGTGAACGAATAAATTGCTCGTTGCTGGAATCTTATCACGTTGCGTCTTTTTAGGACACTTCTGTTATTCTGAGGTCCACATGGGTCCTCATTCTTAAAATTAGTTGTATCAAATTTAAGTCTTAAATATCTTTTTAAGGGGTTAGGGCACCCAATTTTAAAAAAACTCACGCTTTTGTTGTTCCTAACCTGATCCAAAGTTTTCTTCTGTTGAACGCAAAATAATATTTTGAAGAATGTTGGTAACCAGACTGCCATCGACTTCCGTAGTATTTTATTTTTCCTGCTATGGAAGCATGTGAGCTCACACACGTAGTCACTTTTAAACCCTATTTATATTAAAATGATCTGGTTTGTATTCATTTAAAATCAAATGCTTAATAATGATTGTAAAACTGGAATTGCTTGTGTAGTGGATTAGGAATTGAAAAATTGTACCAATCGTAAGTGATATAAATAATCATTGCTAAAAGTCAGACAATTTTGTCTTAAATCTTTTGTAGTGACCCTGAATTTGGAGCTAGAGAAACTTGATTGCATCAGACATGTCACTTTTCTCCCAGCTGATTGGTCCAGTTTTTTACTCGGACCACAACCTTCCCTGGAGCACAAACTAAACTGAAACATACCTGGCTATCCACCTAGACCAGCTCCATGGTATAAGCTCCTGCATTTTTATTGGCTTGGAGAAGTGGATTTTAGGGGCTCTCTTTAGGCGCTCCGTATGAATCATACGGTTGTTGAGTTACAATTTAATGCGTCCACTATTAGTAGAATTTTATGGAACTTGGTGCGCATCTTCCTGTTGTCTATCACGTTCACATAGCTGAAGAAAATGGAGTTATTTAGATTTGTGGGCTTGTTCCTGTTCACCGTTTTTCTAGCAAGATTTGGCAGCCCGAATGACTTTCCCTGTGACTTTTTGCATGGCCCGTACAGAAGAAATGCACGTCTCTGATGCCTGTCATTGAGTTCCCTACACATGGTGTAGACTTTTTATTGCCACCACTTTTCACATTTTGTTGTAGAATGCAGTTGTCGCTCCTGTAAATTTCTGAACCGTGTCTGTACTGTCGAATGGAGATTTGATGTATTAACTCGAGGCTAGACGTTTGTCGTATCAAAAGTGATGGAACTTTTCTGTTATGTATGGATGGGTGCCCAAACTCAGTATTAAATGGATAAATTATTGATAAGCGCTGACGTTAACGGTTCTGCTGTAGAAATTATGAAGAAAATACACGTACATTTATTATTTTCTAAATAGACATAACCTAGCAAATTTGATCTCGCCAGATGCTATATGCAGTAATATTAGGACATAATGCATTTTTGCTATTCGCCATCCAGAAGAGCGATCGCGCTCACGCAGAGGAGCTACAGCAATCGCACAACATGAAAGTTCTGTTTAATTGTGCCGACGAAGGAGAGGACTGAACATTAAAACATCTGCTTACATTTTAGGCCCTTGATATTTGAGGTAAAACTATTAAAAACTAGCCATGTTTTGACTCGCACAACTTCATTCCTCCATAAACCTGAATTAACGTCAGAATCAGCACATTATAAAATAGCAGGAATATTTGGCTGCTGTCACTTTAAAAGCTGCACGGATCGAGTATATTGATTTCATTTCTCAAGCGTTTACTAGGATGGACATCTTTTTAAATATAAGTTTGTGTGAAGTTGTCCATTTAAAGTGCAAGAAGGCGTGAAAAAGAACTCAATTCAGTATTTGCACGCTGTCTGATACGCAACTTTCTGCGCGCTCACTTCGGATGTGTGTGCGCACAACTTCACGCACAGACACCGAGTTCTCTTTCACGTTGTTTTGCACTCGAATATTTAAATAGAACTTAAAAACACATTCAAATGCTAGTTTTGAGAAGATGAGGCACTGGCCTGATCGTTCACGCTGGCCCTGGGCAGTTGTCGTGCCCTGCTATATTTTGGACAGATTTGATTTCGTTTTGGCAAATATTTAAGAGAAACGCAGAGGAATACACCTTCAATACCATGACTAAAGTGACCTTGAGCAAGACACCTAACCCCTAATTGCTCCCCTTGTAAGTCGCTTTGGATAAAAGCGTCTGCTAAATGATGAAAAATGAAAAAACGTTGAAAGCACAAAAACGCAAGAGACTCTGTTCCCCAGGCTGAATCCCTATATGGGATAGAAAGTTAATGTTAATCAAACTACAAAAGACTCGCTGCAAAACAAGCAAACAAACAAAATCGTATTGCTCTTGACTGAATTACTTTAAGGATTCATCTATATTTAATGTTTACAGTCAAGAATACTATGCATTGTTATTTTACATTTAATTACTGGACCTAATCTGTATCTGTTTTGATAACTTTTTGCCAGCACTGTCCCTAAAACTGCTGAAAAAGTTGGTCTGAATTTCATAGGCTGAAATGAAATCGGACGTACATTTTTGTAGGGTTTAACTTCAAGATTCTGAGGAAAATTATTTTGTTTGAATGCCTGCACAAGCGGCAGTCATCAGGATCCAACTCGGTGATCCATGTGGAGGATTAGATGATACAACTGAGATGCATCTTAAATATAATTTGCTCCATTACTTGTAATTAGTGTTTAAAACAGGAAATCACTACCTCTTACAACTAGATTGAAAGAAGAAGAAAAAAACCCTTTGTAAGATTTTCTTTTTGTCATTTGTGATCATAACACTTCTGCTGTATGTTGAATACTGATAAACATTTGATAAATCCATAAGTAGTTAACAGTTTTATTTCTTTTTATTATACATGTGGTGGTCTGTTTGTGTTAACTATTGTGAATTGAAATTGAAAATACTACAAAATAAACACTTTAATGCATTATATTATCTTAAAAGTAGGGATACACCAATACCGCTTTTTCCAGAATGAGTACGATACGTTTACTTTCGGATGCCTATTTTTTTTTACTGCATTTGTAATTTTTTAAGAATATTGGGTTGAGAAACCATAGGAATATGAATTTTATTAGTTGGCTTAATTTATTTAGAAAATCCAAGATTTAGCAACAATCCTTCATATTTGGTGATTCTGAAATTCAGAGTGTAAATGTTCAGTATACGGTTTAGCATAAAGAGTTTTTTTTTTTTAAAGATATATATATCTATATCTTTTACCAGTTGTACTCGGTTTAGCTCTACATTGGACTGATACAAATCCTTTTCAGTAATTCTCATAGTTGAACATATTTTCTGAACTAAACGAACTAATGCTACATATTTACTTGATGTTTTTTACCATTATTCGTTTAAAAAGTGCTGTTGTCTTAGTCTTGGCTATGATGCATTTTATTTATGGCTTGTTAAGGTGGTTTTTAAATTAATGATGTTGCTTAAG
Source organism: Opsariichthys bidens (assembly GCA_037194245.1). Taxonomy (NCBI): domain Eukaryota; kingdom Metazoa; phylum Chordata; class Actinopteri; order Cypriniformes; family Xenocyprididae; genus Opsariichthys; species Opsariichthys bidens. Next base: position 4,260,056 of record CM074314.1, read on the forward strand.
AATTTTTTGATCATAAAATATTGCATTAAATCTGCAATGATTCAACTATATAAACTGATTGTTATATGATTTGTTTAAATAAATAGTTGTAACAAGACAGTGTGTAAAAGCATTTATAGCTGTTTTATCACTAACCTGATTTATAAAGTGATGATTTGAAGACCAAGATCATGTGAAGTGGAATCTTATGCATTTCAGGTTTTTGTGTGTGTGTAGTTTCATACACTGTGGTAACGCAAGTGTGTGTTTATTCAACAAGATGTTGTTGGTGATCCAATCACGAGTGGTCAGTATTAAACTGGGCTTGGCGCTTTCTTTTTTCCCCAAGGAGCACATGTTCTTGTAAATTAAAAAAAATTAAGGAGTGCATGGGAAAAAAAAAAACTTCAGGAGTACGATGCAAATTTTTCAAATGTGCTTTAGCTTATAAATATAAATACAAATTTAAATTATATAGTTCTGCTTTAAACTATATATATATATATATATATATATATATATATGACGTGTCTTAATACCTGGTGGAAACGGGGTCACATAGGTGTCTTTAAATGCTTTAAAATGTCTTCGTTTTTGAGGTAAAGGCAGCAGTAAACTCAATCACAGAAAATTTGTGTTTTTTTTTGTTGTTTTTTTTAATGTTTTAGTATCTATTATTGTATCTACAATTCAAATTTACAATAACAAAGTTACAAAGTAACAATAGGAGTAATTGATTTGGTGCACAAAATCTAATGGGTCACTCAACCACTTTATTTAAAAGTTCTCTACTGTTTTCACTCATTTTTTTTTTTTTTGTATAAATCATGGCACAAACTCAGGACATTACAGGTTATGTGAATCTATTTTCTCTGTTACTCATCACAGGTTTTGTTGCCGTTTCTGGGACTTTGCCGTTGTTGCATACTTGGTATATTGAACTCCTAATGTATTTGTTTTTCTGTGAATAACACCTCTTTCCCCTTCCCTCAGCAGCTCTCCCAGCTCCCCCAAAGCACTGAAAGTCAAGCAGGAGGATGGGGCGAGAGAGAGTTTCAAAGAGATAAGGGAACCCCTAACCAGCTTAGGTAGGAGATGGGCTGTTTCAAAAGGAGGATGGAAGAAGCCACATGAGAAATTACTCATATTGCTCTTTAATATAGGCAGGGGTGTTAGGGGGCCCTTATGGTTCCCAGGGTTCACTGCTTCGGTGAATTCGTCACACCTGTATTTTATGTATCGCGGGTGTGGACCAATGCCATTTGAAGAGTGTTTTGAATGGAAGTGCTCAGTTTTATCCCTACAGGTGTTGGTCTTAGTAGCTCTTCTTGGTGTTATGACAACTTTTGTGTAACAAGTTTGTCTGGAAAAGTCTTAAGTTGAGTTCTTTCAGAGAATTGACGCTTTCACTTTAGATGGTTTAGGCTTCTATTTTGCAGTTGACCAAGTGAGAGATGTAGTTGTTGAGTGTGGGATGTCTGAAGAAGGCGTGTTGGGTGTTAATGAACATCAAAGTTGAAAAATGACCCCTTTCTGAATGCCCTGATCAAGTATAGTGTAGTAAAGGGATGCACCAATATGATGAGTTTTTTTTTTTTTTTTTTTTTTTTTTTAAATGAACAACTATGGGTGTGACGATACATTTAGCTCACGAGACAAGATTGGGTTCATGAGAACAGGACTATATTTTACTGGTATTTTTAAGAAACCTTCAATGATGAAATATGACTGAAAAACTTTTTTTTTGCCGTTATCGATTTTAACGAACAACTAGGGGATTCTAATACCGAAATTTGTCACTTGCCTACTCATTTGAACTTGTCACTAGATTAGCCTACTGTTTTGAGCATCAAAAATGTGCATCAAATCATTTTCATTGATCATGGATTGAATCAATTTGTCATTCAACAAGCAAACATAAATAGAACAGAAAAAGTACGCATATGAAATAAACTGCTTTTCAGGTAGGTCAACATAGTGCTCAGGTACAGAAATTGGATAAAGTAAACGTGTGAAATTTTTCACTAAATAAATTACATGTATATTATCGTTAAGAGTTTTAGTCAAGAGCAGTGAGCTTTTTTTGTCTTTTGTTGTTTGACTTGTCTGTTAACAACTAAAACGTAGCAGGAATATTTGGCTGCTGTCACTTTAAAAGCTGCACGGATCGAGTATATTGATTTCATTTCTCAAGTGTTTACTAGGATGGACATCTTTTTAAATATAAGTTTGTGTGAAGTTGTCCATTTAAAGTGCAAGAAGGCGTGAAAAAGAACTCAATTCAGTATTTGCACGCTGTCTGATACGCAACTTTCTGCGCGCTCACTTCGGATGTGTGTGCGCACAACTTCACGCACAGACACCGAGTTCTCTTTCACGTTGTTTTGCACTCGAATATTTAAATAGAACTTAAAAACACATTCAAATGATAGTTTTGAGAAGATGAGGCACTGGCCTGATCGTTCACGCTGGCCCTGGGCAGTTGTCGTGCCCTGCTATATTTTGGACAGATTTGATTTCGTTTTGGCAAATATTTAAGTTTACCCAGAAAAAAGCATTGGATATTTATAGAAATTCCTTGGCTCAATTTTCAAGTGATTCATTGCATGGCTGGAAAAGACTCTGTCATATATTAGTGAAAGAATAAGAAAAGGTGCGGTATAGCTTGAGTCTCTTAATAAAGATTTTATTTGCAGCTGGCTGATCTGGTCTGTAATCTGGGGTGTTTGAGCTTGTTTTGAGGATGGCACACTTGGCATTGCTTGAGGATCTTACTGCACATGCTCTCTGGTGAGAGAGCTTCTTTATGTTTGCTGAGAGAGCAACGAAAGGAAAGGTTATGTGGAAAGCCCTAATATGGACATAGTCTGGGTGTGGTTTATGCAAATTACTTGCCTTGGGCACACAATCGCTCTGAGCACTCTAAATTCATTGACGTCCGTTCTGAGGTAAAGAACAAATACATGTGCGTATGCACGTGTTGCGAATAAGGTGGAAATTTTTCGTAAATCTCTTGTGCATATAGTTATGAATAATCCACACAATTATTAGTAAATGAGACCCGTTAAATTTGTGACATTATTCAACACCTGAATTAAAATTTCTGTATTAAAAAATGTCCTCTCACAAGACGACGAGTATGATATGCTAGTTTTTGTTATTAATAATTTGCCATTTAGGCGTATCGCTTTCTAGTCGCAGTCTGTGTTTTGCACTAAAATGACCTGGAGCACACAGACTGCAGATTTACAGTGATTTTAAAAAAAAAACAGAAGTGCAAGTCAGGAGAAATGGCTGTAACCAATAGTTTGTAATCACTTGAACTGGGGACACAATGACTAACTGGAACATGCTAACACTGAACTCAACACACTTAAAGACCGTTTCCATCAAATGAAGCAGATTTTAGTCTTTGACGGTTAGAGAGGAGCACAAACCTAATGACTGAGTCAGTCCGCTACACGACACACTTAACCGTGAGCGAGTCATGAAAGGACGTTCTGCCGAATTCTTGTACTGAAACAAACATGGATGTCAAGCTGCTGCTATTTACTTGCAGTGCAATTTGTGAAGAAAAAATGGAGAAACCCTGCCGACAATGATGGTTTTATGTATGAAATATTAAACATAAACAAAACAAACAAAATGGCCTGAGTAGGACACATTTCATTATGTATTTCCTGATTGCTTTCATTAATTACGTTTCAAGTGCTGTTTTTTAAACCTATACCGGTCTCCAGACTAACTTCTTTTTACTAGGGGCACACCTTAAATCGACCTGCAACGAACACAGTTTTTGTAGGGTAGTCGTGGCCTAGTGGTGAGGGAGTCGGGCTTGTAATTAGAAGGTTGTTGGTTCGATTCCCACGCCGGCAGGAATTGAAGGTGGGGATTGTGAATGAGCAGCACTCTCTCCACCTTCAATACCATGACTAAAGTGACCTTGAGCAAGACACCTGACCCCTAATTGCTCCCCTTGTAAGTCGCTTTGGATAAAAGCGTCTGCTAAATGATGAAATGAAAATGAAATTCACATTTTTCCCCCTTTTTGACCATATTACTCACAAATATCTTGGTGATAAACACTTAACTTCCAGAAATCACAATGTGCAGTTTTATTTTAAGGCTCCAGATTAACATCTGAGGGCAGCATTATCATTCATAATGTCTAAATAATATTCATTTTATTCAATCATTCATAATATTCAAGAATTCAAAAGCAAAACGATTGAAAATGTATATTAAGGAGTGAAAATGGCAGCCACCTACTGGTTACAATGATAACTTAATGTCTTTTTATTTTTAAATAAGTGCGAGTTTTCCTTCATGTTGAAACTTTTAGTTTTATAAATGGGGATGATCTCTGAAGGAAGCACAAATAATGTTTTGGTCATCACATTAAAAATTAAATTTAAATGATATTAGTTTTGAAGTGCTGGAAAAAGATGTGTGAAGTACTTGAAAGCATTTTACTATTCCAGCAAACCTCCGTGTTACAGTTAGTGTTACTGCATTAAATCCACGGCGAATGTTAATTTGTGGACTGAAGGCCTCTATAACGTGTTCATTAATGGCACAATGCTGTTTGATCTGATATGTATGGGTAATAATTCTCATTAGATCTCGCAGCGATTTTATTAATTCTGTGGCGAATTCAAATGCTTTCTTTATTGGATCTCCCAGCGCTGTGTAGTAACAGTGTCACGTGATCAAGATCGGCGCTGCACTGTCATTGGTCCAAACTGATAAAAGGTCTGCAAAGGACAAATGAGTAGCGCAGTTTCATTCCTTACCTAATGATGGAACGAATGTTGGGCGATGTTATGGTGATCGTGCGAGTGTTAACAAATTTTGAGCCCTGTTATGATCAAGCAGTAATATAGACTGTTATTCTCAAATCAGGAATTTAAAAAGCATTGGTTCTTTCTGAGCAGTTAAAGAGTTGCCGAAATAAAATACTGCTTTATTTATTCCGGAACAGAAAATATTTAAAATTTTCATTTCAGTTTACAGTAAATGTACAATGCTCCCATTACTATTTTACTGGACTGACCACATTGAAAACTCTGAAAGCATGCAGAGATAGTTAAGGAACTGTATTTTATCATCATAATTCCTCAAATATGGTAGATATATATTATGCTAATTAAATTGTGTGTATATATATATATATATATATATATATATATAAAATTATTTACAAATGCCATGTTTGTGAATTTTTTTATTAGACTGTTTAAATTAGTATATATTCTGAAACAAGTGCCGTTATATAGCCTACATAAGCTTCCATTTTTATTTAATTTTTTTTTATTATACTCCAGGTTGAAATAAAAGGATAGTTAATTTTATTTTCAAAATGAGAGGAACCACTGCTTATTCTGAATTTTTGCAGAATGCAGTTTTACTTTTTTTTTTTTTGTCTGTAGAACTAAATGAACAGCCTAAAAACAATTAACTTGCTATCTTAACTAATAGATAAATAATACAAAAGAAACAAAAATAAGGATGAATAACATTTTGTGTGTTTGACAATTTAAAAAATAAGGATGATTTGTCAGGGAATGCATCTCCACTATGGCAAGCCGTTTTGACTTTTATTCATTTTCAGGATATGAAACTAGTAAAAATGTTCATTTCTGATATCTGAAAAGGAATTCCTGATATCAATATAATTTCTGACTAGTAACAATCACATTCATGATATCAGAAATGAGCATTTTTACTAGTAGCAATTCAATTGTTGATATCAGAAATTTGCATTTTTACTAGTAAGAATTGTATTCCTGATGTGTGAAACTGGAATTTCAACTAGTAAGAAATGAATTCTTGATATCAACAATTGAATTTGAATGGCAGCCTATGGCGAGATTTCACTAGTAAAAATACAATTGTTGAAATCAAGAATTATAGTTTATACTAGTTGATATCAAGAATGAACTTTGTTACTAGTGGAAATCTAATTCCTGATATCATAAGTTCATATCCTGAAAATGAATAAGTCAAAATGGCTTGCCATATCTCCACAGTATAGTGGCATAACTCATAACTCATGTGTCGCATGATCCATCATAATGACCAAATTACACATTCATAATCGGCCTAGGAATCGTGTGGTGTGTTCCCAGCTTGACTGATTTTAAATTACTTGACCAACATTGTAGTTAGTGATGTAATCCATCACATTTATACATTTAACGTAATATAATCGGACTAATTTTGGATTTCTTTTGACTTAGCTCGTTTATCACATTGATTTGAATAGGATAATCTTGTACCATATTGATATAAAAATGCAAAGAAAGAAAATGTATTCCATTCTTTATCACTGGTGTGAATCAAATATTACATTACATCAATGTATTAAATCATCCAAGTAATTAAATCATTAAAAAAAGTTATTTTTAAAGTCAAAATGGAACACTTACTTGAAAAGATTTTAAAAAATATACTCTGTTTACCTGCATATGACCATTAACCATCACGAGAGAACTGTGAAATTTGGTATAAAATTTGATTAGGTCAAAATAATGCTGACAATTCCAGAGTTTCCCTCTAGTGTTTTGAGAGCTGTTGAGTGGATTTCTAAACACCTCTGATTGTCCGTTGTGTTCTCAGGCTCAAGAAATATGTCTGTGATTGACTACAATGATAAATCTCTTCACAGAGCGCTTGCACAGATACACACGGCAGCGTTCGAAAGCAGGCGTCTGTCAGCGAATCCCAACATATCCACCAACAGATGGATCCACTGACATGCACAGTGTCCATTTACAACATTTTTTTTGAACGTTGATCATTGTAGCCAATCACAGACATATCTGTTGAACACGTGAACACAACAGCCAATCAGAGGTGTTTAAGAATCCGTTCACCGGGAAGTGCTGGTATTATCACCTTTTTAATATTTCAGTACCAATTTGGTACCGAAGTCTACTTTTGACAACATTTTAATGTGTTAGAAAGACGAAAGCCTTACATGGTTAAATGACTCACTGAGTGGTAATTCGAATAATAATTAATGTGCTGATTAGATATGCAGTGTTGAGAAAACGCTTCTTAAAAATGACTTGATTTCTGGCTCTCAGTTTTCAGAGAGAGGCACATGACTGGTGTTTGTTCTGTGCAGTTCCACAAATGTGGAAGACCTTCTGAACGTAAATAAGCAGGTTTTTTTTTAAGAAAGGGAAATTTAAGAGTAGAGAAGTAGTACGGAGACTCAATAATTTACCCGACATTTTTAGAAGAACATGTAATCATGCAATCAATAAAAAAAAGTCCGATTATGAGTATTTTTAAAATGTAATAAAATCTAATTACAAGTATTTAATTATTGGATTCTAATCCCGTAATCCAGATAACATGCAACTAGTTTCTACCCAGCACCGCATATGCGTTACATTTTAGTTACTCAGGTTTATACACATTGTTTTATGTCTTCAGAGTAATTCAATCAAAAAATGATTAACATTAATGATAGGCTGCTATCTCTTTAAGAGCTAATAATACATATCTGACTGCTTTCCCAACTGTTAACATTCAATTAAGGAGTAACCGACTGTTCAAGCACAAAAAGAACTGAATTTGGGATTGAATGCTGTTGCTTTTTGTGTGTGTGTGTGTGTGTGTGTCTCTGCATGAAGTTTTTGTACTAAATAGCATCCCATGCCTTTTCTCATTCACGCATGTTTCTTTATCATTCTAACGTATCAATCATTTTAAGCCGCACGAATATATGTACTACAATATGCACAAAATAGCTCGCTTTTTGTCACCATGAAAGCTGCAGTACATATGAGAAGGATAAAAGTTGGTACTCCGTGTTTCTGCAGAAAACTCTCACTTCACACAAACAAGCGGCTCTGTCTCACACACACGCAAAACTGTTTCACGTGTTCTGCTATGGTAAATTCATTAATTGCATTTGCAAGAACAATTTTTGCATGGTGTGTGTGACATGTCACTCTGTTCAGTATGAGGCACCAAGTAGGGCTTAAAACAAACTTCGCTCAAGCATGCATATATGGACATGAAATGAGTGCATGTGTACAAATAAAGTAGCCACACCATGAAACCATGAGCGTACATGCAAACTCTGTGCACATATACCTATTAAGCCTTTGTGCATGCATACGGCTTCACATGCACACACCTATGAAATTGATACAAAGGGAAGACGTTTAATGTGTAGATGTATTTACACATGGTTTAATTCAACTCAGAGGTGGCATGCATTTATTGACATTACAATTGCAATTTCTTCATTTAAATTGCTTATTGAGATTAATGGTAGCAGCAAGTCTTAAGTGTGTCATTGAATCATTTATACAACTGATTCGTTCAAAAACACAACGAAAACCACTGTTTGAAGACGCACAATGGTTTGTGTGAATGTGCGAGTAACATTTAGATGCATCTGTATCGATTTCACATTACTGTGTAAGCCTTTCATATCTAAATATTCAGTAGTGTACACGTATGTATAAATAATTTACACGTACATGCAAGTGTTTTGTTTGTAAACCCTTCACAGTGCCTCATAGTACTGCCGTTTCTTAGGGTTGTCATGGTACCAAAATGCCAATACTTGCAAAAAATCAATACTATGTCAACAGTTGGAGCTATTTTACTATTTTAACTATTCAAAATAATAATAGGTTAAATGAGGATGATATATTTGATAAAAATAAACAGACGATACGGTCTTTATTTTAATCTCGCTCTCCGGTTTTGAAGCGTGTATAAAATGCCTTTGCTGTTCTTGTTGCATTTACATGCTTTAACCAGCAGATGTCCTCAGCATGGTATATTTCGAGTGAATAACTAGTTTAATCAATCTAATCTAACAGTGAATTTAGTTGACAATGTCAATATAGTGTAATAAAAACAACGCCTAGTCTTTTTCACTGCAACTTCGAACAAAACAAGACAATGTCAACTAGCGCTGGATACCTGAGGTAATATTATGTTACGCTGTTTGGCATAATGATCTCATCATTAATACAAAGGTATGACCGATATGTTTTCTATATAGCCATTTTTTTTAAGGTATCCATGAAAAGTGGATTTTTCTGAACCTTGGTGATTAACTTCTCCACAATGTCGCGAGCCCTTAAATTAGAACTGATTCTGATTGGCTGTCAGTGTAGAACCATTCAACAGCTGGAAAAAATCGTTCGATCTCAAAGATATTGTTTCTGTAATGTAATAGTTATAGCTGTGGTGTGGATTGTGCTAGTCTTTTATATTTAGAATGATTTTTAGAACTATATCGTTATCGTGCTTGGTGTGAACGGCCTTAAGACTTAATAGCACATCAAAATCTAATCTCTCAAAGAAGATCTTTGCATTAAGTAGCATTGAAATCAAAGCTTTTATTTAAATTATGCATGTAAAATAATGAAAGAATTTGCAGGTGTTCAGAACTTTGATGCATGCGGTGAATGAAAACTCGTGCAGATTCTGACACCTGATTGGCCATTGCATTCACAAGCTGTGATTGGCTACAATGATCAACGCTTCAAAAGCACATTGTAAATAGAAACCTTTGATGCTCTTCACAGATAAACACGGGAGCATTTGAAAACAGCCACTTATCGGCGAGTACCAAATATACCTAATACTCTGCATTACTGGTGCTGTAGAAATGCACTTTTTTTTTTTTTTTTTCATATTATAGAGTACTTTTGACAACTTTGCTACGGATGAATTATTCTGACTATCCTGCGTATTTTTGCATTAGAATTTTTGTGCATTAGAAATGAATGCATTATAATGCATGCCTTGGCTTTAAGCTCTCTCTCCCTCAAATGCACACAAACAAGCGTGCTCACCCTTGTAGAGAGAAGACTAAAAGGCTGTTGTGACGTAAAGATGATACTTGTGAAATGAGAACTGATAGATTTTGTTAGATTTAAATCGTATTCATTCTTTTTTGTCAAAATGATGGGATGGTTTGTGACAAGGTTCTCACCGTCATGTTTTACATCAAAAATTGTCATTTAGAAATAATTTTTATTTTTTAGACTTGAATGCTCTGTTGGAAGAGGTGTCTGCTGTGAGACTTAAATGCGTCTTAACGTCTTTGCATAAGAAATACGTATTGCATGTGGAACTCTCTCAAACTACTTACTAGGTTTTTTCTATTACAGCTGTCGAGATTCAGTAATTGTGAAAAGTATTGATTATAGCCTTATATTGTAGCCGATTACAGATATGACTTTTGAACACATGAATGCAGTGATACCATCTTTGCAACTCGATTTGAAATGAACTTTTCCACTCACCAACCAATTTGGCTACTAAATTTTAAGTACTCTCCAGCCATTCAGAACTTCTACTAGCCAAAAGAAAAATATCAGAAAAAAAAGCAGGTGCACGTAATAGCTTAGATTAAATGTATTCATTCAAATAAAATAAAATCTTTATAGTTGTCATGTTTACTTGCACATAGCAGTAACGACACAAGGGAGCTGTTTCCACTAAAGTCTTGGCTATGCGGCATTATGAGAACAGGTTATTAAAAGTGGACTTCTAAATCAATCTGTACTTGCGTTCAAGTTCGAGGCAGCAGTCCAAAACCGTGAACGTAATCACAATACAGGCAAAGCTTCCCTTCAAGAACGAACGGGGATGTAAAAGAGTTTGAATTAAAGTATTTTCTGAAAAAATGTGGAAAAGAGAAAGAGTGCGCAATCTATATTATTTCTATATATCAGAGCTTCCCAAACTTAAGAGGGGTAAGGCCCCCCAAAAACATTGCAAAAGCTCCACAACCCCTCCGTTAAAAAAAATATACCGACATTTACCTACAAATGCATTTATTAACATTATGAGAACTGTGATGTAAACATTCTTTACAAATATATTTAAATCCATAACACTAACCTTACAGACTTTCAAAAAAAATCTAATTTTAGAACAATTGGAATATTTTAATTATTTTAATATATTGATTGGGACTAGCGACGGCCCCCCTCCACAGTTTGGGAAGCACTGCTCTATATGAAGGATATTTATTCAAAAGTAAACCTGTTACTGAAAAATGCATAAAACACAATCTCCTAAGGCGAAGTCAGTGTATTTGTCCTAAATTGTCATATTTTAATGGGAAATTATGTGAGGGGTGCTGTGGTTGGGCACGGCTGGTGTGCTTACAGTCATAGAAATCAATGTTTGAATTTTAAATGTATTTTTCTCTCAGTGCGGGACCCTCTTTTACACATTGTCCTGCTAATGCTTGAGGCTTCATTTAGAGGAAGGGCTCTGACAGTGATGCCATGGAAAGTGATTGAACACTGTGTGAATCATAACCCGCCACGTTGACTAGTGTTTTGGGTAGTTGGGTAATTTTTGACTAGTGGGTAGTCGTGGCCTAGTGGTGAGGGAGTCGGGCTTGTAATCTAAAGGTTGCTGGTTCGATTCCCACGCCGGCAGGAATTGAAAGTGGGGATTGTGAATGAGCAGCACTCTCTCCACCTTCAATACCATGACTAAAGTGCCCTTGAGCAAGACACCTAACCCCTAATTGCTCCCCTTGTAAGTCGCTTTGGATAAAAGCGTCTGCTAAATGTTACAAAGAAATGTAAAAAAAAAATGTTTTGATATGCATTTAGGGTTTATTACCTTTCGATTATTTTGATAATTGATTTTCTTTCTTCCTTCAGTTAATCGTGTGAAAGCTATACGCTTTAACTGTATACTATATATAAACTATATATTTTAAAATTATACGATAAAAAATGTTTTTACTTAAAATTTTTTTTAAAAAAAATTTGTCCTCCAAAACGTATAGTGAAATTATCATCAGCAAAATAGGGTTACTAAAAACAGTTGATTGCTTATTATTTTAAAGTACAATTTAAAACGACTAAATTAAAAATGATTATCAAAAACAAAATCACAAAATGTTTTGCTTGTTTGAGGAACACACACAGAGACATTCACACTCTTGTAAATAAGTAGCCAGTTTCCTTGGATTAGGGTTGGGAATTGAATATCATTATAAAATACTTGTTGTAAAATTAATTTCGATTCTGTGTGCATTTTTAATGTTTTTCTAAACAATTCAAGCGCAGGACATGAAAGAGAACTCAATTCGGCACATCCAGAGCGCGCACAAAAATCCACCTCTCATATAGTGCATTAATGCTGAATTTCGTGTCGCCTTGCGTTTTAACGGACAAATGCGCACAATGTCCTCGTAAGACGGTTAAGCCTCGAGTATGTAAACCACTGAGAAGCAAAAGACGTGTAACAGTATATTGGATCCGTGCATTTGGGCTTAAAGGTTGATTTGCTTGGAAGTTGGTTGAACGTCTCGTCACATCCCAATAGCAATCACTCAGTTAAGTGGCCTAAATGTGTGTGTGTGTATTTATATCATCTGCAATCATGAAATGTTCGTCCAATCATATCCCTCCGTCCGTTTACTGACCGTATACTTGTTTTTATTTATGCTTGAAATTTAGATTAATCTAGTTCATTAGGCTGTTGAATTGATTTTCAGCTGCAACAATGTTTTTATCTATGTTTGACCTGATTTTACCAAATTGGAATCAACTGGGAATCGATAAGAACTGAAATCAATAAGCAGAGTTGGAATCAAAGTCACAAATTCAAATGATACCCAACCCTTACTAGAATACTTTGGAAGGTCCCTTCTCTCATTCTCATCTCATTAACGCACCAGTGGGACTGAAGACAACTTCTCAGAGGGTTTTTTTGTGGTTAATGTTTACACACTCGTGCACTTGTTAGATTTCCCTGTAATTGGAGGGAGAGAGAGAGAAGGCTCTCCCGCTGAATCTGTTTCAGAACTTAAAGTTTTCAAATTCCTGATTTGCTCTGATAATGTTTTGATTCATTTACTTATCTAACCTTCATGCTATAGTGCGTAAATGTTTGTGGGAATATCCCACTTTATGGTCTCAATACCTGCGGGATTATGCAAAATATCCACATTCAGTGCCTGGAAATAATGTCGAAGCTAGAAGTGTGTCTTGTTTCTCTTACTCAAAACAATTATACATAAAAAGTTTTTAATAACGTCAAACACACATATATGATTTTTGAGACATAAAATGATTGTAGATTCATAAAATCCTAAAAACGCGAGTAAAAATTGATGTTGAACTTTCAATTTTGACAATGCATGGTTGTCAGAATGCGACATGGCGTAGTTTGTTTCAGGAGAATTCTTTCAGTAGAGCATTCAGTCATTTTCAGTTTCAGCTGTTTTTTATGTCTCGTCAAAGACGGAACGTGCTGGAATCCCTCAGGATGTGTAGAGTAACACAACCACTCCGGTTGGTGCGAGCAGTCAGTCACCTGTGTGTAGGATGGCCGAAGGAGGTGAACCCCTCGAAAAAGGGCAGCTGGTGGCATGATGATTGATTGTGAAATGGCCTTAATCACAAAATAAACCGCAAAATGTTATGTTTTTAACACATTTAAAACTGCACAAGCTCACGGTGCCATTTGCGTTGCAGTATTAGCATGTTTGCCAGGGTTTAAAGCGCCAAATAAATGTAAAAATCAGTGCTGAATCGGTGATATTCACCAGTTGCCCGGTAACTTAATGATTTGACACTGCATGGATGTGATGTGAAAGTCGTGACGTATTGTCAGGTATGGTGACCCATACTTGAAATTTGTGTTCTGCATTTATCCTATCCAAGTGCACACAAACAGCAGTGAGTATTGCACACACACACACACAGTGAACACACACTCGGAGCAGTGGGCAGCTATTGCTACAGCACCCAGGGAGCAATTAGGGTTAGGTCTTGCTCAAGGGCACTTTAGTCATGGTATCGAAGGAGGAGAGAGTGCTGTTCATTCACAATCCGCACCTTCAATTTCTGCCGGTGTGGGAATCGAACCAGCAACCTTCAGATTACAAGCCCAGCTCCCTCACCATTAGGCCTCACTACCCCTGTAGTGTCTTAGTGCGATCATCAAATCGCAACGGCTGTGGTGTAATTGACCCATGGCAAAGCCCCGCCCCCTTTAGTTACTGTTGCCATGCGCTCTCACGCCACACATCATGTTCTCACGCGGTGAAAAATACATTGCGGAGCAAAGAGGACACTGACAACATATGAAGCAGTTTCATATTTAATATATTATAACTTTTTAAAGAAGTTTAAACAATAAATAGCGTGTGGTGACAGATCGCTGTCGCTCCTCGATCATCTCTTCATACTAGTTCATTTATAGCATCAAATAAACATGAATGAACATCATGAACATGAAGTTAGAGTTCACCAACGTTCATCTACTGACTCCCCTGACTGCTTTGTCGGATAAAATGGCAGATTGGGAGTTATGATTGGTCAGATCGCCTGTCAATCAAACTGTTTATGAAGGGTCAATTATATAAATGTATAGGCTGACGCGCTACATGGAGTAAAATACAACTTTCAGCTTCGATTCACAGAAAATGCAGCTCTGCAAGTGCTGTGTGTTTGAGTCGCTCATTTGCGTTTGGGAACGCAATGTGCACCAACCAATCGTAATGAGAGAAGTTTATGAATCTGTTGACTGTCGTCAAAGAGAAACGTTTTTACCATCAAAATAAAAGCTCAGTGATTCAATGTTTGAAAGCAAGAAATAAAGACATCCATAAATGTTAGGATTGCAATTTTAGTGTTGTTTGTTTATATCATATCATAATTATATTAATACTTCTACTATACTAAATACTTAGTAGTAGTTATAATGAAAATATTATAACGATCATCTTTTTTGCCTTTAGCCGATATCACATTTGTCTGGATCACTTAAATCACTGCAACTTTTTTTTTTTTTTTTTGTTGAAGTCGTTTATAGAAAATAACCCTATCAGATAATATATATATATATATGTATATGTATATGTATATATTCATTCATTCATTGGAAAAGTTTTTTTTTTTTTTTTTAGCCAGACATTTTAAAATGACACATTTTCGAGCTGTAACTGCATATTTTTGCTTAAGGTTATCATACCATCAAAATCTGATACTGGCCCATGCCTAGAAGATGGAATTTAACTTATAGATAGAAGATTTGACATGTCAAATCCATTACATCCATACATTATGCTCTACGGCATCTTGCGTGCATCATACGAGCACACTGGGGCTGGGCAATATGTAAGAAATATTTTACCGATAGTCACGACATTTTTTAAGGCAATTATCTGATAATATCGTCTAACTGAAGACACTATGGCCGCCACGCACCGTAAACGCACATCAGTTTGGTTGCAGTCACAGTAGCCTGTGTTTCACTAAGCTCAATTTAATTAAATTTTCTTTTCTTAGTTTGTTGCCTTATTATAAAACATTAGCTTTATGTTAGTGCTAATAATTTCCACACTGCTCATATCAAGTGTTTGAAGTGAAGTGAACAGTTGAATTCATCAGTTTAACAGTTCATTGTGAAGGTGGACATGCTGGTGGTGATTGTAAGAATGACGAATGCATGTTGATGTCACACAGCAATGTGTCTTGCCTATTTTATCATAAGGTCTAATGTTTCTGTTTCATTTTTTGATGATGTTGCTGGAGTAGAGACATTTTAAGTAGTTTAATTTCCTTAATTTTAATGTATAGCGCTATATTTATTATATATATCTAAAATTATGGGTTAAAAACAAACTCGTTCAGCATGACCAAAAACGGAAAGGTTATTTTTCTCTCGTGCTTTTGGAGCTCTAATGGGTCCTTATATAGACCTCTAATGGAAAAAAAAATATTTATTTGCAGAAAGGAGTGATTGCAAATGTTATTTGTAATTTATTTTTCATTCTATTTTGATAATGATGTCAAGCAATGCTAGAATTGATCTACGCGTGATCCCTTGAACGGCCTTACACCAGTGAAAACAACTTAAAATACTCCGTCATTTATGATCATACATAAAATAAAGAAAATGGGTACTTCTGCCGTCTGTTTCCTGTCGCAAAAATACATCAAAACTCAACGTATAGGCTTTTTTCTGTCCTTCTGTTCTGTTTATGCTGGTTTTTGTGCATGTAAAGCCCTGGAAAACAAATGTTGTTTTTAAGTAACAGACACTTATCCTCTATTCTAATCTAGTTTAATTCTGATTTAACAATCTTGTCTGTTAAAACTGAAACCATCATGCTTAGTGGGTATGTCAATCCACGAATCTAATATAGGTTGTTACACATACGTTTTTTTTTTCTCAACCGCTAACATGTCAAGTGTGTTTACTGGGATATTATGACGTAATTTTGTGTTTGTCTGGAAGTGTCTTCTCGTGGCCTAGTGGTGAGGGAGTTGGGTTTGTAATCTGAAGGTTGCTGGTTCGATTCCCACGCCGGCGGAATTGAAAGTGGGGATTGTGAATGAACAGCTCTCTCTCCACCTTCGATACCATGACTAAAGTGCCCTTGAGCAAGACACCTGACCCCTAATCGCTCCCCTTGTAAGTCGCTTTGGATAAAAGTGTCTGCTAAATGATGAAAAAAATGAAAATCTCACGCTTGTAGAAAAATAAAATCATGCTATTGAGCAAAATCAAAATGTAGACTAGGCCTATTCAGTACCTTGCCGTAAGTAGGCTATTTGTTTATTATTGTCTGTAACTGATTTTATTATCGACATTACGAAATCGGCCAGCCCTAGAGCACACAAAACAATATCCGCGCACAAATCCACTCTGGCGACGTAGGGCTGCGCGATTAATCGTATTTTAATTGCGATAACTATATCTCTCTCCCACTATTAATTAACCATAATCGTCGTGATATCTATGTGTAAATGCCAAGCACAAAACAAACATTGTAAGGTTACAAATTGTTCGTTTTTCTGATGTGTTGAGTGTACGGATGATAAACTGCGTCACATTTCTCACGTGACGGTGTTTAGATTTCAAGTGCACTTTCAAGGCGTAGCAGAAGTTGGCATCATGTGATAAGATTACACTCATTCAGCTTGAACGAACATAGTGGCAGAGCAACAAGAGGAAGGTGAAGAAGTGCGTTCATTAGCTCCCAAAAAGGGTCGTTGTGACGAGCAGGGCGGGCGAGAGCCGTGAGGAAACGGCACGAGGCCGATGAGCGTCAGCTGCGCGCTACACCGGTCTCGTGTCTCTCACGGAGGAGCTCCGGAAGCATAAAAGAGGAGCGACGACAGTGAAGGACGAGAGAGGACCAGGCCTGGATTTTATGTTGTGTTTTATTTTGTTTGTGTGGGCGGCAGTCGCCGTGAGGAACTGCCGCCTTTTTACTTTTGTTTTATTGATTGTTTATTTTATTATCGCCGGTTCCCGCCTCCTCCTTCCCTCCGTTTCGGTCATACTCCATTGTTTGGAAGTATTTCGGGTTCAGTGAAAGTGATGTTGATCGGGTAACTTACGAGTCCTATGCAAACTGTACTCCTGTGCCGTACAGTCGTCGCTCAACTCAACAAACCTCATCAACTACCTTAGAAGCCACCGTAAAATACAATATCACAGACAACAACAATAACGGGGACGTTGCTCAACGCAATGCCATATTCGCCTTGCTCTCAAAGACACGCGGAATTAACTCGTTTCATTTAGCCAAGGATGTGTTGGGTTTAAAAATATGATTGCCACACTGGACAAGAGATACAGCAACTATTTTTCTAACATTGCTCTGCCTGTGCTGTATGCGAAATGCCGACTGGAAATGGAACAAGAAATTCGCATTGCTGAATATTTTGCTGCCACAACTGACTTGTGGTCAAGTAGAACTGCGAAGCTTGACCGTTCATTTTATTGACAGCGAGTTTGAAATGAAAAGCAAGCTTTTCCCACAAGACCATGCAGCAAAATCTACTGCAACACGCCTCAAAGAAGTGATTTCTGCATGGGGTTTGCTTGAGGAAAGACTCGTCTGCATTATAACGGACAGGGCAGCATCTCTGAATAACTGGACAGGCTGCATTGCTTTGGACATAGACTTCCTTAAGCTAATGGTGTGTTGTTTTAACTTTTTTCCCTAATATAGTGTAACTATTTGCATTTAGTCATTTTTCCGATTTTTACAGTGACACTTAGTGTCATACAGTATATTCAGCCAAATAGTCCAATTACAGAGATTTAAAAGTTTAAGATGAAGCGAGCGATATTTGACTGGTCATACAATACTGTGAACGTATGTGCACCCAGCAGAATTTAGAAAAAGGCGGTGTTTACTGATAAATAGTCTCATGTAGGTGTATATAATTTGTAAACGTTTAAAAAAAATTGTCACATTAAAATGTTTTTTAGCATTAAAATGCATTAGGCATCTTGAGCTAATAAGTAATTAAATCTGGATTTATGTGTGATTTATTATTTTTTTTAAATTAATTTAGTATTTTTTTTATTACTTTGTTTATATATGTATATATATGTATATGTGTGTGTGTGTGTATATATATGTATATGTGTGTGTGTGTGTGTGTATATGTGTATATATATGTGTGTATGTATATATATATATATATATATATATATATATATATGCATGTATATGTGTGTATATATGTATATGTGTATATATGTGTGTGTGTGTGTGTATGTGTGTGTGTATATGTATGTATATATATATATATATATATATATATATATAGCTGTAAAAATCTATAAATACTGAATTGAAATAAAAGTGTATATATGTGTGTGTGTGTGTGTGTATATGTGTATATATATGTGTGTATATATATATATATATATATATATATATATATATATATATATATATATATGCATGTATATGCATGTATATGTGTGTATATATGTATATGTGTGTGTGTGTGTATGTGTGTGTGTATATGTATATATATATATATATATATATATATATATATATATATATAGCTGTAAAAATCTATAAATAATGAATTGAAATAAAAGTTCTTAATTTTGTGGAGAATAATCGTGATTTATCATTTTTCTTGTTATCGTGCATCCCTATCGCGACGTCAAGTTGACTTTTGAGTGTTTGGAGGTGGGGACAAAGGCTGATGTCTCCGCTCCATTGATTGGTCGCTTTCAACACTATCCATGACCTGTATGTGACAAGCCTTGCCATGTTCTGCTCTGCTGAATTATTGCGCATCTTTATCATGTTGCATTTCCATATGCTGGCACTCGATCTGTGAAGTCTGAAATTCAACGGCTCCAAACGTTTACAGGATGATGCATTCCTACCAGTCAGCACTGTACGAGTCTATGCATTTTTTAAAGGATCGTATTATCTTTTGTTCTTGTGACGCCTCAGTTCACTTAGATTGACTTTACATTGCTACACATTACATTTAGTATTTTTATTTTATTTTATTTTTTTAAATAGGAAATAGTATAGAATTAAGGTCAATCATTTTTTGTTTATTGACATGGTAAAGTATTCAACTCAGATTTGTAGTTTCTGAAAGGGTGATGTAATTGGTGTACGGCCGGACACTGTGTAACACCACAGTAAGCTAGTTGCCTTGTGACTTACTCAGGTCATGTCAGCAAACAGCTCATCTATTTGAAGAGGTATTACCTAGGGATGCACCGATCCTGAATTTGCATGGCCGATTCCGATACAAGTTGCCTTTTTTTCTTCTTTAAGCAGAATTATTGGTTTATTTACTCCATTGCAGGCCAAACTGGCTTTAAAATGTGAAATTAGAGGCAACCACTGCATTTTAATCCTTCACTCATGTAGCATTAATTGCTTAATTGATTTAAACCGGATTGTATAATATCAAGATTTTAAGCAAAAACAGAATGGTCTGACTTTAGCTTTATGAAAATCTGCTACGTGAAGCACCTGCACAAAACAAAAATGGCAGACGGACTGAATGACGATGCAAATTAACTCTGTCGATAGGTTAGTCAGTTCCCTTCCCAAACTCAATTCAATATTTATATTTTTCTCACAATATTCAGAGCATTGTGTGCATTGTAAGCTTGCTGTGCCTGGTACAGTATTTATTTTGCGTCTGTCTTCAGCATGTCCCTTCTCTGGCCTGTGTTAACGTCATTTTTACTGACTTTTATAAGATTTCCACTCACATGACATTTTGGGAAATTATTGCAATGCAGTTTGTTTAAGTCCTGAACAGAAAAGAAAACAGCTGGTTGCCATGTTTGGAGCCGAAACAGTTCATTTCTGATTGATCGCTGGTCAACCGGTGCATCTCTGGTATAAGCTTTACTGTTTGATTATCTATGAAGTGATTTGAATAATAATTACAAAATGTAAACATTATGCTAAACAGATTAACAATTGGACTGCATTTTTGTACATTCATACCATGTCGTTGGGATGGTATATTTTCAGGTGATGGAAGAGGTTTGTTGCGTTTCATAAGTGGTCCGAGTCCGCCTAGTCGAGTCCAATTCCTTAACTAATTTAGATTCAGTGGAAGACGTTTATTAATATCTTATCTTAAATTTGTTTTCGATTTATCTTTCATGTTACAGATGACGTGGACTCGACTGTGCTTTAAATTGTCAGTGTCAAGTTCGAGTACAAGTTTACCCGAGTGCATCCAAAATCCAAGTTCTTTCATACTTGACCCTTTGCAAACCGTTTGATTGACAGGTGATCTGACCAATCATAACCCCGAATCTGTCATTTTATCCGTCAAAGCAGTCAGGGGAGTTAGTAGATGAACGTTGGTGAACTTGAACTTGAAAAATTGTGCATACTCACGTCTTTCCGCGCTTGAAACAACATTCCTTCTGATGTTCATTCATGGTTATTTGATGCTATAAATGAACTAGTATGAAGAGATGATCGAGGAGCTACAGCGACACATTAAACACACACTAGACGCTATTTATTGTTTAAACTTCTTTAAAAAATTACGATATATTAAAAATGAAACTCTTTCATATGTCTGTTGACGAGTTGTCAGTGTCCTCTTTGCTCTGCAGTGTATTTTTCACTGCATGAGAGCATGATGTGTGGCGTGAGAGAGCATGGCTTGTCGGACAAAGCAACAGTAACTAAAGAGGGATGGTACTCGATTCTGAGTCAGGTTTCATGTACCTCAACCCTAACGCCACTCAAGTTAAGTTCAAATTTAACTAAACAAAAAGCGCGTCTCGAGCTTGCCTCGTTTCTACTGACCTTCGTCTTATTTTTAACCACTTCCATATAATTGACAAATTATATTAATTAAATTTTTTTTTTTTATCGGGTCAGCTTTTTGGCCCTATAAACTTCCCTCTCTCAAAGCTTTGACTGTTAAGTCCATAAAGTGTTCACCTAATATTACAAAACAATGTAGAATAGTGTAAATCCGAGTCGGAGACCTTATATGCTAGAAACAATATCTTAATAGCTTGAAATGTCCGGCATTAAGATATGCTAAAATGAATCTAAAACTACTTTAATATAGCAGTTATCAAATTGCATTTGAATTCTTATGGCTTATTAATTAAGAGTAAATGGAACATATGACACCACATGAACTAGCTATCATAATGTTGTATAGAAAAAGCATTTAAAACATGTTTTCCCTGAAGCATATATGTATACGTTGAAGAAAACAATCTTCATGGTCTATGTATGTTTGTCAGCTAACACATATGCAATTTTGACTTGTGGAAACAGAGTTTGAACATTTGTTTCCGTTGAATACACATGACATAAATCCCAGAGGATACTGAAGCACAATGTTTAATGTCCTTTCTCATATGTCCAGCTGTATTTCATTCTTGATGTGAATGTATAAATTGAATGTTCATGCAGTTCACACATATAATGTGTATTAATCTTCACATTAAAGGTTGAGCTTCTCCTTTTTTTGTCATCTTTTTCAGTTCTACAAACATGTGGTCCAAAGTGTGGAGAAATTCATTCAAAAGGTCAGTTGTTTTTGTCTTGCAAATGTAAAATAAATGAATAGATATTCTGAGTTCCTACAGAGTTTGGAAAATGCCTAGAGGGAGCTCGAGTGTGCCTAAAGTGTAATATTTATGAAAATAAAAATGACATTTCCTACATGGAAAATAAAGTTGATTAATAGCATTAATACTTCAACCCTCTAATGCATTAATTATTTAATTGTACATGAAAATATCTTCCTTTGCACAATTTCCAAGTATTGTTTATGCAGAAAACTCAACATCATTTGGGGAAACTCAGTTTTGTCACCAGATCTTACTAAAGCTATCTTACTAGTAAAAGATTAACTTACTAACAAAAGACCACCAAAGACTTTTGCATTAAATGAGATATTTATAAATCCATGTGTGTATGTATATATGTATATATATATATATATATATATATATTTTTTTTTTATATATATATATATTTATATATATATATATATATTTATATATGTGTATATATATATTTATTTATATATATATATATATATATATATATATATATATATTTTTATATATATATATATATATATATATATATATATATATATATATATATATATATATATATATTATAATTATATAATATGTGTGTAATAGGAGCCTGGACCCTTTGCACCCTTTTTCATAATTTGTTACTTCTTGCACTTTTGTGTTTGTAGTGCAAGCCGGAGTACAAAGTCCCCGGTCTGTATGTCATCGACTCCATTGTACGGCAGTCTCGTCACCAGTTTGGTCAAGAGAAAGATGTTTTCGCTCCACGCTTTAGTAAGAACATCATTAGCACTTTCCAAAACCTCTACCGCTGCCCGACGGATGACAAGGTGCGCTTTTTTGTCGTGTCACTGTAATCAAACGATAAAGCTCTTGTCTAGGCTATTTTCCCTTTTGCTTATTTCCAAGTTCCAATGTTTGCATTGCAGAGCAAGATTGTCCGTGTACTCAATCTATGGCAGAAAAACAACGTCTTTAAGAGTGATATCATCCAACCTCTACTGGACATGGCAGCAGGGCTCCCACCCCCCAGTGTTACACCCGTCTCTGCCAGCAGTGCCGTACCCGTCAACAGCACTACTCCAGGTAAGTTATAGACTATGCATGCATACTACACAGTAATGCATCCTTTCCTCTGTGAAGCAATACTGTAGTGGCAACAGGTTGCACTGACTAGAGTCGAAATATTCAGGGACTCTTTTATAACGCCCCCCTCCCTACTCATTTACCCACCCGTCTACCCTGAAAAATAAGTCAGAGAATGGTTGCAAAAAACAAGCATTTTTAAATTTTTCAGGTGATTTGTAGTGTATGCTTTTACGGGTAGGCTATATGGCCGAAAACGTAAATTATGATTGGATTGATTTTATTTCATGATGATAATATATATCACAATGTAGTTATTTTTTGCTTTAAATAGGGTTTCCATTATATCAAAATTTGAAATGCCTATTTCAATATCACAAAAAACTAATACTGGCCTAACAAACATAAGTTAAAACAATAATAAAATAAACTCTCAAACAGACTGAAGTAAACATTAAGTGATAAAATAAGAAAAAGAAACTAATTACAAGTAATAGAAAACTGCAGTAGAAAAGACACAAATGAATTAGACCTACCTTAAAAACACTAGAAATAAGAAATACCACATTAATTGTATAAGTAATCAAATGGGCAAAAAAAAGAGATGTCCCAAGCATCTGTATCTATTTTTTAACTCATTAGGATCATCTGTCCTCACCCTGATGCTTTATTTTAGGCCAGTTGTCACATAGGTGTTATGCAGTAGATGGTTTGCCAACCACCATTAAAAGTAAAAGAAGCTCAAATGTGCAAGAACCAATAAGAGGCCTGTCCAAATACACAAACCTGGGGTCTTGGCCACTTGAGAGAGCGTTCATGCAACAGGAAGACTGTCCCAGTTTTTAGAAATGCCAAAACTCAGTGCACACTAAATCCACAGTATCTCAAATAATGCTTCAGAGCGGTTTTCGAGACTAAGTGCATCTCAACACGTGTCATGTTCAAGAACTCGCGTACCCCAAATCGGAGATATTAACATTATAAATAAAATATCCGGACTTTTCCAAGCTTTATAACTGTAGGCATGATTTTGAGGTCCAAAATGCATCATAAAAATCATCTCCATCCTTTAATGAAATGCATCAGTTTGGACTAGTGTAACATTTGAAGGACTAAAGATGGGCTGAATGTTCATAGGCAACCAATGGTACATTTGTACTGTACCCCTTATTAGTATGTCAACTCCTCAATCCCATAAGATTGCCCTACCTCTCAAAATTCTGACTGAATTGTTAGCGTCATCTCTTTTGACACCTTGTGGTGAAAATTGAGCATGGCAACTTTCACAACAACTCAAAGGTCACCTGTAAATATTTTCTCCTCCGTAAAGGAACTCCTGCAACTCCGGCCACTCCGGCCAACATAGTGCAGAGTCTCCCGGACTGGGCGTCTCAGATCTCCAACACAGACACTGTGGCAGCGGTCGCCCAGATCTTACAAAGTCCTCAGGGCCAGCAGGTCAGATTTCCCATCCACTGAAACCGCTGTGTTCTCTGCACAGCTGTATTTCTGACAGGTGTGTATGTTTGTAGTTGCAGCAGCTGGTTCAGAGCCTGCAGATGCAGCAGCAGAAGCCTCAGCCGTCTCTGCTGCAGGCGCTGGACGCGGGTTTGGTGGTGCAGCTGCAGGCCCTGACCGCTCAGCTCACTGCAGCCGCAGCGGCCAACACGCTCAACCCGCTGGAGCAGAGGGTTTCCTCCTTTAACAAGGTCAGAGGCTTGGTTTAATCCTTGCATGACATTATCCATTGTGAAGTTGAACTATCCCTTCTCTTATCGGCCTTTCTGTGGTGTTGCAGAAGCTGTTGGGTCAGTTCGATTTCGGAAACGAGTCGGAACACAGCGAGGATTCCAAGAAAGATGCGACGTCATCTCAGTTGTATGTTATTTGTGTGCTATTTTCAAAAGCTGTTACCTGTTTTAGTTATTTTTTTTTAAGTCATGTGCTTACTGTCTTTCTCAGACCCGTGGTGTCAGATTCCATCAATAGCTCAATATTTCATCAGCTGGCCGAGCATCTTCAGCAGCAAAACCTTGAGCAGTTTCAGAAACAGCTAATGGAGCACCAGCAGCATCAACAGAAGGTACTTAAAATTGTGATTTTGTGACATTTCTTTACATAATGTGTTAGAGCTCTAACTCTTTCTCGTACCTTGATATTAATTAATGCGCTTAACTTTTGACAGTCCATGAACATGGAGAGCCAGGATGCCATCTTTGGTTCTGAAAGTTCTGCCCCTCCTGGCCAAAGCAGCGCCCCACCACAGCTCGCAGAACAAGAAGCAAAAATGGACGACTCCATTGATAACCAACAACAGGCAAGATCAGATATCCAACCGTAGTTGGGAGGAAAAGTCTATGTATTGGCCGTAGTTTAAAGCATCTTCTTTTGGATGTTTGTCACACTCACTGATTAATTAAGTACCGCCATGAACACCCCAAGGCGTGAAAATTTTTTTTACGACGTAACCACTGAACGTAATAATACAAAATAGGATTCAGAAACTTATGCTTTTTAATGGATCTAACCATTTTGTTCAACTCTCAATGAGTGCTGAGGAGTCCCTCTAAACAGGCGCCACCAAGCTATGAAAAATGAATCATATTTTGCAAAACTACTGCCTTTATCAACACAAAATAGGTGCCATTTAAAAGCGTAGAGTCTGAACTTTACAGTGAATGTAGCCAATTTGATTAACTCCTAAATAGGACAGTGTCATATGCTATGTGAAAACAAGAGTTGAATACAACAAGCATAAATCTTTTGGGCTTTGAATAAACTTGAGTGAGTTTTTGTACATCAAGACCCATATGTAAAAAATATACAGATTCTGCATTTATTTTACGTTTTCGCTTGTAACTTCATGAAACATGCTCCGATTGTAGAAATTTGCACATCATTATTTACTGCAGATTCTCATGATTGAGTCCAAAACCATATCCATTGTGTAAATCACTAGATATTCCTCAATTTTGAAAATGCCTTATAGAGGGTGTCAAGGGCTAAACAGAAACCTACCGTATTTTCCGGACTATAAGCCGCAACTTTTTTCCCACGCTTTGAACCTTGCGGCTTAAACAAAGACGCGGCTAATCTATGGATTTTTCCCGCTTTCAAATTTTTTCCATTCAAAAAAACACTGGGATGTGCTCAGTTTTTTGGCGGCATGTTTACTGTTTAGATTAAATCGAGCGCGCTCAAACTTCCCATCATTCTGATGACGGTAGTCATTTTGTCACCCTCATCATGACGAAGACACGGAGAAATGCATATGATGCATATCGCGTCTTTTGCGCGCGCATATTCATTATTTCCTATGTAAAAAAAGACACGATATGCGAACGGCCCCTTCGTTGTCTTTTTGCGCCGAGTCAATTCCTCACGCTGCTGTTTCCAACGTCTTCTCATCGACTCATGAAGCTCTATTTCCTTTTCCAACAGCCAGATCAACTCGAGAGCAGCATCATATGCATTTCTCCGTGTCTTTGTCATGATGAGGGCGACAAAATGATTACCGTCATCAGAATGATGGGAAGTTTGAGCGCGCTCGATTTAATCTAAACAGTAAACATGCCGCCAAAAAACTGACACATCACAGAATGTGAACGAACATTCGCGGCGTTGAGATGTTTCAGCTGTGCAGATCCGACTGAAAGCCAAAACAATCGCCACCGCGATGAAGTTTGAGGATTTTAGAGGTTAATTAAAGCCTTTGTAAAGTTCATTTGTTTCAATGTACCTGTAGACACCTGCGGCTTATAGACGTGTGCGGCTTATTTATGATCAAAATAATATTTTTTTTAAATTCAGTGGCTGCAGCTTATATTCAGGTGCGCTCAATAGTCCGGAAATTACGGTACCTTGGTTCCGAATGCAGTAACTTTTGATTTGCTTTATGCTATCACCACACATGTAGTTCATGAAAAAACAAAAACAGAACTGCCCACCTACCTTATTTCCTTCTTGGGTTATTGCATGTTAAATTTGAAAGATATGTCAAATTTAAAAAAACAACAATTTTTTGTCTTTTAATAGCAGTTTCTCATCATGAGTATGTCCAAATGTAATGAGAACTTATATTGTCTAAAAATGTAAAAAGTGTTCTGTCAACGAAACCTACCTTTTTGACCCCTTGCAATAGTTTTGTAATTATGAGTCTTTACTTTTGTGTCATTTAGTAAAAAATGCCTTCAGGGCTTAAAAGGTTAATAATCAAAGAGAGATGGCAAGCAAATAATTGAAACGTAATTTTCATGTGCGCCTTTTGCAGGACATGGATATTGATGAGGGACAGGATACTGTAGATGAGGAGCTCTTCGAGGCTGAGGAGAAGAAAACCAGCAGCACCCGTTCAAGGACACGCTCAAGATCTCGGTCCAGGTTGGTGGAGCATTGCTGCTAAATAGCTCTTGCCTCATTTGCAACAAGCACAGGTAAAGAGCTCTCTTGTGAAAACCGCTTCATTGCCAGGTCACCTAAGAGAAGGAGGTCAAGATCTCGTTCAGGGTCTCGGAAGCGCAAACACAGGAAGCGATCGCGGTCTCGGTCAAGGGACAGAAAGAGGAAGTCTTCCCGTTCTTATTCCAGCGAGCGGCGAGCTCGGGAAAGAGAAAAGGAAAGGCAGAAAAAAGGACTTCCTCCTATCCGCTCAAAGGTTCTCAGTGGTAAGATTACAGAGGTCCTCCTTATGCTTTCTGGTTTTATAAAGGTCATGCTTCAGAGGTTTAGTCTGTCAAGTTTTCATACAAATAAGTTTCTGTACAAGCTAACTTATTGATGTAAGCATCATTAACTTGTTTACTCAAAGAAAGGACATCATTTACTCGCCCTCAAGTTGTTCCAAACCTGTATGAATTTCTTCTGCTGAACACAAAAGAAGATATTTTGAAGAAAATGGGTAAAATACTATTGGAAGTCAATGGGCTCCATTAACTCTGTGGCTACCGATATTCTTCAAAATATCTTGTTTTGTGTTCTGCGGAAGAAAGAGATTAATATATGTTTGGAATAACTTCAGGGTTAGTAAATGCTGACAGAACTATCCCTGTAAGTGTCTCATCCATAACACATAATTGCATTTAAAGATGCTTTGTATCAAATCATGTTCATAACATGGGAAAAGCACAAACCTCCACGTTTACTGGCTACTGCTTTGATCTGTGGGAGAAAGCGTAGACAGGGTTCTCCCAAAAATTATGACGATTTACTCTGTTCAGTTACAGATGTCTTCTCCCATAAAATCACATCACGCATGTTAATTTCCCAATTCTTCTTTCAGTTTGCAGCACTACCCTATGGGTTGGCCAAGTGGACAAGAAGGCCACCCAACAAGATCTTACTAACCTTTTCGAAGAGTTTGGCCAGATTGAATCTATCAATGTGAGTTGAATTTAAGCACTTGAGAGCACCGCAGATTGTTTTCTTTTAAGTTGGAGCATAATAATAGGCCATAATAAGAGGCATTTTTGGAATCTATACTTTTTTTTGTGTGTGTGTGTGATTAGAAATGCCCTAAAACTTGAAGTACACTTTTGAAAATAAAGGTTCTTTATTGGTATCTGTGGCTACAGGCTTTAACATCATGGATCTTTTCTGTTCCACAAAAAAAGAAAAAGTTCTGTTAATGACGGCTCATTGAAAGGTGCTTCAGGGAACCAAAAATGATGGTTCTGTGGCATCACTGCAAAAAAAACGAAATCTTTTGGAACCTCTTTTCAAGAGTGTATTTTAGGACAGCTTTAGGACAACCCTCAGGGGTTCTTAATGCATTTATTTATTCATTTCAGATGATTCCTCCCAGAGGCTGTGCTTACATCTGTATGGTCCATCGTCAGGATGCATACCGTGCCCTTCAGAAACTGAGCACAGGCTCCTACAAAATTGGTTCAAAGGTCATCAAAGTATGTATGAAGAATTTTCACTGACTTTTCAATGTTCTTTTGGGGGGAATATGTCTTAAACATGTGTTGCTTGCAGATCGCTTGGGCCCTCAACAAAGGGGTGAAACAGGAGTACAAGCAGTTCTGGGATGTGGACCTCGGGGTCACTTATATTCCATGGGAGAAGGTCAAACTGGATGACCTGGATGACTTTGCAGAGGGAGGCATGATTGACCAGGAGACCATCAACAATGGTGAGACGAATTTACTTGTTTAGGAGCTGAAAATTGTCAATGGAACTTATATATTTGCTCTTCTACCCAGCACTTAACCTTGTTTTTTTCCTCTTGCAGAATGGGAATCGCAGAGGAATACTGAGACGGCCAAAGAGACGCAGAATCAGGCTGTTACGGCTGAAACCAGTACAACCAGCAGCACGCCTAGTGAGGCCTTCACACAGCCTGTTACGATGATGCCTTTGCAGGTATGATGCACCAATTCAGGCCTGAAAATGCCTTGACAAATGAACAACAGGCATTTAGATTTCTTACTCTTACACCTGATTAAATTTAGATTTTATGGATGATTGTTGGTTCTAACCCCACATAAAATAATATGAGAATACCATTGCATACTTGATTTTGCTCCATGGGGTGTGGAGACATCTGAACTAATAATGAATGACCATTTATTTATCCACGGATGGCTTTGTTCGCTTTAGATTCCAGTGGCACAGACGGTCTCTGCTGTTGGCCTTGTGCCTCCATCTTTCCCAGTCACCATGGCAGTGCCTCCACCAGGCTTCGGTCCTCCTCCACCCTTTCTGAGGGCAGGGTTTAACGCCTCACAGCCTCCCCCAGGTACATTCAAACCTGAACATCCTGCAATTAGGCTTTTAACTGACATGTTTTTTCCGGATTTCTTAACATTGGTGTTAACTGCTTTAGTTATTAGGGCTGGCACAAGACATCGATTCTCAATCGATACAATGAATCTGGATCAATCCTGATATTTTCTCTCTTGAAAATAGTTCGAGAGAACAGCAGATGGCGCTCTAGACTAGTTTTTACCCGCACGCTTTCAAATGCTCATGAAGACCAATCATGCAAGTGGTTAAATATAATTGCACCTCGGCTCAGAATGCTTTTATGAGTTTGTAATTTGCTTCAACTTTTCGAACTCCATGAATGATTATTTGAGGTTTAAGTGGTGTGTTTAAAGGAACTGTACGAGTGTTTCAGCTGTTAAAAACTAAGCTCAGAATCGCGATACATCGGAATCACTTCAGATTCTTTGTATCGCGAATCGAGATTCGATGCATTGTTCCAGCCCTATTAGTTATCATGAACTAACTAACTAACGAGCTTTTATTAATCTTTGTTAATGTTAATTTCAATACCTTATTAAAAGCAAAGTTGTATCTTATTTTAAATATGATTTAATTGACTTGAGGTAACATGAACTAATAGTTGTATTTTGATTAGTCAAGTCACCTTTTATTTATATAGAGCTGTTTACAATACAGATTGTTTCAAAGCATCTTTACAGTGAGTTAACAGGAAAATTATGCATTTCGGCTGTTGTTAAAAGATTGCTTCACTTTCAAATGAAAATTAGCCCGAGCTTTACTCTCCCTCAAGCCATCCTAGGTGTACATGACTTTCTTTTTTCTGACAAAGACAATCGTAGAAATATTAATAAATATCCTGACGTGTCCGAGCTTTATAATGGCGGTAATGCGCTATCAAACGAGTATTTAACAAGTAATGATGTAAAATATCCATCTTCTGTCAGCTGGTGTTGCGTCAGTTCTGTAAGTTGAATGGGGACGGCATATGACGTACAGCGTAAGCTTTTTGAAGAATACAGACGGCAGTCCGGCGGAAGCTGGATATTTTTACTTCATAAATTGAATATGTATATTATATTTACACACATGCTTCGGTTCAGAAGGCCTTCTTTAACCCTCTGGAGCTGCGTGGAATATGTTTATAATGGATGGAGACACTTTCTTCAGCTCATACTTGTTCGGTAGCGCATTACTGCCATTTATAAAGGATATTTTATTAATATTTCTCCGGTTGTCTTCGTCAGAAACGAAGTTATATACACCTAGGATGGCTTGAGGGTGAGTAAAGCTTCATTTGAAAGTGAACTAATCCTTTAAGTTGAAGTTGATTCTGTTCTGTTGTAAAGATAATCTGTTATTAAAGGATTAGTTCACTTCAGAATTAAAGTTTCCTGATAATTTATTCACCCCCATGTCATCCAAGGTGTTTGTCTTTCTTCAGTCGAAAAGAAATTTAAGGTTTCCAGGATTCCAGCATTATTCTCTATAGTGGACTTCACTGGGGTTGAAGGTCCAAATGTCAGTTTCATTGCAGCTTCGAAGGATCTACATGATCCCAGATGAGGAATGGGATTTCAAAAGAATCATAATTTATGTAGTTAACCACAAATGCTCGTCTTGCACTGCTCTGCGACGCGCCACATTACGTAATCACGTTGGAAAGGACACGCGTTATGTAGGAGGAAGTACATCTTCTCCTCTAACTTCAAAATTCATCCATTCATTTTTTTTTTTAAAGGTCGTTTGACTTAGTTTTTGCACACTAGCTTTGTAAGCGCTGGATCGGTACTTCCGCCTTCATCACATGTGACCTTTCCAAAGTAATTGTGTAATGCTTGGCGCAGTGCAAGATGAGCAGTTTTGGCTAAGGATAGAAATTTTTATTTATTTTTTTTAGAAAATGATTGATCGTTTGACTTGACAAGACCCTTATTCCTCGTCTGCGATTGTGTAGAGCCCTGTGAAGCTGAACTGAAACTGACACCTTGGACCTTCAACCTGTTGGTAACTCCACTATATGGAGAAAAATCCACTTAATTCCATTTGAAAACGCTAAATAGTCATAAAAAAGTCACTTGCGGGGTTCGTGGTCAAAAACATGCCTTAGGAAAAAATGCATATTTTTATCTCCAAAACAAGTCAATCTACAAAGTGCACAGCAACAAAGGAGCAACACTAATTTAGCAAATATCAAGAGTGCAAAATAGACACGTTCCACTGAAAACAACAGAGAATTTATAAGCCTTTTTATATAGAGCAGCGGTTCTCAACTGGTTTGACCTTGGGACTCCCATTTTCCCATGCTCATTAAGTCATGACCCACTTTTTTAAAGAATTTTATATATATATATATATATAAATTTGACATACTGTCCCACTTTACTTGACATGTATTACTGTATAACACACACACATAAATTGCACGAATATGACTAGTACTGATGAATAAACAGTATAAGGTAGCCCCAGTCCCAAACTAGTTTCTGTTAATAAATAAAGTTGGCCACCACAAGCAGTAATTTAAAAATATACATCATAATACATAGTGAAAATAGTGTCATATTGGGATTACAGAACCAATACTTGAACTGTTAATGAAAATGGAAACTGCTCCTGATGAGTAGAAGGAACCAGTGATTATAACACGTGATTTATTGGTACTTTACTTTTATTTCATGACTTTACATTTATTTCATAAATTCTCTAAACATGCAAAATGTTATTTAAAAAATATATTACATTGATTTTCCTTAAAATAAAAAACATTTCAGGTCTTTGGTCTCTTTTGACCGTAACCAACACAAGTCTGACGCCCAAATGAACAATTAGTTAATTTCATCTATAAAGCAGTTCTGCAAAAAAAACAAAAAAAACCCTCAAATCTATAATATTGAATATTAAGTGAATAACTTAGTGTAACTAAGGATTACAAAGAATAATTAAAACTGCAATAGATATATTGCTTATCGATAATGTTCATGTATTAACGTCATAATGGAAGTGTTACCAAATGTTTATACATCTGTAAATTTCTCTTTCCCAGGTTTTATGCAAACACCAGGAGTAGGACCCTCAGCAGTTGGGACTAGTCTTGCTTCAGCTCAGCCATGTATGTTGAACAGCCTCTGAAATAAGTCATCCTTTAATGTTTCTTTTGAAAGCGTTGTCCTTAAGGTCAAATTTGCTTTTTTTTTTTTCCCCTCTCACCTTTTTCAGCTCTAGTGCAGCCTTCGTTGCCAACCACTCAAGAGAACAGCAAGGATTCTCCGTTTGGAGCCATGATTCCTCCCACCAGTGCTATTCCTGGGAGTTTTTATGCCATCAGCAATGCCTGGGGCAGGAGTCTTTAACCCTGTGGGAGCACCGCATCAGCAGAGCAGCACAGACAAAACTCCTCAGTCTGCAGACGCGATGGAGACTGCTTCTGAGATAACACTACAAGGTAAATGGGTTTAGAAGTACATTTTAATTCATACGAATACAAGTCTTATGCATCCAGAACATGCTATGCTGTTAGAGTTGTCTATAGAACACAGGAGGAGAATCGTGTTGAATCTTGCAGCAATACAATGACAGTATTACAGTCAGACTTGTGTGCTGTATTACAAAGCTTTTTTTGAATCTAAATGAGGTGATCGTTATCGGTGAGCGTGTTTACATGCACATCAATGCTACTAAAAATCAGCTTGCTGAAATAACCTGCCTCTCGAGAATAACACATTTACTAGATTTAAAAGAAAAATCAGGTAAATCCTCAGGACTGCATATCATCCATTTATCTGACTCAAAAAACTTATGCGAGTTATGATGTTGAATAAAGCTTTGAAAAATTCCAAAATGTGGCTGGATGTTCTTAAATCTGCAGTAATGGTGCTTTCCTGTCACACAACAGACATGTACACTTCAAAAACAGACAGAACACCGATTACATGGCAGGTGAAATGGGGTAGTTTTAAAAAAATGTAGCTTTGTCAATCGCTTAAAGGGTTAATTCACCCAAAAATGAGAATTCTGTCATTAATTCCTCTCCCTCATGTCGTTCTACACCCGTAAGACCTTCATTCATTTTCAGAACACAAATTAAGATATTTTTTGATGAAATCTGAGAGGTTTCTGGCCTCCTTGTACACATTTGTCATTCCAAATTCCAAGTTCCAGAAAGGTATTAAAGACTTTGTTAAAATAGTCCATATGACTAAGTGGTTAAAACTTAACGTTATGAGGCAACTAAAATACTTTTTGTGCAAAAACGAAAATTTCTTCTCTTCCCTGTAAGTCTCCTATGCTGTTGACGTAGTAAACATAGTGCAGTGCTTCCGGGTTGTACGTCAGAACGACGACTCTGCATTGGTGTGTGATGATGATGCAGGAGCCGGCCAATAATGAGTCTCCATTCTGGCGTAGAACCCGGAAGCACTGCACTGCATTTACGACAGCATAGGAGACTGACAGGGAAGAGAAGAAAGTGCTGAATAAAGTTATTGCGCACAAAATGTGCTCTTGGCGCTTCATAACATTGAGGTCGAACCACCGCAGTCACGTCGACTGCTTTAACGGTGTTTTTACTACCTTTCTGGACCTTGAAAGGTGCAAGGATGTTGCTGCCTATGTGGTTCAGAAACCACAGATTTCATCAAAAATCTTCATTTGTGTTCTGAAGATGAACGAAGGTCTTACGGGTGTAGAACGACATGAGGGAGAGGAATTAATGACAGAAATTTCATTTAAACTCTGGTTACGCAAATAAAAGAACCTTTCAACACCCGTTGAAGGCTTAAGCATCATCTTTTTAAGAATGTGCGTGTAAACATGCTCAGCCAATCTGTTGTCAAGCTTCTGTCATGGAATATAACCATATAACCACAAGTTGTATGGTCTACTGTTGTTGTTTTTTGGGGGGTGACTTTTGAAGATTCTCTTTGTTTTTATCATTGTCCTCTGGGTAAAACATTTCTTGTTTCTTTGTCAGGAATGCAGAACGCGGTGCGCAGCGGAATGGGACTGCTGGGTATGCACCCCTCTGCGCCTCTAACACATCCTCTCTCTGGTCAGAGGATGGCAGGGTTGCTTCCCCTTGAACTGCGGCCCAACCTGCTCCAGGGACCCGGGGGCCGCTTCCCCCTGCTCATGCAGCCTGGTCTCGCGCATCAGACCAACAACGTCCTGGATGCCTCGCTTCAAGCCCGTGTTCGGGTTCCGTTCTCTCAAATGGAGCAATTCAACCGCCCAGAGGGCGCTTTCGCAAGAGCGCCTAACCCCTCATCTGCTGGGCCTGACAGTCTGGCCAAGGCCAATAACGAGACACCGCCCAGGTCAGATGTTGGTGGCCAACAAGAGGGAGATCAGGACTATCGCTTTCCACCACCAGAAAAGCAGAGCACGGGCTTGTTGAAGACCCCTCCTTTGGAGATGCGTACTGAGCCTGTGCCTGCCAGACCTCCTTTACTAGAACGACCTCCAAGAGCAGGCGAGGGTCGAGAGGGTAGAAGAGAAAACATGTCAGGAGGCTTCAGAGCGGAAAGTCGCTGGGGGCCGCCCAGGGGGGACTTCGACGAGCGAGACATGAGGGGGATGTCTGCCGGACCTCCGAAGAATTTCCAGGAGGAGCGCTCCAACCCTAACTTTCAGGGTCGGTTTGACGGCCGCGGCGGAAATGCGTCAGGACCTGCTTGGAATCGTGGAAACGGGCCTTCTTTTAACGCCAACATGCACCAGGACTACGACGATCGCCGCAGACCTTGGGAAAGGCAGAAGGACCGAGACGACAGGGACATGGACTTCAGGGGCGAAATGAACGGCAACCGCCACAGCCGGGAGCGAGACCGAGACCGCGAAAGGGAGAGGGACAGGAACCGGGACCGCGAGCGAGCCAGAGAGCGTAACCGCGAGAGAGAACGGGAGCGCGAGAGGGAGAACGAGAAGGACAAAGAGCGGGAACGCTGGACTCCGCTTTCTTCGCAACCGCTGCTTCCTCAACCCAAGTCTCAGCCGCTTCTCCCTCTGCCGACCCCCCTGCTCGCTCAGCCTCAAGCACAGGAACAAGTGCGAATGAACTCGCCGTCTCCGCCGGGGCCCCCGCACCAGCCTCACCCGAAAGCAGACGCTGAACCGCAACCGGAGGAGAAACCAGAGTCACTTAGCCCCCCTAAAGAGACGGCCAGTAGTGAAGAGCAGGAGGAAGCTTCATTTGTCAATGGAACGGAGACCGATCCACAACCTCAATTAAACATTTCGGAGCCTGCGTCCCAGACTGCTACAGAGCCGGCTCGTAGCCCCTCTCCATCCCTCACCTCCACGAATGAGCCCTCGAAAGAAGAAGAGAAGACCCCAGAATTGTGTGTTTCCTCATCTGTGGATGCAGACACTAAACAGACTGGGCCAAAGGTGAACGCTGAGACTGAACCTGAGCTAGAGAAAACTGACACTGAGGAAACATAATCATCACTCAGTAGGTAAAGATCATTTTGTATAGTCATCTCTGTAATCGTTTTGAAAGCTCTCACAGGACCCACTCAGTTCGCTTAATGAATGATTCTTACCTCTCAAGCTTCAAATGTATGTGCATTCTAGGCGGCTCACACTAGAGGATCTAAATGGTAGGTGGGATTTTAATATTTTATTTTATTCCCTGTTTTTAGTTTTTAATGCAACCCCATTGTTTTAAACTAGGTGTTTTTTTTTTTTTCTCTCTCTCTCCATTCATGACACTTGCTTGCCAAAATATTATTGTAGCCTAATTGTAAATGCAGGGGGGGAAAGAGGTTTGACCTTCCTATGGAAGAGTGTAAGGATTCTGGCGGTCTCCTTTGGATTGATTGCAGAATACTTGAAAACAGCACTGGCTTGTTTCGTCTTTTCTTTTCAACACTGCAGCTGCAAAGTTTGACATGAATGCTTCTGTGGTGTCCAACGCTTCTTGTCTCTAAAGCAGATATACGTACATCAAATACAGTGAGAACAGTACTGAGTTTTAGGAACCTTTACAACAACAACAAAAAAGATTAAACTACGATGTATTATCCCAATATTAAATGTCTGTGATTTTTCCTTCATCAAACTTCTATGGAAATACATGTGCTCGGAAAAGGCGATCAAAGGACAAATGGATGTTTTGGTTTCAAATAAACATGATCTGATTGTTAAAACATTCTTTAGGACTGTGTTTTGTATCGAGGAGAGAAACCATCTGCACACAAAACCATTAAAGCCCACGAGCCAAGTGATAATGGCCCCAGTGTCGTGGATGGGATGAAATGTTTTTGGCCGTGAACTGATCGAAAGTTTTCGGGCGGCCACCAGATGTTTGTCTGTGTGCTGTGAGGTTTGCATTTCGAGCTCTCCTCCGTCTTTTTACCCAGTAGAGCAGCTTTGCATGCCGCACCAAGTCTCGAAAGCATTGGAAACATGTCATGCACACTTCGGTTTCGATACACCAAATGTACGAGCTCGCTGTGTAATCTCCACCAGGTTTTGCTGCAGAATTCACACAAAACGCTGACGTAAATGCTCTCCCTGGACTTGACGGGATGTTAACCACCATTATTTTCTCTAATATTGTCAAGTAGATGTGTACAGAGTCATTTTTCAGGAATAAAAAACCTAGAAAGCAAATTTATGCGTTTTTTTTTGATTATTATCATTATTGTGAAAGTAGCTTCCTTTTGATCTAGTTTAAAGTATGCCTGCTTTCTCTTAAAGGGATAGTTCAAACAAAGATGAAAAATCAGTCGTTAATTCCTCACCCTCATGTCGTTCCACACCCGTAAGACCTTCGTTCATCTTCAGAACACAAATGAAGGTATTTTTGGTGACATCTGCGATGTTTCTGTCCCTCCAAAAATATGAACCACTCCAGTCACATCCTGACTGTTCTGTCTTTAGTGGCTTTCCGGACTTTGAAAGCGGTGGTTAAATTTCTCTATCTATGGGCGAGTCACATACCTCTTGGATTTCATCAAAAATATGTTAATTTGTGTTCTGAAGATGAGGTTTTACGGGTGTAGAACGACATGAAGCTGAGGAATTAATGACAGAAACAATCATTTTTGGGAGAACTGACCCTTGAAATCACTATATAAATAAGTTTACTGCACTTAAACCTAATTTTATATAAATATATTAAAGTGTCCAATTCACGAACTACCTGAAATATAAGAATCAGATTCACAGTCTTGATTTAAAACTGCCATGTTCATTGAAACACAAGTCATTTTCATTTTCTGTGCAACTTGAAATGAATGTTTCTCTGTTGGGAAGTTCAAGTTCCTGAGACATCCATCTAATTACTGACTGTCAGATAGTATGTCAGGAATATGGTATTTTAATAAAGCACGGCAGACAGAAATGCTTTAACAAAACAGTGGAAAATTTGTTGGTCCACATGCAATTAACATTGTTTGATAGTTCACCAAAAAAAAAAAGAAAATGATCTTTTACTCACCCTAATATCATAACAAACTCACAAGACTCTGGAACAATGTTCGGAACACAAATCAAGTTATTTTTAATATCTCTTGTTGTTTTAGTCCATGCAACCAATATTTTCATGCTTCAAATAACAAAAACCCTGTGAACCTAATCAATTTGAATCAATCAATTTAATCCAAGTCTGCTGAAGAGAAGGCGAACCACACTGTGCTCCAAATTATGTGTTGATCTTCGAAGACTTTTCATCATATAACCTCATTGTCTCTTCACAACAAAATATAATTAATCTGCTTGATTCATACGGGTTCATTTAACGAAGCTTTTGTGTATTTATTAACTTTTTAAAGTGAGGGTATATTTTTAAAGGTCTGCCAGATCCAACAGCTGTGACTTATAAATACCCGCAATTCTACAATACAGTAATAGTAGTTGCGATTATTGTAGTTTTCAAAAAAAATTAATGTAAAGTCCCTACATCTACTCGTAACACTTGAAGTGTGTGTCCAATGGACATCTAACTGTACATGAGGCCCCTGGAAAGGGTTAAAAAATGGTGGGGAAGCAACAAAACTGGCGCCGGTAGTCACAACAATGCCAACATTATGACTGAATTGCATTCATATCACACACATACATTGTGACATTTCAAAACCGTATGTTCTGGATGTCTTCTGTCAAATGTAGTACCAACTATGACTCTTGATTTGATGGCATAGCGACGAGTCGTTTACCGGTGCACTGTTAATCCATCACACAATGCACCTGGCTATGTGTGTCAGCAAACATACTTCTGCTTTATAAACTTTCATTATGAAGATGCTGCTTAACCAGCCATCTGCTGCTGGCGCGAGTGCTGGAGGGTAGAGGAGGGCTTATCTCGTCCTTGCCAGAAAATCACTGAGGCTAAAATGTGTAATCGGCAGAAATCTCTTCGTCTTCATAAAATCTACAGTACAATGCAATACAATATAACGGCGATCGAGAGATTACATATAAACTCCTCAAAAGCCTGATGTTTCATATTTTAATATGTTTGGTAAAAGTGCTGGGTTAAAAACAACCCAAGTTGGGTTAAATGTTTAAACTATTAGCAATTATTTTTAGAAGGCGAACATTTATGAATAAGCAATTTAATAAATGTGTCAATATTACTTGTTAATTCCCAAACCTGTTTTGAGTTCATTAAGCGAGCAATACATACAAGTCATTTTTAAACAATGGTTGTGTTAAATATAAACTACCCAGCAGGTTGGGTCAAACATTTAACCCAAAAATAAATAAATAAATTTCTAGGTTTTTCCCTTTTCAACCCAAACGGTGTTTTTAACCCAGCATTTTTTAGGTTTACATTTCTTATATTATTAATCTTTATTTTTATTAACTAACATTAACAGTCATTTAATTTTTCATGTGCATTTACTAATGTTAACTTTGGATTTAATGCTAATAATAAATGCTGTAGAAGTATAGTTCATTCTTCATTGATTTGAACTAAACTAATGAGCCCTTTGTAAAGTTTTACCAAATAAATGTTTATAAAATAATTTATTCAACATAATTCCAGACATATTTAGGGTTCAATATAGTCATTCTTAAACAATAGTATAAAACTGCTCCACAGGTTGGGTCAATCATTTAACCCGAACGCTGGGTTTGCCATTTTTAACCCAGCATTGTTTTAGAGGATAAGCTGCTTCAGTCCAGCAATATTGCGAACACAATATAAAAGTTTTTTACTTTCTAAAAAAAAAAAAAAAAACGCACGTAACCTGATGTTTTTAGAATTAAAAGGAAAGGCTTTTGATCATGCTGATTAATTTATAGCCCTTAGAAGTTCAAATATGATGCATTAGAGAAATACGAAGCCAGCGTTTAGTGATCCCTAGAGAGAATGATTCCTCAGCTCAGACAGCAACTCCGTTCCGTTTACTTCACAGTGCTTCCATATGTCCGAACATTTGTTTTAGATGGTCTTGAGGCTGGAATACGCTGCACAACTTTTAAAATCGGAGCAGATTTGAAAACACGAGGCATCACACACTTGCCGACTATAGTTCAGGTGTGACGTCACCTTTGCCTCAACTACAGCATTTTCCCATAGGCTTCTAGATAATCGCAAAAAACAAACTCTATGATCAATCTCAATAATTTTCACAGATGAACACAACTTTTATGAATTGGGAAGCTTAAATGCGGTCGTCAGAAGCAAAAAGCTGAAGGTAGGCTATAAACGTCCCTCAACATCATCACTTAAGCTTCCAACTCTTTCCGTTTCCCAGATCATTTGAGTTGGAATAGTTTATAAGAGCACAATTATATCAGTAGTTTATAGTTTATATCAGCCTCTGTAGTCCACTTGTTAGCGACCTTCATTTTCAAGACGGCTTAAAACAATCACTGATGTATTTTTATATCCTAGAGTAAAACGTGAAAGTGTCTTGAGCTTGTGTTCAGCCATTTAACCAAAATCCCATTGGATTTGGGACGATGGAAGCTCGTTTTGGCCTACAAAGTGATGTCAAACCTGCACCACTCGAGTTATTGAGGAAAAACCAGGCACACTAAATGACCGAGGATCAGTGGTGAGGGAGTCGGGCTTGTAACCTGAAGGTTGTTGGTTCGATTCCCACGCCGGCAGGAATTGAAAGTGGGGATTGTGAATGAACAGCACTCTCTCCACCTTCAATACCATGACTAAAGTGCCCTTGAGCAAGACACCTAACCCCTAATCGCTCCCCTTGTAAGTCGCTTTGGATAAAAGCATCTGCTAAATGATGAAAAATGTAACATGTATCTGACAGGCAAGGTTTACGTAAATATAACACTTTTGAATAGTGATTTTTTTTTTCAGTCAGGAAGTAAACTCGTAGGGTCACTGGCATCACTTTACAATAAGATCCTAATAGTAATATTTCAGTTTATAGTAACAGTTCTTGGTTAACGTTCATAAGACGTGCAGGTAAATGGATGAAATATTGAATCTTCACATATGAATCAATGCATTTGTTCATGTCAACAAATTTGTTATTTCGTTAATGTATTAGTAAATGTTGAAATTGACATGAACTAAGATAATAATCAAAGTTTTTGATATTTTTTGATATGTTAACAAATGAAACCTCACTGTAAAGTGTTACCGGGCAGCTTTCACGTGTCGAACGGCCTCGCGGTGGTCCAAAATCAATACGTTTGGTGATTGTTATCTGGATTTAATTAACTTTAAACGTCTGTATGTGTTGCACTACAAACACAAAATAACCTCAGTTATTATCTGAGCTCAATCACTCCTCAGAGTAACTAAATCAATAACAATTTAGATGAATAAACGTCTTTTTTCTAATATTTTTTTTGCAGTTGCGAAGCATAACCAGTAGAGGTCAGACTGACTCCTCTGCAGGCTTCTTCAGAGACCTTGGAGGTTTTCTGAGGACAGTCCACTGGCTTCACGCGCTGAACCATTAAATCTGTTTGCCGTACATTCAAAAATACGCACACTTGTCCGATCATGGCATCAACGCCACATTTCGACGGACTCGAAAAGCATTCTTGGCTTATAAAAGTAAATCAGCTGGCTTTAGCTTCTATCCAGTGACTCCTCAAAGCATGTGAATTTGTCAAATTTTGCATATAATATTGTTCACAGAGCTCTATAGATCATAATCAGCCACGTGGTTGTAATTTCACTATTCAATCCTATGGAATAGCAACAGAATCTGCCTCGTTTTTGTAAATTCAAAAACTCAAAAATGACTATAAAGTCTGCTGTAATGAATCTAATCACACAGAATATCAATTATCAGAATTCAAATTTTGTGCATTTTCTCAGATACTGTAATTACCTCATACCGTTAGATTGTGAGGGTAAGATCTTACTTCAAGCTCTCATTAAAGGGTTAATTCACCCAAAAATGAAATTTCTGTCTTTAATTCCTCGCCCGCATGTCGTTCCAAACACGTAAAACCTTCGTTCATCTTCAGAACACAAATTCAGATATTTCTTATGAAATCAGAGTGATTTCTCCCAATGTCATAAGCACTTTTAAGGTCCAGAAAGGTAGTAAAGACATAGTTAAAATAGTCGACGGGACTGCAGTGGTTCAAACTTAACGTGATGAAGTGCGCATAAACAAAATGAACAACGATCTCTTCTCTTCACACAGTTGACGTTGTAAACACACTTAGGTGGAAATAAGTACACTTCCATAATGTACTTAAAGTGCTCTAATTTTGTGCTTAATGTACTAAACATTAAGGGTTATACTTTATTTTAAGCTGTCAGTATTACAGTACATTTAAGTACTGAGTAATGACAATTAACTACATGTACTTACGGTTACACTTTATTTTAAGGTGTCTTTGTTACACTGTAATTATACATTTAAGTACTGAGAAATATTAAGTAACTATGTACTTATTATAGGATTTTGGTTTGGTTTGGTTTAGGGTTAATTGCATGTAATTATGCATATTTTATAGTTATTACTACAGTAGCTGCATGTACCATATGTAAAAATGACACTGTAAAATAGTGTTACCGTACTTACTATTGGGTTAGGATGAGGGTCTGGTTTAGGGTTAATTGCATGTAATTATGCATAATTTATAGTTATTACTACAGTAAATACATGTAACGTATGTAACAATGACACTGTAAAATAAAGTGTTACCGTACTTATTATTGGGTTAGGATGAGGGTTTGGTTTAGGGTTAATTGCATGTAATTATGCATAATTTCTAGTTATTACTATAGTAAATGCATGTAACGTGTGTAACAAGGACGCTGTAAAATAAAGTGTTACAAAATTAAGACAATATCATCTAAGGGTACTGAACTGTGCTGTTTTGAGACCATAAATATGAACAAAAATGTGCTTTTAACATTCCATATCTGAATTAAAAATGTATTTAGAGTAACACTTTATTTTACAGCGTCATTGTTACATACATTACATGTA
Organism: Opsariichthys bidens; assembly: GCA_037194245.1. Classification (NCBI taxonomy): domain Eukaryota; kingdom Metazoa; phylum Chordata; class Actinopteri; order Cypriniformes; family Xenocyprididae; genus Opsariichthys; species Opsariichthys bidens. The sequence continues at coordinate 4,303,081 of CM074314.1, forward strand.
TTTACTGTAGTAATAATTAGAAATTATGCATAATTACATGCAATTAACGCTAAACCAAACCCTCATCCTAACCCAATAATAAGTACGGTAACACTTTATTTTACAGTGTCATTGTTACACATGTTACATGTATTTACTGTATTAATAACTATAAATTATGCATAATTACATGCAATTAACCCTAAACCAAACCCTCATCCTAACCCAATAATAAGTACGGTAACACTTTATTTTACAGCGTCATTGTTACATACATTACATGTATTTACTGTAGTAATAACTAGAAATTATGCATAATTACATGCAATTAACGCTAAACCAAACCCTCATCCTAACCCAATAATAAGTACGGTAACACTTTATTTTACAGTGTCATTGTTACACATGTTACATGTAGTTACTGTATTAATAACTATAAATTATGCATAATTACATGCAATTAACCCTAAACCAAACCCTCATCCTAACCCAATAGTAAGTACGGTAACACTTTATTTTACAGCGTCATTGTTACATACATTACATGTATTTACTGTAGTAATAATTAGAAATTATGCATAATTACATGCAATTAACGCTAAACCAAACCTTCATCCTAACCCAATAGTAAGTACGGTAACACTTTATTTTACAGTGTCATTGTTACACATGTTACATGTAGTTACTGTATTAATAACTATAAATTATGCATAATTACATGCAATTAACCCTAAACCAAACCCTCATCCTAACCCAATAATAAGTACGGTAACACTTTATTTTACAGTGTCATTGTTACATACGTTACATGTATTTACTGTAGTAATAACTATAAATTATGCATAATTACATGCAATTAACCCTAAACCAAACCTTCATCCTAACCCAATAATAAGTACGGTAACACTTTATTTTACAGCGTCATTGTTACATACGTTACATGTATTTACTGTAGTAATAACTATAAATTATGCATAATTACATGCAATTAACCCTAAACCAAACCTTCATCCTAACCCAATAATAAGTACGGTAACACTTTATTTTACAGTGTCATTGTTACACATGTTACATGTATTTACTGTAGTAATAACTAGAAAATATGCATAATTACATGCAATTAACCCTAAACCAAACCTTCATCCTAACCCAATAATAAGTACGGTAACACTTTATTTTACAGTGTCATTGTTACACATGTTACATGTATTTACTGTAGTAATAACTAGAAAATATGCATAATTACATGCAATTAACCCTAAACCAAACCCTCATCCTAACCCAATAATAAGTACGGTAACACTTTATTTTACAGTGTCATTGTTACATACGTTACATGTATTTACTGTAGTAATAACTATAAATTATGCATAATTACATGCAATTAACCCTAAACCAAACCTTCATCCTAACCCAATAGTAAGTACGGTAACACTTTATTTTACAGTGTCATTGTTACACATGTTACATGTATTTACTGTAGTAATAACTAGAAAATATGCATAATTACATGCAATTAACCCTAAACCAAACCCTCATCCTAACCCAATAATAAGTACGGTAACACTTTATTTTACAGCGTCATTGTTACATACGTTACATGTATTTACTGTAGTAATAACTATAAATTATGCATAATTACATGCAATTAACCCTAAACCAAACCTTCATCCTAACCCAATAATAAGTACGGTAACACTTTATTTTACAGTGTCATTGTTACATACGTTACATGTATTTACTGTAGTAATAACTATAAATTATGCATAATTACATGCAATTAACCCTAAACCAAACCTTCATCCTAACCCAATAGTAAGTACGGTAACACTTTATTTTACAGTGTCATTGTTACACATGTTACATGTATTTACTGTAGTAATAACTAGAAAATATGCATAATTACATGCAATTAACCCTAAACCAAACCCTCATCCTAACCCAATAATAAGTACGGTAACACTTTATTTTACAGCGTCATTGTTACACATGTTACATGTATTTACTGTAGTAATAACTAGAAAATATGCATAATTACATGCAATTAACCCTAAACCAAACCCTCATCCTAACCCAATAATAAGTACGGTAACACTTTATTTTACAGCGTCATTGTTACATACGTTACATGTATTTACTGTAGTAATAACTAGAAAATATGCATAATTACATGCAATTAACCCTAAACCAACCCTCATCCTAACCCTACTGTAAGTACATGTAGTTTATTGTCATTTCTCAATACTTAAAAGTATAATTACACTGTATTAATGACACTTTAAAATAAAGTGTAACCGTTTTTAGCCACCCATGTTTCGTTCAAGTGCACTACAAATGATAACTAAATAAATATTTTAAATACAGAGACATTCTGACACAAACACGAACGTAAAATGCGTAGCAGAATGACATGAGGGACGGATTTGTTGAATAAAGTCGTGATTTCTTAATGAAATGAAAGGTTGATCCACTGCGCTACCATGTTTTTACTACATTTCTGGACCTTGAATGACGGTAGTTTTGCTGCTTTCAGTGGAGGATAAAAAAACCTCGGATTTCATCAAAAATATCTTCATTTGCGTTGTGAAGATGAACGAAGGTCTTACGGGTGCAGAACGACGTGAGGGTGAGGAATCAATGCCAGAAATCTCATTTTTGGGTGAACTAAGTGTTTAATGAGCTTCTTTAAATCCCATTTTAATTGACCTTCCATGACAAACAGCAGTCGGATGGTTTTATAGGACACCAACTGCTCTTCTCCGTCTCAGGGCAGACTGACTAATGCAGCGCCTCAGGCTTTGACACCTGGTTTTGTGTGACAAAAGTCTCATTGTTTCCTCTCTGTTTAAAACAGATGTACATGATTTCAGCCCTTTGGCTTCGCTGATTTCCCGTTTCAACTAAAATTCCTTCGTTGACACTAATATACAGCACAAATTTGAATGGTTGAATTTGTAAAAATGAAGCACTTTTGCATGACAAAGTGCACATAACAATGAAAAATAATGAGACCCAACACATTAAACAAAAAAAAAATCACATTATCAGTTTGCCTGCAAATGCTTACAACCATAAAATAAAGTGTGGGGTTCTGTCTGAATATATTTCCCTCTTGCATTTTACTATTAGCTTCATCTTAATTTACTCGACATCTGATTTATTTGAGTGATTTAATCTCAAAACCCCCCAATCAACAAGTAAAACCCAACATTTGGACGTGACTTTAGAGCCTCCCATGTGGTTACGCCAATCTGGTCCGTCAGTTTACCTCATCAGTATTCGCTCACTTAGGGAGATTAATTATTCATGATCATGCTTATTAATGACAGCGAGCATCTGTGCTCCCCTGTGCCGCTAGCCAAACAAGCGGTCAGATTAGAGAATGAGGTTTGAGCTTCATCGTCATTTAACAAGACCCCGGATATGGATTCATTCAAGCATGAAATAAGAAAACGAACCCTTCTCCTGTTCGATCCCCTTGTGGTCTGGGACCGGATCTTTGTGCTACAATCTATTGGCCTGGCATATGGCCCTTGGCCGGCGTGGAGCCGAATAAACGCTCCGTTAGTGTGAATATTTAAAAGTTTGTGTGGAGTAAACTTTCGTTCAATACAAAAAATTTTTCAGATTTTAAACGACCATAATTAGAAAGATCAAATGTAAATTTAGTCGAGCTGAATTAGGCCTATTTGACTTTGGATCATTTTAGGGACAGACAGGGGAATATGTAAAATTTTCGAGTGATCTTCGATGTTCATTCACTTCCCACCGTTCACTTCTAATCCATGCAATAGAGACACAAACCGTGTTTATATTTTTGTGTAAAATTGAACCTTTATAGAGGGATAATAATGGTATTATATGGCAAGCCGTTTTGACTTTTATTCATTCTCAGGATATGAACTTGTGATATCAAGAATTACATTTTCACTAGTTAAAATGTTAATTCTTGATATCAGGAATTAATTTCCACTAGTAACAATGGCAATTTTTGATATCAAGAATTATATTTCCACTAGTAACAGTGTAATTCCTGATATCAACAATTCAATTTCCACTAGTATAAACTATAATTGTTGATATCAAGAATTGTATTTTTACTAGTGAAATCTCACCATAGGCTGCCATTCAAATTCAATTGTTGATATCAAGAATTCATTTCTTACTAGTTGAAATTCCAGTTTCACACATCAGGAATTACATTGTTACTAGTGCAAATGTCTATTCTTGATATCAACAACTGAATTGCTACAAGTAAAAATGTTCATTTCTGATATCATGAATATGATTGTTACTAGTAAGAATATGGCAAGCCGTTTTGACTTTTATTCATTTTCAGGATATGAACTTTCACCAGTTAAAATGTTAATTCTTGATATCAGGAATTACATTTCCACTAGTAACAATGACAATTTTTGATAACAGGAATTAGATTTCCACTTGTAACAAAGTTCATTCTTGATATCAACAATTCAATTTCCACTAGTAAAAACTATAATTCTTGATATCAACAATTGTATTTTTACTAGTGAAATCTCGCCATAGGCTGCCATTCAAATTCAATTGTTGATATCAAGAATTAATTTCCTACTAGTTGAAATTACAGTTTCACACATCAGGAATACAATTCTTACTAGTAAAAATGCAAATATCTGACATCAACAATTACATTGTTACTAGTGCAAATGTCTATTTTTGATATCAACAATTGAATTGCTACAAGTAAAAATGTAAAAATCTGAAAATGAATTCCTGATATCAATATAATTTCTGAGATCTAAAACGGCTTTCTTACTAGTAACAATCACATTCATGATTTCAGAAATGAACATTTTTACTAGTAGCAATTCAATTGTTGATATCAAGAATAGACATTTGCACTAGTAACAATGAAATTCTTGATATCAGAAATGTGCATTTTTACTAGTAAGAATTGTATTCCTGATGTGTGAAACTGTAATTTCAACTAGTAAGAAATTAATTCTTGATATCAACAATTGAATTTGAATGGCAGCCTATGGTGAGATTTCACTAGTAAAAATACAATTGTTGAGATCAAGAATGATAGTTTATACTAGTGGAAATTGAATTTTTGATAACAGGAATTAGATTTCCACTTGTAACAAAGTTCATTCTGGATATCAACAATTCAATTTCCACTAGTATAATCTATAATTCCTGATATCAAGAATTAACATTTTAACTGGTGAAAGTTCATATCCTGGGAATGAATAAAAGTCAAAACGGCTTGCCATAGTCTTAAAATATAATACTAAATGCAAATATGTGCATCTTATTATAGCTGATTATAACACAAAAAATCAAAACAAACAATAAAAAAACACATTTGACCCTTCGCCCGCAGTTTGATTGACAGGCGATCTCCCGAATCCGCCTCAAAGCAGTTAGTAGATGAACGTTGGTGGACGTCTTGAAACAACATTCCTTCTGATGTTCATTCATGTTTATTTGATGCTATAAATGAACTAGTATGACGAGATGATCGCTTCACGAGTTGCTATTGCGAATTCTGACTTTTTTTTATATATATATATATCTTGCATTCTGACTTTATATCTCACAACTGTGACTTTATATCTCACATTCTGTGAAAAAAGTCAGAATTGTGAGATATAAAGTCGCAATAATCTTCCAAAAAAAACAAAAAAACAATGTTTGCACGCATTTTTTTTTTATATATATATGAATTTATTCATATTTGATATATTTATGGATCATATATGGTAGTATTGGTAATACTTTACAATAAGGTTAATGTATTAACTAAAATGAACTAATCATGAGCAAATATATTTGTTACAGTTCTTTGTTAAGACTAGTTAATAAAAATCCAGCTGTTCATTGTTTGTTCATGTCAGTTCATTCACTAATGTTACTAATGCAACTCCTGATTTTAATAATGTGTTCATAAATTAGCATAGATGAATAAATGCTGTAGAAGTTTTGTTCAGTTTTAGTTTAACTAAAGTAGTAAAATGTTACAATACTATTATATGGGAGAACATGGAGCTCATACTGGAGGAAGAAAAAAAACATCAAACTGAGCAAAAATTTGCGATTTATTGCAGTTGCTGATATTTATATGGCCAAAATGTAAGCTGGACTTCTGAAATCAATGTGATCGTTATGACTGTATATTACACTACTTGCATAAAATGCATAAATATCAGTTCTCAGTTTCACTATCTCCCAATAATGTCTTAATATGATATTTAAATGCTTTGTTTCATGATTGAATGTATAGTTTTTATTAGGAGTGATTGAGAAATGTACGAATAAGCTTTAGTCAATAGCCTGATGTATCATATTTGATATCCATACATATTTGTTTTTAGAAAAATCATGTTAAAATATGAGTAAGTATAACAGTTTTAGAATGATATTAAAAGACCCTTCACTTGACAGATGACAGAATGCATGTAGAAGTTTTTTTGCGTTATCTAACATGCTGATAATTTAAATTTGCGGATTTTTATGGGCAAGATCAACTCATCAATCTTTTGGTTGATACTTTTTTTTTTTTTTTTAATCGGCTAATCCAGCTCTCTTCTCTTTTTGCCTGATCATTAAAATCTAAGCTGTGATTATTCAAATCTTTCTCCCAGCTCTCTCTCTCTCGCTCTCTCTCTCTCCTCTCTCTCTCCTCTCTCTCTCTCTCTCTCTCTCTCTCTCTCTCGCTCTCTCTCCTCTCTCTCCTCTCTCTCTCTCTCTCTCTCTCCTCTCTCTCTCTTTCTCTCTCTCTCCTCTCCTCTCTCTCTCTCTCTCTCTCTCTCTCCTCCCTCTCTCTCCTCTCTCTCTCTCTCTCTCCCCCTCTCTCTCCCCTCTCTCTCTCTCTCTCTCTCTCCCCCTCTTCTCCTCTCTCTCTCTCTCTCCCTCTCTCTCTCTCTCTCTCTCCCCCCCTCTCTCTCTCTCTCTCTCTCTCTCTCTCCCTCTCTCTCCCTCTCTCTCTCTCTCTCCTTCGGGGATACTTCTTGCATAAACACCTTATGAGCAATGCACCAGCTCACACCAATCTGAATAAGTGAGAATTGAATGAGAATGACTGACAACAGGGGGCATAACACATCTTTTATACACACATAGACTCTGCACATGCTTCAGAGAGGTGCTCGTGGGTGTGTGTGTGTGTGTGTGTGTGTGTATGGGTGTGTATGGGCCTGATGACCAGGTCTCAATGCTGGCTAATTTATTGATCGAGTGAAGACAAAGGGAGAACGTCCCCACAGCTCATGCGTGCATAATCTAGTCTTACACCTCTCTGTCCTGCACTCACACTCACGGCCAGAGAGCTTTACATAGAGGACAGAGGCGAAAATGAAGAACCCTGCTTCATCACGAATAACGGTTAGGTTACATTAAACATGTGCCGTATAGACTGACTCTAGTCATGCCGTTGTTTGGAGGACGTAGATCCTGTTTCTCTGACATTCTAAAGACAGGATCTCCAGACTCTGTTAACCCTTATGCGCTGTTGGATTTCTGTGGGATTCTGTTGGAATTGGATTCAATACAATTCCTCAAAAATCACACTATGAAAAACAACAAAGATTCAGGTGCAAACTGTAAACTTTTAATATTAACATTTGTCAAATATTCCAAAAAATACATATCTGAATATATGATTTAATGAAAATGTTTTTTAACCATTTTTTAAAACGGTTTTGTTTTGACAAAATTTGAAAATAAACAGTACATTTTTAAATGCAATAAATACATTTTTTAACTTTTTTTTTCTTGGAACATCATAACTGAACAATTAAAAATGTAGCTGTATAATGAAAATATGTACTTTTCCTAAGTTTTGTAAACTCATTTCATAAAGTCAAGTTTCTTCTGACATGATGAGCAAGTGTGTGCTTTCTGGATATGAACTTCACACACACGGTGCTGGTTAAAACATTTTTCTGTATTGAAATAAGTGTGGAAAACCTCATTTTTTAGCTTCATAAGGTAGTAAAAAAATAAAATAACAAAATATAACCAAGAAATGTTGTTATTTTGGGTAGGTACAGTTGATTTGAGAGTTTAAAATATGCGGGTCAAATTGACCCGGCGAACATCACGAACGTAGCAGTAATTTTGTTTGTATATGTCAAAAAACACCAGCATGTTGAAACTTTGCATGCGTGTTCATGATGATAAATGAGAAAAAGTCACAAAATATCAAGAAAAAAAAAATAGGTTAACCAGTATTTCCAACAACTTGAAAATCTAAACGGGTCAAATTGACCCGGCGAACGTCATGAACGTAACGGTAATTTTATTTGTATGTGTCAAAAAACACCTGTTGAAATTTTGCATGCATGTTCATGATAATAAATGAGAAAAAGTCTCAAAATATCAAGAAAAAAAAAATAGGTTAATCAGTATTTCCAACAACTTGAAAATCTAAACGGGTCAAATTGACCCGTAACATGAGAAATTGCTTTTTCTTGAGAAAGCAATGGGAGTCACATTTTCAAGGCATGGAACACTGTAAAAAAAAAATCCCGAAATTATAAAGGTGCAATATGTAACATTTTTGGCCACTAGAGGGCGTAGCTTGGGAACTGTTGTCTTCAACTCCACCGCTAATTTAAATCAGTCAGATGGGAATTGTATATCATGTTCATGGATGAGGTAAAGTTGATGACATTATTTTATTTCATTATAATGAATTAGCCGCAAATAAAGCGAGGTTTAACACTACGTTGGTTGTCATAGATGTTAATGCGTTTGTTCATTGGTGTGATAACACTGCGCAGTTTAATGTGCTCAAAACAATCATAGTAAAAGTACAGTTGAATGTACTCGCATCATTTGCAAAAAGGCGGATTAATATTTACGTATAACACTGTATTAATTTCCATTATCACGTCGGGTGAAGTGTATGACAATGTCAACAAACTAATCACAAACCAAATGCATTAACGCTGTCCTTAATTAACATTACTGTACAGAATGAACTCATTCGCAGTTTTGACACATTTGCATACATTTTTCACATCATATGCATAAACAAGAACAAGACATTCAAACAATAAGACTAACACTGTTGATCGATATAATAATCACAAGTTTTCTGTCAGTCTATTAAAACACGTGTAAGATCGGCGTCTAGCTGGAGTTTGTCGCGCAGTTCTCTCCATTTAGGAAATGCGACACCGATGTCGATCCTCGTTTTATTTCTTTTGTCCCAAAATCTTCTTGGGTCATTTGGTTTACGTTTATTGGACTTGTCTTTGTTGACAGAAGCAGCTACAAACAGTAAAGAATAATTGTGTTCATAACGCCTGAGCGAAACATGATAGTTGCTTGATAGACGCTACAGCTACATGGTTTCTAGAGCAGTAAAAGCGGAAACCGAGGGTAACATCATTGACGGGCTATTCCCGCAATCACGCTGGTGGCTCGGTTAAAATCACAATTTTCTCATGATTTACAAAGAGTTGGAAACATTTGGGATATTGTAAGTACTCAGCTGAACAAACTATATAACACTGGCCTTTCTAACTTTAAGATTGTACTTACATTTTTGATAGAATTACCAACTAAAAGTGTGAAGCGTAAAGGCCATTAATAATGGATTAATAATAATAAAAATTACTGATGATGATTTTATTCCAACTGGGTTATATTCCATTTATCATCAACCTAAATTTAAAGGGATAGTTCACCCAAAAATGAAAATAACCCCATGACTAACTCGCCCTCAAGCCTTCCTAGGTGCATATGACTATCTTCTTTCAGACGAACACAATTAGAAATATATTTAAAAATATCCTGGCTTCAAAGCTTTATGATGGGAATGGAACAAAAGGGCATCTATCCGTGATAAAAGTATGGCTGCAGTGAGTTAATTAAGGCCTTCTGAAAAAAAAAAAAAAAATATATATATATATATATATATATATATATATATATATATATATATATATATATATATATATATATATATATATATATATATATATATGTGTGTATATATATATATATAATATATATATATATATACATATTGCAAAACATGCAATATGCATTTGTAAAACTTTATAAACGAAATAAACTACATACAGTGAAAGTCGACTTGCACCAAATGAGTAACCCGTGACGCGATGTACGACTCCGGATGTAGGAGTATAGTACGTTTCTCTTTTCTTATATCAAAATCCACCGACATTTCTCTTTGAAAATTCTTGTTTCAGACTTTAATTCGTGACTAGTGTTTTGTTTTGCTCTATCCTCTGAGTTTCTTTATCCGTCAATGCGTCAGGTCATAGAGACTCTTTTGGTGCAAGTTGATTTTCATTGGCTGTCTGCCAATTTAAAGATTTAAATATGGATATTTTTCTTACAAAAACTCACTGAACTTCAAAATCAGGAGTGCCATTCGCTACCATTACAGAACAAGGATATGTTTAATGTAACTCTGATGGTGTTCATCTGACAGAAGATGGTGGCTTGAGGGTGAGTAAATCATTGGGTGAACTTTTCCTTTAAATCTGCTTTGAAACAAGTAATCATTGTACATACTGTTAATTTTGTTTATCTATGAATGGTTCATCCTAGGAAGAAATTAAATATTGATATAGTTGTGGATGTCTAATTGTTTACTATAGTACCTAACCTTACAACATAATCTTTAGGCACATTTCATCTGAATGGTTAATAAGTGCCTTGTTACAACTAGGACATCCAGATTAACTGGGATGCTCTGACAGCTGGAGGGATGATGAACCATGGCAGAGACTCAATCAAGTGCTTAAGAAGGTGTAGCATTATTCAGAGACAGGGCGAGACATATCGAACGGCTCCTCCCCCTTTTTAAAATGGCTTTTGTTTATCACAGCTTGGCCAGAGCTGTTGAGCTCCGTAAAGCCTCAATTCTCATCTCTAACCGTTTCTCCTCCTATTATCGCTTTAAAAATCACCATTCTGTACAGAATTAATATGGGTCCGATACATTTTGTGGTCTGCAGCGACTTGAGGATATGAGTCGCTCTGTGCTGTCGTGTCTCTGGACCTGAGCAGACTGCGCGCTGTGGCGGTTCGTGTGAAATCAGACTTCATTTGCCTCAATGGAAAGCATATTTACGCTATGCTGCCATTCTCCATTTAGAAACTATCATGTCTGAACAAGTGACCGATTTCAGCCACAGGTTCAGCATCTGTTTATAATGTAGGGGATGGGACTCTTCAGATTCTAGAGAGTATTTGATTGGACAGAAAATCTGATGCGAAGCTGTGCAGAGTGATGTCGTCAAAATTGTTGATCCATGTAGACGTATGTGAAGTTTTGAACGCTGTTTTAGAGCCACTAGCTTATAGGTAAGTGTTAGCTAATATATTCATAGTAAAAGCCATGAAACTTTTACTGAGGACTGAAGAACCAGGGTGATGGCACTATGCCGAAGGGCCAAGGTGAAGCCTGAGGATCTGAGATGAAGGTGGGGGCTTATAAAGATGGGAGAGTTGACAACAGTGGAGCCGAAGGAGTGGAGGGACTAGGTGAAGATGGTAGGACGAGGGACCCCAGTGCGGCTGGAGGGATGACAGGACATGGTGGAGCCGATGAGTTGAAGTGCTGAAGTATCCACACTCTGAAGCCTGTATTCAGATGACCATGGTGGTTGTGGTTGACCCAGAGACCGTGGCCACAATGTTGGAGTCGGAGGGCTGACAAGAGCAGACTGGGCTTGGAGACAGTGGATCAGGAAAGCATTCTAGGGTGGGGACCAGAGTAGGGTTAGGTTCTGTAGTCCACAAGTATATAAAGCCACTTTTCCACCAAAATTACCTGGAACAATTTGTCCCAGGAACGTTTTCCCCCTGACCTGTTGCTGTCTGCGTTTCCATCGTGGTCTAAAGTACCATTAGGCAAATTAGTCCGGTGGCATAGGACTTCTCACTACTTTCCAGTTCATGCTGGATTTTTGTCCTCTGCATATAGAAGCCTGAACCTCGTCGTCGGTCAATAGGTCGTATTTTTTAAACTCCATTGCTGATTCAAATAGAAAACAACTCTTACTGCACGCACCGCAACAGAGTTTTAAAAATAGTGGTTGAAATAAAATGCTGCGTTGAGTAAACCAATCATAATGCTGCGTGAACTCAACCAATCAGCATATTCAGAGCCAAAGTGCGCTTTTTTTTTTCATTTGCATGCGTTTTTTTATTTTATTTGCATGCGTTTTCTTATTTGCAGCGGGTTGAGCTCTCTAGGCCACCGTAGTTAGCAATTAGTGCAGGATTCAAAACAAGCGAACCAGAACTACTCATGAAATCCTCATTAACCAACTAAGAATAAAGGATAATATTAATACTACTCCCTCACATTTGGGTAAAAAAAATTCCAATTAATGGAATGTAGATTTAATCAGTTCTGAAATGAAGCAGTTTAAAAATAATAATCAAATCTGAGCAGTATTATGACTGTTTTTACATAATTTATGAGCTCTACGTCTTGTACACAAAGCCCGACACGACTAAAAATAACCTTTTAAACACGTCTGCTTTAACTGCCACAATACCTCAGTTTCTATAGTTCTTTGATGGTATTGAAATAACCATATATTTGTGTGTGGAACTCAAACATAGACTTTTTGTTTTAGCACGAGTTCTGATTTAATAAACAATGTACACATGCATGTGATGAGCATCTGACTAGAGAAAATTGTGGATAGAAAATATAATACAAGGATTTCATGACCATTAATTGGATGCAAGCTCAGACGGGTTGATCAGAGCTTGTTTATTATACCTATGTGACGGTCCTCACTTCTGCTGTTTACTGCAGGAACTATAGACAAAATGGCAACTTTATTCTGTTTGACATATATTGGCAAAGATATGCTTGATGCATAAATCTTCCCCTTATCATACATTGATTGTACAGTACACAAATGACTAAGAGTTTCCTCATAAATCACTCTGGAGCTGTTACCATGTGAGTGAATCAACAGTGAGATAAATGGGAGCAAACATCATTTAAGTTTCATGTGCAATAACCAAAGGAGGATTTTGAAATGCACCAGTTTGTGTAACCTCAGAAAACCGCCCCACCACAAACCTACACTTTTAAACAGTCAGTTTAATAAGTATCTACCTGTCACCAAACAGCCATTTAATAATGTAACCCAGCAACCAAACACGCGTTACTCTCATAAACATTGTGAACTGCACGCCTCCTGAAACGTGATTGGATCATTTCTGTTCGAAATCTAGTTCTTTATCGATAGCTTCAATCTGATTGGTAGTCTGCGCTGTCTATCAAAGTTAGGGGGCGTGGCGATCCGTTCGCGCAGGGCAGTGAGAGTTGAGGAGCAGGAGTTTGCGTGTTCAATCTCGAGAGAGGAGAATTGGATTAAAACTTTGACTCTGAAAAACAACACATACAAGCGGCTATGTCCCAAAGTCATTCTTTCGATGGGGTTTATATATGGTAAGTAAAAGTTATTTGTGTTTTTGTTCGGAGTATTTAAGCAAAGCTATTTTTGTTTAACTAGAGAAACTACAGCTATTTTTTTCCTTTTGTTGCCTTTCGTGAACATTAAACTTGAAATGATTTATGTTTTTGTATTATTTAAATGTTTATGTGACGTGTATGAAGTGTTTTATATTTTTATCTTGTCTAAAATTAACAGAAGTGAACACAAAGCTCAGTGAATTGTTTTTGTCAGCTTGCAACCAATGGAATAAAACACTTTTTATATATCTAAATATGATTTTTTTTTTTTTTTTTTTTTTTGCCAATGTAAGGTTATTTAGTATGTTTAAAAATAAAAATAAACTGACAATCACCAGCTATATTACCTAAAAAGTAAAAACTTAAAGATGTCTGTAAAAGTAAGATTTGGCATTTGCTGAGCAATATGTCAAATATTTTAATTTAAAAGGTGAATGTTTATATATTATGTTGTCTAATATGTTCTGATAGTTGAAAATAGTCAAAACCAGCCAGTAACCATTGTTTGTGTCCACTGGTCTGTGGAAAAAAGTACTGAATTATTTCTGCTTAAAGGGTTAATTCACCCAAAAATGAAATTTCTGTCATTAATTCCTCATGTCGTTTTACACCTTCATTCATCTTCAAAACACAAATTAATATATTTTTTGATGAAATCTGATGTCTCTAATGCCAGCAAGATGCAAGATTAACACTTTCAGATGCCCAGAAAGCTATTAAAAACATGTTTAAAACAGTTCACGTGAGTACAGTGCTTCAACCTTAATATTATAAAGCGACGAGAATATTTTTGTGCGCTAAAAAACAAACAAAATAACGACTTTTCAACCAAATCTAGTGATGGGCGATTTCAAAACACTGATTCGTGAAGCTTCACGAATCGATTCAAATCAGTGATTCGGTTCACATATCAAGCTGCCAAAATCACGAAAGCCTCGTTTACTGAAATCACGTGACTTTGGCGATCCGAACCACTGATTCGAAACAAAAGATTCGTAAAGCTTTAGTGTTTTGAAATCAGCGATCCCTAGATATTGTCAAAGTCGTTATTTTGGCCGCACAAAAAGTACAGTTTAAAATATTAAGGTTGAACCTTAATATGTTTTAGTATCTTTTTGGTCATTGAAAGTGTTCATTGTCTTTCTGAGCCATCAGATTTGATCAAAAGTATATTAATTTGTGTTGTGAAGATGAATGAAGGTCTTACGGGTGTAGAACGACATGATTAATGACAGAAATTTCATTTTTGGGTGAATTAACCCTGTAAGAAAACAATGACCAGGGTTGGGGAGTAACGAAATACAAGTAACTTAGTTCCGTATTTAAAATACAAAATTTTGAGTGACTGTATTTCATTTTAAATGTGTGGTAATCAGATTACAGTTCCATCTGAAAAGTGTTTTAGATTACCAAAGTGATTACTTTGAGTTTTAATGTCATTTAAACAGCGATTGGTGATTCTCTGAGTTCAGTTTCATGTTTTCCACTGTTTTCATGTTTTGTGAGTCATTTTATTATTCACTCGTCACTGCGACTTTTTCTCACAATTAGTTTTTTCCCTTTTTTTCTTGCAATTGTGAATTTAGTATGCGAGTTATCTCATATTTTTGACTTTTCTCAATATTGCGAGTTTATATCTCATAATTCTGACTTTATAACTCGCAATTGCAACTTTACATCACACAATTCTGAGGGAAAAAGTCAGAATTGTGAGATAAAAACTTGCAATGATCTTTTTTGTGTTTGTTTCACACTTATTAGTATTCTAAAGTATTTAGATTAAGTTACTAAACTTGAGTAATGTAACAAAATACGTACAAATGACTTTTTAAAGCATGTATTTTGCAATCTGTAGTGAAATACATTTTAAAAGTAACCCACCCTGACAATGACATGGAGAAAAGTTATTATGTTATGAGCAAATAAAGTGATAAATGAGAAAGCGTTGTACTAAATGACATAATATTCAAACTGCAATTTGCTTTCCAACAAATAAAATAATGTGTGAAATAAGTGGATGGCAGATGTGTGTCCATCATGTAACACCTCATTATGTTAATTTACTAATCGCTCTTCTTTTACCACGTAAGAAATGTGACTTTTTTTTATCGCATGAAAGGTGGACGGTCAGTCTGACATGCCATTAAACCTTTGCTGGAAGGGTGTGGTGAATGTAACATAATAGTTTATACCTCAATAGAGTGCCTGAACTGAAGAAAGATCTCCTTTTTTTCTTCTGTTGTTACAGTTCTCATGTGATTTGGACGATGCAATCCCTCTTGAAGTTTATAGAAGTCTTGCATATCTTGTTTTAAAACTCTAGTCCAATTCACTGTCCTAAGGAACATTACCAACCTATTTTTACAACTCGCCCTCAAAGTTCCTGGCCCTAATTCTGTGAAGCAAACCGCTCTTTGGAAAACCATATATCATGTCCACCCTCTACACGTTTTCCCCATATAAGGTGGTGTGAGCTGTAAAATGTCTATTGTACAGTGTGTACGTGCGTCTCTTACTGTATGTGTACATTTGCGGGAATGTCTTTTCAAATGCTTTCGAGTCAAATGTTATTTCTCAAGCTGAAGTCTTTTTATGTTTTGACTATAAGCGGGCGATCTTGGTCGATTTGATGATGTGTTTCTGTCTTCTGGAGATTATATTTGGTTCAGAAGTATTTGCCTCTGTGCACGTGGCCCATGTGTTTAGAGCTGGCTATAAAAAGCAGGTGAGGTAAGACGGGTGTTGAATGCGTCCCGGAGGCAGTCTAGAGTCCAGTCAACGCTTTTCTCCTGACCATCTTTCCAGGCGGTCCAAAGAGAGACTGCCAAAACATGTTTGTCTAACATATTTTCTTTTCGCTTTAGACTGTCGGCGTCCACTGAGATCATCTCGAGGAAAATTATGGCTTGTTGAGTTATGAATTCACCGGAGAGAGATAAGCTATAGCTGAACACGTGGCCTGTTCATGTTTGGGTCGACAAAATGAAAGCTTTAGGAATTTTGCTATTCAAACTGAATCGTTTTCTTTGAGGGGTTGGCGGTAAACGGTTTCTGTGGCTTTTAAATGAGTTGTTCGAGAGTAGTAATGTCACTGGACCCCAGTTGGTACTGGGAAGTTTGTGTTAAAGGAATAATTTCCTCACCCTCACGTCGTTCCAAACCGGCATAGACCTTCTGGAGAACAAAAAAAGATATTTTGAAGAATGTTAGTAATCAAACTGCTTTGGAGCCCAATGACTCTAAAACATTTCTCTTTTTTTGTGTTCCAGAGAAGAAACAAAGTAATGCTGGTTGGAAACGACATAATAAGTAAAAAAAACAACAACATAATAAGATGAACAATCCCTTTAATGATATAAAATAAGGAGAGGAACGGAAATTAGGGTAAATTTCAGTAGTCGGTACTAATACAAGCAAGATTTTGTTGTTCTCTGATAAAAAAAAAACTGTTGAATTAGGTTGTTAAATAAATTTGTTGTCATTTTTTTTCTTGTCCGCTGGTTATCGCTGTCAATCAGCGCAGTTTCTGATTCAACCGTATATTTAAATATTTGTTTTGTCTGTTGTAACATTTTACGCTGTACAAGTTTGGCACTGCAATGTGGGGTTAAAGGGTTAATTCACCCAAAAATGAGATTTCTGTCTTTAATTCCTCTCCCTCATGTCGTTCTACACCCGTAAGACCTTCGTTCATCTTCAGAACACAAATTAATATATTTTTCATGAAATCCAATGGTTCAGTGAGTCCTCTACCGCCAGAAAGACAATGAACACTTTCAGATGGTGGGAAAGATATTAAAACATATTTAAAGCATGTGAGTAGAACTTTAATATTATAAAGCGACGAGAATACTTTTCGTGCGGCAGAAAAATAAATTAATGACAATATCTAGCGATGCTTCAATAAGCTTTACGAATCTTTTGTTTCGAATCAGTGGTTCGGAGCGCCAAAGTCACGTGATTTCAGTAAACGAGGCTTCGTTACGTCAGAAGTGATTCGCAATTTCTATATTCCACGTGACTTTCGCAGATCAGCACACGATCCAAACCACGGGTTCGAAACAAAAGATTGGCGAAGGTTCACGGAACTGTTTTGAAATCAGAATCCGCTGACAAGGTTGTTTTCTTCAACACGAGCCACGCGCTCACCGAATTCTTTCATTATAAACAACAATATGTGAACAAAGTTTCTTTTTCTGGACCTTGAATGGAAGGTTGCTTTCTATGGGAGATTTAAAAAAAAAAAAAAAAAAAAACTCTTGGATTTCATCAAAAATATCTTCATTTGTGTTCCAAAGATGATCGAATTTCATACGGGTGAAAAACGACATGAGGGAGAGGAATTAATGACATGAAATAATCATTTTAGGGGGAACTGACCTTTTAGGTGCAGCTTGAAAATCCCTATGTGAAATTAAGATAACAGGATTGTGTTTACCCAGGGTTTTTTTTTTTAAAAAGTAAAAAAAAGACCCTTTCAGTGTGTGAAGCCCAGTTTTTGTGTTGGGATTGCATTGTTTTTCTTTCTCGAAAGCAGCATTAATAATTTTGTTTGTGAATAGCTGTGGTAGAGCTTAAAAAAGTATATATATATATATTTATTTATTTATATATATATATATATATATATATATTTATTATATATATATATATATTTATTTATTTATTTATTTATATATATATATATATATATATATATATATATATAGATATATATATATATATATATATATATATATATATATATATATATAGATATATATATATATATATATATATATATATAGATATTTTTTTTTTTTTTTTTTTTTTTTTTTTTTTTTGTGTGTGTCAGAGAGAGAGAGAGAGAGAAGGAAGGAGGCAGGGAACGAGAAAGTGATTGATCTGTCCGATGTGCGTCCAGCTGACATTTGGTCCTCCAGCCGTTCTTTCAACACTAATCATAAGAGTAAACACAGCTGGGACAGGAAGCGCTGAAATAAAGTGCTGTTTCTAGGACAGCCTCTGTTGTTCTCAGTGATGGATGTGTGTAGTAAAGCCACAAGCCAGAGGTTCATCCCTTTACATTCTTTTTCTTGTCTTTTGTCGAAATCAAACTATATTGTAGCATTAAAGGGATGGTTCACCCAAAAATGAACATTCTGTCCTTTAATCACCCTCAGGTTGTTCTAAACCAAGCAGAATTTTGTGATCCAGTTTTGGGTGAACTATCCCTTTAATGGCCGCAGAAACTCGACTTCTGTTATGTTTTTTAACAACAAAGGCCGTCAGTGGATCAAGATCTAGTGCACTTGGAGGTGACCACTGAGCCACAGAACAACTATAATGATAAATAGTTACGATTACAGCTTTAAAATGTGTTATTTTTTAAATCTCTGGATAAAAATCAACTTTTTTTTCCATTGAACACAATATATTTTACTTTACGCTGCATATAGAACATTTGGAACAATAGTAAACATTTATGTCAGGTTAAATGAGTAAAATAATTTAGTTCTAAAATAAGAATAAATAAATACAATAGAATAAAGAGACGAAAGTTTAATTTTTCAGCTCTAACAGTAGTATTCAAGTGAGAAATGATACATAAATGAAAGTCATCAAATGTAACACTGGATCACTGTCAGTGTAAAACTGCAGTGCAACGGATCCGTGCGAACCATTCGTGATTAATGGCGTTTAGCTGTTATGTAGTGAAAGTTTATCGTTTACCTCGAGCTTTTTCAACAATTCAAATGCAAATTTCAGATGGTGCACAAACACATAATCGAGCTCTTTCACGCCTCCTTGAGCTTGAACAGACACATACGCACAAAATGATCTCAAAATCCAAAGATAAAGATCGAAAGGACAAACCTTTTATAAAAGGTTATAAAGTCCTAAGTGAACCTAAACAGTTGAGATAACTCGAGAAAGAAATCGTTGCGTTTCATTATATTGGTTCTCAGGGTTGGGGAGTTACGAAATACAAGTAACTTAGTTAAGTATTTAAAATACAAAATGCGAGTAAGTGTATTTCATTAGTTACATTTTAAATGGGTGGTAATCAGATTACAGTTCCATCTGAAAAGTGTTTTAGATTACCAAAGTGATTACTTTGAGTTTTAATGTCATTTAAACAGCGATTGGTGATTCTCTGACTCTGACCGTCTGAAAAAGACGAGTTCAGTTTCATGTTTTCCACTGTTTTCATGTTTTGTGAGTCATTTTATTATTCACTCGTCACTGTGACTTTTTCTCACAATTTATTTTTTTCCCTCACAATTGTGAGTTTGCATTTCACAATTCTGACTTCTTTTTCTCAGAATTACGAGATTTAAACTCACAATTGCGTTTAAAGTCAGAATTGGAGATATAAAGTCAGAATTGGGGAGATTGAACTTGCAATGCTGACTTTTTCTTGCAATTGTGAATTTAGTATGAGTTTATATCTCATAATTCTGACTTTTCTCAATATTGTGAGTTTATATCTCATAATTCTGACTTTTCTCAATATTGTGAGTTTATATCTCATAATTCTGACTTTTCTCAATATTGTGAGTTTATATCTCATAATTCTGACTTTTCTCAATATTGTGAGTTTATATCTCATAATTCTGACTTTTCTCAATAAATATTGTCAGTTTATATCTCATAATTCTGACTTTTCTCAATATTGTCAGTTTATATTATATCTCATAATTCTGACTTTTCTCAATATTGTCAGTTTATATCTCATAATTCTGACTTTTCTCAATATTGTGAGTTTATATCTCATAATTCTGACTTTTCTCAATATTGTGAGTTTATATCTCATAATTCTGACTTTTCTCAATATTGTGAGTTTATATCTCATAATTCTGACTTTTCTCAATATTGTGAGTTTATATCTCATAATTCTGACTTTTCTCAATATTGTGAGTTTATATCTCATAATTCTGACTTTTCTCAATATTGTGAGTTTATATCTCATATTTTTGACTTTTCTCAATATTGCGAGTTTATATCTCATAATTTTGACTTTTCTCAATATTGTGAGTTTATATCTCATAATTCTGACTTTTCTCAATATTGTCAGTTTATATCTCATAATTCTGACTTTTCTCAATATTGTCAGTTTATATCTCATAATTCTGACTTTTCTCAATATTGCGAGTTTATATCTCATAATTTTGACTTTTCTCAATATTGTGAGTTTATATCTCATAATTCTGACTTTTCTCAATATTGCGAGTTTATATCTCATAATTCTGACTTTTCTCAATATTGCGAGTTTATATCTCATAATTCTGACTTTTCTCAATATTGCGAGTTTATATCTCATAATTCTGACTTATATATAAGTCAAAGACACCAGGTTGACGGCAACATTGCTCAAAAAGTTTCCTCGTGTATCATTGCCTTGAGAACGCGCAGCTGCTATTGGCGTATCAATCCTGCAGGAAAGGAGAATTTGACCCGTTTCGGATATTCCAGTATCGATAAAGACTCTTGCGGGCCAAAACATCATCAAGTTGAATGTCCTTCCTCATCCAAGCTGTGTCCATCTGTTTTCGGGACCCCTGAAAAATTCCCATACAGCAGATTTCTTTTTTTGGGGGGGGAAAAGTGGTTTTGAAAGTAACTTTTTCAGTCCGCAGTATACCTTGAAACTGGTAACCGACCCATGCCTACTGACTTTTTGGTATCGCGACAACTAGTTTAGGATTGAATCTAACTGTGATTGTGAAATCCTGTTTGTGGCTATTCTCAGGAGGCCGACATTCACTTGTCATTTGAGAAGCTTTTTCCTAATCCATGTCAGCTCAGGCTCTACGGCCTTAAGACGTGCCAGGAGAACAAAGCCTTAGATGCACAGGTTATAGAGAGAGTTGGCAAACCGTCCCGTGTTCGCCCCTCCTCCAGCTGCTTAAGTACTGGTGAGTGTAATTCCTCTCGTCCGGGACTGGGTTTGAGTGTGTGATTTGCCCTAAGGGATTAAATTCTGAGGGCCATCACTATCCCACCATGCCTCAGACTCAACAAGCCTTTTGTTGCACTCTCCAGATGGGCCATTTTGGACAAAAATGTGAGGGGGTTGTGGTGTTTCACGTCATACCGCCACCATTTGTTTCACCCTTTATTGGTATTACTCATTGGTTTTATGAGAGCTTGCTAGGAACTAATAGATCTGCTTTCTCGAAGGACTCGAGGATTGTTCCTCAGTTCATTCCAGTCCACCAGCGCGTCCTTTAATTAGAACAGGTTGTGCCAAACACACCCCGTGTAGTAATGAGTAATCCGTGTTATCCGACTGGAAGCAGTCTAAGAAAGCATTGTCAACCTTCTTCAAACTTCACATTCTGAGGAAACCTCCATATGGCTCCTGACGGGAAATCAAGTAATTTTCAGAATGAAAGATTTGTTTGTCCTGTTAAAAAGTGTGGTCTAATGGCGCATGGAGACTCATGCCTCTCTGGAAACTTTGGGCTCAGCTGTTATTATTTTGGTTTAAAACCGATTCACTGGTTCTTAATGATGTTGTTAATTATAGCCATCAACTGGTTTGTCCTATTTGATCTTGTTTTGTACTCTGCACTGTTCAGTTATTTTGTGATTCTGTCAAAAATCTCTTTATATTTTTTTTGTCATTGGCCGTGAGCAGGTGTGGTCTTGGATTCTAACTGATGATGCAGCATTTGTGTTTCAGTGACATTCTTAAATGATTCCCAATTAAGGGTTTTATTAACAAGCTGCTT
The DNA here is from genome assembly GCA_037194245.1 of Opsariichthys bidens. NCBI lineage: Eukaryota > Metazoa > Chordata > Actinopteri > Cypriniformes > Xenocyprididae > Opsariichthys > Opsariichthys bidens. The sequence goes on from CM074314.1 coordinate 4,325,242, forward strand.
CCATCCCCCTCAGCTCTGTCTTTTCTGGCTCTTCACCACGGGAGTTTTCACACCTGGCTCGTTTGGAGCATTTGTTTCAGAACCTGCTGTGTTTTCTCACTTAGTTTGGTTTGTTTAGGCATATATGGCTATCGTGCTCAGATCGAAATCGAAAAAATTATATGCACACATCCAGAAACTTTACAGTCCTTCCAGAAAAACGCGATTGATTTCATGCACAATCAGTCAAAGTCCGCATATTCAAATATTTTTTCTTTCGCCGCATAAATTGCCGATTTTAACAGGCAAAATATGCAGGGCTAGCATGATTTCATAATCCCTGTACTTTCGTTGCAAAAAAGTCACATGTCTCAGCAGAAAGTTGAAAAATGTTGCGTTGACTTCACACAAGTAAAGCACCATTATTTTCCCCTGTTGCCATGGGAACCTCATGAAGTGACGTAATTACGCGACGTGAACGTCATCTGCAAACCCCGCGATGATGAAGCACGCAGATCATTCTCATTTACCAACAAAAATAAGCGCAAAAGACCGAAGCAGTTTCCCGTGTGTCACATGACAGTGTTGGACCGCAGCCGACGCTGTATATTAGTAGTGTGTAAAATAATTTTGGATTGGAAGCACTTAATTTAACAGAAGACGTCTACCTCTGTAAAACAGGAAGCACACATTTTATTTTTTATATTTTATTCATTCATTTTTACAGAAGTTGTTGAATATTCCGTTTGTAAAGCGACAGAACTTGTTTGACTCAATGTTTTGTAAGTTTGTGTTCATGAAGGTCTGAAATAAAACAGAACGAGAACTGAAATATTCTGTGATTTAGTATCTTGAAGTGATCAGAAATGACTCTTGACATGAAGGTAAAGTCTAGAGAGAATCACCTTTTTTCCTCTTTTGCATCAAACCGCAGTTTTTGCAAGTTCCCACAATTTCATCGCATAAAATTGCAAACATATTCCGCATATTCCATTGCATTTTTTAAGAAAACGTGCCGCATAATCAAGGATTTTGTGTTTTTCTGGAGGGACTGGTTCAGATAAAGCGCTTCACTAAAAATAAACAAGAATCAGTCACTGCCACTGCTGCTCCCGAAGATCAGTTTATTAAAATAAACATTTCGACCCACTTCATCATTCTCGATACATCACACTTGACATAAGTAGTCAATTAGTTACACAATCATCCAATAAAGGTAAAAAATATACAAAAGTTAACTAAAAATGGTAATCAATATATACAAAACTATTCACGGAAAAGGTTTCAGATCAAACTCCAAATTCAGACTTTTTGAAGAAAGACTATTAAATGTGTATATATAAAATGCAAGATTTTATTAATATCATCACCATGCCTTCTGGGTACTTGTTCAATACCTAAATGTCAAAGAGTCGGCAAATTCGTTTAAAATCGTGCTAAGATCAGAGATCACCTGATCCGTGAATCGACTCTGGAGCATTTCGGTTGTGAAAGCAAGACGACACCAATAAATCAATCATTCATAATGGGAAATGCATTACGTAAAAAGAAGCTGTAGCCCCTTTCTCACAGTAAATTATCGTAAAATTACCAGAACGACTTTACCGGTAAATACACAATTGTGCTTCTCACACGAGCAATGGCGTTCTGGCTTTTTACCAATAAGAGACCATTTAGACACCAATCTGAGCCTCAGCCCCGGTGAATGGAAAAGAAGCGTGGGTTTCGAGTGTGAAAAATGCTTTAAATGCTGCAAAACATGCCTCAACGGTCAAAGATGTCCATCTAGAGCACATTTACATAGGAAAAAACGTTTAAAAAAGCAGAGGAGCTCACTTAGGGTGCGTTCACACTTGTAGTTCGTTTGGTCCGGACCAAAAAACAAAACCTCTTAGTCCTCTTAGGTCCTCTTAGCGTTCACACTGGCATTTTTAACAGCGAACCTTAAGTTACCGAACCGAAGGCGTTGGGATACGGTCACGACCTGATTGGTCGGCTTTTATGACGTATATTTGGCGACAGATCTCGCTTACCGAACATTGAAAACAATGCTGTGTTCTGGATTAAACGCCATCATTTCATGCTTTATTTTTACCAGCTGAGAATCACGAAGAGCTCATCAAATGTTCAAAACATTCAAAACGGCAGCAGGTTTTCCAGAAACTTCACCTCCTCGTTGCTCCACGTTTGCCCTCGACTCATTTTGGATACTCCGATCTTTCCGCTGACTTGTAGCGTCTCATCTTGTGACGTCACGTCCTGTTTTTGGTTGGTTTACGTGTCTTTGGTCCGTGTTGCGTTCATATATCAATCGAACCGCACCAGAGTTCATTTGGAAGCGGACCGAGATGGCAGGGTTCGGATGGCGGCGTTCACATATGAACCGCACTAACTGAGCAATCGCACCAGGGTTCGTTTTAATCGAACCGAACATGACAAGTGTGAACGCACCCTAAAACAGCAAGGAGTAACTGTGCGTTTTGGTCGATCGGATCACAAGTGGACGACGAGGTGTAAAACGTTTTGAGCTTGTCCGCATTCGACCACTTCCAGAGGTGCTTGAAAGCGCATTCGGCTGGATTGCGTTCACGGTGTAGACGCTCATGTGGTTTAATGTGTTCAACAGCCGTCTACTCTCCACCTACTGACGCAATAAACATTATGGGAAGATGGGATTTAAACTTTCCCAGCTAAAGCCATAAGTTTACAATGCACTTGCTGTGTTCAGCACGGTCTTGCTGCTGTCAGAGCAACGAAAGCGGCTCTCTGTATGTTTTCCTGTTGTCTCCACCTATTAAATCAAAACTTCTGAAGGAGCCCATACATTTAGACCCTCCCCTCGAAGAAATCAGGACCAATCTCTCTCGTCCACATGTGATCCAATCTACGAAAACTAATTTTAATACCAGGTGTAAACGGCTTATGATTGGCCCATCAACGCATTTGGTCCTCGTACTTATCACAGCATGATCACACCAGTAATTTACTGGTAATTTCACACTGGTAAATTGCCAGAAATGATTAACTGGTATTTTTGAAAAGAGATAATTTACAAGTAAAGACACATTTATTATGACATTTAAAACCAAAGAGTGCTGCTTCGTCTTATGATGTTGTCCAATTGCACTTGATTCTCAAGAAAAACCAAACTAAAACAAAAAATCCATTGGAACAATTCAAGATTGGCTCCTCCAGTCAAGGGAGTTTCAAGCGTGAACAAATGGTACATGGAGCAAATTCTTTCTGTCTTCTCTGTGAAAGAACAGCTTGACCTGTCCTAACCTCTCAGCGCTCGGGCATCTGTTTGTGTGCTCCGTTCCCATGCAGCACAGCATCACTGCTGCTTCATCTCAGACAAGGAAGATAAATGGCCATGAGAGATTAAGGCACTCCGTAGCTATTTTCCCAAACCTGGTGAGCTGCCTACCACCAGTAGACATCATAGGTGTATCTATAAAAGTTTTAAATTAATTTAATTAATTTAAATTGTATTTCATATGCGAGTGTAGGGGGGAGTGGGGTAAGTTGAGCCACCTCCTGTTACTTGGCAACCGTTCACTTTTATTGTCACGTGACCATATATTTTGGAACCACCAATCATTTTTGTCAGACTGTGAAAAGGAGAAGCACATGGGAGCAGTGGAAGGCAAACGATTACTTGCCTTGTCAAAGTAAAATTTTTGCAAAAAGTTGCATAGATGTAATGGCAACGCAAACTTGGCCAAGTCTAAAAATATTTATGACGTATATTGATTTAGCAAAACAAAAAACAGTTTGCTAAATATTACCTTGAATTGGTAAGATAGCTTTTTTTTTTTCCTAAATGGCAGCTGTGGGGCAAATTGAGCCAAATGCTTTGGGGTAAATTGAGCCAATGTTTTAACTTTACTTCAGTGCCTTATGATGGGGTAAGTTAAATCTCTGAAGTATAGACTGGTGTAATTTCGATGTAATATTACACAACTGGCTTAGTTCAAGTTTTATTAAATAGAAACAGTGTACAAGTAACAACCAAATCCTTCTCTGATCTCGTCTTTCCACCTTTTTAAACCTAACATTGTCGACATTGTTATGTAATTACCATGCCAAGAACCTTTTTGACTAAAATGTCTATTAGTTTCAGCGACATTCATTCATTCAAATGTAGTTTTTATTTAATAATACTCGACTCAGTTTAGACTGTTTTTGAGACGGATATAACTTTGGTGTTCCAACAGGTTTTCAGAAATTTTCAGATATTGAAACTTCAACTTCATTTGGTTGCTTTTATGTTTTCTAACACAAGAGTTTTATAAGAAGCCGCATTTTTCGAACCCTTTGTATTTGATTTAAAACGAAATTAAAGTAATTGGCTCATCTTACCCCACTCTCCTCTTTCGCTGTTAGCGTAGTATCTATTCTATCTTTGTGGAGATGCATTTGTGTCGCGCTGTCTTGCGAACAACACCTTATGAGGTTCCTTTTGAAGGCAGCAATGTTTTGGAAGTGGGGCTTATATCGCAAAAATGAGTTTTTATGTGATATTGAATGTCTGATATGTACCCATGCAATCTGATTGTCGGTTTATCGAGGATTGTGTAGTTCTATGTGTACAAATATCAGTAATATTGTTGTCTGTATGTTCCCAATTTGTCATTTTCACAAGAATCTCTCGCTGTGTTTCTCTTGTTATTTCCACGGCCCCCAGTCTGTCTGGAATGAAACCTGTCCCTGTCTCCTACAGTTTGGCTCTGATCCGCAGACATTTATAGCTCACTGACTCAGAGTAGTCTGGATGTGTTCGCATTCAAATTTGATCTCATTTTACTGCACGGTTTTTGAGGCTGATACTCTGGGGATCAATACATCACATGCCCTTGTAACACAGTGTACTATCAAGTCGAACATCAAGTATTCTGTTAAAATCACCACTCATCTGTACAACCTGGCAACAGTTAGATTTATATAGTCGTGCCGTAGACATTTCCAAGTGTGAATAAGTATTTTGCTCATCATTATTCAATATTTACTGGAATTTTTTTAGTATTTTGTACTGCTTTGGTGTAAATTAAATGTCTTGTCAACTGGAAAAAATCTCTCAGTCTTTGCTGTGCATGTTTTTTGGATGCACTTTGAACCCTTGACCCTCCGCCGGCAGTTTGATTGACAGGCGATCTGACCAATCATAACCCAGAATCCGTCATTTTGTCCGACAAAGCAGTCAGGGGAGTTAGTAGATTAACGTTGGTGAACTTGAACTTAAATTGTGCGTACTCGCGTCTTTCCGCGCTTGAAACAACATTCCTTCTGATGTTCATTCATGTTTATTTGATGCTATAAATGAACTAGTATGAAGAGATGATCGAGGAGCGACAGGACACATTTATCGATTAATTTATTGATTAAACTTCTTTAAAAAATTTCAATATTTGAAATATGTTTCCTGTGTTGTCATTGTCCTCTTCGCTCCTCGATGTATTTTTCACTGCGTGAGAACATGATGTGTGGCGTGAGAGTGCATAGCAACAGTAACTAAAGGGGGCGGGTCTTTGCGAAGGGTCAATTAGTAGGGGAGAGTGATATGACCGAAATCATAATTCACAATATGAGAAATTTAATTTCATTATAATGATGTCTACAGGTGCAGTAGGTTTATTTAATGTAAGAAATACGACAGAAATTGAATAATCAAATGTAAAAAAAGGGCATGGTGTTCTCTGTATGAATTAAATTAAATCTTATTAAAGATACAAAGGTTATTCGGTGTGATTTTTTTTTTTTTTTTTTTTTTTTTTTTTCTAGCGACAGTAGGTACATTAGATTTCTGTCACTTTAAGACCGAATGCACGCAACAGAATATACTGACACGCGTCCGGTTTTCGCCCAACTGTTTGTTCATTTAAGATATAACTGACGGTGCTTATGTGAATACTCCAGGCTATGGGCATTTTGATTTAGTCCTTTCTGTTTACCATTTAAAGGGACAGTTCACCAAGTAATCAAATACTGGTGTTGCTCTAATGTCACATGCTTTACTGTCATCTATAATGGCAGCGAATAACGACTAACATCAAGCTTTTAAAAAAAGACACAAATGTATCACAGAATGATATGGCACACACACCATTTTTTCCAAGTCACATGACAATTCCAAGTGTTCTGGGGGTATATGATGTGGGTTTGGTGAAAAACAAACCATAGTATTTTTAAAAATAGAAAACCTGACCTTATGAGCACAGCAGTTCACTCCGACTTGAAAAACACAAATTGTGAGAATCAAGATTAGGCCTGATAAAAAATACTACTCAACACTCTAAAAATCCTGGGTTAAAAACAACCCAAGTTGGGTTGAATATTGATAAAGCCAACTGTTGGGTTAAATGTTTGCCCATGCTGGGCAGTTTTATTTAACCTAACTGTTGTTTAAAAATTACTATAATGAACCCAAAATAGGTTGGAAATTAAAAAAATCAGACACATAATTGCTCGAAGCAACGATAATAATCAAAAGGTGAACAATTATTGATTATAAATGTAATAAATGTTTATTTAATTATTATTCATTAAACTTGTTTAACATATTAACACCATTTCATTTCCAACATACTTTGCGTTCACTGTAAGTGAGCAATACAATAATAATTGAAACAATAGTTGAGATGAATAAAACTAGCAGGTTAGACAAACATTTAACCCAACTTTGTCCATTTTCAGCCAAATTTGGGTTGTTTTTAACTCAGCATTTTTTAAATACCACAAAAAAGTGATTTTAGTATGTACTTTCTTTACTGAGTTGCACATCTCTGGACTAGAACTCCGATTGATGGATGTGAATCCAAGGATTGTGCTTTGGACAGTAACAGAAACACTGGGTTGTAGAAACAGTAGTTTCAGTGTTTGAGGGGAATCTGTCAAATAGTGAAAGAAAATGTGACAATTGGAGGGAAGACCATTTTTTTTATTCTTACCTTTATAGTCTGAAAAGTCCATTCAGCATAAACGTGATGGTGCGGTCGGGGATATAGAATGTAAGGATGCGCAATTGTAAAGCCCTTATGTAAACGTCCTGCATGTGGCATTTGTCCAATCAGTGACACTGTTTGGATGAACCCAGGATTTAGGAATGTACAGCGTGAAACGTCTTATGCTGATGCTTACGAATACCCAGGATTAATTGTTAGTCCGGGGAACTGATGGAAACAACATGAAGCGAGAAAACCCAGGATTCCTTTTACCTAGGGTCAAGTATGTCCCAGGGTTAACTATTTCATGTCTGAAAAGTCCTGTATGATCTCTGTCACAAAGGCCCTGTTTACACCAGGTATTAAGATGATTCGGATCACAAGTAGACGAGGGAAGACACATTCACGTTTACTTGCACTTGGTGTTTTAATCCATTCTTTTGTCCACTTTCAACCACTTGTGTCCTGATTTCTTCGAGGGGAGGGTCTAGGGCCGGTAAACGTTTAGGGTTTTTCAGATCTTTCGATCTAATAGGCAAAATGAGCCAACGAGACAACGGGAAAAACATACAGAGAGCCGAACGCTGTGAGTGTGTGTTAGAAATCAGGAGTGGTGAGAGAACATTGTGCTTGGTACATTTTTTGCCTTCAAACCAAACGGGTCTTAAGCTGACAAAGTTTAAAACCCGTCTGGCTAATAATGTTTACGCATTAGGTCAGTAGGTGGAGAGTAGGAGGACTTTGGTGGTGTTCAAATGTGTTTTCGACTGTGTAACGCTCTTCATAAGTACGGGGAGGAGGAGGCGGGAACCGGCGAACGTTCAATATAACTTTTAATAATAAAATAAACAAACAATAAAACAAAAGTAAAAGGGCGGCAGTTGCCGAGAGGAACACAAACATAATAAAAACACAACATAAAGTCCAGGCCTGGTCCTCTCTCGTCCTTCTCTGTCGTCGCTCCTCTTTTATGCTTCCGGAGCTCCTCCGTGAAAGACACGAGACCGGTGTAGCGCGCAGTTCCCTCACGGCTCTCGCCCGCCCTGCTCGTCAACCAATTTGCATCTTAATACCAGGTGTAAACAGGGCCAAAGAGACCATCAGATTCCTTGTGTATTAACCCCAATCCAATTAGATTGAAACAAGGTACTAAATCTACAGTACTGCTGTCTTAGGTTTCATCACTCGCATAGTTCTCATTAGACTCATGCTTGCAGATCTAACTGCTGTATATTACGCTTTAAATGATCACTTGTGTTTAGACCACATACAAACAGTTATTCAAGGAAGTTTATTCTTAGAAAAATGTCTTCAAACCACATTTATCCAGTGGAAACACAATGTCTCTTAACCTTAGTGCTTGATGCAGCTCTTTTGAGGATTCCTTAAGCAAATTAAGGCTGCACGTGTGTGTGTGTGTGAGAGAGAGAGAGAGAGAGAGAGAGAGTGTCTTCTGCTTTTTTTACACTGAACCCTATAATTCATGAAGCTAAATCAAGAAAAAAAATCCTGTAATTCTTTATCTCCATTAACAAGATGTTCCACATAAACAAAGATAAGACACTATAAACATCTAAAGGCAGTTTTCAGACTTACTTTAGGACCTGGGTTTGACTAAACCACATTTGTTTATAGGAACGTTCATCCTTTGAGGAAAATCATTTGCAGTCCAAGATTAATGTGGCTCAATCACAATGGATCATGACAGTTGACTTTACTTTTATTAGCCTCTAGTGAAATGTTACAGCTGTTGTACTGAACTGAATTACAGATTCAGCCTGTGAGGAGATGTTTTAAAGATGCATGATATACTGAGCTGAAGCAAGACCGGCTCTTTACGGATACATCCAGCAGTCTTTAGAGACGAGGCATGCAGTTGTCTTGCGGTGTTAGTATAACACCTAACCTTTTGTGCTCAGGGTTATGAGGTCACATTACTGGCTGCTCTCCTTACTGCTTCTTGGTGTGTTTGTTTTTGGAAATGTGGACCCAGTCATTTGCATCAGAGTTTCCAATTTATTCCAGTTATTCTCAGATTCCGGTTTATCGATAATATAGCCATTGTCCCCACCGCAATATCAGAACTCTGTAGGAAACACTGAGGTAAACACTGATATGTCATTTAAAGCAGTTGTAAGTGATTTCCATGCAACACTCCTTTCCTCCATTGTTTGGAAAAACGGTAGTTCTACTCCAAACCATTGGTTGAGTTAACATGACGGAATGCTCAAACAAACCTTTTTCAAGGGTTTGAAAATCCCTCAGAGTCACACTGGTTACACTCTTCAACCAACCAATAGCTTACAGTTGTCTGTGCACATTAAGCTGGATTAAGTATTGTAAAGCCCAAAGTATACTTCTCTTTGTACGTGTACGCGAGCGTACATGACTCAAATTTCTTCATCAGAAGAGCACATGCACCGCCGGATTTTTGTAACCGGTCGCAAGTGGATTTAATTTTTTATAATTGGCTTATCCACAAGGTGGCAACCGTGCCCTGGGGGCGTCGATTAACAAGGAAGCCCGAAGGAAACCTTGTAAAAACAGAACAGAGCGGAACGCCAGGGCTGGGTATGTTAATTTTAAAATGTATTTCACTACAGATTATATGAATACATGCTTTAAAAAGTCATTTGTAACGTATTTCGTTACATTACTCAAGTTTAGTCACTTCATCTAAATACTTTAGAATACTTTGGAATACTAATAAGTGTGGAACAAACACAAAAAGGGTAATTGCAAGTTTTTATCTCACAATTCTGACTTTTTCCCTCAGAATTGCTTGATAAAGTTTCTCACAATATTGAGAAAAGTCAGAATTATGAGATATAAACTCACATACTAAATTCACAATTGCAAGAAAAAGTCAGTATTGCAAGTTTATATCTCCCAATTCTGACTTTATAACTTGCAATTTTGAGTTTAAATCACACAATTCTGAGAAAAAGAAGTTGTGAAATGCAAAATCACAATTTTGAGGGAAAAAAACAAATTGTGGGAAAAAGTTGCAGTGACGAGTGAATTATAAAATGACTCACAAAACATGAAAACAGTCGTGGATCATCAGGTCATGACAGGACAGTTCAGTTGACAGTTGGGCAATTTTTTTATAAATTTAGTCATTTTGTCTTGTTCAGGACAGTACTAAATAAAAATAACAACATTTTTATGATCCTCTTAAAAGTATTAAAAGTTGATGAAACTGAACTCCTCTTTTTCAGACGGTCAGAGTCAGAGAATCACCAATCGCTGTTTAAATGACATTAAAACTCAAAGTAATCACTTTGGTAATCTAAAACACTTTTCAGATGTAACTGTAATCTGATTACCACCCATTTAAAATGTAACTGTCATGAAACACAGTTACTCACATTTAGTATTTTAAATACGTAACTAAGTTGCTTGTTTCATTACTCCCCAACCCTGCGGAACGCATGCAAGCTACAGCGACAATAGAGGCCTATGTAGATGCGAAGAGGCTAGAAAGTACCTTCATTTGTACAACTCTAGCATGAAAGAATACAAAGATGTTTACACGGGTTGTAACTCGTGGCGAGAGGACGCTCAAAATTGCTCATGCGCCGAACACCTGTGTATGCGTACGAGTCAAATGAAGCATACTCTCCAAAGGCTGTGTGCGTACACTAGCAAACGCATTTAAAAAAAAAAAAAAGGAGTATAGTGCTTTACATCCAAAAAAATTACACACAGATAATTTGACGGCGCAGAAAATATTTTGATCTTGGTAAAAAAAGCCTGATCTTTCAGACTCTAGGGTGTCTGTGTCCTCAAAGAAAGACAATGAATCACTCCGTTGGAATGCTGGGAAATTCAGACCAGTATCAGACCCTGGTTTTGTTCATTGAGAATGAACAAAATCACTCAATGTCAGAACAATTACCGGAATTTTTCCACATTTTTTCCAGAATCTCTGAATGAAAAGGGCTACACATTCAATCAAGACATGACAGCTGCTTTCTAAACGCTATAAACTACAGCGCTACCCGAAAGCCATCTGTACTAGTCCTTTAGACAGTATCAACTAAGAATGAAAAGTGAGTCCTGCTTTGTGTCTGACCTCTCCTGATGGGTCAGTTGTAAACCAGCCTCTTCTTGACAATATTTCTGATAGGTGACTAAAGGCAACATCCCACTGTTTGCTTATGAACAGTATGTTTGGGCTTATGCTTACCGTTTTTATAGTTGAAAAATTTAGGAGCGCATTAAAAAACTCAATGCAAATTTTTCACATAATATGTTTTAGCTTAATAAGGAGAATACAAAAATTAGACAAGGTTTTTAAATATTTGTGCTTCAATCTGTTTTTAATTGTTATATAATCATTTATAGTCCTAATTCATGCGGTATATTAGCCATGTAACTATCACATTTTCATTTCATGACAAATTGCTCAAGCTTTTATCATGGTGTATGTTATCACATGTCGAATTAAGTTAGAAAAAAAAAAGTGTTGTCCTCCTAACGGGTTTAATAACTTTTTCTTACAACAAAAAACAACAGTAAAACAATACACAAAAAATGAGTAAAGCAAACAAACTTTATACTTTTACATTGTGAAGCCCAAAAAAAGTCATCCATCCATTATTAAAAATAATCCATACGGCCTTTTGAAGCGAAGCAATGCGTTTTTGTAACAAAAATTCCCATATTTAAAACTTTATAAATTCAAAAACTAGCTTGTGGCAGACAACCGTACACATACTAGGCAAGTTGACCTTCATTGTTCAAAAAACCCATCGCTTTAATTCAGAGGGCTTTTATTAACCCCCTGGAGGCATAGTTTTATAATACAGATGGATGCATTTTTTTGGGGGGGGGAGACCAAAATTTGGCCATTATAAAGCTCAGAGGAGGAAGGATATTTTTAAATTGTGTTCGTCTGATGCGAGTAAATCATGGGATAATTTTCATTTTTGGGTGAACTGTCCCTTTAAGAATGGCACAGAGGTGACAGAGTAACTGTCACGTAAAGCTCAAATATGAAATAAATGGTATTTTTTTTTAAAAAAAGCAAAGCGGACTTGTCCTCTCCGGTTATAATGGCTGCTACACCACTGAATTTAAACATTGTGAAGTAGCTGCAGATGTTAGACCCGGCTCTGATTCCCCACCGGCTGTGGAAATGAGGCTTAGGACTCCCAGACCGCATCAGACTCGCCATTGATTTCAATGAAGTCTAGCACCTTGACGTGACAGATTGCTCAGCAAAGGACATAGAGCGAGTCAGGTCAACCTTATTCAATTTAGTGGTTTAGGTTACACGATTTAGGTTCCCTCCATGTCAGTGGAGATAGATTGCTGCAGGTGAGGGTCATTGGATATGGGCATCATTTTAATATCAAAAGATGGTCCACTTCACAAGTATGTTCATGCGTCTCTTCCTCTTCATTTGTCAGCATTTGGTCTTGCGAAGCTCTGTTTTATCACTGAACCATCACAGATTCTGCTTCTGGTTCAAGGGATTTGAGAGCACACATCTGGAACAGATTTGCCTTTGTGGCAGTCGTTTTTTCTCATACTCCGTTTGTCTCTGGAGGTCTGAATGTCTGGCTGCGTGATTAATTAGAAATGCAGAACGTTAGCTTTTTATATACTTGATTGTAGTTTATTCATATTTCTTCATCTCTGTTACAAATGGTCAGAAACAATCGGAAGAGGTTTGATGATATGGCCTGACGTGCGCTGATGTTTACTACTTTTTTTTAATGGAACTACATGATCGTTCTTGGGATCGCTGCTGACATTTAGGTCTTCTGTAAAAGATTTTTAAAGAGCATATTCCGGCAAGAGAGTCCAGTCAAGAGTGTGATCTGTGTGTTTGACCGCTCAGAGACTGACAAGAACACAAGTTGATTGAAGCAAAGAACTTGGGAAAGGAAACTTAGGGACAGTAGTGAATACACTCAATGGATTTAAGCATGTCTAATGTCAAGGTCAAGTGGAAAGTGGAAATGCAAGTGGATGGGTCAAAACGAACATGGTGGTAATCCATACGACCCCAGTTGATGAATCAATAGCCCCTTTCACATACAGTGCAGGTCTCAGATCTCAACAAATAAATACTAAGACTGGTGTAAGTTTAAATGTATGCATCAAGGTTTAAAAATGAGCATAACATAATAATTATCTAGACCAGCGCTTCCCAAAGCGGTATTATTCCAAATGTTCTAAAATTAAATTTTTTTTGAAAGTATCTAAAGTTACTGTTATGGATTTAAATACATTTGTAAAGAACGTTTACGTCATAGTTCTCATAATTCACATGAAACTCTTATAAACTTGTTAATAAATGTATTTGTAGGTAAATGTCGGTTTTTTTAACGGCGGGGTCGTGGAGCTTTTGCAGTGTTTTTGGGGGGCCTTACCCCTCTTAAGTTTTGGAAGCTCTGGTTTAAATCAATTGACCCTTCGCCTCTTATATATTATATATATATATATATATATATATATATATATATATATACAGGGCGGGGTATGTTACTTTTAAAATGTATTTCACTACAGATTATAAAATACATGCTTTAAAAAGTCATTTGTAACGCATTTCGTTACATTACTCAAGTTTAGTAACTTAATCTCAATACTTTGGAATACTAATAAGTGTGGAACAAACACAAAAAAAGTTTTTATGTCACAATTCTGACTTTTTTTCTCAGAATTACGTGATATAAAGTTGCAATTGTGAGTTATAAACTCTCAATTTTGGGACAAAATCTCAGAATTGTGAGAAAAGTCAGAAATGAGATATAAATTCCAATTTTCCATAAAAGAAGTCTGAATTGTGAAAAAAACGGCAGAAACAAAAATCTGAATATCAAGTGATCATCACGCAATTCTGACTTTATAACTTGCAATTGTGAGTTTATATCCTGCAATTGCAGGGGAAAAAAAATACAGAATTGTGAGATAAAAATTCACAATTATCTTTTCTTTTCTTTTTTTACCTTTTTCACTGTATCGCAAACCATGAAAACAGCCGTGGATCATGCAGGTAATGACATGTCCGTTGAGATTCAAGGATATGCGACCTTTTGAATGGAGCGATTTTTATAGATTCAGTCATCTGTTATGTGAAATGGCTCATTCTTAATTTTTATGATGCCTCTTATTTAGTTAAAATGATTAAAATGCTGCATATTCTGCAAGGGGTATGAAACTTATGAGCAGAAATGTAGCTTAGGATGCTTTTTCACACGGTCAGAGAATCACCAATCGCTGTTTAAATGACATTAAAACTCAAAGTAATCTAAAACACTTTTCAGATGGAACTGTAATCTGATTACCACCCATTTAAAATGAAATACAGTCACTCAAATTTTGTATTTTAAATAGGTAACTATATATATATATATATATACACAGTTGCTAAATCGCATTAATTTTACACAGCCACTGTTTTTGTCCTGTTTTATTGACAGACCACCGACTGTGTGCTTATGTTGAGTGTGTTTCTCCCTGACCATTAGTTATGGTCAGGATGGCTGGAGTCAAGGCCATTTGTAAACCATATACTGATGCTAAAAAGATTCACTGCTCTATGAAGCTTGTGTTTCCCAAACTAATGCGCAGTGAAACCCATCTCACACAGCTCTATAGAAACTACTTGCGAGTTCTTGCTCTCTTTAATGTTAGCTAGTGCATTTTTGATTTCACCAACAGATGCCGTTAATTAGCTTCGTGCGCAGCCCAGTAAAGGCCAACATCTATTGTTCTGAGTGTAATTAGCAGGATCATGCCTTTAGTGAATATGTATGACCTCGTGTCCCTAATCCCCACAAAGACATTTCCCCATTTCAAAGGCACCAGCTGCTTTAAACAATTTATAATAGCGACTCTCATTGTCACCCTGATCCTCTTTACTCATTCGGCTCTTTCATTGTTGAGCTAATCACCAGTCAATGCATGAAATCCTTTAAAGCATGATCTGCTAATTAGGATCATCGACTGAATTCTTATCTTTATGAAAACAGTAAATTGTAGAGTTTCTACAGAAAAGTGGATTTTGGCTTCTCATCTGCAGTAGAAAAGTCTCCGTTCAAGTCGAGTCCTCTTCATTTGTAGAGCGCTTTTCACAACACAGATTGTTTCAAAGAAGATCTAATGGATGGAGATTGTTTGGCTTCAAGTAAGTTTTTGTTAATCGTTAATTATTAACTGAAAACAGAAGACCTTTAATGCGTTCTTGCCGTTCATTTACGTGTTTATTCTATAGGCATGTGCGTTTGAATATGCATGTGTGCAGACGCTTAGTCTTTTTTTTTTTTTTAAAGTGACATTGTCGAATTACTTGTCTGGCCGGCGTTATGCAGAATTATCTGTGGATTCATGAGAACTGGAATCATTTTGATAATGCATCTAACAATGGGAAAGGAAAGGAGTTTGAACTCTCTTAACATGGTTGACTTTCATGATGAAGTACAGATTGGCATTAGAAAGCTGTTTTTTCTCATAACTAACTTCATTTATCCAGCCATGATGTTGTTTGTTTTGGTAACACTTTAAAATAAGGTTCAGTAGTTAATGTATTAACTAACATGAACTTACCATGAGCAATACATTTGATACTATATTTACTAATCTTTATGTTAGTTAATGAAAATACAGTTGCATTATCTAATGTTGACAAGATTTTAATAATGTGATAGTAAATGTTGAAATGGACTAAAATGAATAAATGCTGTATAAGTGCAGTTCATTATTAGTTCATGTTAACTAATCTAGTTGACTAATGTTAACTAATGAACCTTATTGTAAAGTGTTACCTTTATTTTAAACCAAAAAGTTACATAGTAAATACATAGTAATTTCGGTTTTAGATCAGTTAGAGTGTCGATCAGAAGTGTAACTTCATATTTTTGGCCATAAGAAAAAGATTTCAACACTCCTTAGATATTTTGTTTGTTTATTTATGTTTATTTTTTTACTTTGCAATATAAGCGATGCTCTTGTGTTCCAATTTCTGACTATTTAATGTTGTGGTTTTCTGAATTAGCCAGTTTGAGTTTTGCTTTGATTGGAACTGGAAATTGTGTGTATATTGTGAGTGTGTACACACACACACACACACACACACGTTGTGTTTTCATGTTTTATGGGGACATTCCATACGCGTAACTGTTTTTATACTGTACAAACTGTATATTCGGTCCCCCTACACTAAACCTACCCATCACAAAAAATGTTCTGCTATTTTAGATTTTCAAAAAAGATCATTCTGGATGATTTATAAGCTTGTTTGCTCATGGGGACCAAAAAAATGTCCCCGCAAGATCAAAATTTACTAGTGTTACTATACCTGTGGGGACATTTGTGTCCCCATAATGTAGGGAATACCCACACACACACACACACACACATATAATACACACATATATATACATATACATATATTGTGTGTATATATATAAAATATATAGGCACGTCAGTACCATCCAACCTCACTGTAATCAAATTTTGGGATTTTCTTCCCCGTTAGAGCTGAAAATGAATCAATATTTAACCCCTCCTCTTTTACCCGTCCATATCCCCCATTTTTCTGGCCGCCCTCCCTCCCTCCCGTCCCGCCTCTCAGTGTGGGGGTGATGGTGCAGGGTCAGATAACACTGTGGACATGGTAACATTTGGTTAGCGCTAACCCTCCATGGAAAAGTGCGTGGGTTCAGCTTCTGTCCTCGGCTTTGAGTGAAGAACAGAGATGTGACTTCAGGTGGACTTCTTAAGGAGTTTATGCTACCTAAAAAAAAAAAACAAGAAGCACTGGCTCGACTGAGACCTCAGATTTTCCCCTCACGCCGAAGCAGTGCTGTCCGGAGCAGGAGTCACTCACAGTCTGGGAGGGAGTTTCCACGTGTGCGCGTGTGGTTTTGTGTGAGTCATTTAGTCTCTTTTAAGTACAAGAGCTGAGGTTGAGATCAGACGGACTGGATTTGTCTTCCTTTTTCAAAGCATTGTAGATTAAAGCTTTTCCCCAAAGGTAAGGGAAGGGTGTATTTGTCTGTGTTTTTCATCCTTGTCTTTGTTGCTTCTAACTGGATTAAGAAAAAGTAAAAAAAAACAGGCTGCAGGTGTAGGGTTAGTGGCAGACTGTTGCTGTGGGTTAACTTTATCTTGCTGTCTGAATAATGAAATTTCATTAGCCTACAGGTCTTTTTACTGCTCAGGACAGTAGATTAATAGACCTGTAGTCGCCGTGTTGCTTGGATTGAATTGTCTACAGTATGTCAGTAAGATTTATGAGATAGAAAAGTCCATCTGGTGACGATCAAAGAGTGCCAATATTTGCGTTATGATGTTGAAATATCCTATCGGTTGACATTTGACAGGGATGTCTTGAGCACAGAGACATATTACGTCCATTGAGACTTTGCTAGGACAATAAATCTGTACTGAGAGTAGAAGAACCCAATCTGATCGATCACTCGCTCACTTATTTGAGCCCACTGTTAAAAATTACCTGTAAATTTTACAGTATAATACTGGCAGCAGGGTTGCCAGCCAGTTACTGTAAAATTTACAGTAATGTTACTGTAATTTAATTTACAGAATTTACCTGCATTCTCTGATTACAGTAAATAACTGTATTTTTTTTAATTACGAAGGTCAATTTACAGCAATATTCTGTAAATTTGAGTCAAACCAACATGTGACCCCAGAATGCATTGCAGTTTACAGCAATATGCTGTATTATTAAACAACAGCCAGCGGCTGTAAAATAATGCTGTAAGTTTTACAGTAATTCATTACAGTGTAGATAATTAGTCGAAAGGTGTACACTGTTAAAGTACTGTAAATTTTACAGTATAAGACTGGCAGCAGGGTTGCTGTAAAGTTTACAGTAGTGTTACTGTAATTTAATTTACAGAATTTTCCTGTATTCTCTGATTACAGTAAATAACTATTTTTTTTAAATTACGAAGGGTCAATTTACAGCATTATTCTGTAAATTTGAGTCAAACCAACACGTGATCCCAGAATGCATTGCAGTTTACAGCAATATGCTGTATTATTAAACAACAGCCAGCGGCTGTAAAATAATGCTGTAATTTTTACAGTAATTCATTACAGTGTACACTGTTAAAAATTACCTGTAAATTTTACAGTATAATACTGGCAGCAGGGTTGCCAGACAGTTACTGTAATTTTACTATAATTTAATTTACAGAATTTTACTGTATACTTTGATTAACATTTTTTTTTAAAATTTACTGTATTGTTTTTAATTAAATAAGTCACTTACCACTCTCTCTTGCTGCTACCAGAATCTCAACCGTTGAAATGCTTTATGCTTGAAATTTACAGTAATATCCTGTAATTTTGAGTCAAACCGCCACGCCCCCAGAATGCATTGCAGTTTACAGCAATATACTGTATTATTAAGAATACAGCCATCTGCTGTAAAATATTACTGTAATTTTTACAGCAATTCATTAGTGTACTGTAAAATAAAGCTCAACAGTACTGTACCTGCTGTAAACATCTCAGGATTTCTGATTCGTTCCTTCTATAGACTTCTTTTCATGTTTCACTTCATGTGGCTTTCAGTGAAGGTTACATTTGACCTCAATTTGATCCATTTTTAATATTTATCTTTTATTTAGTTTTCCATTTATTGCAGATTAAGTGTTCTTTGTCTGATATCAGAGGCACACTGATCAAGCTTGTAGACTTGTATGTATGATATAAGGGTGTAATGTTTCACTTGTTTTCTCCATGCATTGATCACAAATAATCCATGAAGCATTTATAATACTATGAATACAATTTAAAATATAGAATCAAATCATTAAAGGGGACATATCATGAAAATCTGACTTTTTGCATGTTTAAGTGCGTCTGCAAACCCAGAAAACGAGAAAAAGGGGAATCTTATAATTTTACTGGCCCATAATCTGCACGTTTCCACCTACAGAACCCGCATTTTGTTTTCACAAGCGACAACGCTATACCTGTTTTAACAGCATGGCAAAACACGCAACAAAGGGGGCGAGGTCATGTTGGGCTGCTTCACAAATTCAATTCAACACTGGATTTGCACAAAAGTTGAATCAACTCCACAGCAACTACATCGATTTATCCACTAACCGTTCAGAAACGTCTAAAAGATGTAACTTCACTGTTAAAAAATTACTGTAAATTTTACAGTATAATACTGGCAGCGGGGTTGCCAGCCAGTTACTGTAAAATTTACAGTAGTGTTACTGTCATTTAATTGACAGAATTTCCCTGTATTCTCTGATTACAGTAAATAACTGTATTTTCTTAAATTACGAAGGGTCAATTTACAGCAATATTCTGTACATTTGAGTCAAACCAACATGTGACCCCAGAATGCATTGCAGTTTACAGCAATATGCTGTATTATTAAACAACAGCCAGCGGCTGTAAAATAATGCTGTAATTTTTACAGTAATTCATTACAGTGTTCTTTCTGAGTCTCTCCATCAGTGTCGACTCAATGTAAGGCTGAACACCGTCTGCGTGAGATTCTCCTGCTTTGTTGTTGTTGTTGAACTGTTAAAGCTCCGCCCTCTTCTGGAGTAGCAGCTCATTTGCATTTAAAGGGACACACACAAAAACTGTGTGTTTTTACTCGCACCCAAATAGGGGCAAATATGACAAGCTATAATAAATGATTTTGAGCTGAAACTTCACAGACACATTCTGGGGACACCAGAGACTGATATTACATCTTGTGAAAAAGGAGCATTATAGGTCCCCTTTAATAGAAATCAAATAGATTTTTAATCAATCTAGTGCTGTCAATTGATTAATAAAAATGACTTATTAATCACACATTTGTCTGTAATTAATCGCAATTAAAAGCATTGGAATTTTTTATATTTTTATATCTTTTTGTGAATGAATGCCAGAATCACTGATACTAATACTATGGAATCGTTTTTTTTTTTTAATCATTAATTATAGACATTTAACATTACAGAATAACAGAAAGCTATCAATTTGAACATTTCTTAGGCTTTAAAAATAACTTTTAATTTAATGAACCTAAAAACAATCTTCACATAAACCCATTATAATAAATGGCCTTAAATGCACAGAAATGTAATCAAGTTCAAACGCCTTACAGTCTTATTAATTAAATATGGATTAATTAAAGCAACAATACTCTTTGTTACATTTGTATGTTAGGACCCCCTCGAAAACGAGATGGGGTTTATCCTACTGATAAATTTCAAATTTGTTCTTTGATTGATATTAACGACAACATCGCAGCGACAGGTTTATTACCCTGACACTCGTGCATCTTATTTTTTTGACAACTCTTAAAGTTCATTAATGACGTTATTTTACTCATTTAAAACATGAGGATACTCTGCAAAATTCTGTGTGTTTTTGTGTGTTCAAGTGCAAAAGACAACTCTGCGCGAGAGTCGTGTGCGTCACATGATGCGACAGTTCTTGTTTGTCTTGTGGTGCTTGAATGGGTTAAAAGCTAGACAAGTTATGACAGAAAAAACAGATGCTGCATTAGTTGTGTAACCCCTCCACCCGGGTCCTACTCAACCCGCTCCGAGCGGGCCTCGAACCCCGGTCTTCCGGCATGGGAGTCTGACGCTCTAACAAGGAGGCAAAAGGCCATCGAGAGGGTTTACTCGCACAGCAACTACTCGCTGGCCTCCGTTACACTCACCCCCCTAAACCTCACTCCCATCCGGGTCACGGCACCAAAGATCGTCGCCGTGCTCCCCCAAATGGCTCTGCGTTGTGTGAGGAGTGTGTGTGGTAAATAGGGAGAACACCAAAGTTGTTGGATGAATCAATGCTGAGCAGCTTTCTTTATTGGACTTCTTTTCCCATTCGGTCGCCTTTCCATAAAACAAATAAGACTCAGTTAATCTCAAATTCACTTCAAAATGACAAAATACAAAAGTCCATAATGGAAAACAACAAAGTTAAAACCACAGATAACTCAATAGAAAGCCAATTGCTCCACAAACTAAATGTAGATGCTCGATATATATTCAAAACAAGAAGAATTAAACTATAAAATGCACAAATAAACTTTAAACATAATATCAAATACAAAAAATATGCTTAGTCACACGGAACAAATATATTAGATCTTATCGAAAATAATCTCACATATGCACTGGTAAACTTCTCAATGTCAATATATTTCTTTTATAAATACGGATGGCTGATATAATTACAGAAATTAAACAGATGTTAGGGAACAAACTCCTTACCTTTCTATAAAACAAATAAGACGGAGGAAAGGAAGGGACAACTCCCCGTATGAGGCACAGCTCTCTCCCATGGCAGTTGCATTTAATATTTTAAATTCGTTTAACTGAAAAAACGAATCGCGCTAAATCAATTTGGATCGAACCGATTTTCCCAAAGAAATTGATTCTTCACACCCATAATTATCCCATCATGCCACCAAAATGAGTGTATATGAGAGGCAGTTTTTCACTGGTTTATGTATATAATGCGGCGAATGGCACCATAGCCTATAATCCAATATATGCCGCTTTAGATACGACCTCCAACCCACTCTGCCCACCCCCCAAAGGACAAAGTGAAATTCTAGGCTCGTATCTAAACGCTGTTCTCAGCTGCTGCTGTCAGGTCTCGGCGACGGTAACATGATGAGGGAGAAAGTGATCTGCGGGCTGCATGTCTAATAATAAATAATTCTCTTATGTAACAGCAGGACACTAACTATGACAGAGAAAGTGTTGGAGGCTCTTTCAGGCTTCTGCTATGTTCTGCACGCGAGTTATTTTGCAGGCGGTCGACTGCGTTCAAGGTCGTGTGATTTTGTAAAGGCCTTTTTTTCCACAGTCTTTATTGATTGTGAACAACATTCTGCACTGTTATTTACATGTCTGCTAAGTGTTTATGCACGCTTTGACCTTTTGTAAAATTGTAAAAGCAACGGCTTAAATTGTGTTTAAGGAACATTATCATCATTGCCTTACACTGTTAAAAAATTACTGTAAATTTTACTGTATAATACTGGCAGCAGGGTTGCCAACCAGTTACTGTAAAATTTACAGTAGTGTTACTGTAATTTAATTTACAGAATTTCCCTGTATTCTCTGATTACAGTAAATAACTGTATTTTTTTTTAAATTACGAAGGGTCAGTTTACAGCAATATTCTGTAAATTTGAGTCAAACCAACATGTGACCCCAGAATGCATTGCAGTTTACAGCAATATGCTGTATTATTAAACAACATCCAGCGGCTTTTTTTTTTTTACAGTAATTCATTACAGTGCACTGTTAAAAAATTACTGTAAATTTTACAGTAAAAGACTGGCAGCAGGGTTGCCAGCCAGTTACTGTAATTTAATTTACAGAATTTCCCTGTATTCTCTGATTACAGTAAATAACTGTATTTTTTTTAAATTACGAAGGGTCAGTTTACAGCAATATTCTGTAAATTTGAGTCAAACCAACATGTGACCCCAGAATGCATTGCAGTTTACAGCAATATGCTGTATTATTAAACAACAGCCAGTGGCTGTAAAATAATGCTGTAATTTTTACAGTAATTCATTACAGTGCACTGTTAAAAAATTACTGTAAATTTTACAATATAATACTGGCAGCAGGGTTGCCAGCCAGTTACTGTAATTTAATTTAAAAAATTTCCCTGTATTCTCTGATTACAGTAAATAACTGTATTTTTTTTAAATTACGAAGGGTCAGTTTACAGCAATATTCTGTAAATTTGAGTCAAACCAACATGTGACCCCAGAATGCATTGCAGTTTACAGTAATATGCTGTATTATTAAACAACAGCCAGCGGCTGTAAAATAATGCTGTAATTTTTACAGTAATTCATTACAGTGCACTGTTAAAAAATTACTGTAAATTTTACAGTATAATACTGGCAGCAGGGTTGCCAGCCAGTTACTGTAAAATTTACAGTAGTGTTACTGTAATTTAATTTACAGAATTTCCCTGTATTCTCTGATTACAGTAAATAACTGTATTTTTTTTAAATTACGAAGGGTCAATTTACAGCTATATTCTGTAAATTTGAGTCAAACCAACATGTGACACCAGAATGCATTGCAGTTTACAGTAATATGCTGTATTATTAAACAACAGCCAGCGGCTGTAAAATAATGCTGTAATTTTTACAGTAATTCATTACAGTGCACTGAGACGGGCTCATTTGTCAGGCTCGAGTCTTTTTTATTTCACTCTGTGTGGAAATGCAATGAGGATGTTCCTTCCTGAGCTGCGTCGTAGAAGACTCTCTAATTGGCGTTGATGTTAAGCAGTGAATCGGGAGGACAAGAGGGGAGATTTAGGCAAAGCCAGATGTCTACATAATTCTGGCCTTCGATCTGGACTTAAACCTTCAGCATTCATGCTTTCACATACTAATTTTGAAGCACCACAACACCAACATTTACTGGTAGTGCAGGATCAATCCTGTCCATTTCTCCACTTAAGTTTTTCCACTTAGTGATTGTTGTTGGGTTTCCATGTGTGAACTGCTATCTTTAGCTCTTTCCACAACACTTCTATTGGGTTACACAAGACTCGCCATGCTAAAACATTACTTTTTTTTTTTGCTTTAAACATTTAATGGCACCTTGTGTGTTTAGAGTGATTGTCCCGCTGCAAGAATCGCTTTTTAAGCATCATTTTCCAATATTTTCCTGTTTTCAGTTGAACTCTGGTTCATTTTATACTGCCACCGCTGTGCTGTACAGTTGGGATTAGATTCCTATTATTGTACGCAGCGTGCGGTTTTCTCCAAATGCAATACTTTTCATTTAAAACCAAGAACTCATGAGACCACAGAACATTCTTCTTACAGTCCTCGGCCTCATCCGCACGATCCTTGGCAAACTTTAGACGGTCTTTTTTAGAGAGCAGCGCTGCGTTCTTGCGATCCTGCCATACTCGTCATTTTATGTGATTTGGTGACATAGCTGAGAGAAACTTCACAAATGAAAACTCTTCACAATTCAGTGTTGCTTAATTAAGTCAGGGTAAGTGTACCCATTAATCCCATGTGCCCTTTAAGCCCACTTTCGACTCTGAAAAATCATATTTTATGCTCATTATCATTTTAACATTACTTATCATTTACATTTTTTACTCCATACCTCCATACCAACAAAAACTGTGGTGTTTCTGGCAGTTTTCAGCCATTTCTTTGGCAAGTACATTGTATTGTTTTTTTGTGTATGAACAAATAGTCCTTTATCATTTTAAATAATTTCCTTTTAAATGGAAATATGAGTTTTATTAACTTCTACACAAAGCCTCACTGAAAGCACTGAATGCACTTTAGTTTTCAAATAAATACATCATAAATTGTTTTGTAGAATAGATTATTTTCATAAATTTTACTTTTTTTTTTTTTTTTTTAAAGATGGTACAGCGCCACAAAACGCATGCAAACTACAGCCAACACAAGCTAAACTCGAATGAAAAAATATTAACATTGGGCACAATGAAAATCACTAGAATTAGTCCACATTATATTTAAACTTCTTGCATGACTTTTTTCATCATTACTCACTGTGGAGCCATTTATCATCATATGTGATTCAATGAGGAATCCCTCTAATTATAAACTTTGATCAATTTTCTGAGTTAAAGTGTTTAATGGTAACATTTCATTGTGTACTTTTACCTTACTAACATTTGACCTTAACATTCTACTTTAATTTACAACTATATTTAGATAGGCCTACAAATTACACACATTAATTCAGCTGAGATAGAGCCTGTTTTGTCCTAAAGTTACTAATCAAGGTGAGTTATGAAGATAACCCAATCAAAACATTAGTAAAAGCATTTTTTTAAATACTTCATAAATATATTGATGTTTTACTTCTTTAAAATGTTGACATTTTGTGAATCAATCAGTGTTGTGGGCTTAAATGGTGCCAGTTAATCCATTCCAGACTTCTGACTTTATTCATAAAATATATTTTATATTCTGTAATTAATACATTTTCAAATGAGGGCTAAATCTTGCATTTTAACGAATTATTTTCCATGTCAATATCTATGAAAAAAACATGTCAAGTTAGATTTTGGTGGGTTTAATGCGTACACTTACCCCTAAATGCATTCACATCTCTCTCCAACCGCTGCATTACTGTATTGAGTTAGTGAATGTTACAGTATTGCATAACTTCTAATAAAAGTAACTTCTGTTAAGTTGCTAGCTCTGATTCATCCGTGAATAAATTAAACAAACAGAAAACCGACTGTAAAAGTGTGAATGTATGTTTGAAAGAAGCCCAGCAATAATGCATTTATTTGATCAAAAGTACAGTAAAAAAAGTATTATTTTGAAATTATGAAAAAGATTCGGTGCTTAAGAAATATTTCTCCTAATATCACAGTTTAAAATGACTGCTGCTTAATATTTTTGTGGAATATATATATATATATATATATATATATATATATATATATATATATATATATATATATATATAAATAAATATATAAAATATATAAATATATATATATATATATATATAAAATATATAAATAAATAAATATATGTATATATATATTTATATGAGTATTCTTTGATGAACATCAAATGTTCAAAAATTTATTTGAAATATATTTTTTGTAACAAAACAAAGGTCAATAAAATTAACTTCCAAAAACAAAAAATCTCAAACTTTTGATCAGTAATATACGTTTTTTTTTTTTTTTTTTTTTTAAATGAACTTATTATTCACATCAAAATGTGAAGTGTAACCCTCAGCTCTCTGGAATTCTCCGGCGATCTCTGTAATTCACTCGAATCCTGATCTCTCTTCTGCTAAAGCTAATGAGGATTTGACTCTCTTAATAACTCCGTTACGACATCTCTTGGCTTGTATACAGCTCTTCTTGGAATTGTGTGGGAAACCGTTTTCTTAAAACGATAGTTCACCCAAAAATCATTCATTCACCCTTGTTGTTCTAAACCAGGATGATTTTTGAGTTTGAGTTTCTTTCCCCCTTTTTTTTGTCAATGATCACCAAAACTGTTTGGTTACGGGTTGAAACATGCTGGTCTGTTTTATATAATTCAACTGTTCTTTAAATATTACTATATTGCTGGGTTAAAATGAGCTGATAATAGGTTGGAAATTAAAATTACACACAGAATTGCAACAACTGCAGACAACAGAAGGTGAACATTTATTGATCAAGAAATGCCAGGAATGCACAACAAGAGTAAAAACAAAGTGCATGTGAGGAAAAAGTGCAGAAAAGAATGACAACTCAACAGTTATACAGCTCATAGCTTTAATATGTAAAATAAATATAAATATATTAAATTTATAATAAATATATTTGACCATTATAATGCAGGTGGAGCCACATGAACAATCACAGTTTGCTGAAGTATATACTAATACACTCTGTAACTCAACAGCGGGTTGTTGTGTTGTATATTGTTTCAACTGTTAGTGAGATTGACCCACACGAACCCAACATCTGGTAAACACGAAAACTACCCAACCATGGGAAATGACCCAGTGTAGGATGTAGAATGGTTATATAGTCCTGTGGATAGTAGGCTTTCCCAGGAGCATGTGCTGGTCAAAAAATAAATAGTCAACTTTTTTTTTTTCTTCAAAAATGTTACCAACGTAATATAACGTATACAACTCTTTTTAAAACGAGTTTAAACAACAGTTTAAAGAGGATATGGAGATGTTAATCTGTTAATCAAAGGTTTTCCGAGGCTACATGTTACATTTTAATTGCATTTCATGAAATGCTAGAAATGGTGGATTCCATTGACATTTTTGTGGTATTTTGAACATTTTTTCTCCTTTTCAAACTAATGCATTCTAACACAAGTATGTTTTTCTTTTTCTTTTTTAACACAGATAACCAAGGACAGAATGGTGCGTGTGCAGACAACAAGGCCACAAGAGGCCTGACTGCCTTGGTAAGTCTGGATACTACGGTATATCCCTGCCGTGAGCCCTGTGGATTGCTTGCTTTACTGCAAAAACTTGTTGCAGACTCTTTTATATCACTTACAATTCCATCCTGGTCTCATTGTTAATACGTGGGTATTAATATGTTTGTTTTTGTACGTTTGGATACACGATGCTGAAACATACAATATGGACGTGTTTACATCATGTAGAATTATTACGTCACAAAATATTATATATTTATGAATCTTTCATAACATAAAGATATCTGTATAATTAATTTCCCTTGTACAGTTTTTAGATAAATGTAAGATCCCGTAACCCTACTCCCAAACCCAAACATATCCATTTTATACAGAATATTAAAAGAATAAAACATGATGGAGAGAAATGTGTAGAAATATAGTAACAATATAGCATTAAAAGGGTATTTTGAGCTCCTAAACTTACCCATTACCATTTCTTAAAACTACATACAATTATGAAAAAAAAACATAACAGACAGACACGTGAAATCAAAATATTTGATTTATTGCGAAAATGTCAAAAGCGATACCAAAAGTAGCTCACATGACGACGCAGTCGCAGTCGTCTCTGGTAGTATATAATAGTTCGGTATGAGGTACAGAATTTAAGATATTAATCCATGATTTTGAATTCAATTTTGAATTTGACGTTTACGGTCATTTCCGTTGTAGTGCTGTCAATTAGGGATGGGTATCGTTAAGGTTTTAACGGTATTACTACTCTTACCGATACTGCTTAACGGTCCGGTACTTTAACGGTGTTCTTATCGGTACTTTGTGTTGTGTGTTTTTTTTTTTTAAAGAACAAATTGAGAACAGAATTAACATTGCTTTATGTAAAATTAATAAAATGATTTATAGTGAAAGAAACAGCCATGTTTGAACAAATAACTATTATACAAAAAACAAATGAATGTAAAACAAATTAAATAAACTATATTTTTCTGTAAAATTAACTTGATAACCAAATAAATGTTTACATACTGATTTGTCTTTATTTGGGATTTTAAAAACAAGTAGAAATATGTTGAATGCATAACGTCATTTCTCCCGAAAGAAATCAACAGTATTTCAAACCAATTCGGGAGATTGTACATTTATTTTAAATGACGTGAACAACGTTGATTCAACGTGATTTGAGCATACCTGACGTAGATGGGGCAACCAGCAGAGACGAGCTAGCTAGGCAGTCGAAAACTTTGCATGTCTCTGTCTGCACGTAATGCACTTTTGAAAGATGCTTTGACAGATTGCTTGTGTTTCCGCCCTTACATGCAAAAATCTTGTTGCGTTTATGACAACGAGCGTTGTCTGCATCAACTTTAGTGAAGGATAACCACACTTTTGAACGTGTTGCTCTATCAGCCATCGTCACTCTTTGTATTAAGCGGGAGTTTTCGTGCTGTTAAGTGTGTGCAAATTAGAAATGCTTGGCGAGATAAAATGTGCACGATAACATTATGAAGCAGGAATACATGGTACATTTTTTTTTTTTTTTCTCCAGCACCGAAAGCAGAACCGATAGCGTCAGATCTTACCGATACTACGGTCTTTCATAATTCGGCACCGGGACCAGATTAGCACCGGGTTTCGGTACCCATCCCTACTGTCAATGGGGATATATTTTCCGTTTCAGTGTGTTTGAAAATGCAAGTAACCACACTTTACGTAAAAATACACGAATTCTCATGAAATTCAGAAACAATCAAAACACTATAACCAAATCAGAATCTCAAAACACACTGTAATCATAATCCATAAGAGCAATATTTAAAAGACTTTTTGAAAAGAATGTCACTGACAGACTCTTTCTCCAGCTCTTCTAGATCCAGGATGGGAAACTCTGAGAGCCAGTATAGCATCCAGGGCTCTAGAAGCAATAGCTTTATCATCCCTGGCAGACAGAAGCCCTACTCATTCAAGGCTAACTCTACCAAAGAAGACATTCTATCACCTCTAGGCTTTAGGAATGCTGGTTCAGGATTTTCCGCACTGAGGTCCAGAAACATAGATCGTGGCTCCTCCCCGTCGAAGAGCAGAAGCACCTTTATGTCCCGCCATTATGATTACATCTCCCATAAACTAAAGAGTGGCGCCAATAGTCAGTGGAATGGGGTTTCAGAGGACTTGTTGCCTGATGGCTGCTTGGCGTTGCCTTCTGAAAATGGCTGCTTGTATGGTGGTCACAAGGAGATGAGAAAACCCTGTAATAATTATGCCACAATAAAGACGCTTGAGAAAAGTCCCCGGTTTGACGATATCGAGGACCAGACCAGCCCCAGGGTTGTTATCAAGAAAGACGGTAGTGTGCGAGTAGAATTTAACAACAGTTCAAACAGTGCCCTTATTTTGGATGATTGCACTGGCCCAGTTCAGCTCCTCAAGTTTTCCCCCACCTTAGAGTCCAATTCTAGCTTATCTGGTGTAACACCCTCATTAGAAGCCCATCTTGGAGCTGCTCAGGCAGTTGCGGGCTTCAAGAGCAGTAAAGGTAGCTCTCTGAGCTCCGATGGCTCCTTGTACGACTTGCCCTGGGGAACCAGTGTCGAACTTAACGATTCAGACAATTCATCCCCCAACAGCCAAAGACAAATGTCAACACATCCAGGTTTTTTGGATGGGCAGATGCCTGCCAATACTACAAGCGACCTCTACAGGGATCCCAGAATTGCTGCCACCTTCTCTACGGTTAAGGATTTGCAGTTTTCAGATGGCAGCCATTTAAAGCACAGAGCCTCCATTGTGTCTGTGATGGAGGAACATTGTTCAGAGGGCGGCCCAGAGGAAAAGCAGTATTCCTCCTTCACCTTACCTTGTCGGAAACCTAAGCCTTTTCTAGACAATAATGGAAAGAAAGTGTCCATCAGGAACAAATTTAGGCGCATCAGTGACTGGACTGGAAGTTTGACCAGGAAAAAGAAGTTTCAGGTAAGGGCATTCCCTTTGTTTTGAACCTCTGAATCTCTGATAGTAGGACTGTTTTGTTCTGTCTTTGTTTTAGTTTAATTTGGTAAAGTGCCTGGGACAACAGACCTCTTCAGGGACAATAAATTGGTGCATCGCGAATTGATCGATTCCGAGATTTTCCGAATGCATCGCGATTCTCTCTCGAATCGATTCTGAGCTTAGTTTCAACAGCAGATGGCGCTGTGTGCTTCAGAAACAGCCAAACTCTGCTTCCTTCCAATTCCTTATTTATTTATTTATTTATTCATTTGGCAGACGCTTTTATCCAAAGCGACTTACAAGGGGAGCGATTAGGGGTCAGGTGTCTTGCTCAAGGGCACTTTAGTCATGGTATTGAAGGTGGAGAGAGTGCTGTTCATTCACAATCCCCACTTTCAATTCCTGCCGGCGTGGGAATCGAACCTGCAACCTTCAAGCCCGACTCCTCCACCATAAGGCCACGAATACCCCTTACACACAATTCCTTACACACACCATTTGAACCTTCTATAAAATAATCATTCATAAAGTTCGAAAATGTTGACGCGAAATACATTTTGCAGTGGACTGTTTACATTAATCTCGTGTCATAAAAGCATTTGCAAGTGTATTCTTACGTATTTGAGCGTACGGTTAAAAACTAGCCTAGAGCACCATCTGCTGATAAAAACTACGCTCGGAATTGATTCGAGAGAGAATCGCAATGCATTCGTAAAATCTCAGAATCAATCCACGAATCGCGATGCATTGATTTTTTTTATCCCAGCCCTTCATGGCGCTTGTTAATGCAAGCATTACCGTTACTATGGCTCACTCTCGGGGTTAGCAATTGGAAAAAACTACATCTCGGTAAGCACCCACTGTTATGATTAGCTAAAAGCATATCCCTGGGTGTTACCTCACTGCTCACTGCTGTACTGGGCTTCTTTTACGTTAAGAAACATGAAACAAGCGAAGTATGAGTCATTGAATCATTCGTTCGATGGTGGCTTTTCATCCCTGTAAAGACAGAGCATTAGCCAATAGTAGGCTTGTGTTGGAACGGATACTGAACCGATACGTCCAGTTTCACTGAATCAGTCACTGAAGTAGTCAGCGTTGTACACTGTTAGTGAACGTAGACATTTGTGAACGTAGATCAGTCGATGAATTAAGTTCTTGTGCACAACAAAGACTGAATGAATTTAAATTTTTTAATATGCAAATATAATGTCAATTTTTAATGTGTAAATGATATGACCCTGACAATATACTACAACACCGTAAAGACATTTCTGAAGATTATTCTAGACTATTATTGTCTTGTTGTATAGCTTGATCAAAGCCATGCTCTAAAATGGATCCATTTCTGTTGTCATTTATGAGGAAATCCCTTTGTAAGACCATAAAAACTGCCTGATGCATAAAAACTTATCGTGCTCATGCCTTTCAGTCTCGCCAATTTCATCATTCAATACGATTCGATTTTGAACCATTCGAGCACAAGAAGACTCAAAGAGAACTCAATTCTGTACAAATACCGAATTGAGTTCTTCTTGAACGGACAAATACATACAAATTGATATCAAAATGTCTTGGCAAATATCCTCATAAACACAGTCGGTTATGTCTTAAGTGAACGTAAACAGTTTAGAAAGAAATCAAATTAGTATATTTAATCCTTACATTCTGTTTTAAAGTGACAGCAGCCTAATATACCTGCCGTCGGTTCAAATTTTATGCAAGTTTTTCTTGTTTTAGCCACTTTGCCATATAGTCATTGCGTTCCTTGAGTGTAAGAATCAGTCCAAGTCTTGACGGTGACTTGTGCCAGGTGCACTGTGGGCATCTTTGCTTTGCCAGGAGCACATGTAGGGCACAATATTGAAAACCGCAACATGCCAGTTCAGTGAGACGGGGAACCCAAGTTTAGGTTCAGCGCTCTGAAGATGACTGCTATTCCTCGCAAAATCAGGGCTTGGTGTTTGGTGAGTGCAAAAAGGAAGCATGGGAGTATTTCTGTTTATGGTGTTGAAGAGTGCAAGAAGTCGAATTAAAGATTGCGTCGGAGGAATTACATTTACTGTGCAACAGAGGATATGTTAATTCTGATTAGATCTTATATACATTTTATTGGCTAAACGTGTATGTAAGTCTTTTTCATGTCATCTTTTTTTTGGTAATCTTATCGGTTTGGGGTTTTTAACCGTCAGCAGTGAGATATTCCTGTTCTGTGGCTTTAATGCTGTGCTTAATGAGTAAGAGTAGAAAAGCTCTTTGATATTTTCTGTAGAAGGCTTTACAAACAGCCATTACTCACTTCAGACTTGTAATATGATATGATACAGTCTAGTTCTTGTTTAATCAGTAATTTAAAACGGCTGTATTTTCTTCCGCTCACATCATGTGAAAGCAGTGAATTATTTTGAACTGTTATGCTTAATATGCTTAAAATGCCTTCAGATCATGCATCTATGAAATTTGGTCATTTTTAAGTCATTTTAACAACTTTATATGGATTAGCTGCTGAGTTGACTTTAGCTATCTTTCCATCTAAAGTTGGGAATTTAACTTGTGCGCAAATTTGGCATCAAACATAAGGGAATAAAGCACTGTTTCAATCCAAAATCGTCCCTTCCTGATAAAGTGCCACGAAATATCACTAAGAAAAATGAAGTTGCTAAACGAGTTGCTGAATAATAATAATAATAATAATAATAATCTCAGAGCGCACGGACGAAATGCAATAAATAACGAATATCAAACTATATTCGGCCGTAGGTAATCGCAATCGTGCTGATATACAGCCATATCACACGGCTACTCGTGATATTGCATTTATACAAAAGTTCGACAGCTCAAGCGTGTAAATTAACTAAAAACAACATCTGAGTGTCTTTTAAAGACCCTCTTTTGTGGGGAATTACTTCCTTCTGCCACGGATTCAAGTTGAGAGTTTAACAGTTGACTGAGCCCAAGCCTCCGTTACTAATTCTAAAACGTCACTTTAGAACTAGTAATGAAGAAACGCTTCATTGAAGCTCATTATATTGTGTAGAGTATTATGTGATTGAGTGTATTACCTGCAGCGTTGTCAGTTTTATATTCATAATCACAAAATCAGTTTGAATGTCCACTGAGGATATCTTTGTCTTTGTCCTTTTAACAGTTAAGGGGATTTCCCATGACCGCGTTAGTCAATGCATTTGTAATTTGCGTCTTGCAAAATGTTGTTTAAAGTAAAAATCACATCCTAATTTCCTTGTTTCTGTCCCTTTCAATATAAAAGTCTTTGTGACTGACAGACTGCATATTAGCATATTAATGTAATTTTTCGGAAGTTAGTAACTACGTAACCATTTCTCAATACCGAAAACGGCATGTTATTTATATAAAATGTTATTTATTGAACAGTAATATTTTTAAATGAACAACAATAGCCATATAACCTTATAATAAGTTTGTACAATAGGAAATAAACACAAGCAAACAGCCAAACAAAAGCAGCGCTCTAGTACAGAATTTCATTTTAATGTAAATATAATGTTATGAAACTTAATAAAGCCCTTAAACCAAATCAATTGGCTCTGGAACAAGTAATAGACTAATGAGACCAAAGATTGCCCACTTGATAATCCCCAAACGAATTATACCTCGTGTTTCAACCCTACGTAAGAGCCAGCGGCAAATTCCTGAAGGACTGGCCAAGATGAAGCTGTTCTCAGCGGGTACATGAGCCCTGAACTGTCGCTGGCGGCCTGCAGCTCACATCTCTGAAAGCTACTAAACAAATTTCCCAAGAGGCGCAATGTTTACATATAAATCACATATTTGAGCTTTTTTGATGTTCATCAAGGGATTTATTTGGTAAAAGTTTTCCCATCGTAGTTTTCTAATCGCATGAAAAACTTATCCAACTCAAGTTTTTTATCCGCATTTTTAGAATGTATGCGTATCTTGGCTTTTCTGTCCAGAATTTTTTTATGCAATATCCCCAAATGCGCATAACAGAAGGTAGATATTGTCAATGACAAATTTCATGCCAACTTTGTAATAAATTATTATGCAGATTTTTGATGTCGACCGCTGAGCTCAGAAACCGATGCAAATACATTATATGAACGTTTTAACTCCTAAATATAGGAGTTCACACGCTTTTCCATCAGTGACCTGGAATGTTCGGCTCTGGGCAAGTTATGTTGTTTCACTTCAGTGAAAATCAGATCAGATTTGATGAGAATTTTGTGTTGCAGATATCCAGATAATCATAACTGTAACTATGTGAAAACTGTATTGTTATGAACCAGTGAACACACTGTCACTTTTCACAATTTGACAGCATCAAAGAAATCAAATCTTCTAGACTGCCTGGTAATATCACAGCCCTGGATTACTGACAACTTCAATGTAGAGACATAATCTGTGCTATGTCATGTCAACTTTTGCAATTAATGTAAAAAAGAGAGAAAACATTCTCTCTGTCATAAATCTCCACATGAATGCCAGAGCTCAGCTGTTGTGTAAAGTTTTACGGAGTGTTGTTGGCACGTCTGCACCCTTGTGTAATTAGTGTCAGCTGCTGGAGATGTGTAGAATTTGAAGGATGCTCGAGAAGGATCCTACCCAGATTTCTGTTGAAGTGTGCTCATCATAAGAGCAGGAGGGAACTGATGATCTTCTTAGAGGATATTTTCTTTAAAGGAGTGTTATTTGAAAATCCCACTATGATGAAAAGGGAATGAGGAATGGGCTTTAATTTTTCATGAGTTTGTGGAACATTATGAAGATCTGAACTTGAAGTTGTGATAACTGACTTCTCTCTTATTCTGGGTTTTCTAATTAGTATTTGGCGCTTAGGCAAGTTTCACTGTTACTGTGTTAAAACATCTTGGGTCACACTTTAGGTAGCCTTAACTATTAGTAACATAAAATTACTACATTTTTATGTATTACTGTGTAGTAGTTTGGTCACCTAATAGTAAAGGTAGGAAAGTGTGACCTTATCTTGATGTTACTCGTCATTTTTGCCACTGACCTAAAAAACCTCTGTAAAAAACGGTAAAATACCTGCAGTAGATTTGTCAGCACTCTACTGTACGAATACTGTGAAATTGCTTTACAGTCATTTACTGTAAAAAAAATACAGGCAGTACATTGCTGTAATTATTTCAATTTACAATGCACCCTAAAAAATGGTGAAAATGGGGTAAAAACAACCCAGTTTCAGTCATTTTGGCAACACAGCAGCTCTAGGTCAGAAAGGGAACCCTTAAATAGGTTGGAAATTAAAATTACAAGGAATGACTGCAGTAAAAAGACGGCAACAGTAATAGACTAATAAAAAAGTGAACATTTATCCATAAGCAAGAACTCCCAAAATGGACAAACATGTAGTAAAAGAGAACATTTGTAAGAGAAAGTGCAGAAAATAATACAAACTCAAACTCTGTTATATAGCCTATACAGTTAAACAAAATTGTGTTTTAAAAGTTTAATAGTCAGTCATGTTTTAGAAGTAATTTGACTACAGCCAAAACCACCAGGCTGAGTGCCACCAAGAAATACAGTCTCAAAGACTTAATAAACACTGAAATGTGGGAATAAATTGTGTATTCCAGTGAATGGAAAGGATGTTTTTACTGTTCGCTGTTCCGGCTTTTTCCGTTTGTTTCCAGTTTGAAAAGAATCGGTTTTAAAGTTCCCTCTCCTCTCCGCTTTATTTTCCACATGTATTCTTGTAAGAGCGCCATTGCGCTATTACTTCAAAAATTGCACCGCCCCACAATGCATTGCATACTACAGTACAAAACTGTTATATATAAATACAGTAGATTACTGTTGAAAATGGGCTATAAATGAACAGCAGTTCATTTGAAAAATATTGCCCTGAATGCATTGTTTTCTACATCATATTAATGTTTTAATGTGTTACTGGCAGAATTTGACTGTTTTTATTTTCAGCAGTCTTTCATCTTTATTGTGAAGAGCTGTACTAGTAACTTTTGAAATAATATCATTTCATTAGCAGACGGTTAAACAGTTGAGAAAAAATCCTGTAAATTCACGTTGAAGGAATGTCTAGTTGTCTAGGAATGTCTACCACAGTGTTACCACAATGGCAACATTTGTATGAAAAAGCATCACTCACATTTTCTTAAGAATTTCGAAAAAAAAAAATTGCTTTGGTCTGAAATGACCAGATTACAAAATCAACAATGGATTTAGGTTCATTAATTGCTTTGTGATCTAAGTCTCTGGTGTCTCCAGAATGTGTCTGAGACGTTTCAGCTCAAAATCCCCCACGGATCATTTATTATCGCTTGTCAAATTTGCCCATATTTGGATGTGAGCAAAAACACGACATTTGTGTGTGTGTTCCTTTAAATGCAAATGAGCTTCTGCTCCAGAAGAGGGCGGAGCTTTAACAGCTCAACAACAACAAAGCTGGAGAATCTCACGCAGACGGTGTTCATCCTTACATTGAGTCGACACTGATGGAGAGACTCAGGACGAAGTTCCCACTTTTAGACGTTTCTGAACGATTAGTGGATAAATTGATGCAGTTGCTGTGGAGTTGATGAACTCATCACTAGCATGTGTCGTCATGTTCATCTTTTGTGCAAATCCAGCGTTGAATTGACCCTCGTCTGTGAAGCAGTCCGGTGTAAAATGACGGCATCGACAACACTCGACTACAACAACTCTTCCAATTCTCTAAAGCGGCCCAACATGGCCCCGCCCCCTTTGTTGAGTGTTCTCAGGGGTTTATGTAAATTTTAGGGTTAGTGATGTTAGTGAAGAAGCTCATTGTAGTCCCTACCAGTCGCTTGTTGTGGTCCTTAAACAGCGATTTCTGTAAAAGAAAATATCTGCCTTTGGATTGAACTTTGAGCGTCGTAACATTGCAGACTAAAGTTAAAGTGAAATCATAATCAATCTTTAAAAGCTGATCATTTGATGTCCACAGGTAAACAGGATTGCAGCATAAATATAACCTCATTCTCATAATATTCCCCTTTCTCTGTTTGTTGTAGGAGCCCAGATATAGTGAGGCGGTCGATTGCTTCGATAGTGGTGTGGACGGCCTCACTGCAGACACCAGCTCACCCTCACAGGTGTCCAGCCTGAAGCCTCAAACCCGCTCTCACTCTCTGTCACTGAATACCTGCGGCGGCTCCGCTGGCGCCCTTCATCCAGGCACTGATGTACTGCGACAAAACATCTACAAGAACTTCATGAGGGAGTTGAAGATTGGTCGGCCTCCAGCAGAAGGTGGACGGGAAGACTGGCGTGAGAGCTCCTCCGAGGAAACGGATAGCAGTAGTCAGGATATCCTAGGCTCTCTGGAACACCTGGACTTGCTTTTTGAGAAAGAGCAAGGTGTAGTTAGGCGGGCCGGATGGCTCTCCTTCAAGCCCTTGCTCACTGTACACAAGGATCACAAACTAGAGCTGGTGGGCCGTCGAAAATGGAAGCAATTCTGGGTCACTCTAAAGGGTAAGTGTGCCATGATAGCTATAACTACCACTGTGATTTACAGTGCCACTCACATTTGAGTATTAACCCTTATGTGCTGTTCGGGATGTTTTCATCCACTATTTTTGAGTCTTAATTTGGCCGTAACTTTCTCCGTGTTTCAGCAAATGGAATGATTTTTGGTGACAAATCTTATTTTGACACATATTTTGGGAAAATGCTTTGAAAATTTTCAACAGTACTCTGTGGGCAAATTCACGACCCTTTCGTTATGATTTTAACTGCTTTAAAAATGTATCAGATAAATATTTTTTTCAAATTTTTTTTTGCTTAAATCTATTAATCAACCTCAGTCCTGATCAAAAAAAAAAAAAAATCAGGATTTTAACTCTTTAATTGCCAAATTCATAAATGATGTCACTGATTTGGGAAAAAACGTGTCAAAGATTAGAAACAACATTGGCTTTGATGCGTTGATAGTTTTTGTGCAGCATCAGATTTTAATGTTTTAAAGAGTTCAAATCCTGAATTTTTTTTTAATTTAGTAGTTTTGATCAGGACTGAGGTTGATTAATAGATTTAAGCAAAAAAAAATTGAAAAAAATATTTATCTTATACATTTTTAAAGCAGTTAAAATCTGTTTTCAGCCACGGATATAACGAAAGGGTCGTGAATTTGAACAATGCACAAGGGTTAAGGACATCCAAACTGCTTAAAGTGATCAATAATAACCAGGTTGTTTTTTTTTTCATGGAGGTTGCACACTGCTGTTCTATGAGACCTATGGAAAAGCCTCATCAGCCCCAGAATCTCCATGCTATGCCTTGTTAGCAGAGGATGGTGTCGTCCAGACTGTTCCTGAGCACCCCAAGAAAGAGAACGTGTTCTGCCTCAGTAACACCTATGGTGACGTCTACCTTTTTCAGGTCAGTTAACAACCTAAGCCACACACTCACCCCATATAACAATAAAACATGTTAAACCATAGAACATGCTGTGTAGTGCAGTTTTATATGATGAAAATACTTGTTTTAGCATGCATTTTGTGTTTACTGAACTGGCAATAGTGTATTTTTGTGGTAACGCTTTACAATAAGGTCTCTTTCGTTACTGTAACATGAACTAACAATTGTTTATGTTAGTGCATTAACTAATGTTAACAAATACAACTTTTGATTGTAAAAATGTATGAGTAAATGTTGAAATTGACATTAACGAAGATTAATAAATGCTGTATGAGTACCGTTTATTCTTAATTCATGTTAACCCGCTGCACGATTAAATGAGAATTACAATTTGTTGGTTTCAAAGAGAAATCACGATTCTCCCACAATTCTGAATATACAACCAAACAAAATAACGTTATAATAATTTATTCTTATATATATATATATATATATATATATATATATATATATAAATCTATAAATATAATTTATTCATATATATATATATATATATATATATATAAAAGAATAAATTATTTAAAAAATGGCTCTTGAAAATGCAATGACTCATTAATAAATACTTGTTTCATTATGAATCAGTGTTTTTGAACAAATCTTTTGCAATTTTTTTAAGTCGCTTGTCGCCCCCAGTGGTGTAACGATGTAATCGATAAAACCGTTTTTTTAAAGCACCAAGTGAGCTCGTTTCCGCCACTGAATAAAAAAAAAGTAATTGTGACTCTGTCTCACAGTTGCGAGAAAAAAATGTGATTTATAACTCGCAATTCTGACATTATAACTCACAATCTCACGATTCTAAGAAAAGTATTCAGAATTGTGAGGTGTAAACTCTCAATTGTGAAAAAAAAGAAAAAGTCGCAATTACCTTTTTTATTTTTCGTTTTGTGGCAGAAACGAGGAATGAGATTATAGAGCAGAGTCCAGTCCAAAAATGACTGATCATTTTTGATGGAAAAGATTGGATAGGACTTCTTTTTTTCAGTGTAATGCCATT
Organism: Opsariichthys bidens; assembly: GCA_037194245.1. Classification (NCBI taxonomy): domain Eukaryota; kingdom Metazoa; phylum Chordata; class Actinopteri; order Cypriniformes; family Xenocyprididae; genus Opsariichthys; species Opsariichthys bidens. Next base: position 4,364,477 of record CM074314.1, read on the forward strand.
TTTATATTATCAAGCCAATTGACCCTTCGCAAAGACTTTAGTTACTGTTGCGTTGTCCGACAAGCCATGCGCTCTCACGCCACACATCATGCTCTCACTGGCCATATTTCTATGTATAAAAAGTCACATTTCCTTCCTTCTATGTTTTTTTTTTTTGGTTCCCTCTCTAGGCCTCCAACCAAACTGATCTGGAGAACTGGGTAACTGCCATTCATTCGGCTAGTGCATCTTTGTTTGCGAAACGCTACGGGAAGGAGGACACTCTGCGTTTGTTACGTGGGCAGATTCGTGGTCTACTCCAGAAGATCGACATGGACGGCAAGATGAGGAAAATGGCAGAGCTGCAGTTGTCCATCGTTGGAGACCCCAAAAATAGAAAGGCTATTGAAAACCAGGTAAGCAATCAATGTAAATCCATTTGGTGTAATGCTGATATGTTTGATTAAAACGAACCCTGGTGCAATTGACCGAACACAAAGACATCACAACACATCACAAATGAATCACCTGTCAAACTGTCGACGAAGGGTCAATTGCTCTGTTAGTGCGGTTCATTTGAATAAGTGTGAACACTGCCGTCCGAACCCTGGTGAGCACCAAACAAGTGCTTCCAAACGAACTCTGGTGAGGTTTGAATGAAATATCAGCGCAACACGGACCAAAGGCACATACACTAACCAAAAACAGGACACAAAATGTGACCCTAAAAAGGAAAGACTACCTATTTCATGTACCACAGTTCAGTACATTGCATCAGAACCGCTTCTCCTCGCAGCAGATTTTCCTTTGTTTGCGTGACTGAGGTGTTTCTGCCACACTGTGAACCCGAATAAGTTGGCAAAACTCAAAAAAATTGAGTTAATCAGTTATATATAATTCAAAGTTTAAGTGTGCAGAACTGTTAGATTTCAGTTTCGTACCCATACATTTTAATTGCTCTTAACTAACTGCTCTTAAATATTTTAAGAAGTGTAAATTTAGCTTGCTATAACTGTTAATTGGTAACACAATTATTAGAAAACATTACCATAGCGATTGCTGAAAGAGTACAGCGATGTAGAACATTTAACATATACCTGTTCTCAAACTAAGCTCATGCTTCACTCGTCATCATGATCCACAGAAACTCTTCTAAATTGGGATTGCAGAGCATTAAACACTACTAAACTCTCCCACTTAACATTAATCTTGTGCAAAAAGTTTCAGGTAAATTTAAGTTTGTCTAAATTGAAAGAAACAAGTTCTGTGAACAAATGTGTCAGTTTCGTGAACTCAAAAGAAAAAGAAAGTCCTAAATACTCATAAAAGTTACTTTGATTGAACTTTTTTGTTTAATTTAAGTTTGCCCTACTTAACCAATTAATTATTTTGAGCGTTAGAGTTTACAGTTTTGACTCCTTTACTCGTTTTATGAGCTCTTCACGTTCTCAGCTGGACAAAATACCATTAAATGTGTTAAAATGCAAGTGTGAATGCTAAGTGGACCAGGGATAAATGTTTTTTTTGTTTTTTTACATATATACGAACTGAACTAAGTGTGAACTCACCTTTAATTAATTAGTAATTAAATAATAGAATTGAGTTAAATTTTACTAACCATTTTTTTTTTTATCAAGGACAGACCTGATTTTCTTAAATACTCAGAAACGTGAAGATTTGAAGTTTAGTGTTTTTATCAGTCATTATGTTTAAGGCTTTGTAATGAGGTGTGTATGTGTTGACAACGTTAAGAATTCCCTAAGTTCCCAGTCTGAAACATTGGGGTAAATCACTGAAGGCTTTGTCACGTCAACAGACGGCATGTTAATCTTACCGCCACATACCGCTCTAGAGGTTGCATGACCTACATAGCTTTAGTTGACCAATGGTATTAGTAGTTTTTCCACCCACTGCCTGATAACAATCACGTTCATGCTTCATGGGAATCTCTGAAGTTGATGCAAAGGTCAAAGGGGGAGTCAGAGGGGTGCCAGGCTGGATGAGAGATTTGGAGAAGGCGAAGAGGTTAGAAAGGCCTGAGAAACCGGACTACTTTGAAGTCTCCACTGACCTCCCCATACCCTTCCTCCCAAACTCAAGTATAATTGGCTTGCATCGACTAGAATTAAACCTATACCTTTTATATGAATCTGGGAAAAGGTCAGAGAAACAAATGAAAGACATGTGTAGAACTATACATTTTAGAATTGCAATCAGAAATGTCGCCCATCCAGAAGTAGTAAGCATTGATTATTTCAAATACATCTACCTCAGAAGCCAAAATAGCCCCGTTTACTTATTAAATGCCTCAAACTCAACTTCTTTCAGAGATTCAGTGACATGGGGTGCTCAGGAACAGTCTGGACGACACCATCCTCTGCTAACAAGGCATAGCATGGAGATTCTGGGGCTGATGAGGCTTTTCCATAGGTCTCATAGAACAGCAGTGTGCAACCTCCATGAAAAAAAAAAACAACCTGGTTATTATTGATCACTTTAAGCAGTTTTGATGTCCTTAACCCTTGTGCATTGTTCATGCATTGAATGTGCATCAAAAATGCTCATTATCATCCTCTTAATTGCAACTGTGTGTCACGTCTCAAAGGTTGTGTAAAGCCAGCCAGTCAGATTTAAACGGGTGGTTTTCTGCAATGTAATATTGTAACACAGTTCGTAAAGGTGGGAAGGCGGAGGCGGGAACCGGCGAACAATCCAAGTTTTAATAAACAAATAAACCAACAATCAAACAAAAAGTAGAAGGGCGGCAGTTCCTCACGGCGACTGCCGCCCACACAAACAAAATAAAACACAACATAAAGTCCAGGCCTGGTCCTCTCTTGTCCTTCACTGTCGTCGCTCCTCTTTTATGCTTCCAGAGCTCCTCCGTGAGAGACACGAGACCGGTGTAGCGCGCAGCTGACGCTCGTTATCTCTCGCATCTCCAACCTCGCGCCGTTCCCTCACGGCTCTCGCCCGCCCTGCTCGTCACAAATATATTGTTACTCTTGAATATATATACATAGATCTGCATTTGATGTTTGTGTTTCCCAATGATCTGGTGGTAGAAGTTTTGTTAAAGTGTTCTGGGTTCTAATCCGCCTATCGTTTTTCTTAAACCAAAGTTGTTAATCAGTGTTTGTACGTCAAGAGCATTTTTTTGTGTGATTTCACTGGAACAAATAGAGTCTCTGCTCTCCACAACAACGTTAGAGTGAAGTCAAGAGAACGGCAGCAACAGCACATGATTTCAAAAACAATGTTTCATCTGTTTCGGCCTCGCAACAGAAGGGGCCTCCGCTTGTGATTGTGGGTTCGGTGCCTCGCTCAAGGGCACGACGGTCATTTCTGCCAGTATTGAGTAATGTTTACTTTGCATTAGTTACAATCATACCTTTAGATATTAAAAAAAAAGTGGTTGGGACAATATCGACCCTGGCGAATTTACGCTTATGCGCATCAGACTGTCAATGAACGGACTGTTTTGGAACTTTTAACCATTATTTTTTTCACCTATTCAACATCAGTTGACTCTGTATCAAATACCCTGGGACACAATTAGAACAAATTTCTCAAACAGGTTCCAAAGACTAGCTAATGTGTTCTTAAGGGGCTCTGAGCTACAGCAAACAGGCCTCTCTTTTTGTAGTAACGGGAGGATGCCGGTATCCGGTGTCGCACTCCTGGGTTAGGGTAAGGTTCCCATGAGTCAACAGCACAGTGTCTGTCCAGCCTTATTATATTGTTGTAATGGTTTGTGCGGTTGAGTTGGTTGGATTTAATAAACCAAAAGCCAAGAAACTTTAATGGTGAAACTTTAAAAAGTGTCTCATTGCCAAGTGGCATGAATTGATGCTGATAGCCCAAACCAAAACCCTCAATGCCGTTATTGATTAGTTGTGTGAATATTTTTTTCTATCCATTGTCTTCAATTATCTATCACTAAATTAAATATTTGCATTAATTTTTTTTTATAAGTGAATTACATAAATGAATATTAATCATTGGTGTGGAAAGTGCCTATGATACATTAAAACAAAACAAACCTTGATCATGTTACATGTCAATCTCTTCCAGTTTAAATGGGTGTGTGTTGACCAGACTAGTCAATTGTCTAACTATATGCAAACTGATAATGTTTATAACTGTGACTAATGTCCTTGTTATTGTTTTTGTTGTTTTGTCAAAAGAGCATTCAATCCAATTGTTTCCCCTACGAGTTTTTATTTTTCACTCCCTTCATGCCGCTCTCACATCTGAGTGCAATTACAGCCACAGAGATCTGTTTCGACCACAAACGATCATTGTGCAAGATGCTCTTCCTCACTCACCATTGGTTTAATTTGCGCATAGATCCAGCAGTGGGAACAGAATCTTGAGCGCTTCAACATGGACCTTTTCCGCATGCGCTGCTACCTGGCCAGTCTGCAAGGCAGCGAGTTACCCAACCCCAAGAGCCTCCTAGCCACGGCCAGCCGCCCAACCAAAGCTGCACTCGCCCGTCTGGGAATCTTCTCCGTCTCCTCCTTCCACGCACTGGTTAGTAGCCTCCAATACTACAGCTACAGCCCTCTCTTTTTTTAGTGCTTCCGGAAATATTTTTTTCTAAATCATTTTATCTATGAAGATCTCAAACTGTGTTTCGAAGCAGTGCCATTAAAAGACAAAGGTACAAGTTGTGAACTAATACTCATTTAAGTACTCATCCCATGAAGCATTGCAAATTGTTCAGAAAATAAGAATGCAGCAACCACACCACAGGTCATGTGACAAGAACCCACTGATCAACCTCGGCCTTTTCGTATTTTTAGCGCCTGATTATAATTCATGATATGATTTATATCATTTAAAATGTGTTATAATAATGTCTTTTAAATTATACGGTTCACTAGTTCATAACTGAAGCTAGAGGTTGTGAAATCAAGCATTTCTCGTTCTTACTGTTTTTGTTTTAGTTAGCTTATGTAGTCGCGTGGCATTCGTCTCCCTGATTAGCCTGCTAGCGTAGCTTATATTATTTCTTGTTTCCAATATAGTTCCCAATTACATGTTTCAGATTTATAGCTGTGTCCAAAACCGCTCCCTCTCCACTCTATAGTGCACTATATCGGGCCATTTTGTAGTGCTGTCCGAATTCTGAGCGAACGACTTCATTCCCTACATTCGTTCACTACTTTTACCCACAATGCTCTCTGATTTTGAGCGTACATTCGATGTACGCTCGTTAAAGCGCCATTACCCAAAATCCAACGCGATCGAGCGCGAAAGAAAAATAAATATGGCGGACGGCGATACGGGAAGCGGCAACTTCTACAAATGTAAGTGTCATTTTGTATGAATAAGAACGTCTTTGTAAAGATATTTTGAAGCGAAATGATACAAGTTTATATCATAATATATATACTTATTATCATATGATAATTTGGTCGATTTTTCTCATGTCAGTGAACTGTTGTACATTGTTTTTAACCTATGTCTTAGAATATAATAGCATGACACAGGTGTTTTTATTCTCTCTTTATTCTCAATAAACAGTAATATACAATTCATTAAGCTAAACAGGACATATTACAGACGGGTATAGGAAATGTTAATGACGAAATTGTCTGGTGCGAAATGCTATTAACGACCAGCGTCCGAATTCCCGCGCTCATTTTGCTGATATAGTGCGCTCAACTGTCATGCACAATATAGGGGTTAGTGAACGAGTGAACGGTTTCGGACACAGCTTATATGTACTTAGCTTGACAATTAATTTATTAAAAATGTATAATAGTAATATTAAATACAATACCACATTACTATTACGTAAAAATAGTGGACTGAACACAGAACACAGTATGATTGCAACAGTCCTTATCCTTATATTAAAAAAAGACTAGGCATGGTTATGTTTCCAGTTTGTTTTATAATGTAATACATAGGCAATTCATTCAGTTATAATTGGTCAAGACATCGCGATAACATTTTTTGATCAGGCATTATCGACTGGGTCCTAAAGGAGACCTGATTCATGACACCGGACGAACTGCTGATCATAGCTAGCTGAACAGCGCGGGGTTTTATTTCCACAAATATACATAGTAGTAGAGCTAATTCAAGGGATGGAAATCCATTTATTCTTTGCTCAAACTTCTCCGTCGTCATGGAGAATGTGGCTCAGCGCTGAGGAGAAAACGACACGGTTGCTTTCCGCGCGTTTTAGACGTGACGTAAACAGCCCCATACACGTCCGTCTAGTGCGTATTTACGTAGAAAAACAATCGAAAATTAGCGCATTAGTCGTCCTTGTGAACGACCCCTTCGGCGGTAAGCTTTTCTTTGACTTGGCGTGTTTAAGACTGTCTTTTTGCACTCGTTTCACGCGTATTTGGCGCCACCTATTGTTGTGTTTGTATTATTGACGAGTCTAGATCCCGTTTTTTCAGATGAAATTCTAAGATAAAAACATTCTTAAATTCATAACAATACAATACATGATTTGAAAGCAAAACAGCAGTTATGAAACATCAATTTTATAGACATTTATAGTAAGATATTCACACAAGTTGGTTGAGTGTAGGAAGTAGTGCTGCGTCGACGTCATCGATTACGTCGACTGTGAAAATACGTCGACGTGCGTGAAATGCGTCGACGCGTCGCACTGTTTACATTCATCTGGCGTAACGGCGGCTTCTGCTCCTGGGAACGGAGAAAGTTCCATTCTATCACAAAAACACAGACCACGATTATCAAAAGTGTGGGAATACTGTAAACAGAGGCCGAATAAAACGCTCCTTTGTTCACTTTGCAGAACCGAAATGGCGTTCCACCTCTGGAATTGGATCTCTGCCAAATTTTTGCGCGCGCAAAATCATATTTTGAGCGTGCAAAAGGGCATTTCGCGCGCGCGTGAACCGAGTTGAGGAGAAAATCTTCGTCTCACAAATAAGAAAATATTTCGAGCGAACGAAAATCAGTTTTGCATTTCAAAGAAGTTTATTTGGATGTTCGCGGACGTTCTCTTTCGCACGTGCGAGGTTTCAGTTGCTCGCGCTCCTGATTCCCACCCCGCGCGCTCGCGAAGACAAGAAAGTCTTTGACACTCTTCATGTTAAAGTTCAAATGTCTTCCACTGGACGGACACACATAATGACTTATTTTTAATCAAAATCAAATCGTATTATTACATAATGGCGTGTCCCAGTGTTTCTACACCTCAATCAACTGCTAAATTAGTTCTAACTTCTTACGTAAAAAAAAGATCACAAGATTAATAAAAAAGGTAATAAAAATAATCGTTAGATCAGTCAACTAATCGAAAAAAATAATCGCTAGATTAGTCGACAGAAAAAATAATCGTTAGTTGCAGCTCTAGTAGGAAGACCGAATTGATTGACATTTGCAGTGCTTCATGGGAGCTCTTTTGCCATGATTCTCATTTCCATGGCGACAGCGACTTCTCTGACTGATGGATCAGGACCGTGCTTCATGGGGGAAGTTGTGACAGGTTTATATATTATTGTTAAAAATTCATTTCTCAGGAGAAAATGAACCTTTTCACTTAAAATTACTACCATTTCCTCTGTTTAATTTGTAACATTGCCATTTCCAAAACCGAAATACTTATTACCGCCACTCTCTCCGCTGTCATACAGATCTGTTCCAGAGACGAGGCCACAATGCGAAAGCGTTCTCTGTCTCTCTCCCACCGAGGTCGCAGAAAGAGGGGGGTCTTTTCATCCCTCAAGGGCCTGGATACTCTTACCAAGCGAGGTCATGAAAAAAAGCCTTCTGCCTCTCAGGTACTGCACTCACCCTGTCTGATTTAACCAGTCGTGACACAGGCAGTACATTTGCATATCAACCTTTCATGTTTCAAAACTCCTGCATCATGCTGGTGGGAAATTCCTCCCACAGGTGCAAAATAACAGGACTTTGATAAATAAAGACTCTCTAAAGGTAGTAATTACAGAGCTGACAGGATTAAAAATGTTGCTCGTTCTCCCATCTCCTCCTCCTCCTCCTTTCTCAGAAATGCACCAAGATAATAAGAGGGCTATTTTAGGAGGTAAGGTTTCATATCTGGTTACCAAGTGTGAAGCCTTGAGACTTTAATCAAGCTGATGACGTTTCCTCCCTGTCGAGATGTTCCCGCACTGTGCTAATAATGCTGGTAAATTGGCAGTTAAGGAACTGTGCTGGGCCGTTTGTTTAACCCCAAAGAGGGGTGACCCATGAGCCGGATAATTTTATAGATTTCCTGTCACGACCGTGCCCTTGAGCAAGGCATTTAATAGCAGGTTGTTGCAGGGGGACTGTCTCTACAATTAGAGTACTGTGTGTTGTTTGGAATAAAAAGTGGCAGCGAAATAACTAAATGCTCGCTTTGTTGAGTCTGTTGCATGTCTTTACCACCCAGTAAACCAACTTAGTCTTTATTAAAATGGAAAATCCCTCATTTTTGTTTCTTTTTATTTTGTTCCTGTGAAAAGGATTTCATTGATTTGAGCTGCTGTTCTTACAGTGGTCTTCCTCAGGTAAGGGATGCGAGTTTGCTGGATCACAGCTAGAATAGCATGGCTCCTTGTAGAAATATAGATGCTTCTGAAGACCCCTTGCTGACCTGCATGCAATAACTGTATTCCAAAACCTAGTAAACTACCTTGATGATGTTAAGCCAATGGTTCATATTTTTGTCCTTCGAAATACTATAATAGTTAATTGACGTACTGGATAAAAGTGAGTCTATGTATCCGGATGCCGTATTATTCTGCTTGTAACTTACAATATTGCTCTGAGCGTGTGATCGTGATTGACACGCATACATGTCAGTCAGCGTGGCACTGTCAAGTTCATAGAGAGCTTTATTCAGTCCATTTTAAATTCTGATTTTGGCCGCCTCTGAATTGTATGGGAGCTTGTTACCGCCACTGAATAAACAATACAATTTCTCACAAATGCGTGATATAAACTTGCAATTCCGAGTTATAAAATCAGAATTGTGGGATTTAAACTCACAATTGTGGGATTAAACTCACAATTGCTAGAAATAAAGTCAGAATTGTGGGGTTTAAACTCACAATTGTGGGATATAAACTCACAACTGCTAGAAATAAAGTCAGAATTGTGGGGTTTAAACTCACAATTGTGGGATTAAACTCACAATTGCTAGAAATAAAGTCAGAATTGTGGGGTTTAAACTCACAATTGTGGGATATAAACTCACAACTGCTAGAAATAAAGTCAGAATTGCGGGATTTAAACTCAATTGTGCGATATAAACTCACAACTGCTAGAAATAAAGTCAGAATTGTGGGATTTAACCTCATAATTGTGGGATATAAACTCACAATTGCTAGAAACAAAGTCAGAATTGCGGGATTTAACCTCATAATTGTGGGATTAAACTCACAATTGTGGGATATACTCCAAATTGCTAGAAATAAAGTCAGAATTGTGGGATTTAAACTCACAATTGTGGGATATAAACTCACAACTGCTAGAAATAAAGTCAGAATTGCGGGATTTAAACTCAATTGTGCGATATAAACTCACAACTGCTAGAAATAAAGTCAGAATTGTGGGATTTAACCTCATAATTGTGGGATATAAACTCACAATTGCTAGAAACAAAGTCAGAATTGCGGGATTTAACCTCATAATTGTGGATTAAACTCACAATTGTGGGATATACTCCAAATTGCTAGAAATAAAGTCAGAATTGTGGGATTTAAACTCACAATTGTGGGATATAAACTCACAATTGCTAGAAACAAAGTCAGAATTGCGGGATTTAACCTCATAATTGTGGGATTAAACTCACAATTGTGGGATATACTCCAAATTGCTAGAAATAAAGTCAGAATTGTGGGATTTAAACTCACAATTGTGGGATATAAACTCACAACTGCTAGAAATAAAGTCGGAATTGCGGGATTTAAACTCAATTGTGCGATATAAACTCACAACTGCTAGAAATAAAGTCAGAATTGCGGGATTTAACCTCATAATTGTGGGATATAAACTCACAATTGCTAGAAACAAAGTCAGAATTGCGGGATTTGACCTCATAATTGTGGGATTAAACTCACAATTGCGGGATATAAACTCACAATTGTGGAATAAACTCAAAATTGCTAGAAAAAAAGTCAGAATTGCGGGATTTAAACTCACAATTGTGGGATATAAACTCACAACTGCTAGAAATAAAGTCAGAATTGCGGGATTTAACCTCATAATTGTGGGATTAAATTCACAATTTCAGGATATAAACTCACAATTGTGGGATATAAACTCACAATTGTGGGATACAAACTCAAAATTGCTAGAAATAAAGTCAGATTTTCAGGATTTAAACTCATAATTGCTAGAAATAAAGTCAGAATTGCGGGATTTAACCTCATAATTGTGGGATTAAACTCACAATTTCGGGATATAAACTCACAATTGTGGGATACAAACTCAAAATTGCTAGAAATAAAGTCAGATTTTCAGGATTTAAACTCATAATTGCTAGAAATAAAGTCAGAATTGCGGGATTTAACCTCATAATTGTGGGATATAAACTCACAACTGCTAGAAATAAAGTCAGAATTGTGGGATTTAACCTCATAATTGTGGGATATAAACTCACAATTGCTAGAAACAAAGTCAGAATTGCGGGATTTAACCTCATAATTGTGGGATTAAACTCACAATTGCGGGATATAAACTCACAATTGTGGGATATAAACTCACAACTGCTAGAAATAAAGTCAGAATTGCGGGATTTAACCTCATAATTGTGGGATTAAATTCACAATTTCAGGATATAAACTCACAATTGTGGGATATAAACTCACAATTGTGGGATACAAACTCAAAATTGCTAGAAATAAAGTCAGATTTTCAGGATTTAAACTCATAATTGCTAGAAATAAAGTCAGAATTGCGGGATTTAACCTCATAATTGTGGGATTAAACTCACAATTTCGGGATATAAACTCACAATTGTGGGATACAAACTCAAAATTGCTAGAAATAAAGTCAGATTTTCAGGATTTAAACTCATAATTGCTAGAAATAAAGTCAGAATTGCGGGATTTAACCTCATAATTGTGGGATATAAACTCACAACTGCTAGAAATAAAGTCAGAATTGTGGGATTTAACCTCATAATTGTGGGATATAAACTCACAATTGCTAGAAACAAAGTCAGAATTGCGGGATTTAACCTCATAATTGTGGGATTAAACTCACAATTGCGGGATATAAACTCACAATTGTGGGATATAAACTCACAATTGTGGAATAAACTCAAAATTGCTAGAAATAAAGTCAGAATTGCGGGATTTAAACTCACAATTGTGGGATATAAACTCACAACTGCTAGAAATAAAGTCAGAATTGCGGGATTTAACCTCATAATTGTGGGATTAAACTCACAATTTCGGGATATAAACTCACAATTGTGGGATATAAACTCAAAATTGCTAGAAATAAAGTCAGAATATCAGGATTTAAACTCGTAATTGCTAGAAATAAAGTCAGAATTGCGGGATTTAACCTCATAATTGTGGGATATAAACTCACAATTGCTAGAAATAAAGTCAGAATTGTGGGATTTTATACTCACAATTTCAGGATATAAAGTCGCAATTGCGGAATATTTAACATTTTTTGCTAACATTTTATTTTAAGGTGTCTTTGTTACATTGTAATTACACATTGAAGTACTGAGTAATGTTAATTAATTACATGTACCTACTATAGGGTTAGGATTAGGTTTGGATTAGGGTTAGTTGCATGTAATTATACATTATTTATAGTTATTAGAATATAGTATAGATTATAGTAACTGCATTTAACATATGTAACAATGGCACTGTAAAATAAAGTGTTACCTATTTAATTAAGAGTCGACCCTACAGTGATCATTTAAAAACTGAAGTAATTGACATAAATGAACCACATGATGTTTTATGTTCGAACTTGCAGAGAATGCTACTCAAAACCGATTCTAGCAGGCAATTTTTGACCATTATTTAAAAAAACAAAAAGTAAAAATTTTATTTTTGTCACTAAATGAATCCCAGCAACATCTCAGTAGCATCCAGTAGAGAAATGTAAGAAAGGAAAAAAAAAAAAAGTATCCAATCACTGTCACGAAGTCACTGTCCCTCCCTGACATGTGTCGTGTAATGGGAGATCCAGCCAGCTTGGCTAACAAGCCCCAATTTAATTTCACACCACAGAAGGCAGAGGTGTGGTGACAGACCGAGGGAGAAATGTATTATGAATTATTAAAAGCCATATGTGGTAAATTGCAGCCTGCTATACTCTACCCCGCAGCGACACACAGATGGTTGCTATAAGAGCCCTATGTTAGTTGCTAAATATTAAACAGGCCAACCTTTTGCGAAGGATGCTGTCGTAGCCATCACGTCAAAGTGTTTCTTTTTTCCCGTCTTTGTCCGTCACTTAGTTTTGAGAACATCAATCAAACTTTTAGCCCATTTAGCAAATCATCAGTTACTTGTCCTTGACATTAATCCTGATTAACCTGTTTTAAATGGATGATGCTTTGTTTCATGAGGAAGGATTTCTGAAGGATCATGTGACACCGAAGACTGGAGTAATGATGCTGAAAATTCAGCTTTGATCACTGGAATATATTACCGTTTAAAAAACATTTTAAAATAGACAACAGTTACGGTATTTAAAATTGTATTGTTTTGTAGCACAATATTACTGAAAAAACTGAAAGCAAACATCTCTAATGTTCTTCTTTTATTTCAATTGAACTATATTAAAGACAGTGGCGTTGACTCCTCGACTTCATTTACTAAACAGGTTCAGGAATAGAATACAAGATTTGCAGTGTTTATTACACAATGAATTCTTTTTTTTTTTTCACAACAAAAACAAAAATTAAATTCCCTTTATTCCAATTTAGAGATAACATTACCTTAGAATTATTGGAAGCCTGTCTATAACATTTTTGTTACCAATATTTATTTTACACAACTAGTCTTGGTCGAATATTTTATTTTTTTCAGAATTAAAATAAACGAGAAACGATGTAGTGCTGAATTTGTCTCATTATAATGGTCAGGTGATGGTGCTGAAAGCCCACGATCATCTCTCGTCCTGCTGCTTGGATGGGTTCAAGATAAAAAAAAATACTTGCCTTTATGACTAGTTTAATGACTATGAGCACAAATTAGCTCATCAATGGAAAAATACAATCAAATTGCATTAATATACCAGCAGTGAAATACAAAATTGGCACAGAGGTACGTGTAGGTATGATATAAAGTTACCAGGACTGTTATTTTTTCCAAAGTAAGCTACAAAAATAAATGAAGAGTTCAAATGCAAAAACCTCTAAGTCCATCTGACATGTTTTCTTTTAAATGAGCATTTTTTTTTACCAGGCTACTATGTTTAGGTTCAGTAATTTCACTTTAATGAAGGCAATAGAAAGGTTTTTAGTCAATTATTGAAATGCCTTATTTTTAAAAATGTGCCTTTTTTTTCAAGTCTTTGGTCCAAGACCAGCTAATTCCATGTTTTGCTTTGTTTTTTGCAAAAACCTCCAAGTCCACCTCTTCGGACAATGAGACATAGTTTCTGTTAGTTTTACAGCAGCAAAAGGAACAGTGTTGTGTTTACTTGCTACTCTGAAATCATGTGATTCGATTTGCGTCGTCTGATTGGTTCTTCTGTGGACTTAGAGGCTTTTGCTGACAAAGGAAAGTGGTGTTTAGTTGTTTCTGCCAATGAACCAGACTGACGACGGGATTTAGCGTATTTATAGTGAAAGTATTTGATGAACGTATACTACGTGCGGAAAGCCTTCGCTCAATATCATCATCTCATTTTTGACGAAGGCGGTGTTTAGTGGCTTTTGCATCTTCAAATGTAGCCTATGTGACAGGGTTTTTTTTTTTTTGTCCAAATCCCTTGCTTCACTCCTTGCTGATATAGTGCATTTGTTTAGTTTCCTTTTTCCTGTTTTCTGTTCTCATTGCTTGTTGGTTTCCATGGTTGCTGATTAAGTTACACACCTGTTCCATGTTACGTTGATATTATCCCTGTATATTTAAGCCCTTCTGTTCCTTGTTCGGTGTGGCGTTTGTTGTTGCGTATAATACTTGAGCAATTCCGGACACTTTGGACAACACGGGTCAGCTCCTACGCGACAGTCAATCCCGACTCTAGGGCTATTCTTTCAAAAAACATTATATTTTGAACTGTAGTGTATGTCCAGAGGAATTAAATTTTGCCTTGTTTTTTTGATTTTCGACCTCAGTTCATCCTATCTTCTCTTCGCACTTACAGGGTTAGTTCACCCGAAAATTAGAATGATGTTGAATGGGTATTTTGAAGCCCAAAAAAGAGCATCAATTCATCATAAAAGTAATCCATACATCTCCAGTGGGTTAATAAAGGCGTTCTGAAGCAAACTGATGTGTTTTTGGAATAAAAATATCCGTATTTATAACTTTATAGACTATAATCACTAGCTTCCGGTAACGGCCATCCACACATTCAGGAGAATCGAGTTCTGGCATGAAATTAATTTCTCTTTAAAAAATCTCCTTTTAGACTGGTTTATTTATGACCGGTGTTTCGTTTTGCTCCATCCTCTGCGCTTCCGCATTTGACCCGAAGCATGACGCAATGACTAAATTCACTCTTCTGTCGGAACCCATCGCTTCACTTCAGAAGGGCTTTATTAACCCCCTGGAGCCCCCATGAACTTTTATGATGGATGGATGCATTTTTTTGGCTTTAAAGTCCCATGCACCTTTCACTCCTATTATAAAGCTTGGAAGAGCCAGGATGTTTTTTAATGTAACTCCGATTGGGCTTGACTGAAAGAAGATAGTCATATACACCTAGGATAGCTTGAGAGTGAGTAAATCATGGGATCATTTTCATTTTTGGATGAACTGTCCCTTTAACTACATTCATTTAGCATCACGCTTGATGATGAACGAGCCTCAAAAAATTCTCGAGAGGTTGTTTACGGGTCTTCAAGGCAAATCAGCCCAAAACACCCCGTCTGTCTCTAAGGCTCAAGGAGAGGAAAAAGATCCGGAAAAGGGAACATTATAAGTGGCTTCAAGGGAAAAAGTCTCAAATGTATATGACCACATGTCAGAAAGGGACGCCTTTATCCATAGTAACTTAAATGAGGAACATCACAAGCATAACAATAGTTTATGTTAGTTTGGAGGACTGTTCCACTGCAGAGAAACTATGAGGGTGAATATTTTAAAAAGCAACCTTGTGCCTGTAAAACAATGACCTCAACTGTAAGAGATTGCATGACTAACCGTTATAATGCTCTATTTTTCCAGCCTCAAAGCTTTTGTTCAAGATGAAAATAGATTCACGACAGGAAACTTGCTTTACTGAGGTTTTATTTAGCAACGAAATGATAGTTTGTCTGCTGCAGTGTTTGTAACCATGGCTCTGTTCTGTCTCACAAACTATGAGTAAGAGTTTATTGACATTGTGCTGTGATACACTTTTTTCCTTCTTGCTTTAGGTCTTTGACAGTGATAGCGGAGGACATCTCGGTACCATTCCTCCTTCTAGTTTTAAGGTATGTTAAAACTCTGCCTCTAGAAAAACATTTTTTTCTGGGTTAAATGTTAGAAATATAGTTATACTTTACACAGTATCTTTTTGTTCACCGTATATATCTAAAAAAAAAAAGAAAAAGATTGATTGTAGTCAGGGCTTGACATTAACACCCACCAATCCACCAAATGCGGTGGATTTAATATATACATTTTTCAATTGCAGTCTTTTAAAATGGCATCTGAAATAATTATAATTATAAAGTCGATCTGAAACGCTTTCAATACTCATTTTCTGCAGAATAGATGCATGACACCAGCTGCACTTTCTCTCTCTCATCTCTCCGACAGCGAGTGACACACAAACCCACTCCATTCATTCGCTCCAGATGAATTTTGTTGCTGTTACAGGGCTTGTATTTTGACGTGCACATTGTGAATAATTTTACTAGGGCTTCCCTCGACTAACGATTAGTCTCGTCGACCAGTAGTCGTTCATTTAGACAATTCATGCGATGTTTATGTTAATAAACCTTATAAATCATGATGATGAGCCTTTAAGCAAATGTGATGTGGAAAAACCGAATAATTTATTGATAAACTAGTGTTTAGTGTGTTTTCAGTTGCAGTCGACGATGCTGACTCGTCATCTCCGCAGTAGATGCACGTTTCATAAGGATTACATAATCTAAGAATTTTTGTTTTATATTTCAATTGGTTCATTTAAAAATTTTAAGCTTTCCATAGATATATTTCTTATAGTTTTGGTTCTTTTTTGTGACGCACTCATGTTCATTTGAGACCGAAACGGCAGAAAGCGTATCCTGTTTGTTTTCATTATTTTACAAAATAAAATAAATATCAAAGAAATAAAAGCATTTACAGTTTCGAATGTTGGATTACTCTTATCTGTATGACCAAAAATGATTTTAAGTTAAATGCAAGAGATTGCACCGGCGCCTCCAAGTGCTCTCTCCACACAAACACTTGGATATGTGCCAAATTTATCTAGAGCGGACCTGTAGAGTTGCTACCACCTAAATGTTTCAAGTGAAAAGCCGTTTTTGAGGTCGATAAATGACGAATGATGCACAAATGTTTGGATTTTTTTTTTTTTTTTTCGCGACTAACCGACTAATACCATTTTTGGTCAACTAAGCCTCGTCTTGTCGACTAACTTTTAGTTGACTATTAGGGAGCCCTAAATTTTCATTCCCACAGATCGTGCGCACATAAAGCCGCCTTTCAGTACTAAATTGAATCCTTTTTAGCTGCGTATTGCACTTAAACAGTCAAATAAACTCAAAACAATGTCAAAAGGGCATGTGTTACAGTATAATGGATCCGTGCGTCGGGTCTTAAAGTGACGGCAGCCTAATATACCTGCTGGTAGTTTTTCCCCATGATATCGATTTCAAAATTGTGACCAGTGAAAAGGCTGAGCAAAAAAGTTAATGTCAAGCCCTGACCGTAGCTAATTGATGGTCAGATTCTGATTGGTCCGGAACTGAGACTGTGTGTGTTTTTTTCTGTTGATTTATATGCTTTCAAACGAACACGTTCTATGGAATGAAAAACATGTAGAATTTTGTGATTTCTCTAAAGCACTGTCCATGGTTCTTCACTGTATGCATGGTGACCAACACACTGACGTTGCTAAGAGACCGTGGTTATTCTCGACATCAAGTGTCTTTTCTTCATCGTTCCATCTTTAGCATGTTCCGGGTGGAGGTTAGCCTCCGTGAATGATTTTTCCCACTTTAGTAGGGGAAAGTCTGAATTCGAGGCTCTGGTGCTGAGAGCCACACACTGAGGAGTGTACACTGGGCGGCTGCCCTTGGCTGCTCTGTTGGAAAGTTGACCGTTACTGTGTTAAATGAATGCACGCTCATTCTTCTGCTGGTCAGGGCTTCATTCACACCACTCGCTGGACAAACACAGGGTTATACAACTGGTAACTCTTTCGCTTGCTAAAAAAAGGCCGTTACTTCATCGAGTGGGATGTGTAGACAGTCTGTACCTGTGGAACTGAGACGTGACAGGTTTTCTCTGGCGTGTTCTCATGTTTGTTTCCAACACCAAAGCCTTAATCCCCAATGAAAGAACCATGGTGTGTTTTGTTTGTTAGTGACACATCCTTAAATAAGCACAGAGCGAAGCCACCGAACGTCATAGTCATGAGTCATGGAACAGTGCGACGCTTTAGTTTTAGACTTTTATTCAGTCTTTGAATTATTGCCTTGGTTCATAAAAAGCTATCTAGATCAGATAATATAGTGATTATAGTTTAAGGAAGTCCTATTAAGTCCTTCTTTAAACACACAACTATATAAATAAGCTGTTATTAATAGGTAACTAACTAACTTGGGATTGAAGTAATATTCAAAAAGTCTTTGATGAAAATCTTTGTCATCCTCTCTGTTTTCTTTCACAGCGGTTGGGTAGTTTGGCTAATGTTTACTCAATCATGCCACCTGAAGGCAGCCAGTGGGATTGCAGCCAGGAAAACACAACATGCGTCTACATGCCAAATTACCAGACGGTTACCGTTCTTCTGAAAAGTCATCACACTGTCATGGATGTCTTGGCTGAGACCTGCAGGGTAAGATCAGTGCATTAAAATAAATAAAAATGAACATAGTGTTCCGATTAATTACTTCGATTTACCACAACACACCCATTTTTTGTCTGAATAGACGCGCTGACGCACTATTGTGTCTGTCTGTGGTTGTATACTTTTTCTGATGCTAAGACGACATCTAGGGAAATTCATTAATAGATGACATTCTGCCCTCTGTGTGACAGCTGTCTTAGTCTGAAGTCTGTGACAGCAGGCTGACGTTGCTTCTTTTCTCACACCGTTTAATTTCACACAGTCAGTTTATTTCTGTGAGCACACATACACTACCGTTTCTTTGAAAGACGTCTCTTTGATTACATATACAGTAAAAACAGTAAATACTTTTACAATTTAAAAGGACCAACTGTATGATATTTTAATTTAATAATTAGATACAGTGCACTTTTTGTGTATGTGTTTTGCATTGTAATTCTATTATAAAAAACCTACATATAATTACATCTATTGTTAATTTCTGTAAAAAAAAACTTACCCACACCGCCAAACCTGCTCCTAATCTTACCCGTATCCCACCTCAAAAGCAGCAAGTGTTTTGCAATACAACATGAACACAATGTCATGAAGATGAGAGTCCACAGGTTCCAATGCATAAGTCTTTTAATAATAAAGTAATCTCGGGTAAATACATAAATTGTAACAATGTGTTCGTAAAACAAATGCTGAGAGTGAACTGGGAGGATCTTAAATAGAGTAACACACAATACTTTTTTTTTTTTTATTCTGCTAATCCCCATTTCTCTGCCTGGAGTCCAGTCGTTTCTGTGAATCGCTGGGATCCATTTACTTCTCTTTTCTGTAGCTTTCGGCAGTCTGTAAAAATATACCTCAGATCTATCTGTACAGTCAATCGCAAAGATCTTTCCAGTTTTAGATGCGTTTTGTGTGTTTTTTGTGGCATTTACACTGAAAACCAACGGTCTGTTTTTGCCACTCAGTGGCAAATGTGATATATATATATATGTGGCAAAAACAGAGCATTGGTTTTCAGCGTAAATGCCACACAAAACACATCTAAAACTGGAAAGATGTATATGTATATATTGAGTTGTCAAAGAATTTATAATAATTCACCCAAAATAAATTTTCTAAACCATATCTCGTTCCACACCAAAATGACCTCCTTTTGTGGAACAAAAACATACCGACACTATTCTGAAGTCATGTGATTTTTAGATGTTATGTGGATGCACAATATATCGGCCACAAATCGATATCGGCTGAAAAATGGACATGTTTAATGTTACTGTTATCGACATGACGTTATGAAATTTGGCACACTGATAGAGGCCAGTCTCAACTGTGTCCATGCCAAATTTGGAGTCTCTAACTCAATCCCTCTAGCGCCACCACCTGTCCAAAGTTTCTCTCATGTTTATGCTAATAACTTTTAAAAAATAAGGGCGAGAAACAAAAAAATTTCCGACTCCTTGGCTCAAGCCGATTCAAATGCACCCTGTGACGACAATTTTCCAATAAGAAAATTAGGTCGATATATCAGAGCTAATAATAGATCATTTGTTATTTCCTTCAACTGAGAGACTTTAAACATTAAAAGCTATGATTGGGACTGTCATACATAAATCCATATAATGACCAATGACTATTTAGGTATTTTATTATGTGTATTTTTTATTTTTTTGGTAACCCTTTACAACACGGTCTTATTTGTTAATGCTTTAACTAATATGAACGAACACATAGTAATAACCTTTATGAAATTGAGTTACTGTTCATGTTAGTGCATTAACTAATGTTAACAGGCTTTAGGGTTTGGGTTTTTGTCATCAGGCTGTCAAAGTTGATCAAAATTTGGATTTAGATTAATCGTCCAATATATCGGTCAGCGACTTTAGAATGCAAAGAATTAACGGTTATCGGCATCCCTAGTTGTTTTTAACACAAAATGTTGACGCTTTTATCCACAAACTTACTTTGCAAGATGTAAGATAGATCTGAAGATGCATGTCGTATCACTTCTTGCTTTCCATGGGAATCAAACCCATGACTCTGGTGTTCCTCATATTGGTGCAGTACGTCTTGATGCTGGACTTTTTATTTGTTGTATGTGGAAAGGGCTGAATCTTACGATCGATCTCCCTCACTTAGGTCATGAACCTGGAGCCCAGCCTGCACTGTTTAAGGCTGAGAAGATGTGTAGGAGACATGATGGAGGTATCAACACCATCAGCCGATGAGCTTCTGCAGAACTTGGTAAGATATTGACGATGGCAAAGCTTGTTCAAAACAGCCCGGTTTTTAAAAGTCTAAAGCTGATTGTGCACTTACCTGCACTTTGTCACTCCAGACATATGAGGAATTGGAGGTCTGCCAACTGAACGTCTACGCTCTGCACATGTCTAGACCCAGTCTAACTGGTGACTTTGGTAAGTGGCTGTTTTTAAGCTCATGGGGACTGATGACACTTTATGATGTGTGCCGTTTCTCACAGTTTTTTTCTATTCCTCAAGGCTTTGCTGTTACAGGCTATGTAGACAACCTCAAAAACAGCCGTATCGTTGTCAGCGAAGTTCTCCCTGATGGGCTTGCTTTCAGCGAAGGTACATTTGCTTCTGAAGTTACAGCTTTTATCTCAGAGTTTATGTAGGTTATGCTTATTGGCTGTGTTAGAAAAATCCTTTAGATCAAAAAAACTCCAGCGTTCTTTTCACGAATTGCTTTTGAAGGGTATTATAACTTTCGTTTCCCTCATTCCTGTTGTTGAATATCATTCGTAGGTCTGAGGCCCGGTGACGAGATTGTGGTTCTGAATGGTTCTGAGGTGTCTTCTCTGGACCTGGCTCTGATACAGACTTTATTCAATGATCAGAGTCTGCAACTGATCGTGAAACGTCATCCGCCCTCCACTCGGAGCAGTTCGGAGACTGCAAACACGCGGCCTCTGCGTTGGGATAACCTCCAAAACCACCAAAGAGCCAAATCCTCAACAGGTACAGAAGATGTACATGATGAAAAATGCTTGATGATGACTCAGTTTTTGCGTCGGCACGTGAATGTATTCCCACACAGTGAATTCGATGCTCAATAACAAAATGCGAAGTTATAAGATATTAGATGTTAAGATATTAATTACTCACCACACATGAAATGTCATTACAAATTTCAAGGCCCTGAAAGGTAGTAAAGATATCGTTAAAATAGTTCATGTGACTGCAGTGGTTCAGCTTTAACTTTATGAAGCGAGGAGAATACTTTTTGTGCGCAAAAACAAAATGAACAACTCTTCGGTCGATCGCGAGATATTCCTCATGGAGGAATTGCCCGTTAGGGGGGAGTCAAGGGCTTAACAAAAAGGCTATCTTGGTTCCAAATACTGTAACTTTTAATTTCTTTAAGCTGTCACCACAAAATTTGATTCAGATGCTGCTCACAAGTAGGGGAACGTCATCAAAAATAAATGTCCTCCTTTGTAAAAAATAAAATAAATTGTACCTTTTGCATTTTCTCAGCAGTTTTGGAACATCCAAATATCTTTTTTTTTTTTTATCTCTGTTTCAAATGATACCTACCTTTTGACTCTCCTTGCTAAGCCTTCAGGGCTTAAAGGGTTAATAAGCAGTAAATTAGGAGTTTGAGACAAAAACCATGTTCCCCAAACTAAAGTGTGACCTAAGAAAATGCAGTTCAACCACTTTCTAAATGACATGAGCAGCTCAGTTTCCTGCTCACAAGCGAGTTCACAGCTCTTATTCCTCTGTGCTGTTCTTAATAGTTTTGTAGCCGCAACAAACACAAATAGAAAAGGTGGGCACCTACATTTCTCACCTACGTGACAGCTGGTGAGAACAGAGTATCACTTTCTGATGATGTCCACAATCCAGCACTAAAGCTAACATGCTGCAAAATTAATATAAAAAGTAATAAAAAATTGTATTTGTTCCTGGTTGTTCATCTCTGTAGTGCTGCAGGATTGAACATCAGATGAAATCTGTTTCTAAAAATAAGAGTCTGGAGAGGCAGTGTTTTATTTATCAAACATGGCCTAAATATATCATATAAATACATATAAACGACAACTTTCTCTTTATTTGTTATGTGTTCACACTTACTGTTGTAGACATTTGACACTTGTCACACCTCACCCGTAAACTTCCTCCCCAAATTTCCTTCACCCTGACTTCCTCAAACTGGACTGTTGTCTGTACTGACTCAGTCATTTGTATCACTGGTAAACAGAAAGCAGTGTGATTGCTATTCACACTGTGTTGCGTGCTGGATTTGAACCCTGGCTGCTTCTGGGCTTGCCTGGTAGGTCTTTTGTCTAATTACGAAGCATCTTTTATGATCAGTGAGAACTGTTTTATTTTCCCCCATAATATCAGTTGAAGGTTTAGGTACTTTATCTCAGATGTCTTTAATTACTTAGCAATTACTTTATAAAAGTAAGCATTTGATAAAGTATACTTATAGTGTACATGCATGTTGGTCTTCAAAATTATTGCCAGATTCACATTTGCTGCTGTTGAGATATGAGTAGGGTTAGAGCTAGAGGAAGGTTTAAGGTTGGGATCTGGTCAACAGTGTAAATGCAGTACATTTTGTAAGTACATGCAAGTAGTTTAATTGTAAGTATAATGTAATGACACGACAAATATATTATGCAAGTACATTGGAGTTAAAGACGACCAATAAAAAGTGGGTCCAAGAGGATGTATTTCAGCATTGCAGTATATATTTCACTTCTTATTATTGGTTCACGTCCAATTCAATATAGATTTAAGTAGAAGAGCTAGTACTTTTCCATATTTTTGATTATGTAATATCCTAGATGGTTTACTTGGAAACACATGATTAGCTGTATGTAACATTTCAAGACAATTCATTGTGATTGTTAATTATATAATTATGCACTCTAAAAAATACTGGGTTAAAAATAACCCAAGTTGGGTTGAAAATGGACAAACCCAGCGATTGGGTTGTTTTAACCCAGCAGGTTGGGCAAACATTTAACCCAACTGCTGGGTTAAAACAACAGTTTAAAAATGACTGTATTGCTCACTTAAAATGAACCCCAAATATGTTTGAAATGAACTAGTGTTTAATAAATGAACATTAGTTTAATGAGTAATAATTAAACAAACATTTCTTATTAATAAATGTTCACCTTTAGATTATTATTGTTGCCTCTAGTAATTATGTCTGATTTTTGATTTTGGGTTCATTTTAAGTCAGCCATTTTTAAAGCATATTCGGGTTAAATAAAACTGCGTTGGGCAACCATTTAACCCAATCGCTGGGTTTGCCCATTTTCAATGCAACTTGGGTTTTGAGTGTGTGTTTATCTTATTTAACAAACTTTGCAAAGCTTAAAATAATGGTCTCTTAGCATTAAGCTGTTAGATCAGTGGTTGTATGAGATGAAAGCTAAATTTACTGTGACTCATATACAGGCATATGAATGTATACATATCTAACTGGCAATATTTTATTGGAAGATATAATTCCAGTTGTACGATTTCACTCAATTGGTCTAACAATAGGTGTAATGAATACCAAAGATGTCTAAAATCTATGTCTAATATTACTGTTCATTAAAAAAGTATTAAATAATAACACTAGCAAAATAGATTCCACTCATGGTCTTGTGTGCCAGTTCTGGTGGGGTCATCTTACCTCAACTTTTCACATCAAAAAAAAGTCTAAAAACATTAAGATGTCCACAAATCGTTCAGCATAACTCTATTATTGTCACAGATTATTATTTTCCACAGACACAAAACTAGATGGATTAACCTCGAAACAGTTTTGACTGACTAAATCTCACAATGAACATGAAATGACAAAATCAAGATGAGCATAACCATTCGCTAAATTTCAGATTTTGTTCCATCACTACTTGAGACTCCAGCTTAACCAGTTCAGGTGCCGAGATGAACCAAATTTGTACTAGATGTACCAGGAACCACATTTTAAAACGCAGTCTTCCTTGTTTCAAAGCACACAAGGAAATATATGTACATACTCTCTTTATTTTGTCACCTGTGCGTTAATAAAATTAAGAGTCCGCTAACTAGCTATTGGACATTGGAAGTTGTTTGAATTGAAGTTGGGATTAAATACTGAATTTAATTGAATAAAGATTGGCAACCAATTGAAAAAGGTCATTTCTGATCAAAATTAGGTGTCAATTACAAGAGCGGCAAAAGCTATTTGATGGTAGTCTGTGATTTTACTACCGTCCAAATGCAGAATGTCTATGTTTTTCTCCCACCACCCACGCAAAAACATAATTACCTACAGTTTTTTGACAAACTCCAAGGTTGTTCGGGGATTTAATTGCTGTCTGAATCCACATCTCTGAGTTTACAAGAAGAGATCAATACAGAATTCTGTTGAAGCGTTGAGCTTCGGTTTAATTGCACGCACTTTAAAGAGAGGCATATGTTTATTATGAAAATGTTGGAAAGTATTTACAAGAACAATATTTCGTCACCGCACCACCACAGCGGCGGGAAGATCATGTTAAGATCAGAAAGGAGAAAGAAATGAATCGTAAAGTTGACACAATGCATCATAGATGCTCATCGTGAAAGAAATATTCAATCTTTAGAAGAAAGAAGTATGTCAACACGCTTGTCCAGAACATAGGTGTAGTTTATTGTATTGTAGTTTGGTGGAGATGTGTGAAATTCATCCCGGTGGCGTAAACTAAAGCTACGTGGCGCTTTAAACGGCCTGTGCTTGGGTGCATCTTCATCGTAGAATGAGTAAAAACTCATTCTTTCTTATTATCAGGGATTTCGTTAGACATAGCAGCGCACATGACCACTGTATTTTCTTTAATGACAAGGAAGATAAGAGCTGTTTCATGCTCACAGCTAAAGAGAATGAGAATGGACTATGGTTTTCCTGTGTAGTTGTGCAGTGTCATTGAAACCACCCTTCAGACTTCATTTGGCAACATGGGGCGAAACCATGATAGAGCAACACCTTGCAAAACTATCATGAATGTGAAGCATCGGGAAACTGTGTGCCAATTCCGGTGGGGTCATCTTACCTCAAAGGTCTAAATTTACCCCCAAAACTGCACAAATGTCCGCAAATCCCTCATTCTAAACCTTTGATATTCAGCATAACTCTATTATTGTCACAGATTATTATTTTCCACAGACACAAAACTAGATGGATTAACCTCGAAACAGTTTTGACTGACTAAATCTCACAATTGTTAAAATTCACATGAAATTACAAAATGATGAGCATAAGCGTTCGTTACATTTCAGACTGCTTGAGACTCCAGCTTAACCAGTTCAGGGTCCAAGATGACACATTTTTTTAGTTTCCAGGAACCACATTTTAAAACACAGTCTTCCTTGTTTCAAACCACCTTGTACGCAAGGGAATATGTATATTCATATTCATTTAGCAACAACTGGCAAAACTATCAAGAATTTGAAGCGTCAGGAACCTGAAAAAATGACAGAGACTGTAGTTTGTTATAGATTATAGTCTCCACAGTTTCATTTGGGATGAAAATCTAGGGACTAGGGGTTGTCGTGGCCTAGTGGTGAGGGAGTCGGGCTTTTAACCTGAAGGTTGTTGGTTCGATTCCCACGCCGGCAGGAATTGAAGGTGGGGATTGTGAATGAACAGCTCTCTCTCCACCTTCGAAGGCACCTAACCCCTAATTGCTCCCCTTGTAAGTCGCTTTAGATAAAAGTGTCTGTCAAATGAATAAATGTAAATATCAAATCCTGGTTGGATCCGGTTTGGTTTCTTTTTTCAAGACAGTGTTGCATGGAATAACCTTCTTTTTGCAAAAAACAAAAAAAAAAACAAAACAATACATGAGTTCCTAAAGGAGTGTGTTTCTAGTTAGCCAAGTGTAACTTACAAGAAATTCAAGTGTGATAAATACTTCAGCAACTGAAAACAGATATTGACTGGAAGCTGCAATTTTCTGCACAGCTCACGTCAGCTGTCAACATTTGCAGTACTAGAAAAAGTCACATGTGAGTGTGGTAACCTATATGCTGAATTTTTTTCCTCTGCATTTAACCCATCCATGTTAGCGCACACACATTAGGAGTAGTGAGTAGTGATCTCACACACACACATTGTGTTTTCATGGTTTATGGGGACATTCCACAGGTGTAATGGTTTTTATACTGTACAAACTGTACATTCTGCCCCCGCCCCCCCTAAACTTAACCCTCACTGAAAACATTCTGCATTTTTACATTTTTAATTAAACCTTGTTTAGATGTTTTTAAAGCTGTTTGAAAAGTGGGGACATTTAAAATGTCCTCATATTTCACGTTGAAGTTGTAATACCAGTGTCACACCCATGACATTACACACATTTGTGTCCTGATATGTCACAAAAACGCGCACACACACACACACACACACACACTGCAAACCGTGGACACACACCCGGAGCGATTGGGGGTTCGGTTCTTTGCACAAGGGCACGTCAGTCATTTCCTGCCGGTATTGAGAATCGAAAACGCAACCTTCTGGAGCCAGTAGTTCAAAAGAAATCTGATCGGATTTTGGCTGTCGGATTGGATCAAATCTTGAAAATGGCTTGTTCAAAAGACAAAAAAGGATCACAAAATTCAATCTTTGTTTTCATCTGAATGAAATCATCAGTTTGTGTGGTTCAAAACTTTTTTTTTTTGTTAGATCGGGATACCTTTGATCCAAAAAAATCAGGATTATACCCTTTAGAAGGGTGGATTTCAGGAATAAAAATGTAATAAAACTTTAAAACTGGTCAAAAAATACATTTTTATCATGTAATATACATAAACACATATTTTAACTGTTAAAGTCATATTTAGCCTTTCGTTAACCTGCTGTAAAGTAAAAAAGAGATTGATAAAAAAATATTGTGTTTGATTCAAAGTGGGGTTTATCTATCTGGATAGCAAAACGTGAATCATTCTGATCCAGATTAAACTTTTTGAACAGTTTTGAACTTTTTTTGAGGGGGCACTGGCTCTCTCTTGCCTCTGAATTTTGAAGCAACACCCCTTGTGTGTCACCGTTGCAGGAGCCTCTGTTCGCCTGTGGGGGCGCTGTAGTGGCAGATATGTTGAAGCTAATTTTAGTGAACTGCACAGACATGAGAAAAGCACTGTGCAGTTACTACTGAGAGCATCTGCTCTGCTGGATTTCCACCAGAACACGTGACTCTCAGGCAATTATATAGAGATCCCATATATTCCCTGAGTCTCGTAATTGTTTTGAAAGAGAGAATTTTATTTTAAGCATCAATGCCTTTTATTATCCACCGTATGTTACCATAGTTCACTCTCCGCCGATGAATGTGAGAATCTCTTAAGTATGTGATATCACACAAAGATCTGGATTTGTGCTACACAGTGACCAAAAAAAACCTGTTTTTACTAATAACGAATAATGTGTTCTTTGTCCTCAGATGTGTCCCGTGTGGAAGAAGTCTTAGGCTTGGCTGTAGATGATGGTCTTCAGGATCCATACAACAACCATCGAACAGTTCAGCACAGCAAGGTGAAGTTTTCATCGTTTCACAAACACTGACGGTATCCGGGCAGAATTTAATTTCTGTGGAGTAAACATTTGTCCTTTTGTCGAGATGCTCACTAATATCTCCCCAATTAGGATAGATTAATAAGCATATGAAATGTTTTAATACACATCTCAAAGTTTTTTGCGAGGGTTAGTGAGTAGGAAACGGCATTACCTCAGTATAAAACAGTGAAAATCCCCACTAAACTACCAAAACAAGATGTGTGTGTGTGTGTACTTGTGTTTTGAGGAGCAGCTGCATTGTCAAAGCTCGTCTGTCACTGTTCATTATCACTCAGTAATTACACCCTTCAAGGAGCTTTGGCCTTCACACTGCTCGCTTATTACTGTCACCAACACAAGAGCTTGTGTTTATGCTAAAGGCTAAACGCTCAAAGACAAGAGTTACAGAAAAACTTGAACTTGATAAGTCCTCGCATGCTGGGCTGAAGGAGAGGACTCCAGGCTTGCTTTTGTGTGTGAGCGTAGCTTGAACACTGTACGGGAAGTTTCTATCTATCCATTTATCCCAGGAAACCTTTTTATTTGTCAGATTTTTGTGCGATGTTTTAATACAGCTGATTTTAATCCAATGGTTCAATGCTCATGATTAAATCAGAATAAGTTATTGAGGTTTATATAGGGTGCGGCAATCCTCTTTAATTATTTACTACTCATTTGCATTTCATTCAGTTAATTGGAGCACGTGATTCTTATCTTTTGTGTAAATAATTTGATGTAATAACTTTTTTTTTCCACACATGAAATGGGTATTTGTGTTAGTTAAGGCTGTACAAATGAGTCAGTTTAATGAATGACACTCAGAATTGACATGTTTTTAATATAAATCATCACACTAGGACCCCTCTTTGAGATGGTTGTCGTGAGAATTAATGCAATTTTTCATATGTGTAATCATTTTTAAAATATACCAACAATTTCTCGACCTTGTGAAATCGAAGGCCAAAACAAGATACGTGTTCGGTTGTCATTGTCAAGTCCTCCTGTGGTGAAAATCAAGTTTTTAATGTCGTTTATATGTCTATGTGGTGTTTTTAATAGGCTTTAAGACAAACCGTGTGCAAGTTCATGTCAATGCCATTGCTGAGGATTTTCTCCTTAAAACTGCAGTGATATAAAGACACAGTTTCAAATCACTGGTGTTTCTTACGTCACAAACTACTTGTAACCAAGGCTTTAGGCTTTAACTACGACATCTCTGAAGCAAGGGAGTCGTGTAACATTAGCAACACATCATTATTAGCCGTTTGATAACGTAGTCAAGCAAAAGGCTAATCATTTATTGAGGTAAACTCTGGGGTAGTCGTGGGCCAAGGGGTGAGGGAGTCGGGCTTGTAATCTGAAGGTTGTTGGTTCGATTCCCATGACTAAAGTGTCCTTGAGCAAGACACCTAACCCCTAATTGCTCCCCTTGTAAGTCGCTTTGGATAAAAGCGTCTGCTAAGTGCACAATAATATGGACCAAGCGGATCTCTGAGCTCAAGCGAGTGGAGGCGGGGCTAATTAGCATATTCATAGATCTGTGTATACTAAATAAAGCAATGGTGTAGAGTTACATTCAAGTTTTAAGGGATACAATTATTGACTACGGGGGACTTTACTGTAACTAGGGCAAACTTTGAGAATTGACCCTCGCAAAGACCCGCCTGTGTTTGTTGAGCTTAGTTGAGTCGCTGACACAACTTACCCCAAAGCAGATACCAGATGCTTCATTTGATAATTGATCCTTCGCAAAGACCCGCCCCAGATTAGTGTGTTAAGTTGGAAACTCATATTTAGTTTGGCCATAAATTCCTAAAAAAATCATTTACAAGTAAATAATCCTCAAGTTTTTCATGACCCGCCCCCTTTAGTTACTGTTGCTATGTCCGACACGTGCGCTCTCACGCCACACATCATGAAAAATACAACCTGGAGCAAAGAGGACATTGACAACGTCGACAGTTTCATTTTTAATATACCGTAATTTTTTAAAGAAGTTTAAACAATAAATAGCGTGTGGTGACAGATCGCTGTCGCTCCTCGATCATCTCTTCATACTAGTTCATTTATAGCATCAAATAAACATGAATGAACATCAGAAGGAATGTTGTTTCAAGACGTGATTCAAGTTCACCAACGTTCATCTACTGACTCCCCTGACCGCTCATGATTGGTCAGATCGCCTGTCAATCAAACTGCCGGCGAAGAGTCAGTTGAATTCAGTGTGGTCACATCCGCAAGTGTCTGACTAACTTTTGTGGTCATTAAGGAGCCGTTTTCAACTAAAAATGTACAACTTTTTAATGCGTTTTGGTCGTTCATTTACACGACAACAGCGTTTTGGATGCCTGAAAATGCAAACTTTTGAAAACTGGGTTCAAAGTGCAAGTTCGCTCTCCGGGTAAACGACAAAAACGCAAATCTGTGGACACAATGATGTCATACACATGCGTATTACATCTATAGTGTTTCATCGCCATCTGACGGCTTGACAGCAGAAAACGACTTTGTTTTAGTGGTTTTGACAGTGGTGTGAGTCTGTCTGCAGAAAACTCAACTCAAAGGAAGAACTTCTGTTTTAAGCGTAGCGCTGTCGTGTGAACGCCCCCTTATTTATTTGCTTTTTAATTTAAACATCTATTGAATTATAGTGTAACAGATTCATTTCATGAATTCTACAGCTCTAAGGCTGCGTTCACACTTGTAGTTCGGTTGGTTTTGGTTCGGACCAAAAAACAAAAACAAAACATATAGTCCTCTTAGGTCCTCTTAGCGTTCACACTGGCATTTTTAACAGCGAACCTTAAGTTACCGAACCGAAGGCGTAGGGATATGGTCACGACCCGATTGGTCGGCTTTCATGACGTATATTTCTCGACAGAGCTCGCTTACCGAACACTCAAAACAACGCTGTGTTCTGGATTAAACGCCATCATTTCATGCTTTATTTTGACCAGCTGAGAATCACGAAGAGCTCATCAAATGTTCAAAACAGCAGCAGGATTTCCAGAAACTTCACCTCCTCGTTGCTCCACGTTTGCCCTCGACTCATTTTGGATACTCCGATCTTCCCGCGTCGTCACATCAGTGACTCGTAACGTCGCATCTTGTGACGTCATGTCCTGTTTTTGGTTGGTTCACGTGTCTTTGGTCCGTGTTGCGTTCATATATCAATGGAACCGCACCAGAGTTCGTTTGGAAGCGGACCGAGACCCGTCTTTTTAGCGCTCTGGGTCCGCACCAGCGTTCACATATGAACCGCACTAACTGAGCAATCGCACCTGGGTTTGTTTTAATCGAACCAAACATGACAAGTGTGAACGCACCCTGAATCAACCACACATCAATCTCCGAACACCCTCTATTTATACCATCCCAACAATAATTTCACAGAAAATCTTATCATATTTCACAATGAACAGCTGATCCTCTTTCTGCAACACAATTTTCTGATTAGATATTTACATTACAGTCAGGCGTGTCTCATGCTGTGTGTGTTTAACTCGGTTTTTGTGTTTGCTTCACAGACATGCGCTCTAGACTCGTGGAGTCCCCCGTTTGTTTATATTTTCATAGGAAAAGATGGATTGCATTTATAGATTTGAAAGCGAAGAGTCCCTTGAAGATTTTTATTTCATGTCTGCTTGTTTCCGAAGCCGTAAGCTGCGCAGTGAACTAGACGTCTCGCCATCTATAGAGATTTAGTTCTCTTTGAGTCGCAAGCCTGCTCCGCTCTTGAAGTGCAAATGTATTAATTAAAGGCTCATGCTGATGGGTTGCACTGCTTATTGCCATCCCACCGAATAAATAACAGTGGAGAAACTTGTTTTAAGATGTTTAGTTTTTGATCCAGTTGGTGAATTCATGCGGACATCGGGACCTCTGGGTGCGTTTATGTGCTTGCGGTACACAGCACTGCAGGATATGATGTTATTTTATATCTTATACATTGTAGGCTGTCTTTCTGGGTTCATGTTAATGAACTCTCCACTATTTCAAAGCCTTTTTTGCTTTTGGATGTAAGAAACTTCCACTGTCCTTCTATAATTGATCTGATGAGTTGGTGGATTAGAAGGAGAGGGTTTTTTATTGTTTGCAGAGGAAAAACTGAGTCTCTACTGCCTATATCTGGGTCTGTTTGCACTCGAATTCATAGAGTTGCTGATCTGACACAGAAAGAGAGAATACCTGGATAGCACCTTCTTCAGAATCAGTGGAACGAACTAAAAAGTAATGGAGAGCTTTTTCTCACCTTGACATTATTTGAGTGTTATTTCTCCAACCTTCTCAATCTATTGAGTTTTGATTGTTACCTGAAATTTTTTTTGTTGCTTATTCAGTGTTTTCCTTCATGTCCCTGACGTGTAAACCTACCTAATTCTGGGGCCAGAAAATGGCCCGAGGGAGAAATTAGTTCTCCGGGAACTATCCTAGTGGCCATTTCCTATAACTGAGTTCCTAGCGTACGGCCATAGTCTTACATTTTGGTATTACTTTAGACCAGTGTTTCGCAAACTTTTCCAGCCCAAGGACCACTTTATCTTCCCATTTTTTTTCTCTGAGGACCACCTAACAGAATCCCACTCTAACAAAAACAACAAAATAGGAAGGATAAACTAAATTTAAGTTTAATATGCAACTGTTTCAAGTCAAAAATGAATTATTCAAACACAAATGCAATGATATGATCCATTTTTTCGTTATTAAAACACACTGACGTCACCCCCCTGGCCGCGATCCGGTCCGGTCCGGTCCGATGGCGGACCGCACTTTAAGAATTACTGCTTTATATACCAATATATGTATTTACTGTATGTAACTGACTTTAAAACGTTATGAACGGTCTTAAAGAAAGACTAACTTATAAGACTCTCTATAGCCGCTTTTCCACCTTTGGGACGAGCTGTTCTTAGAATTGTAAAGAACGGTTCCATTTGTGCTTCCGCTTGAGACCGGTATCAGCCCCATAGTGGGAAAATGAAGCCGTAACTGTACCAGCTGGCCCGGATCAGCACGTAATGGAATGGTTACGAAAAGAGAACCAATCAGCCTGACGTTGGAAAAGCGGTATAAACCTGTTCACGTATCTACTGTGTATAACGTCATACTGTAGATGGTGCTGTATAGTGTATTTTAGCATGACTGTCACTGCCATCCAGGACCATTTTTATACATATTCTCTCCTGCCATAAAGAGATGCATCAGGAAATGAACCCTATTTCTAATTGGGCGATGAGGCTGTAGTATCTGACCAAAAAAAACTATTAAATATCAGGCTATGATAGACTTTTAAGTTTATCTCAAAGATGGCTCGTCAAAAAGACATCACCCTGCTGTGAAAGAAAAAAAAAAGTCATTGTTTGGATTTAAATAGGCAAAATTGCCAAGTTTCCATCCAGTTTTTGTGATGTTTTGTTATTGACAAAGCAAATATGCACAAAAAAAATTTGCCGTCTCAAGCCTGTTTGGCCTTTTTACTGATAAAAAGGTCTGCATGATGACATCATCCCCAAAAAAATGCACTGTCGCAAAAGTTTTCTTATATCGCTAAATATGAGCCGCTTCCATACACAATTTTGCGTATGTATCGCAAATTCGTAACTGTTTTCGCCCAAATATTGACAGGACTTTACTGCCTTTATTTGACGAAGCACAAGTTTTGACATTTGTCTGGTTCGATTTTTTTTTTTTTAGGGTCCATAAAAAGTCTGATACACTGAAATATTCAGTCTTTGCATTTTGCAATAATCTTTAACAGTATATATCGCATTCAAAGCAGAGTAGTTATTCGTTCTGGTTTCAGAATTCAATAACACCAAACCGATCAAAAAACCTTGTGTATTTAACCTTTTTTTAATGGTCTGCATTAGCTAAACTGAGGCTTATTATCACATAACAATTCTATTGGAGTCTTTTGGAGTCAACCAGTTTATTTTTCTAATTTATCTCAAATAAAATACTATTTTAGGCTGCTTAATAAATTGCACTTATTAAATCATCTCATTTAGAAGTGTCATGTTTTTATTTGTCACGTAGTCGAGACAGACTCACGATTTTATGGCGGTAGTCTACTTTTATTCATTCACATACAGAAGGAACATTTCTGTGTTTTATTTTACTTTTCTTTTTTGTCGGCGTTGAAAACTCCAACATTCTTCCTTAATTTGATAGACACCCCACTTATTTTTGTCGAGATTTTCAAGACAATATTTTCCTCATCCTTGTGATGCACCTTTGAGCTACAGAGAAACGGAAACGAATTAAGAAAATCTAAAACTGTAACTAAAATCAAAATGACAAAAAAATTGCATTATACATATAAAAAAATTAATTCTGTCATGTGACACCACATTAAAGTCCCTTTTCTCACAAAAAGTGTCTCCAAACCAATTTTTGCGACATTTGAAGTATCAACATAGAATTTATGCGCTAAAGATAAACAGAAAATAAATATCTTTTTTCTTTTTAAATCCTTAGATGGAAACCTTGCTTATGACTGGATCATTATTGCAGTAATTCTTATGTTTCCAGCATGTTATACAATATGTTTGATGGAGTGTGTAGCTTTTCATTTTTTAAACCACCATGTAGGAAGACACATCATGGCCATATTCCAGAATGACACTGTCAAGATTCATCAGCTTCAAACTGGGAAAGAATGGTTGGGAGGGAGCATGAAGAATCATTTTCACACATGAATTGGCATCTCCGAGTCCAGACCTTAAATTCAGTGCAAGTCTTTGGGATGTGCCGGAGGAGACTTTACAGAGCGCTTGAATCTTGCATGGTCAAGACAAGATCTTGACCAAAAATTGATGGAAATAACATCTCAACATTTATTTCCATCAATTTTTGGTCAAGATCTTGCATGAACAGTGCTCTGTAAAGTCTCCTCGAGAGATGAGAAATGAAAAAAGCTACTCACTCCATTAATTAGGGATTAAAGAACTCTTCCCAAACATATGCTTGAAACATAGCAATAATGATCCATTTCAGTATTTGCCTTTTTAAAACCAAATTGTGACTTTTTTGGGGCGGGGCTGGACAGAGTATATCTTTTGCTGCAAAATCTTGAGCCAAGCAAAGTGATCTTAAACGCCAGTTTGGGAGCTTCTCCTTAATTTCCAACTTCCAGACCCCCCAGTGTTTAGCATTGAACTAGGGGGATGGGAATGACTAAGCCAGTCAGTCAGCATATGGCTGTGAGCTGACTAATAATCTGGGCTTATTTACCAGTCCTGTACACAGCCAGAGATCGGGAAGAGTTCCGAAGGAGAGGAACAACTAAGTCTACCACCAGCGCTGCCCATGGGACGGGGTCGGCTCCAATGGCAGAGCAGACCAAACGGGATGCCAGGCCATGCATCTACCTCGCCGCGCTCATCGAGCTCTGCCTCTGTGAGCACTCGCCGGTCGAGTTTCTCTCTTCGTTCCTCACCATGTGCTGGTTCTGGCCGGACTGCGTCAAGGAAGGCAAGGACATCTTCCTCAACTCCACTCTTCTCGCTCTTCATCGGCTGCTTCAGAACAAGCTGGCCCGACTGCTAGAGGAGATCGCTGCCTGCGTGGCCTGCCAGAAGCCTGCGGAGGGACCGGTTTTCATGGTATCAAATGCCGTTGAGTTTTTAGGAGGGTGGATTGATTCTGTGTTGACCAAATAATTTGAGCATTTATGTGGGTGTAGTTTTTTAACACCATTGATTGAGCACATTAGTCAACTGTGATGATTGGTATGGTATTTGGTTTTTCTGAACCACTTGGACAAAGCCTACTTTTGACACAGTGGGCTTCATTATTAAAAACTGAATGGATGCTGAAGAGTCTAAAATGTGCACTAGAGCATATAAGTGCAAGTGCCGTTAGGATCGCATGGCCATCCACTTTGATTTATGCGTGTGTGTCTTTATTTATCGGGCTTTAAAAAGAAGATGGCTACATGGCACAATTGCTGTAACCTCAGGGATGAATCACAGCCTGTCAGAGCTCTACGACGCTGTGACAGGACATTTTCCTCTGAGCAATGGCCAACGCTTTCTCCAGGGACACTACATCCTCTTGGCTTCTCATATTTTTATTTTATTTTGTTGTGAGAGCAGCTCTCTATGCAAGCTCTGTGTTTGTTGGAAATGTCCAACGGTACGTCCAACTTTAAGTACCGTAAGAGTTACTAGCTGTTTGTTGTTGGTGACTTGAGGAAGGGAGTTAGTGTTAGTTAACACCTTGCCCACAGAATATGCCAAATGAGGATAATCCTTTTCTTGGCACACATACGAGACCCATAATCCTTCTGCCTCCCACAGTCGCTATCCTGCAACCTTGGAGAAGTCACCACTATTTGTTATTTGTTACTGCTTCGTTCAGCTAATAAAGTGGCGGATAAACTGATTGTATTTGTGCAATGTAAAAAAATGCTGGTTTAAAAACAACTGGGTTGAAAATGGACAAACCCAGATATTGGGTTGTTGTAACCCAGCGGTTGGGTTAAACATTTGCCAACATTTGTTCGTTTTAAGCAAACAATACAGTAATTTTTAAACTATAGTAAAACTACTAAGTTGGGTCAAATATTTAAAACAACCCATTCTTCTGAGTTTGTCTATTTTCAACCCAACCGTGGTTGTTTTTAACCCATTTTTTTAGAGTATAGTATCTCCTTTTGTTACATATTCAAGTCTGTTTGGGTAACGTCGGTTGAATGAGTATTATGTTGCACAGCTCTAAAAATGCTCTTGTGGGAAACTAGACTTAAAGGATCTTTTAAATAGTGTGCATTAATAAGTATTAATCATATATGCCCCAAAAGATTTATGCACTTTGCACTTTTAGACAACTGGGGGGAAGAGCAGTTGGTAGTAAAAGTTCAGAAGAGCAAATTTGATCTTCTGCACGAGTATAATGATCTTTGTTGTGCTGCCAGGGAAAGCGAAGCTGAATGTATTTTGTGCTATACAAATAAACCTGGCTTTGCCTCGCCTAACAAGCACAACATATGTTCAAATTTGCTGTAGAAAGTGAGACCCAAATTTTGCGCACACTATTAATGTCTGATTCACAAGAATTTGTCATTTACCAAAACAATGTATTAAGAAATCCTCAATGACAAAATAGTCTTCAGGTGCTTTTTGAAATGTTTTAACTAATCATCTTGTAATTAATTTCAGTTCTACTTTCTGAGTATGAATCATCATATGCATGGAAAGGCAGCAGTATATAAGCACTGAAAAAGGTTTTGCCAGAACTTCTGATTGAGGCTGTGTATGACCTCCTAATTAATCTCCTTTCCACAAATTGAACATATAACTTACTCTCTCAATATTCAAAGTGCAAACACAACCCAAAACAGAGACCGGTTACAACTACACACACAGCCCAGCCTAAGATAGGTTAGATATTAGGAGACAGGCTATTGTATGTAGCGCATCAGGGAGCTCGCGTTTTACTTTCGCTTTCGAATTCGTGATCACATGTACTCTCTGTGTAGGGAGCGGTGGTGCTGAGCGTACATTCGACATGATAAAACATTTATCAGACGCTTAGGCTCTGTTGCGCAGCGAATCCTCTGCCATAGTCTTGTCAGTCATCTCGTAACTCCCCTTGTTAGGGGAGTCCAGTATTTAGGCTTGTAAGAAATGTTGTTTCTATCGAAGGATGCAAGTGTTTGTTGGTTGTGTGTTTGTGCTGTTGAGATCCTGCCAGGGTTTAGACATGCACGACCTGTCTGTGAAATGAGAGGCCACGGGCGTCATATTGGTTCATTTTGTCTACTGTGCAGAACCAGGCAGTAATTGTGTATGTTTTGACATTAATACTTTTAAGAATATGACATTTGCCTGGGAGCTATGCGATAGCCCAGAGCCAAAACGAGAAGAGCTCAGGCTCGGTGTTTATGGAAAATTTCAGACTATTTTGAGAAGCAGATTATATTTTAAAAGAATAAAAAAAAATGGATGTTTTTTTTGTATCATTCTCCTCTGTGACTGTGGTTCTGGTTAATATTTTCAGACAATTCTCCTTTCAGCATTCATGGTAACGTTAGCCTTAGTGTTCACAGGCCATCCAGAAACGTTTCCATTGTGTGGATGTTATTGAAAGGCCAGGCCGCTGGTAGTGTTTGCAAACTGTCTGAGCACTTCATTATGCTCTCTGGAAACTGCAGCGGGGTCATGCCAGCCAGCAATTGATATGCAGATTTCAGTGGACAGCAGCAGTTTCGGTCCAGCTCGTACGTGCGCAAAACCAGCTAGTGATCGATTTTTAGAAAGCACTCAAAGCTTAAAAAAGAAAACTATCCTAACACTCAGAACTTTTGGAAATGCTTGATTGTTTTCTTGGAGTTGGAGGAAAGAGACATGTCTTGAGTGTTTGAGCTCAAGAGTAACAACAACCATGCCTACTTTCAGGGTGGGCAAGATTAGGAGGAAGAGCAGTTCTCTGGCCAGAAGGACAAAGTACCAGGCCATAGCTGCCTGGAGGATACTTTATAGGCTGCTTTTCATGGTGAGTGTATTTATGGGTCAGAACATGAGGGTCGAGAGACAGCGCATCTCAAAGGCGTCTCTATTGACCACTTGATTGCATTTCTTTTAGGGCGAATCAATCTTTGAAATACTGATATTGGTGTTTGAGAGGATCGATCCTCACATAAAAATGAGCACTCTTACTGTAGGATCAATATTTTGAAATATTCATGGGGTTATTTAATTGAAGTTATTTATATGAATTATTTCATTGTTTATTCGACAAGTAAATTATGGATTGTAGTAGATTGAGGCTATTTAATGTGACGAGGATGGAACACTTTACTGTGTAAACCAGCAAATGTTTTAATTTTGTTTATTTAAAAAGTTTTGAATAATTTTATGCGTTTTTAAACATCGTTTCAAAAATAAAACAATAATAATTAGTACTGTAAAATGCGTAGCTTTCGTTTGTTACCACTATTTTTCACTACAGTTCACGATCTTGTCAGACCTCTGTAAACACTGCAGGTGTAGTGATGGTCGCAGACAGGGATGTGCGAGAAGTGTTGGACCTTTAGTGGTTGAGGCATCGCGAATGCCTTAATCTGTCGAGCAAAAAGGCCGGCTCCGGGTCCGTTTTAAATCCTCGGGAGTTGACGCCATCTCTGTTTTTTTATTATAGACTCAGTCACGTTTGCTTTTTGCTTGTAAACTGTTCTCTGAACAGGCTTTCTTTCTTTTAAAAAATTATTATTGTAAACGTTCTAAATTTAAGTTGACCGAGCGGATCTCTGAGCTCACGCAAGCGAGTGGAGGCGGGGCTAATTAGCATATTCATAGATCCGTGTATACTAAATGAAGCAACGGTGTAGATTTACATTCAAGCTATCTTAAGGCATGAGGAATTTTTTTTTCACAGGAAAAAACATTTAAATATGTCATTTTGGTGATGAGTTTTAAGGGATGAAATTATTGACTACGCGGGACTTTAATATAACTAGTGCAAACTTCTCAGGCAATTGACCCTCGCAATTTAGTTACTGTTGCTTTGTACGACAAGCCATTCGCTCTCACGCCACACATCATGTTCTCACGCAGTGAAAAATACAACCCGGAGCAAAGAGACACTGACAACATATGAAACAGTTTCATATTTGAAATATTGTAATTTTTTTAAACAATAACTAGGCCTATTTTATTTAGTAGAACACTTCGAACCAACTGGGCTAGTAGAAAAAAAAATCCTTAGCGTTGAGCCTCGATAAGAACCTTGTGAAACCAAGGCATGTCAATGAGACGCTGCTTCCCTCTGAATCTTTATCCGCTGTTGGACCGTGACCCCGTTTACATGCCCTTCAGAAAACGGCTTATTCCAGGGTTTTTACAGAAAGCAGCGCTCTGAAACTCATGTAGACACGAACGCCATAGTCCTTCCGCCCTTAAATGGATTTAAAACGGCTATGTTTC
Source organism: Opsariichthys bidens (assembly GCA_037194245.1). Taxonomy (NCBI): domain Eukaryota; kingdom Metazoa; phylum Chordata; class Actinopteri; order Cypriniformes; family Xenocyprididae; genus Opsariichthys; species Opsariichthys bidens. The sequence continues at coordinate 4,404,091 of CM074314.1, forward strand.
CACTGGCGAACGCTGAGTATATGTACTGTAAACATAAGCGGCATTCTTACAGATTTTAGTGTTGAGAAGACGGGATTCTAGGCAGAAGTGGTGCATTTAAATAAGAGCGAGTGATTTTAAAAACGCAGTTGTGACCAGATGTGCCCTGACCACCTCCAAAAGAGCGTTTGATGATTGGATAGTAATGCATTTTCAAAATGCATTGGGCCCCGTCTTTGTTTAGTATTGTCCATCATTCAGGTAACATGAAACAGATGTTAATAAGGTCTGAGTGGGGCTAATTGTGCCGTTCGGATCACAAGCTTTCAAAACGTGCTCTGCCAAGCAGTTTTATTCCTCTGCAAACCGTGAGCTGTGAGAATTTTCTGTCAAGATTGTCAGGCTGAAGCTTTTTGACAGCTGGTGTCACAGCATTGGAGGAGCCGTCATCTGGGGACTTGAGAGGAGGAAAACGAGAACTGAAGCTTTCAACTATGTTATGTGTTGCACTGCTGTCTTTTTCACCTCCACATGGTTCATTTATTATATCTTAATTAGATATTTAGAACAGCCGGCATGCAAACAGAGAGATTTTATGTTACCACTATGCAGTATCGTTCTGTATTTTATTTGCGTCTATGTTTGGAGGTTTGCCCTGTTTGCTGGTCAGATTCTCAGTGACTTGGCATGAATATAAGCAGCCAGTTCACACTCGGCGTATGTGAATGTGCGGAGCCTCACAGATCATTTTCAGGTGCTTTCGTGAGTTTAACAGGAACCTGTATGGAGTCTTCACAACCTGCAGAGCTTCTCTTAACCTCCTGGAGACTGCAGCAAAACTAACCACACACACACTAGCCACAATTACTGTTATCGGTCTGTGCCAGGCTGGGGTTTCCCGCCGATTCTCCAACAGGGCGCTCAATTAATGCGTCAGCACGATGTCTCCTGCCTCCCTCTATTTATGTGTCTGGAGTTTTTATTATATCCCAAAAAATCTTGGCTGTTTGAACGTATAGCACTGGGAAGAGTCGGGTCATTTTTCGCTTAAAGGGATAGTTCACCCAAAAATTCTTCCGAACCGCTTTGCTTTTCTTTCCTCTGTGGAGCACAGGTAATTATGTCGTACGAGTCGTGAGCTGTGAGTATCGTTACACCCCAGGTTCTAATTACATTTCTGGTTGTCTCTTGTTAACTGAACTCAGAAGAAAGTGTCTATAAAAAATAGGGTTGTGGTTCTTCATTGGCACCACTTTTACATCCCCATGTTTACATGTCAGATTTACTAGTTCTTGATCCCATTCCAAAGTTTGATCTGCATTGTTGTCAGATTAGTCAATTAATAAATGATTAGTGAAACAATTTTGTAATAGTATATTGTCTTGTGTTTGTTGGCAAAGCTTGGTTGAGCCACTGACACAACTTACCCCAAAGCAGATACCAGATGCTTCATTTGATGACTAGCCCTTCGCAAAGACCCGCCCCCTTTAGTTCTCACGGAGTGAAAAATACATCCTGGAGCAAAGAGGACACTGACGACGTATGAAACAGTTTCATATTAAAGAAGTTTAATCAAGAAATAGCATCTAGTGTGTGTTTAATGTGTGGTGACAGATCGCTGTAGCTCCTCCATCATCTCTTCATACTAGTTCATTTATAGCATCAAATAAACATGAAGGAACATCAGAAGGAATGTTGTTTCAAGCAGGGAAAGACAAAGCAGTAAGGGCCTAATTGACCCTTCGCAATCAGTTTGATTGACAGGCGATCCGACCAATCATAACCGCCATTATGTCCAACAAAGAAGTGCAAGTTGTTGTGTGAGTAAAACTTTAGCCTCATTGTTAGAACGTCCGACTCCCATGCTGGAAGACCCGGGCTCGAGGCCCTCTCTGAGCGGGTCAAGTAGGACACGGGTAGAGGGGTTACATTGGTGCCGTGACCCGGATGGGAGTGAGGTTTAGGGGGGTGAGTGTAACGGTGGCCAGCTAGTAGTTGCTGTGCGAGTAAACCTCACTCTGACCTCGAGACTCCTAGGGGTTGCAGCCTTTAACCTCCTTGTTAGAGCGTCCGACTCCCATGCCGGAAGACCCAGGCTCGAGGCTCTCTCTGAGCATTGGTGCCGTGACCCGGATGGGAGTGAGGTTTAGGGGGTGAGTGTAACGGAGGCCAGCTAGTAGTTGCTGTGCGAGTAAACCTCACTCCTCTGACCTCAAGAGACGCTCTAGCGACAGATGCAGCCTTTTGCCTCCTTGTTAGAGCGTCCGACTCCCATGCCGGAAGACTCGGGTTCGAGACCCGAGTCGAGTCGGACCTGGGGGAGGGGTTACACATGGCTTGTCGGTCAAAGCAGCAGTAACTAAAGTCTTTGCGAAGGGTCACATTTTATACAGTACATTGGCAATTCACCAACATGCATGATAGATATTTGTATATCTGGATAAATTTGCTATGAATAAAAATCTTACTTGACTTGCCATGAAGAAAATGAACTTCTATTACTGTATGTGCGCTGCATATGAGGACCCTTTCTAAATATACTGTAGTTATGCAACTAGATTACACAGTTTACTCACTGACACATGCCCACCCTGCCTATAATTACTCATTTAATTTACCCTTGCTGTCGTGAACATATTTATTTTATTTTATTTTTTGCTTGTGTTTGTACAGTTCATGCTATTTATACAAGATGTGTCCGCACTGCATATTTCATGCAACCTACATGCACAATGTTTATTTTTCACTGTGCTATTTTTGAGGCTCCTTAATCTCTGTTTAACTAATGTCTTAGAAGATGTCCCGGGAGCCCCAGTGTTTACTTTGGCCCTGCCATCGCTAAGCTTTCTGTCAGAAGATTGCGGCTGAGTTTACCTGTTCCTCTCGCGGCACACTAAACTGACTCTGAATTAACCCAAATTGCAGCCGTTCCTCGTGAGATCCCATTTTCTCTTCTCTCTGAGTCACCAAACACACACTTTGCAGTGTAATGTGCTCTCTGTCCTCCTGTCTATCGATCGGTTGTTGTAAGGTCTATGGTCAACAAGTTAACGCACATGTTAAGACCGGTCAGAGTGCTGAGTTTCTATATTTCTGCAGCAGCAGGATGTGCTCTGTTCAATACGGAGTTTGTCTGGCTGGTTTAAAGCCAGAAAAGTGCTTTGGTGTTGTTTTTGTCCCCTGTGGTCACAGATCTGTCCTTGTCAGCGGTTTCGCTTGTTCACAGGTCTCTGAGAACTGAAACTGAGATGCTGAAGCCTTTATTTTGAGACGTTCATTGTAAGCAATATTGCTGTTTGTATTGATGTACGACCTTAATAAGAACTTGGCTGGAATCTTTACCAGTGTAAATGCTGACAGAGCCGTACGCATGAGATGTGACCCTCCAAATCATCAGTGATTTATTATTCTGAAACCGCTCACAATGTTTAAGAAGATGTGATGCCGCTACTGACTCTCTGGGGTGTAGATCCAGAGTAAATTATGTAATACTTGCACAAACATCTTATATGGACCAGTTCTGTCACAATCAATCTTTTTCTCATCACGTTCCAAGCGGTACTTCACAACAGCTTGGGAAAAGCATGTTTATTAATCTATATTGCTCTAAAAACGGCATTTTCCTTTTACGAACGGTCAATTTATATAGTGTTGGGGAAAGTTACTTTTAAAAGTAATGCATTACAATATTGTGTTCCTTCCAAAAAAAGTAACTAAATATGTTACTTAGTTACTTTTTATGGAAAATGTGTTAAGGTTACTTTTACGCTGCGCTGTTTGTTTTTATAAGTTCCATTTTTGGCAAATATTTTACACCAAAAGTGAAATTAATAACGCTCAGGCTGAAGGAAATGCACATTCATGCCTGTACAGTAGAGGGCGCAATAGATTGCATTTCTTATTTGAAAAATTAACTGTAAGTGTTACTGTGCTGTAAATTTACCGTTACTTTACTAGTTACTTAAAGTAATCTGATTATGTAATTCAAGTTACTTGTAATGCGATACCCATGCAAGGCGTTCGGTTGGTCGGTCGGTGTTGTATTTGTCCCGCCCCTCCTCTACTCTGATTGGATGGCTGGGTAAAAAGTGACAGTGATGAGCGTTGCGTTTTACCCAAAGTTGAACATTCTTCAACTCATGGTGACCAGTAAAAAACGGTGAGCGTTTCAGCGTGATATAGAGGTTCAGCGCCTCGCTACGCTCATGGCGTTTTAAAAATGCGGGGCTCCCATTGAAAACAACTGGAAAAATACACTTGCCCCAGAAATGTATACACAACTATGTATATATACAGCTCTGGAAAAAATTAAGAGACCACTGCAAAATTATCAGTTTCTCTGGGTTTACTATTTATAGGTATGTGTTTGGGTAAAATTAACATTTTTGTTTTATTCTATAAACTACTGACATTTTCCCAAATTCCAAATAAAAATATTGTAATTTAGAGCATTTATTTGCCAAATGCAACAACTGGTCAAAATAACTAAAAATATGCAGTGGTCTCTTAATTTTTTCCAGAGCTGTATATATGCATGCCCTATATTGTTTTCCTAAATATTTTATGGATTGGTTGACATTGGTATCTTAATTGTGTCTCCTGCAGAGTGTGGATACTGTGTGTTCGCTGTACCACTCCTTCCAGGACGGCTCTGGGGGTCTGATGGAGGGCCAGGAGGAGCACACGGGGCCAGAGGCCCCCATGCTCAGGCCCTGCCCGCGTCACATGTCTGCCACAGAGAGACTGCGCAAGGTCATCCAGGAATTAGTGGACACCGAGAAATCCTACGTAAAGGTGAGAACTGACTCTGTAATCCCCTATTAACATAGTTCAACAGAAAGAAATGAGCTCACGTCGAGTAGAAATCCATGCACTCGTCTGTACGATACTTTGACTCCATTAAAAACGGTTTCACCTATTTATCCCGAGCTGTGCTGATCTGGATGTCACATTAGTTCAGTTTTAAAGCTCAATTTTTAATGATAGACCCATGAGGTGAAAAATGGCTTGTTTTAGCAAAACACGTTTGATGGATTGGGTCCCGAAGGACCGCCTATTAATTAACTCCTGCTTGTGAAAAATGAAACGCCTCCCCTCTAATCTGTTTCCTGAATAACGCCGAGACTTGCATGTGATCGTTTTACCCTGCCGATGTTCATAGTGAATTAAAACTGTTCTGTTATAATGTGCTCCACATGGTTAATAGGTGTCAGATTATTCCAGTGGTCCGTGATTTGTTGGATGGGGGGGTGGGCACCATCCCAGAGTCCTATTTGTCTGTGATATGCTGCATCGGCACTGGCAGACTGCTATAAATCAGCCTAATGAGAATATTCAGGTTGATGCACCGAGGGCCTGCTGATGCCATAACACGGCCACAGCACACAGCGCAGGGTTGGGAGCTGTCAGGGCGCGGCTTTGGCTGTTTAAACCTGCCTGCAACAGGAATTTCCCTGATTAATGGCTTTGCCTTAAACCATCACATTTAATTACTTTTGATATGAAACCAAATCTGAGCTTTCAAATTCTGTCAATTTTATAACAAAATTCAAACAAATCTAATTTTTGATGCTCTTTGATATTTATATCAAGGAAAGACTTCCTTATGTGCATTTAAAATCGGGCGCAGATTGATGGATCCTTTACATGCAATCACATCATTACCGCATGGCAGAAGTTGATTGGCTCTGCTGATCCTGGAGCCAATGAGATTACTTGATCAACATTTAAAATAGTCTGGTTCGGTGTTTGCTGTAAGCTAGTCCTGCAGCGCCTTATCAGAGTTCCTCTGAACCCTCTACCTCCCCCAGCTCCACCTGCCTGGATCTGCTACGGGATTTATGTATGTCCATTTATGCAGCAGCAGCAGCTTATCTTATATGTTCACAGCAGTGTGTCTGTTACTAGTAGCAAGTCCATACTCAAATCTGATACAATTCAGTCTTTATTTGAGAGTTGAATTATTCAGTACGTATGGGATAATCCATGGCTAGCTGTGCATTTAAGGGGACCTATCCTGTTATGTCTCTTTTTACAAGATGTATTATAAGTCCCCAGAATGTGTCTGTGAAGTTTCAAACATGCCGCTTTTGTGCATGTATCTTTAAATGCAAATGAGCTGCTGCCCCACCCCACTTTCAAGAAGAGGGCGGAGCCTGAACAACCCGTGCCTCGGATTCTCTGTCAAAAACTAACATCTGTTTGGTTTAGATTATCGTGTCTATCACACTTATGTGACTTTGCAGTTCTTTGTCATCATTATAGTTTAGTATCCGCATGCATTTTAAAGCCATCACAGTTTAAACTACTGATAAATGGTTTTCTGAGCGCACACATCCAAAGCACGAGCACAGAAAGCTGGATGTCAGTATTAAACAAAGTTCTCTTGCACTGAAACTGTCAAATACACACAAGGTAATGTCAAAAACAGGCACCGTTCACATAAACAGTCGGATATGTCTATGAACGTATACAGCAAGTAAAGAAATTGCATGTGTATGTTAGATCTATGTATTAAAGTGACAGCAGCATAATATACAGTATCTACTGCTAAATATGCTGTCAATATGAATCAAACAACAAACGAACACCCTTCACAAAAAAATATGATGTGTGGCATGAGAGCGCATGTGTCGGACGTAGCAACAGTAACTAAAGGGGGCGGGTCTTTGTGAAGGATCAATTCTGGAACTAATTCAAAGATGTTTTATTCTCCTCTGTTTCTTCTACACAGGATCTGAACTGCCTGTTTGAAATTTACCTGAAGCCCCTACAAAAGGAGACCTTTCTCACCCAAGACGAGGTAAAGCTGAACCCATACATGAGCTGGATTCAACGGCTCCGTGTTGGATTGAGTTGTCACAGACGGCACAGTGACAGTCATTCGCTACAAGCTTGCATGTCCCCACTTTCCCTTCGACTGTGACTGATGCCAAAGACTCACATGTTTAACTTGCCAGTTTCCAGACTGACACCCAGTGAACTGGATATGACCCCGACATGTCTCAGGATGTCCCCGAGGAAAGATCAGTCGATATGTGCCGAGTAGTAGGCCATATTAAAGCCCCGTTAATGGACACTGGAGCATGGCCTCGCACAAATTCGACCGGGGCGAAACATAAAGCGGCTTTAGCGCTGGTTCTTTAGTTACTGGTGGCAATAACACTTCTGGAAAGCTGAAACGAAATCTGCAGATTTAAATGGAGTCTGTGAAGCACTAAATTAGACCCTTTTATGTAATTTTTGCGTTTTTATTAAAGTTTTTTGTCATACAGCCTTGCTCACTGAAATCTGTTGTTTGCATGCGGTTTATAGTGAATGTTTTTAATATTTGAAAGTTCTGATTAATGGTTGTGGGTTTCCTTTTCCCAGATGGAAAGTCTTTTTGGCAGCCTTCCAGAGATGCTGGACTTCCAGAAAGTTTTCCTGCAGACGCTGGAGGAGAAGATTAGTTCCTCGCCCAACTTCCACACGCTGGAGACCCCTGTGCAATTCAAGGTGGACATGCCACATGCATTCATTGCAAAATGGCTTTCATTCATCCTCTCATCTGCAAAATATGAGACCAGTGGGGTTTTAAAATGAGAAAAAGTCCTCATTTCATATCAAATGTAAATGTATGTCTGTTATTCTCAATTTCCTGGTTAAATAAACACTACGTAAAAAAGAGAGACCAAATACAATTCTACTTTTTGCTATAATTATCCAGTTTTTTTGAGGAGACACAGACAGCATTTTAGTAGAAAGTTAAAGGAATAGATCACCAAAAAATTGAAATTCTGACATCATTTAGTCATGTTTTTTAATTCTTCCATGAAACACAAAAGGATGTATTGATTTAGTGACACGTGAAAAGACTTTGTATACAGCGCATGATTCTTAAAGGGTTAATTCACCCAAAAATGGTGAGATTTCTGTCATTGATTCCTCATGTCGTTCTACACCCGTAAGACCTTCGTTCATCTTCAGAACACAAATGAAGATATTTTTGATGAAATCCGAGAGGTGTGTGACTCATCCATAGACGGCAATATAACCAACGCTTTCAAGAAAAGGTACTAAAGACATCCTTAAAATAGTCGACGTGACTGCACCTTAATGTTCTGAAGTGACGAGAACATTTTCTGTGCACAAAAATAACGATTTTATCCAACAATGTCTTCTCCTGTGTCATTCTCACGTCCAGCGCTTCCAGGTTGTACGTCAGAACGCCGACTCACTATTGGCCGACTCCTGCGTCAACATCACGCGTATGCGTCGCGCTGATCACATGATCAGTGTCCACCAAATACAGAAGATGACAGAAGATGTTATTCAACAAAGTAGTTATTTTTGTGTTGTTTTCGCTCACAAAAGGTGTTCTCGTCACTTCATAACATTAAGGTTGAACCACTGCGGTCACGTCGACTGCTTTAACCGTGTCTTTACTACTTTTCTGGACATTGAAAGTGTTTATCTCTATGGACGAGTCACATACCTCTCAGATTTCATCAAAAATATCTTCATTTGTGTTGTGAAGATGAACGAAGGTCTTACGGGTGCAGAACGACATGAGGAATTAATGACGGAAATCTCACCATTTTTGGGTGAATTAACCCTTTAATGAATTTTATTATTCATATATGGTTTCGTTAGAGCCGCTCAAGCAAAATATCTCCTTTTGTGCTTCATGGAAGAAAATCAGAGAGGTTTGGAGTGGCATGTGGGGTGGGTAACATTACATTTTTTTGTCATCCTTGCTTCTTGATTCGTGACGCATCATTGCCGTCTTTCTTTCTTTCCTCACTTAGAAGCTGCTCTTCTCTCTGGGTTGCTCGTTTCTGTATTACGCAGAGCACTTCAAACTGTACAGCGGCTTTTGCGCCAACCACATTAAAGTGCAGAAGGTTCTGGAACGAGGTACGGCACTGCTCATTACCCCTTCACATCTGCGAGCAAGAGAATCGAATAGACTATTTCTGTTAAATATAGAATCATTGAACCGATTTAATGTTCTGTTTTATGCTGCAATGTCACAACACCAAGAGCCGCTGGTTTATCTTTTCATCATAATCTGCTGAGTATTAATGATGATTACCGACTATAAATGTTGAACTTAATTTATGCGTGCAACATTAGCCTTGTTTTCCATCTCGGGCAGCCTGCCCGGTAACAAATGAATGAGAGGCTGCCCTGCCCACACTCAAAGTGGAAAACTGTATCTCATCCTCCTTTTTAATTCATCCCATTACAAGATGAGAGCAGTCCTCGGAGCAGCCGCAGAAAAAAAAAACCCCAACACGCTCTGTTTAACCACTGCGGGGTGAGGACACGACACGAAACGCTCGCTCTGCAGACGCGACAACAGGGCTGTGTGTCAGCGGTGCTTGTAATTATACATTCTCACACACTGCTTCTGTTGTGCCGAGGTTTCCGTTCGCGAAAAGCGAAAACGACTTTTTTGTGTCGACGTGTTAATTGCCCGCCAATTGCTCCCTGAAGTGTCAATCCATCTGGGACGAGGAGTGCCTCAATTACTGCTCTAATAGCTCCTCTTGATTTGAACGACGGCGCATTCATCATTCCGCGTGCTCCCCTCGCAAACTCCCGCCAAGTCACAGGGCATCCTCCATATAATCACCTCGGTGTTGTTCTGCAGTGTTGCGTTTGTACCGCAGTGGTTCAAACGAGGCGTCGGACAGGCTGTGCTGCCTCCTTGTGGATGGATTTCGTTGCCTAAAGCCATTTTACCTGCAGCGGCCATCAAGAAAACACTATTTCTGGCCCTAATTTATGACTTGTCTTTTCGCTCCAGTCAAAACAGATCGATCCTTTAAGGAGTTCCTCGACGCGAAGAATCCAACCAAGCAGCACTCGACCACGCTGGAGTCCTACCTGATCAAACCGGTGCAGAGAGTGCTGAAATACCCCCTGCTGCTCCGCGAGCTGGTGTCTCTCACGGACGCGGACAGCGAGGAACACTACCACCTCACAGGTACATCACACACACAGGTTTCCTGATGTGGTGGGCTGTTGAAACTTAAAGGGTTAATTCACCCAAAAATGAGATTTCTGGCATTGATTCCTCTCCCTCATGTCGTTCTACACCTGTAAGACCTTCATTCATCTTCACAACACAAATGAAGATATTTTTTGATGAAATCGGAGCGCTTTCTGTTCCTCCATAGACCGCTACGACAATACCCGACTGACGATTTGGCGCATCTCATTCAAGAGATCATAAAACCAATCCATGTGAATGGGGCTACATTTCCTGACTCGTTTGCTTAAGGCTTTTATTCACATTTAAACATTGATCAGCGAACATACAGAGAATCTCAACAGAACTTGCTCAAACGTGAATGAACCTCATTGTTTCTCGCTGAAGCTCAGTTGGAAATCAGATTTCATCAAAAATGTTTGTGTTCTGAAGATGAACGAAGGTCTTACGGGCGTGGAACGACATGAGGGAGAGGAACTAATGACAGAAATCTCATTTTTGGGTGAATTAACCCTTTAAAGAGCGTGTTTTGAGGAAATCTCCAACCTGCCCACAAGACAAATTCTGGGTTTTTTTTGTGCATTCCAGCTCTTTTGGTGTGAATTCTGGATTCAAAGCCAGTGTGAACGTGTCTTAAAAGGTGTTTTTCTTCATACAGAGGCGCTTAAGGAAATGGAAAAAGTTGCGAGCCACATAAATGAGATGCAGAAGATCTATGAAGACTACGGTGCCGTATTTGACCAGCTGGTAGCGGAGCAAAGCGGCACTGAGAAAGAGGTACAGCTGCGTCAACAGTCTGAACGCACAGGGGTGATACCCCGATTTAACTCCACATTCAGTTCTCTCTCTCTGTCGCTTTTTCCTCACAGGTCACAGAGATTTCTATGGGACAGTTCCTCATGCATTCCTCTGTGATCTGGCTCAACCCGCTCCCATCGCTGGGCCGTATGAAAAAGGATCCTGAGCTCACTGTTTTTGGTGAGGCTTTGCTCTTTTCCCATGAAACCTTAATGTATTAGTTGTTTTTAAACAAATGCACAAATCTACTTCTTTCCCATATATTGCCTCGGAAAAATATTAAGTTCCGCTCTGAGCTTTTTATAGCTTTGTGAAAGTATGTTGGGCTTGTTTTGGCAGCAGTTGTGTAGCCTCAAAGACGAAGAATTCTGTCGTTTTCTAAAATTAACATGCTTGACTCTGATTTGTGTCATTAGTTTTTAAGAGAGCTGTGATACTGCTGTACAGGGAGAACAACAAAGTGAAAAAGAAGATGGTGAGTCTTGCTTTTATTTGGGTCTAATGACGTCATTTTGTCGTTTCTTTTTCATGTATTATCCACCTTATTTTTCAGGTAAGAGCGGCAGCGGCCAATTGTAAATTTACAAATGGTGTCATTCGCTTCGTTATTTTTAACTGTGCAAAACAGCTCATTATGCTGCTTAATAGTGCAAACTGGTATTTTAAGGTGGATGCAGTGACGAGTTTAGAAATATGGACATGATTTGTTTTACCCTTGTAAGCTATTAGAGGTGTTTTTTTGTTTTTGTTTTTTACCCCTAATGACATTTGCTGAAATTTAAAAAAAAAAAAAATGTTCCAATGAACCAAATGGCATGGAACTTTGTAACTCGTTATAGATCTACAAATTAAATTCATTTAAATTGTATCTTGTTTTATGTTAGTGTGAGGGGAAATTCTAAAAAATGCATGAAATTAATTCTCAAAATCACAAATAATGAAGAACACACATAGACAGAAATGAAGTGGAAACCCTTTAAAACACCCACAATGCAAAAAGATCCGGCTGAGGATGAGATACAATACAATACAATTAGTACGGAAAAATGCTAAACTTTTATTGTTATTGTGTTTTAATAATATGTCAATATATGAATCCAACTGGAAAGAATTCTGAAAAGATGTCCTTCAGTTAGTCGAAAAGCATAGTAAAGCTATAGTCATGCACTGCTGAAAGTGATCAAAATTTAAAGCTCTATTTTCCAAAAGATGTCATAAATTTTACTCTAAACCATGGCAAATTGTCCATGTTATCTGTTATAAATGGGGAGTGAATTTTACATAGATGATTGTTTTTTTTTTGAGCAAAACATTTATATAAATTTAAAACATGCCATACATTCCCCCAACACTGCACAAATACAGAGTAAAAACATTAAGAAATTGGGAACAATTGTTTCAAAATCACATTTTATTGTCTGGGGTCTCCGAGTGTACGTTCTGTAACAAACAGCTTTTTGATGCACAAATTTAGCAAAAAAATGTTTTTGCAGATTTCTTTCTATAAATGATGTTTGGTTATTTGAAGTTGTACACATTCACATTGTACAGTTTGTTATATAAAAAAATATAAATTCCTTCAATGTGTATGCTTTTGTTTGGCAGCCAACTTCAAGATCCGCTCATGCAGATCAGGATCCATTCAAGTTTCGTTGGCTCATTCCGCTGTCAGCGCTGCAGGTCAGACTGGGCAATGCTGCAGGTGAGAGACACATCTGGCTTGTTTCAGCTCATAGAGACGCTAGCAATTAACAATAAAGCTTGCCTTTTAATGCTGTTTGAAGACACAGACTGCATCTGGGAGCTGATCCACACCAAATCACAAAAAGAGGGCAGGCCGGAGACTGTGTTCCAGCTGTGTAGCAGGTGGGAATTACCTACTTGGTCATTTATAAACTTAGTATTCCATTCAGAGCTTAACATTCGACATTTTCTTGCAGCACTCCCGAGTGCAAAGTCAACATCATCCGGGTGATGCGCTCCATCCTGCGGGAGAACTTGCGTCAAAACATGCAAACAGTTGAGCAACAGTCGGAGAGAGTCTGTAAAAAGCGTCTGAGTCCGCTTCGGAAAACTCTCCCAGCGTCTGCGAGGCTAGGTGAGTGTGAGCTCCCCTTCACTTCCATGTCTGACACTGAAACAAAAGTCCATTTAACTAACCATTCTAGAACTAGTATTGAAAGGAAAAAGGATAGACATCAACAGCCATTTGAGTGGCTGTCAGCCATAGAGTCAAAAAGCGTACTCTAAAGCAGTGGATTTCAATCTGGAGGCCCACCGCTCCGAACGTTTCACATGTCGGTCTTCTCTTCTCAGTTCAGTTCATGGATCTCTAATGAGCTGATGATCTTGTGTCAGGACTGTCAAAAGAACCAGATTCTTAAGCTCCTTTGATTGGCCGTTGTATTCAGAAGCTCAACAGAAATGTCTCTGATTTCAAAAACATGTAAATAGACGCTCTTAGTTCACACTTGTCATGTTTGGTTCGATTTAAACGAACCCAGGTGCGATTGCTCAGTTAGTGCGGTTCATATGTGAACGCTGGTGCGGACCGAGACGGCTAAAAAGACGGGTCTCGGTCCGCTTCCAAACGAACTCTGGTGCGGTTCCATTGATATATGAACGCAACACGGACCAAAGACACGTAAACCAACCAAAAACAGGACGTGACGTCACAAGATGCGACGCTACAAGTCACTGATTTGACGACGCGGAAAGATCGGTGAATCCAAAATGAGTCGAGGGCAAACGTGGAGCAACGAGGAGGTGAAGTTTCTGGAAATCCTGCTGCTGTTTTGAACATTTGATGAGCTCTTCGTGATTCTCAGCTGGTAAAAATAAAGCATGAAATGATGGCGTTTAATCCAGAACACAGCGTTGTTCTGAATGTTCGGTAAGCGAGTCCGTCGCCAAATATACGTCATAAAAGCCGACCAATCGGGTCGTGACCGTATCCCTACGCCTTTGGTTCGGTAACTTAAAGTTCACTGTTAAAAATGCCAGTGTGAACGCTAAGAGGACCAGGACTATATGTTTTGTTTTTTGGTCCAAACCAAACGCACCCTAAGACACACATGGGCATGTTTGAAAGCAGGCATCTTTTGACGGATATATGAGGGATGCTTCAGGTCTCGGTGAAGAGCGTCAAAGAAGCGCGTCAACTGTTTTATATCGTTGGAATCCTTGGCTGAAGATTGACAAAATGCATGCACATTTTTGGGTATTATGAATTTGACACATCGATTCATGGTCTCTAAGGGTCGCCAAAATTGAAGCTACTTTTACTAAAATGGCTATAACTTGTGAAAGGAATTAGATATTTTCACCCATGTAAGAGCTCATTCTGTGGTCACGTGAAAAGGGATGCAGCGACTGGCCACTTGGTGGCACTCTAACTGATAAAAAAAAAAAGTTCGTCCGATTGATTTGAAAATGGGCATGCAGTGTGTTTGTTCAAGGTGCCATAATTGTGAGGATATGAGGACATTGATGTAGCTCAAAAAACATGTCTGTCATCGGCCAATGACACGCCGATCGGAAACAAAACATCGAATCGAATTAAATATCGGAGATTATTTCAAGAACCAAATTTGGCGAACTGGTCCTAGGTTTTTGGCTCAACCTCGATAACTGTTAAAAAGCTTTATAAATCATAAATTTGGCTGTAAATGGTCTTCCATGTATGATCGAGATGGTTTCAGACTTGCTAATTAAGACATTATATCTTTTTATGCATGTGCTTGAACTCCGATAATTGCCGCTCACAGCTATATTTACAATGTGTCCGTGATTGCAACCATAATCGACGCTTCAAAAACATCTGTTGAGCAAGTGAACACGATGGCCAATCAGAGGCGTTTAAGAATCCGTTCACCGGCGCTCAAAATGCGAGGAGGAAAACCATTTTTATCATTTTAAATACTTTTGACAACACTACAGGAGATGTGCAGAGCAAGAATTGAAAACCACCGCTCTGAAGTGTCAAAACAAAGGGAGTTTTAACAAAAGTCTGGTCAATTTTCAAAATGAGATACTGACGTGCATTTCATTCTTCCTCTAAGATCTGAACATCCATGACTGTTTGTGTGCACCACAGGTTCTTCTCGAGCATTTTTGCTCTCCAGACTTCCTTCAAACGACAGTTCCAACCACAACCTCGATCCGTTGAGGCCATCTCTACCCGACTCCGATTCAGCCAGTGTAAGCAGCGGAACCACCAGCAGTGCCAGCGCTCCTCTGGATCAGCCGTCACAGAGTGGCCTCAAGGAATCCAGCATCATCAGTGACGAGGAGAGCAACGAGCAGCACGAGTGGCGAGGCAATCCCAGTGCTATCGAAGCCCAGTTCTGCAGGCTTCTGCTGACCGAGGAAGTCTCCCAGGCACCCGCTCCTCGCGTGCAGCCGGAGAGCGGGGAAGTGGACACTCCAGAAAGGCGGCCTTCGGCCAAGCGAGCTCACTTCGGCGCAGTCAAACGCAAGCCTGTCAGAGGCACGGGCAGCCTCAGACGCAGCCAGGCGGCCCTGGTGAACATGCGTCGACACAGCCACTCGTTGGACAGCCAGACAGAGATGATGGCCAACAGTGTGGACCTTAACTCACTACTGGAGAAGGAGTTCAGCGTGCAGAGCCTCACCTCTGTTGTCAACGAGGATTTCTTCTACGACAACAACACCACGGAGGCAAAGAACGCAGCAGCTTCGTAGTGTCATAGTGAGCGATCAGCCAATATCGGGAAGCGACTGAAGGCCAGTTGATGCAGAGTCTGACTTTCACTCTTTCAGTTCGACAGAGCTTTAATAAGATGGCGGTAAGCGTTGCGTAATTCTCCACAGCACTAATTTACTGAACTGCCCACATAGCAACTGTTTTGCACCAGAGAACCAAATTACTGGTCTTGGTTACGCTGTGTAAGGAGGACAAAGGCACACGTATTAAGAAAACAAAACCGAATTTTGCCTTGTGTTTTGGACACTACATACATTTCTTGCTTTAAATACAAGCATTGCTTCTATCATGGATTCGCTTTGTATAAAAACACTTTATTTATTAGCAAGTTTTTATAAATATATTTCACTTTGAAAGGAATCCAAACGGTTGGGTTGAGGATTTTGCTGGATACTTGTTTACTCGGCGGTAAACATTCGATCAGGAATGTAAATGTGCTGTGCTGGAGATGTACCTCTGAAATAAAAGCCTGCCGTCGTCCTTTTTTTAGAATGTTCAAATGTGTAAATATTATTTTTTCATGGATTACTGTGACTTACGTGTCAAACGTATATAAACTCTTCAAACGAACAGGTGTCTGATGTTGCTGGATTGCTTTTGTCTCTATGTAATCTGCGAAAAGCGCACACACCGAGAAGTGACACAAATCAATCACGCGTTCAGCAGTCGTTGTGTAGCGTTAGCTCCCCCAAAATGAAAATTGCCATTACTCACCCTCATGTTGATCGCCATCGTTTCTTACGGCCTCCTTATGAAGTGTCAGTTGTGTGGAGGGACAGAAATCATCAAAAAGATCTTCATTTGTGTGCCGAAGATGAATGTCATGTCATTTTCAAACCCGTAACCGGTGAGTAATTATTGACCGTTTTCATTTTGGGGTGAACTAACCCTTTAAAAGACGAGAATAAGGTCATAGAGACGCAAAGAACATCAATCATCCAAAGACTATGTAAAATAATTTAGTCATCAAAGTCAAATTATTCTTCGGTAACGATGGCAAATGTTTTTCTCTGACAGACGGATGTCAGCTTCTTGCTGGAAAATGATTAAAGCGTTCCCAGAGCGGTTTTATGATATGACAGGTTTTCCGGGCAACCCCCGTCTCTCTTCCTCCGTTCAGTGCTGAGAGCGAGACGAGGAGCCCGATTTGATTCACGTAATCTTTCTTCCTACTTATAAAGCAGCTTTATGTGAAAACAAGGATTTTAAATGATATCTCCCATGACTTTATTTTAAGCTCCTGGCAACTTATGCGTTTTTTTTCCCCACCTTGCCATTTGAGAAAAAATTGAAAAATTCATACCAGCTGCTCAGGTGGTCACCATTAAAGAGTCTGGTTTCCTGTGTCAGTGGTTACCATTAACAGTTTCTTCTGTTGTGGAATGAACGGTCTCTCTTCGCCTGATGCTTGAGTTTCAGCTCCTCTCTGAATTCGTAGTCGACGAGGCCTTGGTTCTCCTCACAAAGCTTGCTGTAGGCGTCCGCTAAAGCCCTGAATTCAGAAATAGAGATCTCTGTGGGCCGCAGTGTGGGATCCACATCAGCGCTGCGCAGCAACTCTTCCGTCAGTTCCTGCCGCTGACACTCGGGGAACAGCATCCTGCAGCAAAGAGGAAAACCCTTCACACGCTGACACTACGAGTTAACGTAGAAACCTTGAAAAGTGGCGTTGTGCGGCCTGTGCGGATGTTCACTTAGTGCTCGTCAAACGAGGTTTATGCAGCTGTTTGCATTACAGATGTTCTCCCAATGACACACAATTGCTAAGTCACTTCCAATCTTTCTTTAAAGCCTTTGTGTATAATGCATCATATCTTTTCATAAATAATTGGAACCAAAGTGAAAATGCATTATAATATTTGCAGATACTTGGTTACTTGGCTGTTTATAAAGCATTTCTTATGTAAAATGAATAGATAAGTATTATAATGCATTATAACTGGTTACAATTTTTCATGAAAATGCAATGCATTACAAGGTATAATTAATGCATTAAAAACACTTTTATAATGCGTTATAAGCAAAGGCTGAAGCTGGTGGGTTTGACCATCTTAAAGGGTTAATTCTCCCAAAAATGAGATTTCTGTCATTGATTCCTCGTGTCGTTCTACACTCGTAAGACCTTCGTTCATCTTCAGAACACAAATGAAGATGTTTTTGATGAAATCCGAGAGCCTCTGATCTCCCTATTCACAGCAAAATCATTCCAAATTTCAAGGTCCAGAGAAGTAATACAGACATAATTAAATCAGTCGATGTGACTGCAGCGGTGTGCAAAAATAATGAATTTATTCAACAATTTCCTGAATATTACGTAGAACCATGGAAGTGCTGCACTACAACGTGAACAGCGTAGGAGACTGACAGGGAAGAGAAGAAATTTTTGAATAAAGTCCTTTTTTTGCGCACCAAAGTATTCTTGTTGATTCGTAACATTAAGGTTTAATCACTGTGGTCACATGGACTATTTTAACGATGTCTTTACTACCTTTCTGGACATAATCAAAAGTGTCTTCATTTGTGTTCTGAAGATGAACGAAGGTCTTACGGGTGTGGAACGACATGAGGGAGAGGAATTAATGACTGAAATTTCATTTTTGGGTGATTTAACCCTTAAGGTTGTAGTTCATGTCTATTTTAACCAAGGCATCCACACAAATCAGAGGTGTCCAATCCTGCTCCTGGAGAACCATCTTCAGCTCAAACCTGCCTGGAAGTTTGTAACTCTGTTTCTATTAAACACATTCAGCACCAGCTTCAGGACACCCCTGAATGTACTTTTTTTTTTTTGTATGTGTTTTGTTGGAGGAATGCTTGGCACTAACACAATTGACCCAATTTTTCTTTTGCAAGTAGACTTAAGTAAATTTCACATATGGAATTAAGTAACATCTACTTAACTAAATTAAGAACAATTTAAGAAAACAAGTAACTAACTTGAGCAATTTCTATTTAGCTGAAGTTTACTTTCTAATACTTTATGTACATTTGACTCAATCAATATAACACTGCATTAAACCACGCTCTTCAAGTGTCTATATATAATACAGTAGATAGTGTAGACAAACAAACCGTCCCATACCGGCGTGATCAAAAAGATCTTAAACTAGATTACATATTTTGACTGTTGCGATTCCAAATCGGTTTAATGACCTGTAACTCTGCCTGAGAATCGGACAAGTGTTCACTGTTGGCCAGAGGAGAACTGGAGGAGAACCTCCCGAGGTTTTTTTCTCCATTTGTTGGAGTTTTGGTCCTTTGGCTTGCGTAAGTTGGGGACACTTGCTTGATATTCATCAGTGTTTTTGATGGGTGTCGTTGTATGTGAACTGAGCCGAGCCGGACGATTACGTCACTGTTTTCTCCAGTGCTGATATGCATAAATGAACTAGACTAATAACTACTGATCTTTGCAATGGAATGAATCAATAATATATAGAATAAGCTGCACAATGACACCATTTTCTTTGGGAGCTGCTGTGCAGCCAAAATTATTTGCCAATTATTAACCCTTGTGCGTTGTTCAAATTCACGACCCTTTCGTTATGTTCGTCGCTGAAAACAGCCACGATTTTAACTGCTTTAAAAATGTATCAGATAAATATTTTTTTCAAATTTTTTTGCTTAAATCTATTAAATCAACCTCAGTCCTGATCAAAACTACTAAATTTAAAAAAAAATCAGTATTTTAACTCTTTAAAACGTTAAAATCTGATGCTGCACAAAAACGATCAACGCATCAAAGCCAATGTTGTTTCTAATCTTTGACACGTTTTTTCCCAAATCAGTGACATCATTTATGAATTTGGCAATTAAAGAGTTAAAATCCTGATTTTTTTTTTTTTAAATTTTGTAGTTTTGATCAGGACTGAGGTTGATTAATAGATTTAAGCAAAAAAATTGAAATAAATATTTATCTGATCCATTTTTAAAGCAGTTAAATAACGAAAGGGTCGTGAATTTGCCCACAGAGTACCGTTGAGTTTTTGAACATTTTCAAAGCATTTTCCCAAAATATGCGTCAAAATAAGATTTGTCACCAAAAATCATTCCATTTGCTGAAACACGGAGAAAGTTACGGCCAAATTAAGACTCAAAAATTCCCCATAGCGGATGAAAACATCCCGAACAGCACATAAGGGTTAATGTAAAGCTCCCACCCAAACACCTATAAACTTAGTGCACAATACACGACGACGGTAACATTCGTTGGACGATTTTTGAGTATGAATGTCATTTTGAGTCAAAAATGAACTCCAACTGTCACAAACTTTACTTCTCTCACAAGCTTGTTTCAGGCACCTGTAAATATGGCATCTACCCTGAATGAAGTCCATTGCTTATTGGTACCAAAACATTGAGAAAAGAGGCAAAGAGAGAGGAGTTTTGACAAGTAGTTGATGGAAAGCCTGGGGATTGCTTACTCGAGCCCTCTGCGGCAGTGCTTCCTCCGGAACTGGAAGGCGTTCTTGACAATCTTCTCGACCAGCTTGAAGGGCTGCTGGATCTGGGGCTGAGCCAGCGGAGTGAAGTGCACCACCCCCACATCCACCTACGCACACCGCGGGGCCATGACACACACACACACACACACACACACCAGTGTTAGAGTCAGAGAACATATTCAAGAGCTACTCCCACTCCAGCGAAGGGGAGAAACGGACTGGAAACTAGCGTGAAAACGGGAGTATACGCATGAGGATTGGCAGAGGGTTGGGAGAGGAGGCGGTCGTGACGCTGCGCGACGACGAGCCGGTTGCTACAGTAACACCTGTTTGAAGGACCGTCAAAACAAGCCTCTTCAAATGTGAATAGTGAGTCTCGTTACATTGTTGCTTCCTAAATGTTCTTATAGCTAAAGTGTAGAGGGATGCTCCAGCTTTCCTTGATTCTCTATGCGAAACCGTCACAGACACCTGCTAATCCCAGGCTAAAGCTCATGTAATTGGTTCGGGAGCTGCGAAAATCCACACCACAGTTACAGACGTGCGGCGGTGCGTTATACCTGTGTGTCATTCGCTCTTCCAGAGTGTGGATTCTGGAAATGAGCTCTCTAATGGAGATGGACAGAAGAATTGTAATTATTTGTGGTTTCTGGTTGAGTCGCAGTCATGCAGGACTCTTGACTTGGGCTAGATTCTTCCACTCTTGGGCTCACTTTAAATAAATTATGAGCAGAATACAAGACTTTGAAGCTCCTTTCTGGTGTTTAAGGCTACACACACACACACACACAAAAAGCAATAGACTGGAGGTGACAGAGAAGTGAAGATGTGACAAGAGCTTTCAGAAAGCATCGAATCATCTGCCTCGGCTGTGCAAGAGGAGAACCAGCATTCGGGAAATCAATTTGGCCACATGTCATTTAGCCGGTTTTAAACTGAAACACTCCCCGAGCGTCTGAAATTTTGACCAGGTACATTTAAGTACCCAACAAGTAGAAATAGGATTTAAGAGCAAGCAGATAAAGTTCCTAGAAAATACCCTCAACCAACCTGATAAAATAGACTTCACCTTAAAGGGTTCGTTCACCCAAAAATGAGATTTCTGTCAATTAATTCCACACCTGTAAGAGCTTCGTTCATCTTCAGAACACAAATTAAGATATTTTTGATGAAATCCAAGGTTTTTTTAATCCCACATTGAAAGCAAAGTAATTATCACATTCGAGGTCCAGAAAAGTAGTAAAGACATCGTTGACGTTATGAAGCGACGAGAACACTTTGTGCGCAAAAATAACGACTTCATTCATTTCTCCTGCGGTGTTTTCAATGCAACACTTCCAGGTTCCGCGTCAGAATGCCGACTCCGTATTGGCCAAAGCTGATCACGTGATCAGCACCACGACGCCGATAACGTTCAGACGTAAACACGCAAGCACTGAATTGTGTCAAACGCGCATGAGTTTGACAGAGAAGAGATAGTTTTGTTTTGTTTTTGCGCTCAAAAAGTGTTCAAGTCACTTCATGACATTAAGGTTGAACCACTGCGGTACTGCTTTAACTTTTCGGGACCTTTAATGACAGTAATTACGTTGCTTTCAATGCGGGATAAAAAAAAACCCTTGGATTTCATCAAAAATATCTTCATTTGTGTTCTGAAGATGAATGAAGGTCTTACGGGTGAAGAATTAATGACAGAAATCTCATTTTTGGGTGATTTAACCCTTTAACGACCTCTTCCTCGTGGACTGCATGACTTCGCTACTTCCTGTGGAGTTTTTTTTTTTTTTTCTGCGACTAGTCGACTAATAAAATCTTGGTTGGCCAAACCCGTTCTAGTCACAATTAGTCGACTGGCCTACTTCATAAAATTGAGGTTAAACCACTGGAGTGACTTTTATGATGTCTTAACTGCCTTTCTGGGGCTTGAAAGTGCTAGTTGTGTAGACTGTCAATGGAGAGACAGAAAGAACGAAAGTCTTACGGGTTTGAAACGACACGAGGGCGAGTAATTAATGACAGAAATCTCATTTTTCAAACCGACCATTGAAAACACATCAGCACGGCCTGCGATTCCATAACTCTCTCAGACGATATTCCCGTCGTGCTCACGGTTACAAGAGAAAAAAAACATCACACGTTAAGGTTATTAACAACCGTCACACATTGCAAGTAAAAACGCAGCGCTATTTGCACCTGAGCAGAAGTGCTACTTTAATACAAAGGGTGTGAAGTTTAATTTGTCATTTCTAATGGCGAATGCTCAGATTGAGGTGGCAGTCCCTCAGGGCAATCTGAGAAACCATTATTTCCTTTACATAACCGCCAGAGAACAATGGAGTGCGCGGATGGGAATGGGAAAGGAGAAAATACTCCTGCAATGAGTATGGATACATTAATCATGACAGCACTTCCAAAAGACAACCACTCTTACTTCGCCTCAGATGAAGAAGCAGGAAAAGAGGATGTAACTGACAGGGATTTCGCTAGAGAGGCTTGGTTGTACTGTAGGAATGGTTCGTCCCACGCTCCACGAATCGCCCAAGGCATTGGTGGGAAATACGGATGAGCTTCTCAGATATGATTCTGTTGGAAACTACAGGCTTTTAAGGTGAGTGGCTGAAGACAAGCATGGCAAGAGCAGCAGCCTTATATTTAAACACTTTAAGAATGCGTTTCATCGAACAGTAGAAAAAGCAGAGGCAATAAATCAAACTAGCGTGGAAACCCATGCGCTCCCGTCTTGCACAGCAGAGAGTAATTTCCATTTATTATCATGAATTTAAACGGCCATTGCTGTAGCAGTTGCAATAAGACCATTTTGACATCTGCATTACAGGCAAACAGCTACAGCAGGGTAATGAAATGACTCCATCAGCAACGGTGAACAAACAAACGGATCTCATCCTAAACCATAAAAAAGCACCCCTTCCCTGAACAAATGACAATCTCGACCTCAACAGCGCATGAAAGCTAGAAGTGATCAAATCAAGGCACCATGCATTTAATTGCTTTCAGTGCCTTCACACATCCACACTCCCTTACACGTGTAGGTATTTATTTTTCAGCACAATCCAAGCATCGGCACTTTAACCCCTCACTATAAAGGCCCACCTTCAGCTTCACCGGCGTACGATTTTAAGAGTTAACAGAACTTGTTTGCGAAAAACGGATAGATGGATGTGTTTTGTCCTTCGTTGCCCTCTTTGTCATTTCTAAACCAATGCCATATAGCCACTCCCACCCTGCAGCGAGGAGAGGACGGATGGAGGACGGCAGGGGTGGGGGTGCAGGGGTTTATAGGGGCAGCAGCTGTGAGTTCATCCTCCTGCAGAGTGAATGTTCCCGCTCGCTGGATAGTCATATCACGATTAGGGTGAGAGTGGCGCCTTGCCACTACAGTAAAACTCTTCATAATAGTGACGAGTGAGCGGGACATTACACAATTGTGTAGCTGTTTTGGTGTAGGTTACCGTTAGAGAATAATAAATGAATTAGGAAAAATGAAAACACACAGCCTACTCTGATAAAAAATAAATAAATAAATAAAAAGGCTGATTGAAAGTGAGGTTTGTGCATAGAACGCAAGAAAAAAATATCCGTCAATAGAACAAGATGACAAATTTACAGGATAAAATTTTTTAATAAATTAAAAATAAATTTTAAAAAAAAATAAATTAAATTTTTTTTTATTTTAATAATAAAAAAGCTTAATATACAGCAGTTTTGTTTCTCTAGTGCCTTAAGAAAATGTCAGTATAACTATAGCTTTGTGTATAAAACCAAAAAAAACATGGTAATTGTCGTTTTTTACCACACTGTAGTCTTTTACCACACAAGCCACAGTTTGACTGTGGTATTAGTGTGGTAATCAACACACGAAAAAAATACAATAATATAAAAAAAAGGGTAATGATTTCATGGTCATTTACATATTTTAACCACAACACATTCATGATTCACGCTAGAAAAAAATATCCGTCAATAGAACAAGATGATAAATTTACAGGATAAAATTTTTTAATAAATTAAAAATAAATTTAAAAAAAAAAAAAATTAAATTTTTTTTTATTTTAATAATAAAAAAGCTTAATATATAGCAGTTTTGTTTCTCTAGTCCCTTCAGAAAATGTCAGTATAACTATAGCTTTGTGTATAAAACCAAAAAAAAACATGGTAATTGTAGTTTTTTACCACACTGTAGTCTTTTACCACACAAGCCATATTTTGACTGTGGTATTAGTGTGGTAATCAACACACGAAAAAAATACAATAATATAAAAAAAGGGTAATGATTTCATGGTCATTTACATATTTTAACCGCAACACATTCATGATTCACGCTAGAAAAAAATATCTGTCAATAGAACAAGATGATAATTTTACAGGATAAAATTAAAAAAGCTTAATATACAGCAGTTTTGTTTCTCTAGTGCCTTAAGAAAATGTCAGTATAACTATAGCTTTGTGTATAAAACCAAAAAAAAACATGGTAATTGTAGTTTTTTACCACACAAGCCATAGTTTGACTGTGGTAATCAACACGCGAACACAAATACAATAATAAAAAAAAAGGGTAATGATTTCATGGTCATTTACATATTTTAACCGCAACACATTCATGATTCACGCTAGAAAAAAATATCCGTCAATAGAACAAGATGACAAATTTAATAATTTAAAATAATAAAACAAAAAAAAGCTTAATATATAGCAGTTTTGTTTCTCTAGTCCCTTCAGAAAATGTCAGTATAACTATAGCTTTGTGTATAAAACCAAAAAAAAAACATGGTAATTGTAGTTTTTTACCACACTGTAGTCTTTTACCACACAAGCCACAGTTTGACTGTGGTATTAGTGTGGTAATCAACACACGAAAAAAATACAATAATATAAAAAAAGGGTAATGATTTCATGGTCATTTACATATTTTAACCGCAACACATTCATGATTCACGCTAGAAAAAAATATCCGTCAATAGAACAAGATGATAATTTTACAGGATAAAATTAAAAAAGCTTAATATACAGCAGTTTTGTTTCTCTAGTGCCTTAAGAAAATGTCAGTATAACTATAGCTTTGTGTATAAAACCAAAAAAAACATGGTAATTGTAGTTTTTTTACCACACAAGCCATAGTTTGACTGTGGTAATCAATACGTGAACACAAATACAATAATAAAAAAAAAGGGTAATGATTTCATGGTCATTTACATATTTTAAACCGCAACACATTCATGATTCACGCTAGAAAAAAAATATCCGTCAATAGAACAAGATGACAAATTTAATAATTTAAAATAATAAAACAAAAAAAAAGCTTAATATATAGCAGTTTTGTTTCTCTAGTCCCTTCAGAAAATGTCAGTATAACTATAGCTTTGTGTATAAAACCAAAAAAAAAACATGGTAATTGTAGTTTTTTACCACACTGTAGTCTTTTACCACACAAGCCACAGTTTGACTGTGGTAATCAATACGCGAACACAAATACTAATGGTCATTTACATATTTTAACCGCAACACATTCCTGATTCAATAAGATTTTATTTCATCGAAATACTTAACGTTAATCTACGCCGCTAATAAACACCATTAAAACATGAACAAATCCAACTCTCCTTCAAAATTGAGTTAAACGGGCTTGTTTTTACCCCCCTATGAGGAAAAACCTCAATGCGATGAGTTAAAGCGTTGAATATTGCCGTAAAATCGAATCAAAAAGCTTAATAATAGACGGAGTTTCATGCGCGTGAAGTTGCTGCGTGACGTAGAGCATCATTCGAGCAGCTTCGCTCCATCACTGAAGTCTCTGATACACCGCGACCGCCAACATGAGCGGATCGCCAACAACACATCGAAGGGCGTTTAGACTCCGTTTATGCATTTAGCGGGTTTCTTCGTATGTGTGTTTGCTCGCAAACCCGACGCGTGATCGCTCGCTCTGCACCAGCCGAGGTAAGTCCAGGATTTCTGCATTCCGCTCCGTATTATAAACACGCTATGAGTCACAATCCACAGGATTTCTGCTGTAGTGAAACGCTGGCAAGTTGTGTTGCATTTCATTTACCTGACCGACTCCAGTCATCAAATATCGCAACAATGCATGTGTGTGTGTGTGTACTGCTCTCAACTCAGGAGGAGTGTGAGGCATTGAAAATCACAGTCAGGAACCTGCTTCCTCATCATCCTGTGCGCACGCTTCTCTTTGTTCCCAGTACACTGGGGGAGGAGGAGGACACTCGTTTAATTCTCTCACTTATTTCCTCAGGCAGGCGGCGGTGCTGCTGAGGAGTCTCTGCCGTCGCAGTCGCAGCCGAAGGAGAGGGGACGGAGCGAGCCCGTGTGAATGTTGGCTGGGCTGAGGAACGCGGCAGGATGGCGTCCACGGGCACGCAGATCTTCGCCTTCGTGCTGGCATTGCTAGGCATCCTAGGTGCCACTGTGGCCACGTTACTGCCCAACTGGAAGGTGAGCGCGGATGTGGGTTCGAACATCATCACTGCCATCTCGCAGATGCAGGGGCTGTGGATGGACTGCACCTGGTACAGCACGGGCATGTTCAGCTGCACGCTAAAATACTCCGTGCTGGCGCTGCCCGCGTACCTGCAGACGGCACGCACCACCATGGTGCTGTCGTGCGTGTTGGCGGCGCTGGGATTGTGCTTGGCCTCTTTGGGTTTGAAGTGCACTCGGTGGGGCGGGGGGCGCCGCGCTAAACGTCACGCTGCCGTGGCAGCCGGCACCTGCTTTCTGGCCTCTGGCTTCCTCTGCCTCGTTCCCGCTTCCTGGTACACGAACGAGGTGATTGTCAGTTTCCTAGACGCCAATGTGCCCGAAAGCAACAAGTTTGAGCCGGGCGGCGCCGTCTACGTAGCCTTCATCTCGTCCGGTTTCCTATTCGTGGGTGGATCCATTTTCTGTCTGTCCTGCTCGGGTAAGCGACACGGCCCGCAGGATTTGATACTGCTCCCTCCAGACAAACTCCTCTTGCAGCAGCAACAGCAACTGCTGCAACAACAACAACAGCAGCAGGAGCAGCTCCAGCACCAGTACTGCTCCCTCTCTCCGCTGGATAACAAGACCGGATACAGCCTGCAGGACTACGTATGAGGGAGCAGGACAAGTGCGACGCACTGCCACTTGCGATTACAAAACGAAAGGGCGAGAGGGACCGCAACTTTCCCTTCTCCCCTCCACCTCTTTCCTTTTTAAGATCAGCAAGCACAAACGGTGGAAGTACTCCCTGAAGCGTCGTCTCGGAACAGACGGATTGTGAATACCGAGTGGCAGGAACGCGCCGCAGCAGCGACACGCCAAGCGAGATGATAAACGCACATATCCAGCATCCCACTAAATCTTATTAAAGTGTTCCTCTGGGAACGGATTAGCAACAAGGAAATGTTTGCGCTACTTCAACACCCCCCCCCCCTTTCCCTTCCCAAAGATCTGAACTCAGAAGCAATCGTTTAGCTGCTAACAATCGTTTGGTAACCTCTGTTTAAAGTAAGATGGCAATACGTCTCTACGAGGCAACCGTGTTGTTTGGGAGGTTTTCTTTCTGTTTGAGTTCATGAAATCTCTTGTCTTATTTTGGTAGCTGATAGGATGATTGATATTCTGCCTAAGCATGCTTTCTGGAGCCTGTGCATAATGCAGTGGAATGCCTGATGTAGACTGAATTGTAGCCATATAGCCTGTGCCTAAAGAGCTGTAGTTCATAAACCGCTGAAACTGTTTGGAGAGAAGTGGGAGGAGGGTCGCTGGGTCAGGCATGTATGGGAAATCCATAAGCAGGCTGAGAGGAGACTGCCCCTTGTTACGTCAAATGGACGATGTGATGTTGTGCTGTTCAACACTTTAACTCCCGCTCCGTCACACACATTCATACGCATAACCGTGCTGCATGTGTGCTTTCTACTCGTTCTGCTCCTCACTGCCATGGAGACAGGATTGTGTTTTGTCTAGGGGTCGTATCTCTTCTGCGCACTCGGGAGGATGGTGGTCCTCTCTGTGATGAGCGTCATGAATCACTCCGGCCGGGAGCAGGGGATCGGTGTCTGGAGACAAAGGCTCTGCAACACCCTCTCTCTCTCTCAGACGTGAGGGTCCCTATTCTGCTGACCAACTCCAATCTTGAGGAGACAAAATATGTGCCGCCGTTTTGTTTTAGAGACATAGATAGTTTCGAGTTTCGGCAATTGGCAGTAATTCCACGGCTGCGATTTGGTTACGTCCACTCTCGATGGAAATCTCCTTTGCCAAATGACGTTTGAACATACAGCCATGTCTCCGAATGCCTACACGGGGCTCTTTAAAAAAATAATAAACACCTTAAAAGGAACATTTCAGGTTATTCTTAACGTCTATGGGCATCATCTCCGGCGTGTTGTCGATTACCACGGAAAGAGTTATACGTGTACAGTGGTTTATTTGTGGTGCTGCTCGCCTTGCTTCCATTGTTATTACCGGCGTGAAACATTTCTCATTTGTTTTCACAGACTCGATCAACGCGGGTTTTAAATATACTCGGAAGAAGTCAACATAACACAGATGCTGCCCATAGAGCTTAAAGCGATAGTTCAGCCAAAAATGAAAATCATCCCCCTCAAGCCATCCCATCTTCTTTCAGAAGAACTCGATCTGAGATCTATTTAAAAACATCCTCGTTCCTCCAAGCTTTGTAATGGTTGAGACACATTTTTAAGCCCCGGAAAACGCATCCATGCATAATAAAAGCAATTCGTACGACTCCAGAGGGATAATAACGGCCTTCTGAAGAGAAGCGATGCGTTTTTTAAAAGAAAAATATCCATGTTTGAAACTTTATAAATTCATAACTAGCGACCAGCGGATGATCGCGTGCATACGTGACGCATGACTCCGGATGTAGGAGTTCTTCGTAACCTCTCCGACATTTCTCTTTAAACGTTCTCGTTTTAGACTTCTAATTCATGTCTGGTGTTTCGTTTTTCTCCATCCTCTGCGCTTCCGCATTCGTCATCGAGTCATGGTCAGGGGTTACTCTCGCGCCACACATCGATGCCGAAAGCTAATTATAGTTAATAAACTTTTAAATATGGATATTTTTCAGAAGGCCTTTGGATTACTTTTATTATGGCTGAATGCTTTTTTTTTGGCTTCACTACCATTATAAAGCTAGGAGCATTTTTAAATATAACTCATTATATGCTTATATCTGAAAGAAGATAGTCATATACACCTGTGATGATTTGAGAGGGAGTAAATCATGGGATAATTTTCCTATTTGGGTGAACTAACCCTTTAATATTCTTTTAAGAGCGAGAAACTTCACATCGTCATCCTCGACCTCCCTCAGTGCTTGCCATCCCGGAGCGCTTACGGATGCCGCCTCTGACAGCCAGAACAGTTGCATGTCATGTGCCAATTTGCCAATGCATGTAGCCCGTCATAAGCATGCCCCCCCCCCCCCCCCCCCCCCCCCCCCGCACACATAACTTGCGCCAAGAGTCGAGCTTGGATGCTTGGATGCAGCCGTGCGTTTCTATGCCGCTGAAGGGAGGAATGCAATTTCAGTGTTGTTCTACTCTGGCAAAAAGCGCTTTGGCAGTGATGGATGGCACAGCGCATTCTTCCTCTCAAGCAGATTCCCACAGGCGAGCAGATGGCTGGGCCCAGATCGCCCCCTGCAGGCGGTGGCGGGCATGCTGAGTGGGCACAGCCAGGCTTTGTGCTGCCCCTCTAGGGCAGATTACGCCCTCCTCAGCAGACCACGCCAGCTCCTGGACAATAACAACTGCCCATGCACCACTACCAAATGCAATAAGCACTCCTCCTACCCTCCAAAAGTGACGATGCACTGAAATGTTACAATTGTGAATGTGCCAAACTCATGACTACTTTGCAAATGTATGTACAGGTGTTCTGTTTGCCAAATGCAAGACGATTTAAAGTTTTACAAAGACTGTCATCTGTAATGAGAGATAATTTATATATATAGTTGACCAACTTGCATATCCCCCCCCCCCCCTCCCCCTCCTAAAATTCCAAAGCACAATGATCCCAGGATCACAAAACTGTTCAGGTTCACCAGGGACTGAGACCATTTAAATTGTGCTTTGGGATTTCATGTTCATCAACTGCTCTGCATTTATCTTTTGATTAATTTACTGAGAGCACTGTTCAACACCCAAGCATGTTCACAGCAAATCTTCTTTATAAGAAGACAAACATTTACACCTTTACTTGTGTAACCTCATTTGAAAGCAATTTATTTTTTTGTTAGCCGAACATGCTGAAAGAAAGACTGGAATAAAGATGATCATCTGTAGATAGTATTACCAATAGAGGTTTTGTAATTATAAAGACAAACTCTTCATATATCGTTACGGTGCAGCTTGTTTATTAGCACGCTAGAAAAAGTTTCATATGACCCAGACGAAACAGACAGGTCCTCGTTTTTGTTCGGTGGCCAATTTAATGATTCCTGACTGGATAAAATGAAGCTTATATTTTGGTGGATGCTTCTGCACTTCTTAATTTTGCAGAGAATATGGTTCAAATATTTCTGTACTGTTCTCTCAGTGTGCTTGTGCAAGTAGTTATATTTTTATTAATAAAAAATGGTGGAAGCATATGTTCTTAAAAAAAAACATTTAACTCTTATTTAATTTATGTGTGCTGTTCTGTTCATGGGAGGAAAACGGTCTCGAGCAACAAATGACATAATAGAACCGGCTGGAAGGAACACGCATTCTTTCATATATTCCATTTACTGTATCTTTAGACAACATTAAAAATGAATAAATAAAGTCAGCATTCATTTGCTTTCTAGATTACCACTGAGAGCGAAGAAATGTACTCTTTGAGCTGTGCTGAAAAATGGGGATTTCACGAAATATATAAACTGTAAACTTTAAGCAGTTCTTAAAAGGATGGTGCATTTAAATGAAGTATATTTGTATATTACACTTTCCCCCGGTTTCACAGACAAGCCCCAGACTAAAACGCTTGTTTGAGTTGGTTTAACTGACATCTCTTAAAATATGTCCCTGTTTTGTCTCAAAACGCACACCGGTAATGTTTTTTTAGGCATGTTCAAAAAAGCTATACTTATGTTCACACTTGTCATGTTTGGTTCGCTTCAAACGAACCCTGGTGCGGTTCGTTTGAACATATGTGAACGCTGCCATCAGAACCCGAGAGCGCTAAAAAGACGGGTTCGCTTCAAACGAACTCTGGTGCGGTTCCATTGATATATGAACGCAACACGGACCAAAGACACGTAAACCAACCAAAAACAGGACGTGACGTCACAAGATGAGACGCTACAAGTCACTGATTTGACGACGCGGAAAGATCGGAGTATCCAAAATGAGTCGAGGGCAAACGTGGAGCAACGAGGAGGTGAAGTTTCTGGAAATCCTGCTGCTGTTTTGAACATTTGATGAGCTCTTCGTGATTCTCAGCTGGTCAAAATAAAGCATGAAATGATGGCGTTTAATCCAGAACACAGCGTTGTTTTGAATGTTCGTAAGCGAGATCCATCGAGAAATATACGTCATGAAAGCCGACCAATCAGGTCGTGATCGTATCCCTACGCCTTCGGTTCGGTAACTTTAGTTAAAAATGCCAGTGTGAACGCTAAGAGGACCAGGACTATATGTTTTGTTTTTTGGTCCAAACCAAACGCACCCTAAGACACACATGGGCATGTTTGAAAGCAGGCATCTTTTGACGGATATATGAGGGATGCTTCAGGTCTCGGTGAAGAGCGTCAAAGAAGCGCGTCAACTGTTTTATATCGTCGGAATCCTTGGATGAAGATTGACAAAATGCATGCACATTTTTGGGAATTATGAATTTTTTGACATATCGATTCACGGTCTCGAACCAAACCAACCGAACTACAAGTGTGAACGCACCCTTATATGTCCTAACTGAACTAATCCTGGCTTAATCTAAACTCAGTGCCTCAGTTCTTCATGTGAATTTTTACACCACGTAGTTCATTCATATCAACAAAAATGTTTGTTCAAAGAAAACGAACCTTCATATAACCTTTATTAGGGGGATTCAGTCCTGATTACATAACACAGCTTAGTGAAGAAAAAAAAAAGTGGTTCCCATAAGAGATCTAATGAGGTGAAATCGTCTGTGATTCATTTCAAAGGTCATTGCCGTCTGCTGCAGTAATGACCGATCCATGGACCGGGGCTCATGTGTTCGCACTAACCTCAAATCACAAGCCAATTGAGAGGTTCACTGCAGTTTTTTTTTTGCATCCAAGCAAACGTGCACCCAACCCTACTGTAACGACCATATTCTTTGTATCAGTACACAAGGGTGAATTACTCGTCTTCAAGCAAATATGAGGTGCTAGTTAAATCATTTCTGTCATGCAACACCAGCTCAACTGATTAAACTTCATCGGCCATCAAAACCCCATCAGCAGTAATGGCAGGCCAAGTCCATAGATAACCAATCAGTCAGCAGCCCTCAAATCGCAAGCATTTTTATTTATCGGGGTCAAGCTCTGAAGGTGTACAAGCACCTATTGTAATCGTTAGCATTATTCTTCTTCTTCTTCCGCTCTGGGAGTCTAAGGCATTGCGGGAAAGTTATGAAATTTGGACAGTCTAAACAGTCACCAGAGCAAGTCTTAATCGCTCTAGTGCCACCAACCTACGTTAATGCCAATAACTTTTGAACCGTGAGGGCTAGAAACAAAATCACGTGATTCCTTTGCTCAAGACGATTCTATTCTTGAATTTTCCAAAAAATCTACTTTTTGGCCAAAAATAAATAAGAAAAATCACAAAACTGCACACCGAGTTGAACAATACCAAATTTATCCATATCGGACATTCTGGGCATTGGCTATTTTAAATTTTGTTGAAAAATGTTACGATTTTAGAACGCATTGGCATTTTGTTACGAACCGTTTGTCTGATTTTCACCAAATTGGAATCTGATCACCTTCAGACTGCTGAGAAAAAGTTATGGATTTCGTGTCAACAGACGAAACCGTTTTCGCATACTGCAGCGACAGATTTGAGGCATGATGCCAAAATGACTCTGGGGCCGTGTCTCTGCAACGCTTCGGCATATTAACACCAAACTTTGTATGCGTCATTGTCGCCTCACTCTGAACACACCACATCAATTTGCTCACAGCGCCACCTACTGGTCAAAAGTGATAACCCATTAAAACATTACTAGTGACTGTATTTATGACTTTTCAGCCATTTTGCCTAAAATCATTTTAAAATGTCTTTAAATGCTTATTGTTGCAGTTTGCTGGCATGACTTATGGTGTTCTTGGCCCCGATAATTACCGCTTGCAGCTATATTTATCATTATTATTTTATTTTAGATTCAGTCTAACTTCTTGAAGAGCAATGTGGGAAAACTGAATATGATTGTCAGACACTGTAGATGACCTTGCCCTGCTCAAGACACTCCTGGGTCTGTGCGCGCACACACACACACACACACACACACACACACACGATGATACTGCCCTTGCTTGGTGCATTGTGAACTGCTGAGACAGGCAGTATAGAATGCCAAGATAAAAGTGCCTACATGAAAACAATATTTTCATAGAATCAGATATTTCCATCCAAGCAACCACTGTACTTTTGGGGGACCTTTTTTTTAAATGCTGGTGTAAATAAAATATTACTGAAGCCTGTTTTGCAAGAAAATATTATTTCTTTCTACTCCATACTCCATCACGTTTAATTCAATGTGTTACTTTTCATAATAAAATTTACTAGCAATTTCTGAGTAAAAATTGCTTCAGAAATGCATAGAACCTAAACCTCTTAACTTAAATGAAGTCTTTTTTTAAACATCTCACACACACAAAGAATGAACAAATTATTAAACATATATTAATAAATAAAACATAACTTACTGGAACTGCAATTTTGCGAGATATCTTTAGTCAAAACTACTATATTTGCTCAAAATCCAAAGCATTTTATATATATATAATAGGACATTTTTATATTCAACTTGAATCAAAAGAAAGGCTGCAGGCATTCTGAGACATTGAAATAACCTTCCTTTACCCCTGATACATCATTTGACCCCATTTATTAAAATGGAACACTACTTATAACAAATCTGACCCCATTATTCACTCTGTGTGGTTTCACTTTCTGTGATGGTCCCATAGTGCGACAGCCAATGGAGAAAAGGAGTTTAATGATCCTTAAAATGCACATAAAAGGAAAAGCTCTAAAATGTCATATAATGGTTGTTGAAATTACACCTTTTTATGTGCAGGGAGTAATTTGACCTATAAATGGTCAAATAAGATAAAAAAAAAAAAAAGTGTGATCCAAATACAACACTACTACTATAATTTTTATAAGATATTACATGTTTTTTAAATTACTAGCATTCAAAAACATAAAAGCTGAGTTATGAAAATTTGAAAGAAACATGAATATTTTATAGGAAGGTTCGAGTCGAAAAAATATTACTAGTTAAACTACGTTCTAGAATAAATTTAATGTGTTCCTACACCTTTCGACTAATTAACTACACTGTAATGAATTACTGTAAAAATTACAGCATTATTTTACAGCCGCTGGCTGTTGTTTAATAATACAGCATATTGCTGTAAACTGCAATGCATTCTGGGATCACGTGTTGGTTTGACTCAAATTTACAGAATAATGCTGTAAATTGACCCTTCGTAATTTAAAAAAAATAGTTATTTACTGTAATCAGAGAATACAGGAAAATTCTGTAAATTAAATTACAGTAACACTACTGTAAACTTTACAGCAACCCTGCTGCCAGTCTTATACTGTAAAATTTACAGTACTTTAACAGTGTACACCTTTCGACTAATTAACTACACTGTAATGAATTACTGTAAAACTTACAGCATTATTTTACAGCCGCTGGCTGTTGTTTAATAATACAGCATATTGCTGTAAACTGCAATGCATTCTGGGGTCACGTGTTGGTTTGACTCAAATTTACAGAATAATGCTGTAAATTGACCCTTCGTAATTTAAAAAATACAGTTATTTACTGTAATCAGAGAATACAGGGAAATTCTGTAAATAAATTACAGTAACACTACTGTAAACTTTACAGTAACTGGCTGGCAACCCTGCTGCCAGTATTATACTGTAAAATTTACAGTAATTTTTTAACAGTGTACACCTTTTGACTAATTAACTACACTGTAATGAATTACTGTAAAACTTACAGCATTATTTTACAGCCGCTGGCTGTTGTTTAATAATACAGCATATTGCTGTAAACTGCAATGCATTCTGGGGTCACGTGTTGGTTTGACTCAAATTTACAGAATATTGCTGTAAATTGACCCTTCGTAATTTAAAAAATACAGTTATTTACTGTAATCAGAGAATACAGGGAAATTCTGTCAATTAAATTACAGTAACACTACTGTAAACTTTACAGCAACCCTGCTGCCAGTATTATACTGTAAAATTTACAGTACTTTAACAGTGTACACCTTCGACTAATTAACTACACTGTAATGAATTACTGTAAAACTTACAGCATTATTTTACAGCCGCTGGCTGTTGTTTAATAATACAGCATATTGCTGTAAACTGCAATGCATTCTGGGGTCACGTGTTGGTTTGACTCAAATTTACAGAATATTGCTGTAAATTGACCTTCGTAATTTAAAAAATACAGTTATTTACTGTAATCAGAGAATACAGGGAAATTCTGTCAATTAAATTACAGTAACACTACTGTAAACTTTACAGCAACCCTGCTGCCAGTATTATACTGTAAAATTTACAGTACTTTAACAGTGTACACCTTCGACTAATTAACTACACTGTAATGAATTACTGTAAAACTTACAGCATTATTTTACAGCCGCTGGCTGTTGTTTAATAATACAGCATATTGCTGTAAACTGCAATGCATTCTGGGGTCACGTGTTGGTTTGACTCAAATTTACAGAATATTGCTGTAAATTGACCTTCGTAATTTAAAAAATACAGTTATTTACTGTAATCAGAGAATACAGGGAAATTCTGTAAATAAATTACAGTAACACTACTGTAAACTTTACAGTAACTGGCTGGCAACCCTGCTGCCAGTATTATACTGTAAAATTTACAGTAATTTTTTAACAGTGTACACCTTTTGACTAATTAACTACACTGTAATGAATTACTGTAAAACTTACAGCATTATTTTACAGCCGCTGGCTGTTGTTTAATAATACAGCATATTGCTGTAAACTGCAATGCATTCTGGGTCACGTGTTGGTTTGACTCAAATTTACAGAATATTGCTGTAAATTGACCCTTCGTAATTTAAAAAATACAGTTATTTACTGTAATCAGAGAATACAGGGAAATTCTGTCAATTAAATTACAGTAACACTACTGTAAACTTTACAGCAACCCTGCTGCCAGTATTATACTGTAAAATTTACAGTACTTTAACAGTGTACACCTTCGACTAATTAACTACACTGTAATGAATTACTGTAAAACTTACAGCATTATTTTACAGCCGCTGGCTGTTGTTTAATAATACAGCATATTGCTGTAAACTGCAATGCATTCTGGGGTCACGTGTTGGTTTGACTCAAATTTACAGAATATTGCTGTAAATTGACCTTCGTAATTTAAAAAATACAGTTATTTACTGTAATCAGAGAATACAGGGAAATTCTGTCAATTAAATTACAGTAACACTACTGTAAACTTTACAGCAACCCTGCTGCCAGTATTATACTGTAAAATTTACAGTACTTTAACAGTGTACACCTTCGACTAATTAACTACACTGTAATGAATTACTGTAAAACTTACAGCATTATTTTACAGCCGCTGGCTGTTGTTTAATAATACAGCATATTGCTGTAAACTGCAATGCATTCTGGGGTCACGTGTTGGTTTGACTCAAATTTACAGAATATTGCTGTAAATTGACCTTCGTAATTTAAAAAATACAGTTATTTACTGTAATCAGAGAATACAGGAAAATTCTGTAAATTAAATTACAGTAACACTACTGTAAACTTTACAGTAACTGGCTGGCAACCCTGCTGCCAGTATTATACTGTAAAATTTACAGTAATTTTTTAACAGTGTAAATGACTTTTACAGGCCTTTTTGCTTATTGGATGATTATTAAGCATCTTATTTCAAAAAAGACTGCCCATTCTAAACACTCAAACACACATTTACAAGGATTAAAAAAAAAAACAAAATACTTGTATGTGTCCTAAAACTATAATTTTATGTCGTTTTTTTTTTTTTTTTTACTTATTTTTGCCCCCACATATCATCGCCCCACAAGTGTAGCTGTGCGGGATCATCTCCTCGGAGCCCAGCGCAGCCATTCCTCTCAATATCCAGACAAACATCTGCTCGAGGTACGCTTCACTCTCTCTCAGATCAATCTCTGTCACGAGCCCATCCTCGAGCCGTCTCCCTCTTTACTCGCGCTTTCTATCCTCTGTGTGTGGGAAGGACACTGCAGTAGCAGCTGGCCGCGCGTCTGCCTCCGTACACGCATCAGCTCAGGGGACGGCAGCGCGGGGGGGGGGGGGGGGGGATGGGGTGGATGTTACTGAACCACTTTTGCATCTGATGACGAGGAGACGATAATTACATGCTATTATTCTATCTAACAGACACAATGTGGGCGATGACAAGTTCATTTGACAGCTGAATAAGACAAACTTTATGCCACGTATTAACATTTCCTGTTGCAGTCACATAGGTTACAGCCTCAATCCACCAGGTGGGGGGCGTCGAGCGCGATCCGTGACAGAGGAGACCAGCAAGTGCACCGTGGGCCTGAGGACATACAACACACGGCCAATCACCGTGGACACAAGCCTTCAAGGACAACCACAGTCACTCGATGTGACAGAACAAGGTGCCTTGCGGCGTCCGCACTGCTAGACGGAAAAAAGCCACATTAAAAAAAAATAAATAAAAAAAAAAACACCCCTTGTGGCATGCCGATATCAGCTAATGTTCACGATTATAAATAGCACGACTCTTCTCGTTCCCTTCGGAAACGCTGCAGCTAATTCCCTGCGACCTTACAAAGGAGTTCTGCAGGGAAAATGAAACACGGCGAATCTAATAATTCAATCTATAGTGTAGAGCAATTCAGGACTGTTCTCTAAATACAGTGAATGAGCTACTGCTAATTACCAGCTGCACAATATTCAGTTCTCTAATCCGGTTAATTTGACAAGAGCAGAACGGGAGGCTGTGTGCTAGACTACATGTGTGGCAACTTACTCCCAGACGCATCTTCTCTCTAAAGCGTCCAGAAATCCGATTAACTTTGCACCTACTCATTTCAAATGGCATTGGCCAACAATAATGCATGTATGACTACTATACCCTGCAAAATGTGTAAAAAAATCCCTTTTAAAAGATTCAACATTAAAATCATGCACAATGACACCAGTAATGTGAATTAAGTTCAACAGTAATCGCTGATTTCTTGTCATCTTAAGCCTATCTTTGCCATAACCATCTAAACCAGCAGTATCCAATGGCGAAACGTGGTCCAGATCTGGTGTTGTGCCAAATTTCCACCCCTTGCTACCTTAGTAGTCTTAGGTTTATAATTGCGGTATTTTACCCTTTCTGTAATAATAATAATAATAATAATAAAAAACTTTATTTTATATAGCGCCTTTAAAAGTAGCATTTTACATGACAAAATGAAATTAAAAGATACACACAACAGTGAAAAACAACAGAGCTGAACACAGCACAACCGCTCAGGGTTGTTTACGGTAATGATATTTCAGTGTTAGATCTGTAATCTCTAATATTTTTATCCAGAGCCACTCAAACACACTCCATTCAAGACTTTTTTTTCTGTGCGTGAAGCTTCTCTCTCGCACTAAAGATGTAAAGCACCACATGAGACGCAGTTATTTTAACAACGGTAGCATCACTAATATCACTAACCCTAAAATTTACATAAACTCCGCCCCCCAGGAAAACACAACAAAGGGGGCGGGGCCATGTTGGGCCGCTTTAGAGAAGAGGAAGAGTTGTTGTAGTCGAGTGTTGTTGATGCCGTCATTTACGCTGGACTGTTTCACAAACGAGGGTCGATTCAATGCTGGATTTGCACAAAAGATGAACATGACGACACATGCTAGTGATGAGTTCATCAACTCCACAGCAACTACATCAATTTATCCACTAATCGTTCAGAAAGTGGGAACTTCTTCCTGAGTCTCTCCATCAGTGTCGACTCATTGAACACAATCATTTTGTCTGCGTGAGATTCTCCAGCTTTGTTGTTGTTGAGCTGTTAAAGCTCCGCCCTCTTCTGGAGCAGCAGCTCATTTGCATTTAAAGGGACACACACACAAATGGCGTGTTTTTGCTCACATCCAAATAGAGGCAAATTTGACAAGCGATAATAAATGATCCGTGGGGGATTTTGAGCTGAAACTTCACTGGAGACTCCAGCGACTGATATTACATTGTGAAAGGGGTTATTATAGGTCGCCTTTAACTAAACCAGGTTTGTGACAAGTTAACGCATGACGCCTTTAGACATTTTGCTTTTTCCCCATAAATGTTGCTTTATTAAGAGCAGTAAGAGAATTAGGTGTAGCATCAGAAGATGTTTCTTTACAACATAATAATGTTATAATTTGGAAGATTATTTCGAAACGGCAAGGAAAGACAAAACCTTTTGAAATTACTAGATAACTTTGTTTGTTTTGTGCTCATGATGAGAGTTGCTATTATTAGATTATGTACGTCGTTTGCTTTTAGTAGTTCATTACTAGTATGGATCATTATGTTCCTATCATGGACCAAAAATATTCATATTTATAAATATCTTTTATTACATATTTTTGCCCCAAAACAAAAGAATTATCAGTTTTTATTTTTAGAAATGCATTTTCATATTTGCTAGAAATAATATATTTCATTCAAAAGTAGAATTCTTTACATTTTAAACTAATTTAAAGGCATAAAAAAGGATGTACACGTTCAACAAATGAGATCCATTACTATAAGGATCAGATCATCTTATTTAAGATGATTATGGTTGATCCCTGAGAAACTAAATGATTTCGTGTTGGCTTTAATAAAAGAAGTCTGCAGATCCCACAGCCAACTCAAAGATGGCACACACAGCTAGTGCTGATTTCAGTCCTCTGGGGAGCGACTCTCGAACACAGATGGCAGTTACAACACCACCGCTCTGTACAGCAAATAAATTGGCAAAGGCAAAGTTGCAGTATTACGTTCCTGAACTAATATCAAAGAGAATTGGCCGTGCAAACAGAACACATCGGCTCTATCAGTCTTTAAGGCCAACGTGTCCTGAAGAAAACGTGAATGGTGCCAGAGCAAATCTCGGCACTGGGATGTTCGGGTGCTCTGGATGCATTCCAGGGCATTAATTATGCAGTTACTAGGGTGTTCTGGGTGGTTCGCTACTGTTCTAAATGGTTCTGAAAAGCTCAAAACACCAAAAACATCAAAAGCTCAATACTCAGGTCCCGGCTCGGGTCGCTCCTTCAACCCAAGTCAATTCGACTTCTTGGCCCATTTTATTGTCTGCAATAATGAAATCAGATTTTCTCAATGAACCACACAATTGGAGCTCACTCATATTCACAGCACAAACAAAGCGAGATGAGCAACAGTAATTGTGACGCTTAATTAGTAACTACCCCAATTAATTATACCAAGTAAGGTAAATGTACCTATTAAACCCAGCAAAATCTAAGTTTGTGTTTTTTCATAGGTTTATAAGAAAATCATTTGTTAAAATGCAACATTTGAAA
Organism: Opsariichthys bidens; assembly: GCA_037194245.1. Taxonomy (NCBI): domain Eukaryota; kingdom Metazoa; phylum Chordata; class Actinopteri; order Cypriniformes; family Xenocyprididae; genus Opsariichthys; species Opsariichthys bidens. Next base: position 4,444,815 of record CM074314.1, read on the forward strand.
ATGTATTAATTAGTTTTAGAATATAAAATTCACCATTTCAGTCAACCAAGAAATAAGCGCCTATATGTTTTTTTCCAAAGACTGCAATTAAGCGTATCACTCTTGTACAATGTTTTATCTTGAGGAGATGTTTCAGTAACGTCTTGTGTGAAACCTGATTTCTTTCATCGGTGGTGTAAAAGCCTCGGTGCGCAATGAAATAATCATCCGTGCCATTTAATCCAAGAGAATGCTCAATTCGCCCCACTTTCCTTTCTTCTTCGTTCAAAAGCACTCTGGCTGGATGAAATATTTACAGACAAGGGAACTTTATGCGTAAGGTACTTTCAATCATAAGAGCCCTCTTTTATCCACAAACCCCCGGCATTCCCCAAAACCCAAAATTTCAGGCCTACACAACCCAGTGGAGTAAAGCAGCATGGCTAAAATCTCACTTCCACCCCGTACAAAAAAGAGCGGCGCACCAAATGCCCTGCGGGCGTCATTACACGGCGTCTCCATCTCTGATTCCATATCTAAAGAAACACTGACTCTGTGCTCTTCTAATGAGAGAACACCCACATCCTTCCACACGAGCAGTCAAACACAGAGCGATACAGAAATGTAAATGGAAGAAGAAAGAGTCAAAGACTTACGGCTGGTTTTGGAACAAAGGCACGTCCTGGGATGGTGAAACAGCTTTTGACAGAGCAGAGATATTGAGCCATCACGGAGAGACGGCTGCGCTGACGGCTTCCTGTGCTGGCTGTTAACCTCTAGAAATTAAAGAGGGGAGAAAGAGTGTCATGGGTTCAATTAGATAGAAAGCCTTAAAAAAGGTGACAAATAGGTCCAAAAATGTCCAAAAACAATGGAAACTTGGGAGCACAGACTTAAGTTTGGGTTCATTTTAAAGAAACCCTTGGGAGATTATTGTTGAAGTAAATAAAATTTGAATTTTTTTATAGAAAATATATACTATATATGAAACATGTTGAACTCTAAAACTGCTAGAATATCTAAATAAGTTGTGTTCCAAATTTGAGGTTGATTGCTTAAAAAATTAGCTTTCAGTAAGACTTTGTTTGGACGCATTTCCCCAATTAGATGTCAGCAAAACTACACACCAAACACCCACACAATCACAGCTGCATAATTTATCCAATTGGCTCTATGATACGCAGAAGCAGAAAACAGGAATAAAGTGAGTGCTTGTTTTATATGACAAACCTGAGGAAAAATGGCACCATCTCGTAAAAAAAAAAAAAAAAAATTAATTGAATGAATGAACTGAACAGAATGAAAGCCTATTAAAAAAGATCATCATTTTATAGTTAAATGGTCCTGAGAGGCATTATTTTGTGTTTTTAGTGTACAATAGATTTATTAAAGGAAATGAGGGTGAAATAGGAAAATTCCGATAAAAATACACACCAGTGCCAAAATCTACCCAGTTGGTATTAACCCTTATGTGCTGTTCGGGATGTTTTCATCCACTATTTTTGAGTCTTAATTTGGCCAGAACTTTCTCCGTGTTTCAGCAAATGGAATGATTTTTGGTGGCAAATCTTATTTTGACACATATTTTGGGAAAATGCTTTGAAAATTTTCAACAGAACTCTGTGGGCAAATTCACCACCCTTTCGTTATGATTTTAACTGCTTTAAAAATGTATCAGATAAATATTTTTCTCAATTTTTTTGCTTAAATCTATTAATCAACCTCAGTCCTGATCAAAACTACTAAATTAAAAAAAAAAAAAAAAAAATCACGATTTTAACTCTTTAATTGCCAAATTCATAAAGGATGTCACTGATTTGGGAAAAAAAACGTGTCAAAGATTAGAAACAACATTGGCTTTGATGCGTTGATAGTTTTTGTGCAGCATCAGATTTTAACGTTTTAAAGAGTTAAAATCCTGTTTTTTTTTACACTTAGTAGTTTTGATCTGGACTGAGGTTGATTAATAGATTTAAGCAAAAAAATTAGAAAAAAATATTCATCTGATACATTTTTAACATAACGAAAGGGTCGTGAATTTGAACAATGCACAAGGGTTAATTAACACAGGCAAAATGATCAAACAAAACAAAACTCCGAATGTCAAAAAGGATGCACAAGGGTTCATTCAAGACCAAGAAAAAAGGGCAAAATTCTAGGCATTTTTCCCTAAACATTTCATCCTAATACTGACAACTACTCAAATATTTCACCTTAATGTTGTACTAAATACATTGTCCTCACACAAACGCGTCGCTTCGCTTCAGAAGGCCTTTATTAACCCGTGTGGAGTATGTTTAAGATAAATGGATGCACTTTCTACAGCTTCATACTCGTTGGTCCCGTTCACTGCCATTATTAAGCTTGGGTGCATCAGGATATTTATTAATATAACTCCGATTATGTTCATCAGTAAGAAGAAAGTCTTAGGATGGCTTGAGCGTGAGTAAAGCATGGGGTCATTTTTCATTTTAAAGTGAACTAATCCTTTAACACCTCATTACAGTTACTGGTGGTATAAAAATATAATTTCTTGCATAACGTTCAACATCATACTTCAAATTACATAAGTCCCTGCCATATTACAAAGCGGGGCAAGAAATTTGGAAACATTACGAAATAAATACAAAATCTTAATTTTTCACAAACATTTTAAGGATCTGCAGACACCCTTTGATGCTCACGCTTCAACAAATATGTTTTATTATACATAGTATATCATTTTTATATTCACCGTATAGGTTTTATTTAATTGTATAAACATAATAAACCGTAATTTTGTTCTACTGCGCCTTTAGGAGTTCTGTGTACACATTACCTTGCATGTAAAATGAACAGCAGTGCTTTGCCGCAAGCTGAATCACATTGTACCAGCTTTCCAAAACAGAAAGAAAAAAACTGAAAATGATGTTAAAAATAAACTAACTCAAGACAAAAGGACATTCAGAGGTGCTTACAGCTCAGATTAGCACAAGATTTCTCTTCATTATCTCACTGCGATGTTTCTGAACACCAAATCAGTGTTTTGCGCGCAGGTTTTTAGAAGGTTATAACCTGTTCTAGATTGCTGCTAGGTGTTGATAACGACTGCGTCAGAATATGCATGCTGTGAAAAAAGTAAGTGAAAAAGAGTAATGTGACTGAATTCACAGTATTCATAAAACCGTACTACTTCCACAAACGTCCGTATGTTTACACTGATTCTGTAAACATCCAGTGGACAACGCTGCGATCACATGACGCCACTGCAGCCGGTAAGGTCACATGACAATGACAAATGCAGTACATCCAGATTATAATGGCTACACAAGTTGTAATTCAAACGGAGTATCTACTCATAAAATATGCGATATTGGTCACAATAAAAATGTTCTGGGATGATTAGATAATAGGGCTGCTCGATTATGCCAAAAATCATGATCACGATTATTTTGCTCAATATTATAGGTGGGTGATGAGATCATGATGGGAGTCATTTTAAATGTCAGTGAAATTTCACAATTATCGATACCGCAAAAAAACTATACTAGGTTAATTAATGCAAGTAAAAATCCTCAAAACACCCACAGAAGACAAATAAACACACAGCAATACAATAGTAACAAAGAAACTACATTACAAACAAAAAAAGAATAAAAATACTAATTTAATAAACAGTGCTGTAGGTTTTTCGGGATGATGTACTAACAGTGGTGTTAAGATAAGTAATAGTGTACAACAGAAATTTTACCCTTATGTGCCGTTCGGGATGTTTTCATCCACTATGGGGAATTTTTGAGTCTTAATTTGGCCGTAACTTTCTCCGTGTTTCAGCAAATGGAATGATTTTTGGTGACAAATCTTATTTTGACACATATTTTGGGAAAATGCTTTGAAAATGTTCAAAAACTCAACAGGACTCTGTGGGCAAAATCACTACCCTTTCGTTATGATTTTAACTGCTTTAAAAATGTATCAGATAAATATTTCTATTAATCAACCTCAGTCCTGATCAAAACTACTAAATTAAAAAAAAAAAAAATCAGGATTTTAACTCTTTAATTGCCAAATTCATAAATGATGTCATTGATTTGGGAAAAAACGTGTCAGATTAGAAACAACATTGGCTTTGATGCGTTGATCATTTTTGTGCAGCATCAGATTTTAATGTTTTAAAGAGTTAAAATCCTGATTTTTTTTTTTAAATTTAGTAGTTTTGATCAGGACTGAGGTTGATTAATAGATTTAAGCAAAAAATGTGAAAAAAATATTTATCTGATACATTTTTAAAGCAGTTAAAATCGAAAGGGTCGTGAATTTGAACAATGCACAAGGGTTAATAAAGTAATCAAATGTAAAATAACACTGCTGTATGCATTAAATATAGAATAATCCTTATTAAAACTACAGTTTCCTCATTCAAGAGCAGTCAGTGATTTTATCTGTCTTTTGTTGTTTGATTAACAATAATGACTGCAGCAGATTTATTAGGCTGCTGTCACTTTAAGAGCTAATGCACACAACACACAATAAAGACCTACACACAATTTTTCGGGGTTATGATTGGTCGGATCGCCTGTCAATCAAACTGTGTTTCGCAAACAGTTTGATTGACAGGCGATCTGACCAATTATAACCCCAAATCTGCCATTTTATCCAAGAAAACGGTCAGGGGAGTTAGTAGATTAACGTTGAATCACGTCTTGAAACAACATTCCTTCTGATGTTCATTCATGTTTATTTGATGCTATAAATGAACTAGTGTGAAGAGATGATCGACACATTAAACACACACTAGACGATATTTATTGATTAAACTTCTTTAAAAAAATTACAATATTTTAAATATGAAACTGTTTCATATGTTGTCAGTGTCCTCTTTGCTCCGCGATGTATTTTTCACAGCGTGAGAACATGATGTGTGGCGTGAGAGCGAATGGCTTGTCGTACAAAGCGACAGTAACTAAAGGGGGCGGGTCTTTGCCAATTATGATTGGATCAATCAATTACATGAAAAATAACTGGCTGTTGACCCCTGTTTTATATTTGTAAACTAAACTCTTTTAAACTTTGTCTCCAGGTATAAGAGTGTTCAACTTACCTCAGCCACCTCTTTCTGGAAGGTCAGTGTCAGCCTTGTGCGTCCAAACATAAAGGACCCGGTTCTGTCGGACATCTGCTCCAGCCACTTTATAATGAGAGGAGTCGACACACTGAAGGGCAGGTTCCCGATGACGTGCAGGTTGGGGGGCACTGAAACACAAACTCGTACGCTAAAGAACCTTTCCAGACACTTATACATCAACAGAGTTTATTTATTTTTAAATCTTTTAGTGTAAGATTTTAATTAAATATTAGAGTCTTGTGGATAAGGCATTTTGTCACAGCCAGTGTTGCTCATATTTACCAAGGATGCCATAATTATTTATTGAAATCCATTGCTTTACCATCTTCCCATGGCTTGGCTATGGTAGCTGGGAAGCCTTTTTCCAGTCTGTATGAGAGAATATCTCCGTGTGCTATCCTCATTCTTCCAGGGGCAGCCTCAGACAAAAGCTGAAGAACCAACAGAAGACCCAAATACTTCAACATACATGCTTACTAAGCCTATTTAAAAATGAAATGAAACAATACTGACCCAGCTGAATTAAGTATCATACATTGTAAGAGGGAAAAAAAAAAAAAAAAAAAAAAAAAAAAATAAAAAATATATATATATATATATATATACTCACCTAAAGGATTATTAGGAACACTAATACTGTGTTTGACCCCCTTTCGCCTTCACAACTGCCTTAATTCTACATGGCACTGATTCTGAAAGCATTCTTTAGAAATGTTGGCCCATATTGATAGGAGAGCATCTTGCAGTTGATGGAGATTTGTGGGACGCACATCCAGGGCACGAAGCTCCCGTTCCACCACATCCCAAAGATGCTCTATTGGGTTGAGATCTGGTGACTGGGGCATTTTCATGTTCAAGAAACCAATTTGAAATGATTCGAGCTTTGTGACATGGTGCATTATCCTGCTGGAAGTAGATCAGAGGATGGGTACATGGTGGTCATGAAGGGATGGACATGGTCAGAAACAATGCTCAGGTAGGCCGTGGCATTTATACGATGCCTAAAGGGGCCTAAAGTGTGCCAAGAAAACACCCCCACACCATTACACCACCACCACCAGCCTGCACAGTGGTAACAAGGCATGATGGATCCATGTTCTTATTCTGTTTACGCCAAATTCTGACTCTACCATCTGAATGTCTCAACAGAAATCGAGACTCATCAGACCAGGCAACATTTTTCCAGTCTTCAACTGTCCAATTTTGGTGAGCTCGTGCAAATCGTAGCCTCTTTTTCCTATTTGTAGTGGAGATGAGTGGTGTCTTCTGCTGTTGTAGCCCATCCGCCTCAAGGTTGTGCGTGTTGTGGCTTCACAAATGCTTTGCTGCAGACCTCGGTTGTAACGAGTGGTTATTTCAGTCAAAGTTGCTCTTCTATCAGCTTGAATCAGTCGGCTCATTCTCCTCTGACCTCCAGCATCAACAAGGCATTTTCTCCCACAGGACCGCCACATACTGGATGTGTTTCCCTTTTCACACCGTTCTTTATAAGCCCTAGAAATGGTTGTGGGTGAAAATCCCAGTAACTGAGCAGATTGTGAAAAACTCAGACCGGCCCGTCTGACACCAACAACCATGCCACGCTCAGAATCGCTTAAATCACCTTTCTTTCCCAATCTGACATTCAGTTTGGATGAGATTGTCTTGACCAGGACCACAGCCCTAAATGCATTGAAGCAACTGCCATGTGATTGGTTGATTACACAATTGCATTAATGAGAAATTGAACAGGTGTTCCTAATAATCCTTTAGGTGAGTGTATATATATATACACACACATTACTTACTGCTGCTTTCTGACTCTGAGGCTCACTGTGCAAACATACTATTAAAAACAGATTTTGAAAAATAATTTCTATTAAAAATATTTACATTATCTGGCTCTACAAATGCAATACAGTGAATGACAATCATCTCCCAGTGATTATCATCATGATTGATTAATGTATAACCATCAACACCTTCACCCCCGAAATTTGTGTGTGTGTGTGTGTGTGTGTGTGTGTTTAGACTCTTCATTATCACCAATTCTTTTTCATGAATTGTAATGTGCTCAAAAACTCTTATCGCTCTATCAAATACATTACTATGCAAACCTGTAATCCCGGCATAAAACGCGTGTCCTTCTCCACCACCAATACGTCTGCTGCTCCAGCTTTCAGAATAGACCTGGTGAGACCTCCAGGTCCAGGTCCAACCTCACACACATGCGCATCCGTCAGGTTTCCCGCCTGCCGGACAATCTTATCTGAAATCCAATCCATTTTGTAAAAAGTTCACATAAACAGTGAGCAACTTCACTGAAATCTATCAAGTCTTGTAAACATATTTGACATACCTGTGAGTCTCATGTCGAGGAGGAAGTTCTGAGAAAGCTGTTTCTCCGCTCTCAGGTTATACAGTTTGATAATCTCCCCTATGGTCGGCAGGGGAGGCAACCGATAACCGGCCAGTTTCTGTGTAGCTGCCATCGGACTTCAGCTCAATCAACTGAAAAACACGAGTCTCTCAAATACAGTGGGGAACCGAGAGTCTGCTTTGCAAATTTGAGTTAAATTAGACAAGGGTTAATTCACACAAAAATGACATTTCCATCATTAATTCCTCTCCTTCATGTCGTTCCACACCTGTAAGACTTTCGTTCATCTTCAGAACACACATTAAGATATTTTTGATGAAATCTGAGAGTTTTCTGTCTGTCCATTGACAGCTACGCAACTGACACTTTTAAGCCACAGAAAGGTAGTAAAGACATCATTAAAGTAATCCATGTGAATTTAGTGGTTTAACCTCAGCTTTATGAAGTGACGCTTTTTTAGGAAGTGCACAATTTATCACTTTATTTAACCCTTGTGCGTTGTTCAAATTCACGACCCTTTCGTTATGTTCGAGGCTGAAAACAGCCACTACTTTTAACTGTTTAAAAATGTATCAGATAAATATTTTTTTCAAATTTTTTTGCTTAAATCTATTAATCAACCTCAGTCCTGATCAAAACTACTAAATTAAAAAAAAAAAATCAGGATTTTAACTCTTTAAAACGTTAAAATCTGATGCTGCACAAAATCTAACAACGCATCAAAGCCAATGTTGTTTCTAATCTTTGACACGTTTTTTTCCCAAATCAGTGACATCATTTATGAATTTGGCAATTAAAGAGTTAAAATCTTGATTTTTTTTTTTTAATTTAGTAGTTTTGATCAGGACTGAGGTTGATTAATAGATTTAAGCAAAAAAAATTTAAAAAAATATTTATCTGATACATTTTTAAAGCAGTTAAAATCATAACGAAAGGGTGGTGAATTTGCCCACAGAGTCCTGTTGAGTTTTTGAACATTTTCAAAGCATTTTCCCAAAATATGTGTCAAAATAAGATTTGTCACCAAAAATCATTCCATTTGCTGAAACACGGAGAAAGTTACGGCCAAATTAAGACTCAAAAATACTGGATGAAAACATCCCGAACAGCACATAAGGGTTAAACTCCAATGCATCTTCACGAGAGCAGCACGACACACCAAACACATGTTTGATATTTTGTAAAGTGGCAAATTAGGGTTTTTTTGCACAAAGCACCCGTGTCAGCTCATAAAATTGAGGTTAAACCACTGGAGTCTCATGGATTTACTTTAACAATGTCTTTCTGGGGCTTGAACGCTTTCTGGAGGGACAGAACAGAGACTTCCTCTTCATTTGAGTTTCAAAGGTGAATGAAGGTCTTACGGGTGTGGAACGAGATGAGGGTGAGGAATTCATGACTGAAATTTCACTTTAATGTGATTTTCAGAATTTCTTTTGGTATGTTCCTCTTGCTTTAATGCACTCAAAGCAGGGTTGCCAGGTTTTCATAACAAAACCCGCCCAATCACAATTTGAGGAGGGGTCCCCAAGTAAAAATCACATTCCGGAGGGTTAAATCTGCATTTTTGGTGGAGTTCCCCTGGTAAAATTTGTAAAAATCATGTTATTTGAGATCAACCCACGGACATAAAAACCACATGGAGCAACAGTGGATAGTGAGGCCTAGTGGTGAGGGAGTCGGGCTTGTAATCTGAAGGTTGCTGGTTCGATTCCCACGCCGGCAGGAATTGAAGGTGGGGATTGTGAATGAACAGCACTCTCTCCACCTTCAATACCATGACTAAAGTGACCTTGAGCAAGACACCTGACCCCTGATTGCTCCCCTTGTAAGTCGCTTTGGATAAAAGCGTCTGCTAAATGAATAAATGTAAAAGTAACAGTTTTAAAGTAGCCCAAATCCACGGAAAACTGCGGACTTGGCAACACTATGATTATGTTCCAAAGAGCATCTTAAAAGAAGGAAGGAAATAACTTTTCCTGCAACACGTTTACCCACATTGAATCTTAAACGTCTTTAAAAAAATGTATGTACTTTACAATAAGGGAAAAAATCCCAGCTGTTCAATCAGTTCAATCACAACCCGATAACTCTGGACTTAAAAGCCGGTTTCGCAAACAGGGTTTAGGATTAGTTCAATCGGGATTAGTGTCTTTAATAAATGTGCTTTAGAAAAAAAACATTACTGAGTGCGTCTGGAGACAAAACAATGACACTTGATATATTTTAAGACATGCATTGAGTTGCTCTCAGTTAAAACAACTCAAACATGTGTTTTAGTCTGAGACGAGCTTAAACCGTGAGGTTCGGGCGACACCTTGCGGGTAATAATGTGAACTGCAGTGACTGCCGTTTTAACTCGCATTGTAATGGCAAAATTATATACATAGAGCTTTTCCAGTTTATGAAAACATTTGTGGTTTAACTTAAAAAAACTGTAGATAAACAGAGAGAGGTTTATAAAACAGACCGCACGAGCTAGAAACCAAAACACTGCGCTATGCTAACAAACAAAACGACACGGCGTCTCTGTTTAATACATTTTAAGCGCCGTGAAAAGTTATTTTTTTATATTTTACTTCTTACCTCAGAAACATATTTAAACAACATCTATCTTGAATAAGAACAGCGCTGTTTTAAGCCAAAATGCAATACAAACAGGAAGCACGTTTTCCTCACCAGTGCCGCTGTCTTCCGATGGCGGAGGCGGTTTCAATGACGCTGAGTGTTTCATCCAATGAGGAGTCTAGAAGGAACAAACGAACCAATCACGTCGATAGGGGGCGGGGATTTGTGGTGCCCTTGAAAACGTGCTTCATTGCGTCGTAATTGCTCAGAGAATTCGAGACAGTTTTAAAGACGACTAAATTTACTGAACATGTGCGTTTTAGAATAGCCTAAATCAATAAAAAAAAAATATATATATACATATATATATATATATATTTATATATAAATAAATAAATACACTAGCCTGCCAGGAGAACCGATTAAACACTGCTACAAATCTATAATTGCATGAGGGTTTATTACTCATTCTCCATCAAAAGATAATGTCTTCGACTTATATATAGTGGAAAACAGTCAGATTTATGTTAAAAGTGTAGCGTTTCAGATGTAAACAGGGCTGGGTAGGTAACTTTTAAAATGTATTTCACTACAGATTACAAAATACATGCTTTAAAAAGTAACTTGTAACGTATTTCGTTACATTACTCAAGTTTAGTAAATTAATCTAAATTCTTTGGAATACTAATAAGTGTGGAACAAACACAAAAAAGGTCATTGCAAGTTTTTAATCTCACAATTCTGACCTTTTCCCTCAGAATTGCGTGATATAAAGTTGCAATTGCGAGTTATAAAGTCAGAATTATGAGATATAAACTGACAATATTGAGAAAAGTCAGAATTATGAGATATAAACTCACATACTAAATTCACAATTGTGAGAAAAAAAGTCAGTATTGAAAGTTTATATCTCCCAATTCTGACTTTATAACTTGCAATTGAGAGTTTAAATCTCACAATTCTGAGAAAAAGAAGTCAGAATTGTGAAATGCAAACTCACAATTGTTAGGGGAAAAAAAACTAATTGTGAGAAAAAGTCACAGTGACGAGTGAATTATAAAATGACTCACAAAACATGAAAACAGTCGTGGATCATCAGCTCATGACAGGACAGTTCAGTCGACAGTTGGGCAATTATTTTATAAATTCAGTCATTTTGTCTCGTTTAGGACAGTACTAAATAAAAATAACAACATTACTCATTTAAAAGTATTAAAATGTTGATGAAACTTAAATGAGATGGAGTTTTTAGCCTTAAAGCAGTACTTCCATCTACGTCACGTGACCTTTCCACCATGATTACGTAATGCGTGGCGCATCACAGAGCAGCGCAAGACGAGCATTTGTGATTAAAAAGTATATTATTTTTTTTTTTAAGGAAATTACAGATTCAGACTCTTATTCCTCATCTGGGATCATGTAGATCAGTAATTCTTAAAGTGCGGTCCGCCATCGCCCCTAGTGGTCTGCGAAAAGATGACCTAAACTAGGCAAGCTCTTAATTTAGTTTATCCTTCCTATTTTGTTGTTTTTGGGGGGCGTGTTAAGAGTGGGATTCTGTTAGGTGGCCGTCAGAAAAAAATTGGAAGATAAAATGGTCCTTGGGCTGAAAAAGTTTGAGAAACGCTGATGTAGATCCTTTGAAGCTGCACTGAAAATGACATTTGGACCTTCAACCCGTTGAACCCCAGTGAAGACCACTATATGGAGAAAAATCCTGGAATGTTTTAGTCAAATCTTCATTTCTTTTCCACTGAAGAAAGACCGACAAACATCTGGATAACATGGGGGTGAGTAAATTATCAGGAAATTTAAGTATTCTGAGCATGTAATAAACAATTACAGCCCATCCTAATGCAAAGTTTAAACAAATAATTTTCAGCCAGCACTTTTACATTCTTTGTCTGAAAGAATTTATTTCCAACAGTTCCCAGAAGTGACCTTAGGGTCACTAAGGTAACGTAAAATGATAAGAAATAAAAAAATATATATACTTTATAATATATACTTTAAGCAAAACAGCTCAAAAATCAAGGAATTTTTTTTATTAACTGCCGCAACACCAGTTATTAAGATCCAGGCTTCCCACAGTCTTGGAAAACCTGGACATGAGGTAAAACTTGCTGAGGAACTATTTGGGAAAAAAAAAAAAAAAAAAAAAAAAACTAAGCACAAATGCTCATAAAAACATTCTGGAATTGTATTATTTATTTATAATTATTTTAATTTTCTGCATTGTTGCATTATAAATTTAATTTCGAACATTTACTTAATATTGCCACTCCTACGTCCTGTAAATAAAGCGTTTTTTTATTCTGCACATTCAAATATTGTAATAAAAATAAAAAAATTGATCTTACAAATTCATTTTCATGTTAAAATATTCGACAGATTTTTTTTTATTCCAATAGTAAATTAACAAAAACGTTAAATGAAACAAAAAAAAACATCAACACAAACAGAAATAATAGTAACATGTAATGCGGTGTTGTAGTGCAAAAGACATTTGAACTATTTGATAAAAGTCTCGTGTTCAGGAAATGAATCTCTTCAACAGCCTCCCCAAGTCAGTCTTGCCACATGGTCAGTTTTCTGTTTTGTTGATTTAATGAAGCCAAGAAATTCCATCTCGGACACAGCCTGAATGAAGCGAGCACTGTGAATGTTAAGAACAATACAAAACCTGCTTTCATAGTCCTGTTTAAAAGGAAAGCGTCCATTTATGACAGCTTTTCCCTCTAAAGAACGCAGTAAAAACCCCAGAGTTAAATCAACTCTGCTCAGAGAACATTTGGTCCCTCTCTAAATAGAGTTAAAGTCACACTCTTCAGAGATTGAACGTCTTTTATCTTCAGTTGATTTCATCAGTTGTAGTTATTGTGTTTCTCTATTCTTCAGTGATTCTGCTTGTTAACAGCAGGTGTTCATCAATAATGTTCAATCATCGCTTAATTAATTCTTTAATTATCTCATTAACTTCAACTCTGCTTCAGTGTTACTTTAACACTATTTAGAGAGGGACCAAATGTTATCGGAGGAGAGTTGATTTAACTCTGGGGATTTAGTACTTTTTAAATGGTTAAAAATGAAATTAAGAACACTTTAAAATGTCAAAAGGATACTGCTTAAGGCTGTCAAATTTGCCATGCTCCTCAGAATCAGCATCTTGGTCCTCAGCAGCTGACATCACAGTCGCAAATGCCTGGAGATAATCACAAACAATGACCGTGAGAGAAACACAAGCCACCCAACTGTGAAGTGAATCGAGCCTCTTCATACCTCAAGCCAGTCATACAGATTAATGAGTCTTCCACACTCGAGATGAAGCTTGTAGACGATGCAGAGGTCCGGAGCCGCACTGGAGATTGTGCCCGCATTCGTTTTCAGGATTTCATTCTGCAACAACAACAAAAGACAAACAAAATGAACAGGTGTCATAAAAGCCTTAAGGTTCTACGGTGTCATAAGCAGTGCTTCCATTGCAAATTTGCACAAAACGTTTGCGAAACGACAGCGATTAACTGATGTCATGCGACTAAAACGTCTTTTTTTCCTTCTCGCAACAGGTCATTACAAAAATCACGGAAATGTTGATCGTTTGTCGCCTTTGCAAAACCGAAATGGCACTTATGGAATTGGATCTCAATTCCAAATTTTTGCGTGAACTGAGTTGAGGAGAAAATCTTCGTCTCGCAAATAAGAAAATATTTCGAGCGAACGAAAATCAGTTTTGCATTTCAAAGAAGTTTCGCACGTGTAAAGTTTGAGTTGCTCACGCTCCTGATACCCGCCCTGCCGACCGCTCGCCTGCTCGACACGAACCAGCGTTACAATGTGCCAAAATTCCCTGCATTACAGGAAAAACACACGGTTCAGGAGACGTTTGTTCAATGGCTTGAACACTATCAAAAAGTCTTTGACACTCTTCATGTTAAAGTTCAAATGTCTTCCACTGGACGAACACACATGAGTGGCTTATTTTTAATCAAAATCAAATCGTATTATTACATAACGGCGTGTCCAAGTGTTTCTACACCTCAATGAACTGCTAAATTAGTTCTAACTTCTTACGTAAAAAAAAAAAAGATCACTTGATTAATAAAAATAATCGTTAGATTAGTCGACAGAAAAAATAATCGTTAGTTGCAGCTCTAGTTCACACACTGGTTAGTCAGAATCAGTGGTCCGTTACCTGCAGGTAGTAGAAAGGGTGAGTGAGAGCGGTCTGAATGGACGTGCGAGGGGTGACATTGAGTCGCTGTCGCAGGACCCCGGAGGAACTGTAGTAGCACACTTCACTGAGTGGCTGGAGTTCTGCTGGAGTCAGGTATTCTCTGAACGCAGAGCACAAGCATTTTGTGAGATAAGCAAGTGATTAATCACAGCGTGCTCACAGTGTCCTCTTACCTCACAAGACTGTCGACAAACTCCATCACCTCGCTTCGAAGCGCTTCATAAGGGTTCATTCGCCTTGTTCTTCGGGACTCTTTCTCCAGCAGCGTCTGCACAGAACATTTACATTTTTCATCATTTAGCAGACGCTTTTTACAAGGGGAGCAATTAGAGGTCAGGTGTCTTGCTCAAGGTCACTTTACTCATGGTATTGAAGGTGGAGAGAGTGCTGTTCATTCACAATCCCCACCTTCAATTCCTGCCGGCGTGGGAATCAAACCTGCAACCTTCAGGTTACAAGCCCGACTCCCTCACCACTACCCAGGGGTACCCAGAATCATGTCAAGAGTTCATTTTAAATACACCAATCCTCTTTTTTCAAAGCTGAAACCAGTGTAGTTGATTTAAAGCATGGTCTGAGGACTTGTAGTTTTGCCACAAAACCAAAATTTCTGGAGTCAGTACATGTACCAATGAATAGTCGTTTCTGGATACAAATAAAAATAAAATAAAAACACATCAAAGTGAACGTTTCAAATGAATTCGATCTGTTGGTGAACGTAGCACGATCACATGAAGCATGTCAGAAATAATGTGACCTGTGGTGTTGTGTGGATAAAATCACTGAAACCAACTCAAGTATATCGCTAGACGTTCCTGGTTAGTTGGTATTTAAGATCTTCATAAATATCATGATTAATAATTACTAATGTTTTGGTGTAAGTTTACTTATACTCCAGTTTAGCTAAATAAGACAACAAATACCTTTTGAAGCTGAAAGAGATCTGTTTTTCTGTTCTTCTCCAAGGTGACACCGTCCCCAGAGGACTCTACAGACGTGACACCTGACGGACAAAGCAAGGTCTATATTGGGCATCTGATTACTTTTTTTTGGAACAACAATTTGATTTCTCAAAGAGTCACACAGTTTTAAACAACATTATTTTTTTTTTGTAGTACTATTTTTTTTGCTTTATAAATAAAAAAACAGTAATAACATGTCTATATACTCTCAATGTTCACCAATTCCACAGAGGAGTCACCATCTAGACTCTCTAAAAATCCATTAAACACTTTCCAGATGGACCAAAAAGTACAAAGTTTGTTTTTCAGAAAGACGTCGATGAAAAGCCATTCAGTGTCCACAGCTTGTTAGTTCGCCAGAGAAATGAACTCTTTTGCTTAATATATGCACCGTATTAGCCTATACATTCATTATCTTTTACTTAACTTGTTAGTGATGTCTTCATTATTTAATGTACGTTTAAATTAAAATGAAGGTTAAATGACATCCACTGTGTATAAATTATATTTATGTTAATGCAAAAACTGCCATGTGTAGCTTACATGATTGCATTTGTTATTGGAGTGTTTATTATATAAAAATAAATAGTGATTGAATTTAGGCCAATAGTTTGGGCTCAGTTGTTAACCTTTAATATTATAGTACCATAATGTTCAAATGAGAGCTGGATAAATGTTTTATTAGATAAGAAAATGAGCATGAACTACCACTATAAATGAACTAATAAATTCCTTAATGTGATGCTGACTTACGAGAAAATATCAGCGGATCAATATTTCCAAATGGTCATTCTGAAAAGACTGGCATTAAAATGATTCGTTACATTTACCGACACACTTTTGCTCCCAAATATGAGGCATTTCACCTTCTTAGGCAATTTCTGCAGAAGTGACTAGTTTGTTCACTTGAACACACTGAATGGAAGTTTGTGATATTCAGATTTCTTTCTATGAAATAGATTTGCATTCTGGATGGAAACACCACATGCTGACTTACCCTCCAGTGCTCCCAATCGGCCAATAAAATCTTCCACTTGGTGCAGCACATTCTGCATTCTTTTGGTATTGGCAGATTTAAGAATTTCAGCACACTTCTCTAAAGCTGCAACCAGCTCATCCTTTGCAAGAATCCTGAGGAAGAAAGATAAAAATCAAGCAATTCCAATCCATTAAATACTGGAACCACTGACTCATAAAACAACATACATACGGGTGTAAACTGAAGAAAATCAAATGTGACGCATCTTTAGGGGCATTTAAACTTCACTTCAGTGCCTGTCGACTGATCGGAAAAAGATACGGAAAACCTGGCCATGCACAATCCCCTCCCCGCAACATCTTTTATCGTTACAAAAATATATTTTCTAAAATTAATAAAGATCTATCTTATATTGCAATGATACATACTTAAAATTAAGAAAACATCATTGAAAAAGTAACAGTGGAGAATGACGTCAACCGCGATCGAATGGAACAAAACACTCCGATTTTATAATTCCAGATAAAATAAAAATAATAGGGCTGGAATTGACAAATTTCACGATTTGATTTGGATTCACAAGCTAGCTATTCAATTCGATTCTAATCTGGATATATATCAGGTACAGTACTTGGCAGACTTAAAAAACCTCAAAATTATAATATTAAAAGGTTAAAATGAACTGATTTGTTTACACTCAAGGAAGTTTTATAAAAATAAACTATAATACTAACTTTACAATCATAATTATATTACCATTCCAAATCGTTTTTTGAAATATAAACATTTAAATAGAGGCTGTAATAAATACTATTCAAACAGGCATTAAATATTGAAGAACATTAAAAATAAGGGATATGGTGCATACAGATGTTTAGCAAAATGCTCATTTTTCAAGCTGACTAACGAGTTTATGGTCACTGTATGTTTTTTCTGAGGGTGACAATGTAAGCCGTAAATAAAACAGTGAGCGATTACACGAGACATGGGGATTTCGGAGAGTTGTACTGCATCTTTTAACACACCTTCAGATGTTCAATCATGTTTATTTCACGCTGTAACTAGTATTATAGCAGATCAATGACGATCAGTTCAGGCGCGATCCGTGCTGCCGCTTCACGCCACATTAACCAGTTTTTATTTATTGTATTTCGTAATAAAATGGACCGAATTTGAAATCTGAGACTGGGGTGTCATATCGAAAGTAATAAAGCTTATTGGATGGGAGGCGCGTTACAATGTTCCTTCATCAACCGAAAACAGGACAGACTAGTGTTGGGCGGGATACCGATTCATATGGTAAACCGGGTTCAATTTCGAGACCAATACGTATTTTTCAAAAACTGCCATACCGGTGCACAGCTGAAACAGCTGCTATGTAGAGTGTATAGAGAGTATTCCCTTCTTACACTAATGGAAACAGCAATAAATAACTCACAAAACTATTACTGCAAAAACAGTGTCGAGCCATACGATGTCCACGATGCAGAAAACACGGAATCCGGTCACAAGAACTTACTGTACGAAGTGGAACGTCACAAAATTTGGCACTTTGTGGATGAATAAATCAAAATAGGGCTGTACAATGAATCAGATATCGATACGGATACTAACGCTAAAAAGACTGCTATTGAAATGTGAAGCCTGTATGAGCGCCGCAGTTTCGTCTGCTACACATACTGAAGCACATGAACTTCATCTGAAGAGATGCTCTTAGAGTCACTATGAACATTTCACCATTTAATTTAATAAAACGACATTTTTCGAAGTCAAAGGTTTTCATGACCCTGTCAAAATAAAAGTTCGGAATAACTTCAAATGACATAAATATTACTATTGTACAATAGTGTGTACTTTGATTAATAGAGATAATAATAAGAACGTTTATTAAAACACACAAACTCAAAGGTCGTCATTGAAATTACAAAAATTGCACAGTAAAAATGTAGCCCAATTATTATTATTATTAATTTAATTAAATTTTAAAGTACATGTTAGCTTTATAAGCTGATTTGATTACATTTGTAATTAATTTGCATATGTATTACAATGTTTATAAATTTCCCCTGTGCTCCTGAAAGTAAAATGTGTCAAAATTAAGGTGACAAAAAACATGTACTGTGAAACCGGCAGAATCTTTAAAAAAAAAACAACAACAAAAAAAAAAAACAACACGTGATACAGATTTTTGGTCAAACCGCCCAGTACTAGGACGGACTAATCGATTCTTGGGATTTAAGACTCGAGAACGGTTCATAAAAATGAGAAATAATAAATAAATAATAACTAAAAAGACAAAAAGGTAAAGTAGTAGACCGAGGTACCTCAGAAGCTGCATGGCAGAGTCATATTCCTCCGTCTCCCACAGATTCTTCTCAATGCAGGACACATGGAGTTCTCGTATCTGGAACAGGAACATGTGATGAACATTAAACACTATCCACCGTCTTCATTTAGTTCTTAATTCTGCTGAAAAGAAAGGAATTT
The DNA here is from genome assembly GCA_037194245.1 of Opsariichthys bidens. NCBI lineage: Eukaryota > Metazoa > Chordata > Actinopteri > Cypriniformes > Xenocyprididae > Opsariichthys > Opsariichthys bidens. Next base: position 4,463,487 of record CM074314.1, read on the forward strand.
TATATATATATATATATATATATATATATATATATATATATATATATATATATAAAAAATATATATTAAAAAAAAATTATATATATATATATATATATATATATAATATATATATATATATATATATATATATATATATATATATATAAAAATATATATTAAAAAAAAATTATACATATATATATATATATATATATATATATATATATAAAAATATATATTAAAAAAAAATTATACATATATATATATATATATATATAAAAATAAATAAATAAATAAATATATATATTATATATATATATATATATATATATAAAAAGGGTCACATTTTTTATGTTTAATTAGAAGTTATTAAAAGTTAGTTAAAAGTAAGTTAGTATGTTTAAACGTTTAAGTCCCGTTTATATGCTTTTTTTTTTTTGGATCCACTGCATGCAAAAATGAAACCGGATTGACAAAAATCGTTAGACAGCTTTAACAATATAAATCTAAGAGTAACCGTGAAAGAGTTTCTGCAGAGATTTCATGATCCACAAAACATTTTATATTTTCACTAAGAGTTCTCCTAAAGAGCAAAAAAAGTCCTTAGCTAAGAGTTTCTTAAAACCCATTCACAAAGCTGCTGAGACAAACTTTTACTAAGGAATAGAGATGTCTTGAGCCAAGAGATGACGATGTCAACACGCCTTCCCCTCACAGCCGATCACTGTGTGCAGCGATTTACTCAGATATATTGGAGAATGAGGTATCATGTTTTTATTATGATAGGACACTGAGTAGACTGGAAGAAAAGTGGATCAGGAAAGGTCTACGAGGCGGAATTGAGCTGCACACAAGACCATCAGCACAGACGATGGGACATTATTTTCATCATTACTGAACCTTTATGTAATGTCATCGCAGATTAAGATCTATGAATCAAAATATGTATTGTGTACATGAAGAAAAGGTTCAGCACCCAAGGCTCTGTTGCCTCAGTGTCTTTAGGAGGATAAGGATTGCTTGTGATCTGGTCTTAGTGATGGAGAAGTCCTCTTGACTACTAACGGTACAGATTTAGGAGCTAGTTTATGCTTTGTGAGCCTAAAATTCAGACTGACAACCATTCGAGTTTCTCCTAAATTGGGCACGTTAGAATCTACTTTTAGCTTTAAGATGTTTTGTGAACACGGCCCCTGGATCAGATTCAAACTATACAACCTACAATGTGTTCTGAAGAAGAAAAGATCATTTGACCATGTTGTCTTTTGAGTAAATGATGACCCAGAACTGAAACCAAATGAAGTGATCAAGTAATATTAATTAACAACATGTACTTACTATAAAGTTAGGGTTTGGTTGCTTGCAATTTATAACTGTAAATGATGCATATTTACATGTAATAGGACAAAAACAAAGGCCAAAATGTCTACTTACGTGCTTTCCGAGAGGAAACTTAGGCAGCGATGATGTCAAAGAGTGCAGACACCGAAGAATTGGATAGTAATTTTTGTGGTATTTATGGAGGTTTTTCAGTAATTTTTGACATGCATCCTAAAAAAAAGACAAATCACAAAAGAAAATTAGTTTATTGCTTACATTCACAATTTTTACCATTACCAAAAGAGCGGCCCCTTAACGGTCAAATAACCATTAGTCGAGGCTTAGTCAAACAAAAATGCTGCTAGGTAAAAAAAATAATTCTCTTTTTATTACAGATTCCATCTTATCTTTATACATTTATATAGTTTATACTGTTAATCATGTTTAGTATTTATAATAACTGCATTATTATCTGGGAGAAGACCTGATTTAAATTTCACTACTGGCTGTATATCCTCTATATAACTCTGTATGTGACAAATAAAACTCTTGAATCTTGAGTCTGTGACGGACAGACCATCTATGTGGTGATTAAAGTACGTCAGGCAGGACATCCAAACGCTCGCCTATCATTAAATCAACCTCAAATACGGCTTATCATCCGAAACATGCAAGTAGACGCAACTTTACACTAGAAAAATATGCGCTCTTCAAGTGTTTGTGTAGAGTGTGAAAGCCGAATAGAATATTTGTAACTTTCAGCACAAACACATCTTTGAATGTTCCGGTATGATTTTGTCAAAGGTTTAAAAGATGTGGGCAAATCGTTATCATTTAATAAAATAAGATTGCGTGGGTGCTTGAATCAAGATCGTGATCTTTTTACGATTCGTCGAGCAGCTCTAGCAAAACAGCTACTACACAGAACTTGACATTTCAGTCAACTTCATGGCCTATTGTGGGACAATAATAATAACAGGGTTGGGGAGTAACGAAATACAAGTAACTCAAGTAGATACACATTTAAAATACAAAATTTGAGTGACTGTATTTCATTTTAAATGGGTGGTAATCAGATTACAGTTCCATCTGAAAAGTGTTTTAGATTACCAAAGTGATTACTTTGAGTTTTAATGTCATTTAAACAGCGATTGGTGATTCTCTGACTCTGACCGTCTGAAAAAGACGAGTTCAGTTTCATCAACATTTTAATACTTTTAAGAGGGATAGTAAAAATGTTGTTATTTTTATTCAATACTGTCCTAAACAAGACAAAATGACTGAATTTATAAAAAAAATTGCCCAACTGTCAACTGAACTGTCCTGTCATGACCTGATGATCCACGTTTGTGAGTCATTTTATAATTCACTCGTCACTGCAACTTTTTCTCACAATTTGTTTCTTTCTCTCACAATTGTGAGTTATAAAGTCAGAATTGGGAGATATAAACTTGCAATACTGACTTTTTTTCTTGCAATTGTGATTAAGTATGTGAGTTTATATCTCATAATTCTGACTTTTCTCAATATTGTGAGTTTATATCTCATAATTCTGACTTTTCTCAATATTGTGAGTTTATATCTCATAATTCTGACTTTTCTCAATATTGTCAGTTTATATCTCATAATTCTGACTTTTCTCAATATTGAGAGTTTATATCTCATAATTCTGACTTTATCAATATTGTGAGTTTATATCTCATAATTCTGACTTTTCTCAATATTGTGAGTTTATATCTCATAATTCTGACTTTTCTCAATATTGTCAGTTTATATCTCATAATTCTGACTTTTCTCAATATTGAGAGTTTATATCTCATAATTCTGACTTTTCTCAATATTGAGAGTTTATATCTCATAATTCTGACTTTTCTCAATATTGTGAGTTTATATCTCATAATTATGACTTTATAACTCACAATTGCAACTTTATATCACTCAATTCTGAGGGAAAAGTCAAGAATTGTGAGATAAAAACTCACAATGACCTTTTTTGTGTTTGTTTCACACTTATTAGTATTCCAAAGTATTCTAAAGTATTTAGATTAAGTGACTAAACTTGAGAAATGCAACGAAATACGTTACAAATGACTTTTTAAAGCATGTATTTTGTAATCTGTAGTGAAATACATTTTAAAAGTAACCCACCCAGCCCTGAATAACAATAAGTAATAGTAGTTACCTTGACATGTGCATCACTGGTCAGGAGCTGCACCTGCTCCTGAGGCTCCTGCGTCTCCACAAACCTACAGAGACATGTGTTGAGTAGTTACAGAACTGTTGTTTCAGCCCTTTACTGGAGTGAACATTTCCGTTTACCTCATGAACGAGGGCAGATGACGGATTCTTTCCACATTTTCTTGGCTCAACATCTTTGCACAAAGTAAAGCCTCCTTCTTCTGACAGCAGAGCACACTGAGTGGCTGGCTGTTAAAATGCTCTAACAAGGAGAACTGCAAGACAAAAGGTTTAATCGCAGTGTTTGCAACAATTCCTGAAGTATAATCCAATCCCATCCAACTTCTAACAAATTTGGTGGTTTTAGCTTGAAAGCCCTAGGACAGGGGTGGCCAACGTCGGTCCTGGAGAGCCACAATCCTGCAAATTTTTGCTCCAACCCTAATCAAACACACCTGAACAAGCTAATCAAGGTCTTAAGGGTCACTAGAAAGCTACAGGAAGGTGAGTTTTTATCAGGGTTGGAGCTAAACTCTGCAGGATTGTGGCTCTCCAGGACCGACGTTGGCCACCCCTGTCCTAGGAGGAAACACTGTTTAAAATTTAGTCTGAGAGGAAGAAGAATAAACTTAAATAGTAAATCAGAATGTTGTCTTTGTCAAGCCGACATTCATTTCTCAATAACATCCTTTCCAACACGTAATCAACAAAGAAACCGTACACGTCACAATGAAATGCCATTTGAAACACACATCATGGCTCACCTGTAGGCCCTTAACAAAATTTTGAACAGAGAAGTCATGGTAGAGGAAGATGCCCACCAGCACCTGAATCACTCTACTGCTGAGCTTGAACGGAAACTGAGAATTCAGAATTAGCTGTAAAAAACAAAAAAATAATAATAAAGAAATCAAAAGAGAATACAGAGGAAATTATTGAAGCACTAAAATGTCAATCACAACTAGGGCTGTGCAATATGGACTAGTGCTGCAACGACGTCATCGATTACGTCGACTACGAAAATACGTTGACGAGCGTGAAATGCGTCGACGCGTCACACTGTTTACATTCATCTGGCGTAACGGCGGCTTCTGCTCCTGGGAACGGAGAAACGGAGAAAGTTCCATTCTGTCACAAAAACCTGGACCACGATGATCAAAAGTATGAGAATACTTTAAACAGAGGCCGAATAAAACGCTCCTTTGTTCCCTTTGCAGAACCGAAATGGCGTTCCACCTGTGGAATTGGATCGCTGCCAAATTTTTGCGCGTGCAAGATCATATTTTGTGCGTGCGTGAACTGAGTTGAGGAGAAAATCTTCGTCTTGCAAATAAGAAAATATTTCGAGCGAACGAAAATCAGTTTTGCGTTTCAAAGAAGTTTATTTGGATGTGCGCGGACGTTCTCTTTCGCACGTGCGAGGTTTGAGTCGCTCGCGCTCCTGATTCCCGCCCCGCGCGCTCGCTGAGACTCCCTGCATAACAGCTAGAGCAAGAGGAAACACACACGGTTCAGGAGACGTTTGTTCAATGGCTTGAACACTATCAAAGTTCCTTTAAGACTGTAGAGAAAGTCTTTGACACTCTTCATGTTAAAGTTCAAATGTCTTCCACTGGACGGACACACATAATGACTTATTTTTAATCAAAATCAAATCGTATTATTACATAACGGCATGTCCCAGTGTTTCTACACCTCAATGAACTGCTAAATGAGTTCTAACTTCTTACTTAAAAAAAAAAAAAAAAAAACCTCAATAAAAATAATCGTTAGATTAGTCAACAGAAAAAATAATCGTTAGTTGCAGCTCTAATATGGACAAAATAATGACATTGCGATTTTTTTAATCAATATTGCAATTGTGATTTATTTTGCAATTTTGGTAAATGTTTTTGCTTTTTCAAACACGCTTCATTCTGAATGTATTCAGTGCACAAGTACAAACAAAATGTTTCACAATGAAGGAACTGTATTTACAGCTTCATCAACAAAACTGTAATTAACTGTCTTTAAAACAGACAACATCAAATAAATTAAGGTTAACTAACCTGAAATTCCAGTCATAATAAATAAACTTCAAAACTGCATTTCAGTGAATGAAGTAACACTGTACAGTAGATGAACTGCTTGATAATCAAAACTGTAAAAAAAAAACCCAAATAAATGACGATTATTTCACCTGCTTAAACTCGTATTCAACGCCCGCCTTACATTTCTCATACAGAAACTTGTGTGAAATAAGTGTGAGTCGGCATCTTTTGTCCAGTGTTTGACTCCAAAACTCTCAAACGACTGATGTTGAATTTCTCTTTGGTATCAAATCATTTTTATTCTGAACTGCATCCATATTTTTTCCTCTTTCCTCCCGTTTGCCTATTCTGTTCTCCCGCTTTGCTTTGTTCTCATTTGTGCTGAGCGAGCTCTGATTGGTTCACATCTGAAACATGCGCACAGTAACTTTGCAGCATTCTGAATTAAAATCTAAATAAACAAATAAAATTGCAGACTTGTGCGATTTAGAAATTGCATGTGCTCAAATTGCGATTAATTGCACAGCCCTAATCACAACGGATACTTACCTTGTCAAAAACAGAGGCTAAATGCTGCGTACACGAGAGAGACTGAAACACCTCGATACAGAGCAGAGACGACACCGAGTGGGGGAGCCTGTGCTGGATCGCGCTGGGAGACGTGGCGATGCCGAAAATAAAGATGAACGGAAGCTCCTGGGCGTATCGACTATTAGGAAGGTAAAAAAGATTAGGGATTCTCAGATCGTGACCATATACAACAACTTCTCAATTTAAGAAATGAAACATTTCTTGCAAATACAAGCGCTTTCAAGGCAGGCGAAAGACAGCAGTTGTGTTAAAATCTCAGATATCAGGATTAGGTAAACATGAAAGGCCCTAGATTTTTGGGTCACTTCTCACTATTAAAGCTGGATAAATTGAGGTTTTTGTTTCAAATAGACATTACACAATTTTCTCATGATTCAGAACAGACACCTAAACAAAACAACATGTCATTTGCTAGAGGTTCTGACAAAATTTTTAAATATTTTAAGTAATAATTTTAAGTTTAAAAAAAAAAATGTTTAATTAGTATGAATGAATTATTATTATTTAACAAAAAAAAATCACTTTGAATGAATGATTCAATGACTCACATTACTGGATGAATCAGTGTTTTTGAACAAGTCTCTGGAATGAATGATTCAATGACTCACATTACTGGATGAATCAGTGTTTTTGAACAAGTCTCTGGAATGAATGATTCAGTGACTCACATTACTGGATGAATCGGTGTTTTTGAACAAGTCTCTGGAATGAATGATTCAGTGACTCACATTACTGGATGAATCGGTGTTTTTGAACAAGTCTCTGGAATGAATGATTCAGTGACTCACATTACTGGATGAATCAGTGTTTTTGAACAAGTCTCTGAAATGAATGATTCAGTGACTCACATTTCTGGATGAATCAGGGTTTTTGAACAAGTCTCTGGAATGAATGATTGATTGACTCACATTACTGGATGAATCAGTGTTTTTGAACAAGTCTCTGGAATGATTCAATGACTCACATTACTGGTTGAATCAGTGTTTTTGAACAAGTCTCTGGAATGAATGATTCAATGACTCACATTACTGGTTGAATCAGTGTTTTTGAACAAGTCTCTGGAATGAATGATTCAATGACTCACATTACTGGATGAATCTGTGTTTTTGAACAAGTCTCTGGAATGAATGATTCAATGACTCACATTACTGGATGAATCGGTGTTTTCGAACAAGTCTCTGGAATGAATGACTCAATGACTCACATTACTGGATGAATCGGTGTTTTAGAACAAGTCTCTGGAATGAATGATTCAATGACTCACATTACTGGATGAATCAGTGTTTTTGAACAAGTCTCTGGAATGAATGATTCAATGACTCACATTACTGGATGAATCAGTGTTTTTGAACAAGTCTCTGGAATGAATGATTCAGTGACTCACATTACTGGATGAATCAGTGTTTTTGAACAAGTCTCTGGAATGAATGATTCAGTGACTCACATTACTGGATGAATCAGTGTTTTTGAACAAGTCTCTGGAATGAATGATTCAGTGACTCACATTACTGGATGAATCAGGGTTTTTGAACAAGTCTCTGGAATGAATGATTCAGTGACTCACATTACTGGATGAATCAGTGTTTTTGAACAAGTCTCTGGAATGAATGATTCAATGACTCACATTACTGGATGAATCAGTGTTTTTGAACAAGTCTCTGGAATGAATGATTCAGTGACTCACATTACTGGATGAATCAGTGTTTTTGAACAAGTCTCTGGAATGAATGATTCAGTGACTCACATTACTGGATGAATCAGGGTTTTTGAACAAGTCTCTGGAATGAATGATTCAGTGACTCACATTACTGGATGAATCAGTGTTTTTGAACAAGTCTCTGGAATGAATGATTCAATGACTCACATTACTGGATGAATCAGTGTTTTTGAACAAGTCTCTGGAATGAATGATTCAGTGACTCACATTACTGGATGAATCAGTGTTTTTGAACAAGTCTCTGGAATGAATGATTCAGTGACTCACATTACTGGATGAATCAGTGTTTTTGAACAAGTCTCTGGAATGAATGATTCAGTGACTCACATTACTGGATGAATCAGGGTTTTTGAACAAGTCTCTGGAATGAATGATTCAGTGACTCACATTACTGGATGAATCAGGGTTTTTGAACAAGTCTCTGGAATGAATGATTCAGTGACTCACATTACTGGATGAATCAGTGTTTTTGAACAAGTCTCTGGAATGAATGATTCAATGGCAAAAACATTTTAACAGTCACTTGTCGCCACCTAGTGGAATAATGTAATTGATACAATCGTTAGTGCAGAGTTAGGGGCTGTTCACATATCGCGCCTAAAAAAAGCTTGGAAAGCGCGGGCAACGTCGCTTCCTCCTTTTGCAAGCGTTCGGGAGCTTGCGCTCTTGTGGCGTCTGTTGTTGCTATGCAACCGTGAACCGCTTTCTCCACAACTACGCAGACGTTTCAATTGATTTCCATCACCGAAAAGCCCTTACAGTAACTCTAGTACAAGATTTATTAATGGTACTTAATTAATGGTATCGTAGTACTTACTATTAACTTTTACCTCAAACTCCTTATTACTGCTCATTAAGTTAATAGGGTAGTTATTGGGTAGGATTAAAGATACAGTTCACCTAAAAATGAAAACTATCCTATAATTTACTCACCCTCAAGCCATTCCAGGTGCATATGATTATCTTCATTTGAACGAACACAATTGGAGATTGATTTAAAAATATCCTTGCTTCGTCCAAGATTTATAATGGTAGTGAATGGGGAGCGAGATTTTGAAGCCCAAAAAAATGCATCCATCCATCATAAAAGTAATCCATATGGCTCCAGGGGGTTAATAAAGGCCTTCTGAAGCGAAGCGATGGGTTTTTGAAAGAAAAATATCCATATTTAATAACTAGTAACCCCTGACCCGACACATGACGTATTGATAGAGCAAAACAAAACACTATTCATGAATTAGAAGTCTAAAATGAGAATTTTTAAAGAGAGATGTCGATATAAGAAGAGGAGCTTGAGTTTGCTGCCCAGCCATATTTGTTTCAACTTTGAGGCATCTAAACTTACCTACATCCTGCGTCATACATACAACTTGTGCAGTAGGCGTACGGTCAGGATATTTAGGATCAGGATATTTTTAAATATAACTCCGATTGTGTTCATCTTAAAGGCGCACCTGTACTGAAACCACAGCTTTGCTGATTATAACTGGAGCAACTCAATTATGACACAACATGTCCACGTACAGACTGAAATAATCTACAAAAGTTTCCGTAAAATAAGCAGCCTCAGCTGAATTAACTGAAAAAAAGTGCAGTGAATAATAAAACCTTGCAAGCACTGTAACAATATTATTCCATCACACTTCACAAATCCCACCTGCAGATAAGGATAAAATCCTGTAAAACTTGTGGGCTGAACGCCTCAAAGTCTTTGAAGATCACAACAACAGGTGCACTGCGAGGCAAGTCATTCTTCAAGTCTCCTTTCCTTTGTGGAGAAACTTGGGTGCATTTCTGCAAAAGACGAATAATTCTGAATGTTTAAAGTAGTTCAACACATCAAAGTTCAGTAAACAAGAGAACTGAATCTCTTTCAAACTAGAATTGACTTTTAAAATCCAAACCTAGGATTCTAATATTGCTGCTACAATCACATTCAGTACTTCTTAAGCAATATAATCATACAAACGTCCACAAAAAAAACAACCAAGAGCATCATATGGGGTTTACTTCACAATGGAATGAGGCCTTTTCGGCAAACAGCGCTGCAAAATCTATTTTTCAGAATATAAACATTTTTATTGTAGTTAATGGATTAGTTCACTTTGAAATGAAAATCACCCCAAGTTTTACTCACCCTCAAGCCATCCTAGGTGTATATGACTTTCTTCTTTATGATGAACACAATCTGAGTTATATTAATGACATTCCACAAACTGTTTATTATTCAATCCCTCCAGAGAAACGCAATTTTTTTTGTGATTGTTGCAGGAAAAAATCCTTGATTATGCGGCACGTTTTCTTAAACGCGATAGAATATTTGGAATGTTTTTGCAATTTTATGCGATGAAAGTGCGGGAACTTGCAAAAACTGCGGTTCGATGCAAAAGAGGAAAAAAAGGTGATTTTCTAGACTCTACCTTCATGTCAAGAGTCATTTCTGATACTTCAAGATACTAAATCACAGAATATTTCAGTTCTCGAACTCAGTTTTATTTCAGACCTTCATGAACACAAACTTACAAAACATTGAGTCAAACAAGTTCTGTCGCTTTACAAAAGGAATATTCAACAACTTCTGAAAAAATGAATAAATAAAATATAAAAAAATAAAATGTGTGCTTCCTGTTTTACAGAGGTAGACGTCTTCTGTTAAATCAAGTGCTTTCAATCTCTTACTGCAGCGTAAATTATTTTACACACTACTAATATACAGCGTCGTCTGCGGTCCAACACGCAGTTTCACGGAGTCCAAAATAATTTGACAGCGGGAAACGGCTTCACGCGCTTGTGACGAGCAGGGCGGGCGAGAGCCGTGGGGGAACGGCGCGAGGCCGGTGACGCGAGAGTTAACGAGCGTCGGGTGCTCGGCGCACCGGTCTCGAGTCCTTCACGGAGGAGCTCCGGAAGCATAAAGGAGGAGCGACGACAGTGAAGGACGAGAGAGGACCAGGCCTGGATTTTATGTTGTGTTTTATTTGGTTTGTGTGGGCGGCAGTCGCCGTGAGGAACTGCCGCCCTTATACTTTTATTTTATTGTTGGTTTATTTGTTAATTAAAGTTGTTAAATGTTCGCCGGTTCCCGCCTCCTTCTTCCCATATTTACGAACTTTGTTACACTGGTGCCGAAACCCGGGAGGAAGGAGGGACATGCTGTCGAAGAGCCCTCGCTGCTGAGGGGGATCGCGGTGCTGAGGAGATCGGGCAGTGCGGGAGAGAAGACCGCGAGTGGCTGCCCGAAGCGGTGGTACTGGAGCAATCGAGTGATAGGTGGGACGGGAAGCTCGCTGCCGCGCCCCTGGGACGAGGTGGGGTGGCGGCCGTCCAAGAGGGAGCGGAGGAGCCGCCGTTCGCCGGGGGCCAAAGCCTGCTGCCTGCCGCCGTAACGGGGAGGAGCCGTCGTCCGCCGTGGGCCGAGGCCAGCTGCCTGCCGCCGGAGCGGGGAGGAGCAGGGAACGGCGGGCTCGCTGCCGGCTGCCCTCATGAGGAGGAGTCATCGCCGGCCGCCAGGGGGCGGAGGAGGATCGGGCCGTCCACCGAGCGTCCAGTGCCATCGCATGGCACCGCGAGGAAGAGCCTCTCGGCGGGCTGAGGATGTAACCCGAGCGGCAGTGTGTCGGGGAGCCGGACCAAGAATTTTTTTTTGTTGTTTTCCTCTCTCGTCCTTGTCGCTCCTTGTGCTTCCGTCTCCTTTTCTCTCGTCTCGTCTGTCCTACCCCCATGCGCTGCGGCCACCGAGACTGGCCCCCGGGGGGGAGTAGGCGCAGCCTCGCGGGTACCCCCCGGCCTGCGAGGGGCGATGGGGGTATGTGACGAGCAGGGCGGGCGAGAGCCGTGAGGGAACGGCGCGAGGCCGGTGACGCGAGTGTTAACGAGCGTCGGGTGCTCGGCGCACCGGTCTCGAGTCCTTCACGGAGGAGCTCCGGAAGCATAAAGGAGGAGCGACGACAGTGAAGGACGAGAGAGGACCAGGCCTGGATTTTATGTTGTGTTTTATTTGGTTTGTGTGGGCGGCAGTCGCCGTGAGGAACTGCCGCCCTTATACTTTTATTTTATTGTTGGTTTATTTGTTAATTAAAGTTGTTAAATGTTCGCCGGTTCCCGCCTCCTTCTTCCCATATTTACGAACTTTGTTACAGCGCTTTTTTACGCTTATTTTTGTTGGCAAATGAGAATGATCATCGTGCTTCATCACGGTTTCACCGCGGGGTTTACAGATGATGTAATTACGTCACTTCATGAGGTTCCCACGGCAACAGCGGAAAATAATGGCGCTTTACTTGTGTGAAGTCAACGCAACATTTTCAACTTTCTAAGATATATGTGAGTTTTTTGCAACGAAAATACAGGGATTATGAAATCATGCTAGCCCCGCATATTTTGCTTGATGAAATCAGCGAATTTATGCGGTGAAAGTCTGGCGTATTTGAAAAAATGCGGACTTTGACTGAATATGCATGAAATCAAGCGATCGGATAATCGCGTTTTTCTGGAGGGACTGGTTATTAATATAACTCTGATTGTGTTTATCAGAAAGAAGAAAGTCATATGCACCTAGGATGGCTTGAGGGCGAGTAAAGCTTGGGGTAATTTTCATTTCAAAGTGAACTAATCCTTCAAGCAGTTTCTTCTCTTACCTTAGTAGCAGTCTTGTACCACTGACACAGAGCACTGATCGTACACGGCGTCCTTTGAAGCGGAGCGGTTTCATCCTCCTGTTCTTCATCCACAGAAACTCCTTTTCCCATCAGCTGCTCTAGAACCTTCTTAATCAAGAGCTTCACAGCTGTCGAAAAATGACAAGGATTATTGTTGAACCCCGTGTTATCATGTCTTGATGACAACATGCAAATGCAATTTATATGCAGATGAGGCCATGCGTGATCTCAATATTTTTTTTTTGATTCAGATTTTATTAAATCTTGATCAGTAAGTGACTATGTGTAAAGCGAGACAAAACATGCACCTGTGTTTCTGACTACATAAAACATGCATTTATTTTAATGACTGCTGCAGAACATCCAACTGAGTGTTTGAAAACCTCAACCTTTATTAAAGGTAGTGCATATAAACTTGTAAGAGAGATTCATACGTACCTGCACATTCTTTGGCATGAACAGACACCACAAACGGGGTGACAGAATCCTGAAGGAGATTACACAGACTTCGAAATGTCATGGCATGATCCGGCACATTTACCCCTAGATGACAATGAAAGGTTTTACTAAGGCCTAAAATAGGAGGAGCTAAGAATGAGGCTATTGAACCACATTCGCTTTTAAAAAAGAAACTAAATCTTCCTTTTGGCTTTCAAATATAAACATTCTTATTTATCAAATATAAACATCAATTCCAGTAAAGAATGAATGTTATGTGCTCGATGGTACAGTCATCAGGATTTAAAATAGGCCCGAAAGATCGGTTATGGCTTAAGTAAGCCAGAGAAAGAACACGTGTGTATCATTATTGGATCCGTTCATTTTTCATCATTTAGCAGACGCTTTTATCCAAAGCGACTTACAAGGGGAGCAATTAGGGGTTAGGTGTCTTGCTCAAGGTCACTTTAGTCATGGTATTGAAGGTGGAGAGAGTGCTGTTCATTCACAATCCCAACTTTCAATTCCTGCCGGCGTGGGAATCGAACCTGCAACCTTCAGGTTACAAGCCCGACTCCCTCCCTAGTCTTAAAGTGACAGTAACCTAATATTCCAGCCGCTGTCTGTGTTTTAATGTTAAACTACAAAAGACAAAGAAATCACTCACTGCTCTTCACTGAATAACTTTTCGTTGTAACTTAAAGATTAATCAACAGATTTTTAAAAGATTTAAAAGGAAAATCTCTATCCCAGAAACTATTACAAAACTGGTTTGACCATCTAAAACAAGTCGGGTTTGAGTGTAATTATCGAACATCATTATATTATAGACAGAAATGGGACATCAATCATAATAAACATTGATTTCGGACAGATGGACTCCGCCCTCTGAATTGATTGACAGGCGATCTGACCAATCACAACCCTGAATCCGCTATTTTGTCCGACAAAGCGGTCAAGGGAGTTACTAGATTAACGTTTGCGAACTTGAAAAATTGTGTATACTCACGTCTTTCCGCGCTTGAAACAACATTCCTTCTGATGTTCATTCATGTTTATTTGATGCTATAAATGAACTAGTATGAAGAGATGGAGCTACAGCGATCTGTCACGACACATTAAACGCTATTTATTGTTTAAACTACTTAAAAAAATACAATATTTTAAATATGAAACCGTTTCATACGTTGTCCGTGTCCTCTTTCCTCCGCGATGTATTTCTCACTGTGAGAGAACATGATGCGTGTCGCGAGAGACTTAACGGACATAGCAACAGTAACCAAAGGGGGCGGGTCATGAAAAACCTGAGGTAAATTATTTACGTTGAGGTACTTTTATTTATTTTTGAGGTACTTTTATTTATTTTGAGGTACTTTTATTTATTTTTGAGGTATTATTTACTCGTAAATATTTTTTTACGAATTTATGCCCAAACTAAATATATAAACACCCTACTCTGTACTCCCTTTTTAAAATGATATCGCAGAATTAAAACTTACTTAGCGCAAATGATTCAGAAAATCTCCTATTAGGACGAGAATAAGCACATACCCAGCATTAGAGCAGCGGTGCGGATTTCACTGGCTCTCTGTCTCCACACATCAGAAGAACTCGCGAGATCATGCCTATTAATAAACTCCACGAGACTGTCAAGCACATGTTTGTTCAACTGCTCTTGTATCGCCTGTAAAAGTACATTTTTTTTATTAAGAATCAAAAATAGGTGAAGGAATAAGACAATTCAAGCGTTTGCAAACGCACCTCTGCGTTCGTTTGAACCGTTTCCCATAATTTCTGACAGATCCTAAAACGATCGTCACCGCCTTCCATCAAATATCCATCTACACAGAAAGAACATAAATGAATAAAACTGGTAATTAAGAACTGGTGAGCATTTGTAAGGTGACAGGGAAGTCATTTCTCACCAACTCCGACATGTCGCTTTCTCTTTTTAGAGGTTGACTTAAAAACAAAACATCCCTGAAAAACATCGATATGAATCACTGTCGTTATTCTCAACAGATGCGAATCATTGAGAATGAGGATGAACGCTTGTGTGCTCAATATTACCTTCGACACTGATGAAGTTACTGGAGTTTCGCTCATTTCTGTCGCTCAAAACACTGTCACTGGATAATAACTTCAATAACACGCGTTTATTCTGCCGCTCTTCTTCTTCTTCGTGTGATTCTGTGACTGTCGCGGAACATCCGTGTCGGATTTACTGCCACCTTCAGTCCTGGAGCTGCTGTTATTAAGACATGACTGTGAACTACAGAAGTGGTTAAAAGGAGCAGGACCTTCTGCATCTGGTTTTAAGTATTAAGTTACTGTTAGTTTATTTGACTAACTGTATGACATAAAATAACATGTCAGGAAGCCCTCCCTCACTTACTCAGCTTTAAAAAGGTCATGTTTGTCTTGTCTAGTTGTTGTATATTGAAGTGTGATTGTTCCAAGGGTTGGGGAGTAACAAAATACAAGTAACTTGGTTACGTATTTAAAATACAAAATGTGAGTCACTGTATTTCATTAGTTACATTTTAAATGGGTGGTAATCAGATTACAGTTACATCTGAAAAGTGTTTTAGATTACCAAAGTGATTACTTTGAGTTTTTATCTCTCAATAAGATTTTTTTTCCTGGCAATTGCGAGTTTATATCTCTCAATTCAGACTTTTTTTTTTTTTAAACTCACAACTGCATTTTATAAAATCAGAATTGGGAGATATAAATTCATAATTGCAAGATATAAAGTCAGAATTACATGATAAATCTTGCAATACTGACTTTTTTGCTTGTAATTCTGACTTTTCTCATTATTGTGAGTTTATATCTCATAATTTTGACTTTTCTCATTATTGTCAGTTTATATCTCATAATTTTGACTTTTCTCATTATTATGAGTTTATATCTCATGATTCTGACTTTTCTCAATATTGCGAGTTTATATCTCATAATTCTGACTTTTCTCATTATTATGAGTTTATATCTCATAATTCTGACTTTTCTCAATATTGTGAGTTTATATCTCATAATTCTGACTTTTCTCAATATTGCGAGTTTATATCTCACAATTCTGACTTTATAAAAATTGCAACTTTATATCACGCAATTCTGAGAAAAAAGTCAGAATTCTGAGATAAAAACTCCCAATTACCTTATTTGTGTGTTACATACTTGTTAGTATTCCAAATATATTCTAAACTATTTAGATTAAGTTACTAAACTTGAGTAATGTAACGAAATACGTTACAAATGACTTTTTAAAGCATGTATTTTGTAATCTGTAGTGAAATACATGTTATTGGTATAGGTCGAGTCAAGTTCTTAGTTCATGTTTAGGTGTTTGTTTCATGTTAAGCTCAAGTTTGTAGTTCATTTTTCACATTTTTGTATTGTCACCTTTGTAATAAACACCGCCTTGGTCCTCGACACCAGTGTTTCCCAACCCATGTTACTCTGTGGCACTGGAAAATGTGGTAAAATGAAATACTTTGACAACCCACTAGTGAGGACACTTGACTCACTCATTGAAAGGCTTATAGACGAGCCAAAAGATGTTTTTATTTAAATCTAGTGTTTTGCGCATTTGGGTTTAACTGCAAAAATATGCAATTTGGTGCAGCTGCTGATATTTATACGGCTAAAAAGTAAAACGAAATTCTGCTTGTAAAGCGAATTAATGAGCTCTTTAATAACAGTACATTATTTCTATAAAACACACACACACAGAGAGAGAGAGCGTTCTAAATGACGTCACAGTGAGAGTGACCGCTGCTTCTGTTTGGAGTCTGTGTGACGTCAGCTGCAGAAACACTATTTAAGGCCGGATTTCTCTCTCAAACTCAGTTTCTCTTGAATCTCAGGACTCGCGCACTCATCGGCGTTTCTTCAGCTCTGGCGCCCCCTGCAGGGTTGTGGTGGGCGGGTGCAGGGGGCTCGACAGCGCCGCAGATGGTGGATGTGGTGTAGTGTGTTGTGTGGTGGGGGGTGTGACACAGTGATTGACAAAAGGAGGACGGGGTGGTTATTCTCTCGAATTAAATGAGCATTAATGGTTTATAGCACCCCACCCCACCCCGCCCTTCAGATTAATGCTTGTTAATCACTGTTTACACCTGCTATAAACCTTATTAATAGAACAATAGTTGTTAAATAACAACAAATACTTTTTACATTTCATTAATTGGCATTTTGGATTTCTCTTTTTAATCACTCCATAAATCTGAAAATACTGTCAACAAACAGAATAAAATCATGTTTCTAAGAATAAAGTGTTGCATAAAATCAGTGAAATGATTTACAAACCCCTGATTGAAAACCTCCAGAATATATTATTGTTCCAAATATAAGACCTTGAATATCAGATGAACCTTTTGATTAAAGGCTTTTTGAAGACCAAATTATTTGAAAATAATTTTCATATTGCATATTTTTTCAATTTTCAATTTTGTTTTGAAAGCGGTAAATACTGGTAAAATATGCTGACAATCACATTCAGAAATAAACACTTTAGGAATAACCCGTTCTCATTTCCGGTTCTATTTCATTTCACAATGACTGATTTCTCACTAATTACAAAAAAAAAAAAAAAACACAGGTGTTTGAAATGATTTTGTATGCTTTCTTTCCACTAGTCTGAAGAAAAACGTTATGAAAAGCCAAATAGGCCAAAATTTACCAGTCCACATTTACATTTACATTTACATTTATTCATTTGGCAGACGCTTTTATCCAAAGCGAGAAGTGAAGAATACAAACAAGCGATTCATCACAAAGAAGCAAATAGACACAGGAAGTGCTCACAACATGAGTTTCAGACATTCATCAGAGTAGCATAAGATAGCATTGGGAGGGAAAAGCAAAAAGGGTTGGAATTTTTTTTTTATAAAGGGGTTAAGTGCTCAAAAAGAGATGAGTTTTCAGCTGTCTCTTCAATATTGCCAGGGATTGTGCGTTTCTGATGAAGGTAGGGAGATCATTCCACCAACGTGGAGCAGTGAACGAGAAAGTTCTAGAAAGTGCTTTGAGATGAGGTCTCTGAAGGTCAGTTGGTCATCAAAGATAACTCAAGGTGATTGCTAATGTACCGCGCTGGATGTTGGAATCGTGATCTAGAGTTGGAGAAGCAAGGAAGACTAAAAGCTCAGTCTTTGCTAGGTTGAGCTGCAGATGATCTTCTTCCATCCACGTTGAGATGTCCACAGCTTCAGATCTGCGGAGCTACTGTGGAATCATCTGGTTGGAAAGACTGTTGGACAGACAGTTGTGTGTCATCAGCATAGTAATGGATGGAGAAAGCATGTGCCTGCATGACGTGACCCAGTGATGTGGTGTAAATGTAGAACAGGAGGGGTCCAAGAACTGAACGGGATGGAAGATGTCTTGTCCCTGAAGAAATTGGCGAATTGATCAGCAATTGACGAGGTGGTGGCGGAGGGGGACAGAGGAGAGCGTTGAATGTCTTGAAAAGTGACCGTGTGTTTGTAGCGCTGTTGATCTTGTTGTGGAAATATGAAGTCTTCACTGCATGGACTCCACCAGAGAAAGATGAGAGTAGAGATTGATTCGAACCAAGATCAGATGGGTCTTTTGATTTGTGCAATTTTCTTTCCGCTGCCCTGAGGTTGGTCCGGTGTTCATGAAGAGCATCTGATAACAAGGGGTTGGAAGGAGTAGCATGTGCTGGTCTGGATGACAGAGGACTGATACTGTCTAGGGAAGAAGATAAGGTGGAGCATAAAGTGTGTCAACTGTAAGTTGAGTTAAGTTTTGTTCAAATCCTGATGTTGTTCTTGAACCATGTGTTCATAAACTCCACCCTCTTCAACACTTACCAGGAAGAGACTGACTCATTATTTCTCTTTTCTGTCATACTGACTCTCTTCTCTCTGACAAAAGCAGTAAAGAATCAGAAATCAGTGGAGAAAGAAGAGAAACACTTTCAAGAAGGATTTTTGAGGCATTTGTTTCTGAACAGACAGCAGATTGTTGTGATTCTCGAGGTGATTCATTTTTAAAACCGTCGTTCAGAAAGTGAAAGTAAAGTTTATGTTGCTGGAGCTCAAACGGTGAAAATGGCTTCACTAAATGTTTCTGCTGAAGAACTTTCTTGTCCCGTGTGCTGTGAAATCTTCAAGGCTCCTGTTGTTTTATCATGTAGTCACAGTGTCTGTAAAGAGTGTCTTCAACAGTTCTGGAGAACCAAGAAAACTCAGGAGTGTCCTGTCTGCAGGAGAAGATCCTCAAAAGAGTTTCCTCCTATTAATCTTGTGTTAAAAAACTTGTGTGAGTTGGTCCTGATGGAGAGAAATGAGACGCGTTCATCAGGATCTGAGGAGATCTGCAGTTTACACAGTGAGAAACTCAAACTCTTCTGTCTGAAGGACAAACAGCCAGCGTGTTTCGTGTGCAGAGATTCAAAACAACACGACAATCACAAATTCAGACCCATCAGTGAAGTGGTTTCATCATATAAGGTAAGACAAATGTCTCTTGTTTTACATTTAAATGAAAGTGACATGTGAAGGCCAAGAATAATAATCCACACTCAGAATTTGTCCTCTGCATCCAAGATAGAAAACACACATTAGGAGCCGTGAGCAGTGAACACACACACACACACACACACACACACACACACTGTGGCTCCTGGGGAGTGATTGGTGGTTCAGTGTCTCGCTCAAGGGCACTTCAGTCATTTCCTACCGGTATTGAGAATTGAACCCACAACCTTCAGGTTACCAGTCTGACTCTCTAAACATTAGGCCACGACTTGCCTTTATTTTGACTCGCCATGAACAATACTGAGTCATAAACACAGATATCACATTCATGTATTCAATGTTTCTCTCTGCCATTTTACTCAACTTCATATGACATTTACTGTGCTGTGAAAAAGTATTTGCCCCATCCTGATTTCTTCTGTTTTTGTGTCTCAGTTTTTAACACCTGTCACCCATGTGATAAACTACTCTGCTCTGATCGGCCCAGTCTGTTGTGATTGGTCGAGCGCTTACAGCACGCATTTGAAATGAAATGCCCTTTATTATAACTGATCTTCTCTGAACTGAAATCCTCGCCCTACACAGTATACAGTGTAGCAGGAGTCCGATGATGAAGCATAGGAAAAACTAGTAATTCAACCCGAACCTCCATCACAAGGACGACTTGAGAATGATGTTTCTCAGTGATACTCAGTTTGACGTTCATCATGAGATGTTGTAACTTTAATTCCTCACCATCAGCATCAACAAGTGTACGTCCATCAACAATGTGTATATTTCTGATTTATTGCGGTAAACATGTGGGAACTGTATTATTTACTGTATCAATAACAGCTCATATGTTAGGCGAGCAGTAACATGAATGACTGATGTGACACTAAAGTTTATAAAACAAATCTTGCTCCATCCTTTATCATTAATGGACAGTTTTAGGTAACAGTGAGACACTATTTTTATGTGTTTTTGTTCAATTCTAGGAGGAGCTCAATACAGCTCTGAAGTCCTTACAGAAGAAACTTCGACAGAATAAAAAAATGAAAGGAGAGTTTGAGAAAACAGATCAACACATCAAGGTGAGGAAACAGAATCAAGAGTCATTTTCATTCCAGCTGTAGGATCACTATATACAGTTATGATCTGAGATATTTAATGGATTCCAGTTGATTATTTCTGTAAATGAGCATCAATCTGCTCCTGGATCCGTTATATGTCAGGTATCCGATTTTCTCTCTGATATGAATGATGTGAAGTGTTGATGTGTGTCGATGGAGATGATCGAAGTGAACGTGATTTGATTTCAGTCTCAAGCTGAGCACACAGAGCGTCAGATTAAACAGCAGTTTGAGAAGCTTCATCAGTTTCTCAGAGATGAAGAAGAAGCTACAATCACTGCACTGAGGGAGGAAGAGGAGACGAAGAAGCAGATGATGAAGGAGAAGCTGGAGGAGATGAACAGACACATCTCAGCTCTTTCACACACAATCAAAGACATGGAGGAGATGATGAAAGCCAATGACGTCTGCTTTCTGAAGGTGTGATTTCAGATCATTGGTTGATCATTGGTTCATTGATTGAGTTCTTGATGAGAAATGGTGTGTTTGTTCTGCAGGAGTTTCCAGTCTCAATGGAAAGGTGAGTGATCTGCTCCTGTCTCTGGTCTCTCTGGTTCTGATCCAAAGACACTGCAGTTCTGACTCCTGAATGTTCTTCCAGAGTCCAGAGCTCACAGCCGGATCCACAGATGGCTTCTGGAGCTTTGATTCATGTGCCACGTTACTTGGGCAACCTGCCTTTCAGAGTCTGGAAGAAGATGCAGGACATCGTCCAAAACAGTGAGTCTGACTGCAGAAGATCTGAGCTCTCACACACACACTGAAATTTAATAAATGATAAAAATGACCAGCGTGTTTCAGTTTGAGAGTCTTCTTCAGGATATACAACAGACACAATGAACATTTTCTGAAATATACATTTCCTGAAGAAAATGTGAGTGGTGCTCGTAGTGGCAAAACTCGACAACTCGTTGCTAGGGTATTTCTAGGCGGTTGCTAGGGTGTTCTGAGTGGATGTTATCATGTTTCTAGGCAGTTGCTAAGGTGTTCTGGGTGGTCGCTAGGGTGTTCTGGGCAGTTGCTAGGGTGTTTTGAGTGGTTGCTATAGTATTGTTAGGCCATTCTTGGCGGTTGCTGTGTTGTTGGTACGCAGTTGCTAAGGTGTTCTGGCTGGTTGCTAGTTGACACAGATGGTTACTTAGGAGTTTTTATAGAGTTCTTGGCATGTTTTCAGCATAATTTAACACTTAGCTAATCACTATTAGCATGTTCACTGCTAGCATGTGGAAGTCTTGTTTTTAGCGTGAGTCAAATTAGCCGACCGCCGTATCTCGACAACGTTCTGATGCAGAGATCTCTAGGGTACTCGACAATGGTTGCTAGGGCGTGGCTAGGAAGTGTTGAAGGTGATTCGTGATTGGCTGTTTGCTGCTCTGAGTCAAACGAGCTCACCCTCATGTTTCTATGACGATATTCCCTTTGATCTCTTTGAACGTAAGTCAACTGAACTTATTGCTAGGGTGCTCTAAATGGTTAGCTAGGGCGTGGCTTGATAGCTTCATGATGATCCTGAGACACTGATTGGTTGCCTGAGTGAAATGAGTCCTTCCCCTTGTCTCCACAGTAAACATGTGCAATGGTCGTTCCTTCACCATAGTGTGTCAATGGGGCAACTTTGGGTGTCTCTTATGGGTACAACTTACACCCCATTGAGAGGTTTGTTCTTCCAGAGCCTGCCAGCCTCTTCAAACGTGGAAACCCACATGTTTCTCTGAAATCCTCGCTCAGAAATATGATCCTCATTCATGGATCTGCGACAAACGGTGCGGGACGAGTTACTCGCTGAAGTTTGAACAGAAGAATAAATAATATATAAATAATAAACCACAGAATAATAATAATGAGCTTCAGCTTTCAGGAAAACACTAATAATAATTTCTCAACATAATCAGTCAAACACAAGAATAAAGTATTTTAATCAAACACACAGACTATAAAAGCCGAAAAAATGAAGATGATCAGATGCTGCTGAAGGTCAGACACACAGTTTTTCATCTACAGCATAAATATCAACAGATCTATTGATTTATTATTTTAATTGATGGACACGAATGTCTGAATCACATTTAATGTTTGTAGTTGATGATAAACGAGTGTGAAACTAATAACAGCTCTGACAGCGATCAGAGGAAAATGTCTGATGTGTTTGATCAACAGTGTCATAATTCATAATAATCTGTGTTGCTTCACTCTTGATCATTAGATGAACATCAGAATAAAAGCATCTGTTGATTGTGTCTCATCAGCTCCTGTGATTCTGGATCCAAACACTGCAGAACCATCTCTCGTCCTGTCTGATGATCTGACCAGTGTGAGATACAGTGGGATCAAACAACCTCTTCCTGATAATCCAGAGAGATTTGACTGTCTCTGTGTTCTGGGATCAGAGGGTTTTAACTCAGGATCACACTGCTGGGATGTGGAGGTTAAAGAGAGTCATTGCTGGATTCTTGGAGTAACTACAGCATCAAACCAGAGGAAGGAACCGGGTTTCTTCAACACTGATGTCTGGAGTGTGTCGTACGGATGGACTCTAGGTTCTAGTTTTTGTGTCAATCAGGTTCTTGATCGTGTGAGAGTGAATCTGGACTATGACAGAGGAACAGTGTCATTCTCTGATCCTGTAACTAACACACATCTACACACATTCACAACCTCCTTCACTCACACACTCTTTCCATTCTTCTCTTGTTGGTTTAATGACTCTTTGAGGATCTTAGCGGTCAATAGTCAGTAATTGTTACTCCTGAAGGTCTGGATCTTCCTGCTTTCATCATGTTTCCAATATTTAATCCAGATCACATGACTAAGTGCTGTTGATCTGAATATCAATGAATAATTGTTTCTTTCAGTTTAAAGGATCATTTGTTCACTTCAATACATGTAAATGATAAACACTTAGAAACTCTTGATTGGCAGCATTTATGGATCTAATTTTAAAAAACAAAAAGTTTCTGTGATTCACTGAAATCTCTGAGTTTCAGAACAGAGTTTGATAATCTTGAGTTTAAAAAGTTTTGAACTACAGCATCATTCAGACACACAGATATTAAGAATCAGCTCATGAATCTCAACAATGACAATCAAAAGCTTCATGCCGCAGTGCATGCTGGGAGTGTTGTATACGCTGGTACCCAGCATGCACTGCGGCATGAAGCTTTTGATCGTCATTGTTGAGATTCATGAGCTGATTGTTGATGTGGTGATGATGTCATAATTCTCATGGATCGTCTGATTCTCGGATCTCATCTTGAGTTTATGAATCCCAGAGTCTTCCTCAGAAAGACAGGAGTGTGACTCTGCTGTGAAACAGTCCATCAGATCACATCTAACCATCAAGTTAGTATGAATTGAGTTCTTCAGCTTTGTGTGGAGCTGCTCGACACTTGAGGAAGAAGATTATGAAGATGTTTGGAGTTCAACATCATCAGTTCATACGTGTGAAACTGGAGTAGAAGTTCAGCGGGTTAAAGACACATCCTACCAAACTGTGTTTTTCACCACTCCATAGTGTACGATTGCAGAAAAATACATATGTTTGTGTTGAACATTGATGGAGCAACAGATTTTGTGTGAAAATAAATGATAAAAGTGGTTTATTTTGTTTAAAATCTTCTAAATGTATGAGGGGGTGAGGGGGTGTTTTACCCCACAGACACAAACACTGGAGCTAAAATAATGTGTTTTTAATAATGTCTAAGTTAATACTTGTTCAAAACAAAGTTTGTACTATTTTCTGTTCATTTTGATAAATAAAAGAATTCATTTTTGTTCAGTAAATATTGTTTCGTGTTTCTGTTTGGACTCTGTGTGGTTTCATTTGTCACACGTCTTGTGTTCGTTCTTTAGTTCATGTCATCATGAGTTCATTTCTGTCAGGTGTTTAATCAGTCTAATTATCTCCTTGTGTTCTCAGTATTTAAGTTCTGAGTTTCTGTTCAGTCGTTGTTGCTGATTTAATGGTTTGTGTGGATTTCTCCTAATGTTTGATTAAATGGTCTATGATAAGACTTCCTCCCCCATGCTCTTCTTCCTGGACGCTGCACCCATTACAGTACGACGGACCCCAAAATCGCTCTGCAAAATGCCGGCAGCGGAGGAACTCCTGTGGGGTTTGTGGCAGGATGGCCGTCCGTTGGAGAGGTGTGTGGTTGATTTCCTC
The DNA here is from genome assembly GCA_037194245.1 of Opsariichthys bidens. NCBI lineage: Eukaryota > Metazoa > Chordata > Actinopteri > Cypriniformes > Xenocyprididae > Opsariichthys > Opsariichthys bidens. Next base: position 4,488,184 of record CM074314.1, read on the forward strand.
GAGCTTTCCCATCTGGTGAGCTGGGAGTGGGCACCCTGGAGGTCATGGATGGGTGCAGGCAGGTCAGGTGACCTCTAGGGTGGATCCAGAAGCTCCAGCGACACGAGTGTTAGTTACTGGTCCTCCTGAGCCGCAGCTCGAGATGGCCGCTGCACCTGAGCCACACTCCCATTTTTTTTTTTATTTTATTTTAAACGGCATTTAAAAAAACATTAAATATTAGCGCAGAATCATCTTTGTGCTGCAATCGCATCAAATCAGCCAAATTTCCACATGCGTGTTTAAAAGCAGATGAATTTGAATGGAATTTAAAAAAAAAAAAAAGAGAATAGTCAAATGCATCTTTAGCCCTGTTGAACTCTAATCCTGTTCAGATCATGTGATCTCACTGTGTGACTGAATTGAACCATTTCAGTCCAGATCGCTTGGTTGAAAATGAGTTGTTTTCAGCTAATAATTCAGTTGAGTTGGTAAAAATAATGAACACTTACCTTTGGGTATGGAGGTGAAGTTCTATCCTGACTCACTGAACTTCTCCCTGCTTCTTTACTGCAGTAAAATCTGTCTTTGTGTCAGCTGTGTTTGTGTTGACGTGTCAGAAATATTTGGAGTTGAACAGGATCGTCACTATCAAACATGTGGATTTGTTTGTATGTTCAAGCTCCACTCTTCTGCCTTCAGCGGCGCTTGATGACATTATACTTTCATACTCTTATTATTGAGAAGATGTTTTATTGACAAAGTTCAGATAATGACCTAATTAACACGAGTGGAGAGCATTCAGTTCATCAACTCAATTAACAGCACCATCATCATCATCATCAGTGTCTTCAGATATTAGTGCGCTTCAGTTTGTCTTCAGTGTGTAAAGGTGTGTGTTCATGTTCATGTTCTGGAGGAGAATCTCATCTAATGAAACAGACGCTCTCAAACTGCATCACGATCCTCTTAAAGTCAACATGAAATGATCTTCACATCCAGTCAAATGCCTCGTTTAAACAGGTGATTGACAGGTGGTCTGATGACATCCGCTCAGAAGTGGAGCGAGTTTTACATTTTGATGAAGGAACATTTATCTCTAGCATATTGTGAACTGATGAAACATTCTTAATAAGAGCAGCAACGTGAATTTAGTCAAATATCTGCTACAACACTCAAATCTCATTAACACTTTTAATCAGAAAACAAGACTTTACCTTAACTTAAACAATACAGGTGCTGCTCATATAATTAGAATATCATCAAAAAGTTGATTTATTTCACTAATTCCATTCAAAAAGTCAAACTTGTATATCATATTCATTCATTACACACAGACTGATATATTTCAAATGTTTCTTTTAATTTTGATGATTATAACTGACAATAAGGAAAATCCCAAATTCAGTATCTAAGAAAATTAGAATATTGTGAAAAGGTTCAATAGTGAAGACACCTGGTGCCACACTCTAATCAGCTGATTAACTCAAAACACCTGCAAAGATATTTCTACCCAATCCTGCAGCGACAGAAACATAAATCAGAAATGTATTCGATTTCAGTTCTTTTTTATCTGCACTTTAACACACATTTTGATTAGATAATTATCAAGTGTTCTAAAACAGAAGCAAATAACGAGTGAAAGTATAATATGCCTTTGTGTGTAAAGATGGTCATTTTAAGTGTGATTGTTTGGATTTATATGAAACGGAAACACTTACAATAAGAGTCCGTTTGTAAAATTAAATGTTAATGAAAGTGTCGTTCATTGTTAATTTACATTTTAACATTTTAAAGTTGCCTCTTACATTAATTATAACACTATGAATTAACATGAATGATCAAGGTATAATTAATACATTAGTATTTTTATATATTTAAAACTTACAATAAACATTTTGCCATTTTTTTTAATTCAAAGCAAACAAAATGTAAGAAATAGAGATAAAACTGAACTCAATCTTGCTGCGTAAATAGAACAATTTTTAATCAATTTTCTGCTCCTTTTGTATTTTGCATTTACTTCAGTGCTTAAGTATATTTAACATAAAAAATACTTTTCAAACTTAAGTACAAAAAATATCAAATACTTTAAAACTTTTACTCAAGTAATATTCTAAACAGTGACTTTTACTTCTACCAAATTTTCTGCTAAGATATCTATACTGTTACTCAAGTATAGAACACACACACACACACACAGAGAGAGAGAGAGAGCGTTCTAAATGACGTCACAGTGAGAGTGACCGCTGCTTCTGTTTGGAGTCTGTGTGACGTCAGCTGCAGAAACACTATTTAAGGCCGGATTTCTCTCTCAAACTCAGTTTCTCTTGAATCTCAGGACTCGCGCACTCATCGGCGTTTCTTCAGCTCTGGCGCCCCCTGCAGGGTTGTGGTGGGCGGGTGCAGGGGGCTCGACAGCGCCGCAGATGGTGGATGTGGTGTAGTGTGTTGTGTGGTGGGGGGTGTGACACAGTGATTGACAAAAGGAGGACGGGGTGGTTATTCTCTCGAATTAAATGAGCATTAATGGTTTATAGCACCCCACCCCACCCCGCCCTTCAGATTAATGCTTGTTAATCACTGTTTACACCTGCTATAAACCTTATTAATAGAACAATAGTTGTTTAATAATAACAAATACTTTTTACATTTCATTAATTGGCATTTTGGATTTCTCTTTTTAATCACTCCATAAATCTGAAAATACTGCCAACAAACAGAATAAAATCACCATGTTTCTAGGAATAAAGTGTTGCATAAAATCAGTGAAATGATTTACAAACCCCTGATTGAAAACCTCCAGAATATATTATTGTTCCAAATATAAGACCTTGAATATCAGATGAACCTTTTGAGAAAAGGCTTTTTGAAGACCAAATCTCGTCTTTTATAAAGAAAATGCTTTATTTGAAAATAATTTTCATATTGCATATTTATCATATTTATTAAATCCACTTAAACAGATAAATTACTCTTCGACTGAGATTACTTAAAAATATATAGAGCCACAAAAACAGAAAATTTCACATTTAATCTGTAAATACAGTGCAGTTCACCTTTAACTCTACTAGTAGACTAATGTACAGGCTCGTCTGTAGTGCCTTCGATCAGAAAAATGATTTTCCTCCTTGTTTTCCAGCAAACTTTCTTAAATCAAGATTCATTTACTGAAGCAAAATCACTTCAAACATTAAGTCCTGTTTTCTGATTTGGGTTTTGAAGCAGACATTTTTTCATTTTTTTTTTTTTTTCATTTTTCATCATTTAGCAGACGCTTTTATCCAAAGCGACTTACAAGGGGAGCAATTAGGGGTCAGGTGTCTTGCTCAAGGACACTTTAGTCATGGTATCAAAGGTGGAGAGAGTGCTGCTCATTCACAATCCCCACTTTCAATTCCTGCAGGCATGGGAATCGAACCAGCAACCTTCAGGTTACAAGCCCGACTCCCTACCCCATGTGACATTTGACTCAATTCACGTTGCTGCTCTTATTGAGAACATTTCATCAGTTCACAATATGCTACAGAAATAAACATCAGGAGAAATCCACACAAACCATTAAATCAGCAACAACGACTGAACAGAAACTCAGAACTTAAATACTGAGAACACGAGGAGATAATTAGACTGATTAAACACACCTGACAGGAATGAACTCATGATGACATGAACTAAAGAACGAACACAAGACATGTGACAAATGAAACCACACAGAGTCCAAACAGAAACACGAAACCATATTTACTGAACAAAAATGAATTCTTTTATTTATCAAAATGAACAGAAAATAGTACAAACTTTGCTAAAGTGATTGTTTTGAACAAGTATTAACTTAGACATGATTAAAAACATATTATTTTAGCTCCAGTGTTTGTGTCTGTGGGGTAAAACACCCCCTCACCCCCTCATACATTCAGAAGATTTTAAACAAAATAAACCACTTTTATCATTTATTTTCACACAAAATCTGTTGCTCCATCAATGTTCAATACAAACATATGTATTTTTCTGCAATCGTACACTATGGAGTGGAGAAAACACAGTTTGGTAGGATGTGTCTTTAACCCGCTGAACTTCTACTCCAGTTTCACACGTATGAACTGATGATGTTGAACTCCAAACATCTTCATAATCTTCTTCCTCAAGTGTTGAGCAGCTCCACACAAAGCTGAAGAACTCAATTCATACTAACTTGATGGTTAGATGTGATCTGATGGACTGTTTCACAGCAGAGTCACACTCCTGTCTTTCTGAGGAAGACTCTGGGATTCATAAACTCAGGATGAGATCCGAGAATCAGACGATCCATGAGGATTATGACATCATCACCACACCAACAATCAGCTCATGAATCTCAACAATGACAATCAAAAGCTTAATGCCGCAGTGCATGCTGGGTACCAGCGTATACAACACTCCCAGCATGCACTGCGGCATGAAGCTTTTGATTGTCATTGTTGAGATTCATGAGCTGATTCTTAATATCTGTGTGTCTGAATGATGCTGTAGTTCAAAACTTTTTAAACTCAGGATTATCAAACTCTGTTCTGAAACTCAGACATTTCAGTGAATCACAGAAACTTTGTTTTTTAAAATCAGATCCATAAATGCTGCTGATCAAGAGTTTCTAAGTGTTTATCATTTACATGTATTGAAGTGAACAAATGATCCTTTAAACTGAAAAAAAACAATTATTAATTTACAAATTCATTGAAACTGTAGAATTAGATTCAGTTTCAAGAAAAAATATATAATTATGTGAAAATGAGCAAAGTCACAAACTTGTTGTGTAAAGTTATTTTTAAACTTCTTCTAAACTCTATTGATCTGTTGATATGAAATATGAGAGTGTTGCTATAGTGATGATATCAGTCATGTGATCATCACGGCCCAATCACAGCCACTGTACTGATATCCAGAGCAACAGCACTTAGTCATGTGATCTGGATTAAATATTGGAAACATGATGAAAGCAGGAAGATCCAGACCTTCAGGAGTAACAATTACTGACTATTGACCGCTAAGATCCTCAGAGAGCGATAACAACAGAAGAATGGAAAGAGTGTGTGAGTGAAGGAGGTTGTGAATGTGTGTAGATGTGTGTTAGTTACAGGATCAGAGAATGACACTGTTCCTCTGTCATAGTCCAGATTCACTCTCACACGATCACGCTTCTGTTTGACACAAAAACTAGAACCTGGAGTCCCTCCGTTCGACACACTCCAGACATCAGTGTTGAAGAAACCCCATCCCTTCCTCTGGTTTGATGCTGTAGTTACTCCAAGAGTCCAGCGGTGGCTCCCTTTAACCTCCACATCCCAGCAGTGTGATCCTGAGTTAAAACCCTCTGATCCCAGAACACAGGGACAATAGTCAAATCTCTCTGGATTATCAGGAAGAGGTTGTTTGTTCCTGCTGTTTCTCACACTGGTCAGATCATCAGACAGGACGAGACGTGGATCTGCAGTGTTTGGATCCAGAATCACAGGAGCTGATGAGACACAATCAACAGATGCTTTTATTCTGATGTTCATCTAATGAACAAGAGTGAAGCAACACCGATTATTATGAATTATGACACTGTTGATCAAACACATCAGACATTTTCCTCTGATCGCTGTCAGAGCTGTTATTAGTTTCACACTCGTTTATCATCAACTACAAACATTAAATGTGATTCAGACATTCGTGTCCATCAATTAAAATAATAAATCAATAGATCTGTTTCATTACAGTTACATCTGAAATTATTTTAGATTACCAAAGTGATTACTTTGAGTTTTAATGTCATTTAAACATTAATGTAAACTGTGACGGTAATTAATATAAAGAGCGATTGGTGATTCTCCGACTCTGACAGTCTGAAAAAGCCTTTCATTTCTGTTTCACACCCTTGAATCTTTACTGTCCTTCATCACTGGATGATCCACGACTGTTTTCATGTTTTCTGAAAGTTGTTTGTGAGTCTCTTTGTGATTATAAAACAGGTAATTGTGACTTTATCTCACAATTCTGACTTTTTCTGACAATTTCAAGTTACAAAGTCAGAATTGTGAGATAAAAAGTCGCAATTACCTTTTTTGTGTATTCCAAAGTATTCTAAAGTATTTAGATTGAGTTATTAAACTCGGGTAATCTAATGAAATTCGTTACAAATGTCTTTTTAAAGCATGTATTTTGTAATCTGCAGTGAAACACATTTTAACAGTAACCTGTCCAGCCCTGCTTGTGTTTGACTGATTATGTTGAGAAATTATTATTAGTGTTTTCCTGAAAGCTGAAGCTCATTATTATTATTCTGTGGTTTATTATTTATATATTATTTATTCTTCTGTTCAAACTTCAGCGAGTAACTCGTCCCGCACCGTTTGTCGTAGATCCATGAATGAGGATCATATTTCTGAGTGAGGATTTCAGAGAAACATGTGGGTTTCCATGTTTGAAGAGGCTGGCAGGCTCTGGAAGAACAAACCTCTCAATGGGGTGTAAGTTGTACCCATAAGAGACACACAAAGTTGCCCCATTGACACACTATGGTGAAGGAACGACCATTGCACATGTTTACTGTGGTAAATTACAAATGGATTTTGTGTTAAACAAAACTACACACCAGATTGTCATGGAGACAAGGGGGAGGGCTCATTTTACTCAGGCAACCAATCAGTGTCTCAGGATCATCATGAAGCTATCAAGCCACGCCCTAGCAACCATTTAGAGCACCCAAGCAACAAGTTCAGTTGACTTACGTTTAAAGAGATCAAAGCGAATGTCTTTAGATAGAAATGTCATAGAAACATGAGGGTGAGCTCGTTTGACTCAGAGCAGCAAACAGCCAATCACGAATCACCTTCAACACTTCCTAGCCACGCCCTAGCAACCATTGTCGAGTACCCTAGCGATCTCTGCATCAGAACGTTGTAGAGATACGGAGGTCGGCTCATTTGACTCACGCTAAAATCAAGACTTCCAACATGCTACACATGCTAGCAGTGAACATGCTAATAGTGATTAGCTAAGTGTTAAATTACGCTGAAAACATGCCAAGAACTCTATAAAAACTCCTAAGTAACCATCTGTGTCAACTAGCAACCAGCCAGAACACCTTAGCAACTGCGTACCAACAACATAGCAACCGCCAAGAATGGCCTAACAATACTATAGCAACCACTCAAAACACCCTAGCAACTGCCCAGAACACCCTAGCAACCACCCAGAATACCTTAGCACCTGCCTAGAAACATGATAACATCCACTCAGAGCACCCTAGCAACCGCCTAGAAATACCCTAGCAACGAGTGTCGAGGGTCCTGCATAAGTGACATAGGATCATCATCTGGATAAGTGAGCACCACTCACATTTTCTTCAGGAAATGTATATTTCATAAATTGTTCATTGTGTCTGTTGTATATCCTGAAGAAGACTCTCAAACTGAAACACGCTGGTCATTTTTATCATTTATTAAATTTCAGTGTGTGTGTGAGAGCTCAGATCTTCTGCGGTCAGACTCACTGTTTTGGACGATGTCCTGCATCTTCTTCCAGACTCTGAACGGCAGGTTGCCCAAGTAACGTGGCACATGAATCAAAGCTCCAGAAGCCATCTGTGGATCCGGCTGTGAGCTCTGGACTCTGGAAGAACATTCAGGAGTCAGAACTGCAGTATCTTTGGATCAGAACCAGAGAGACCAGAGACAGGAGCAGATCACTCACCTTTCCATTGAGACTGGAAACTCCTGCAGAACAAACACACCATTTATCATCAAGAACTCAATCAATGAACCAATGATCAACCAATGATCTGAAATCACACCTTCAGAAAGCAGACGTCATTGGCTTTCATCATCTCCTCCATGTCTTTGATTGTGTGTGAAAGAGCTGAGATGTGTCTGTTCATCTCCTCCAGCTTGTCCTTCATCCTCTTCTTCTTCTGCTCCTCTTCCTCCCTCAGTGCAGTGATTGTAGCTTCTTCTTCATCTCTGAGAAACTGATGAAGCTTCTCAAACTGCTGTTTAATCTGACGCTCTGTGTGCTCAGCTTGAGACTGAAATCAAATCACGTTCACTTCGATCATCTCCATCGACACACATCAACACTTCACATCATTCATATCAGAGAGAAACTCGGATACCCGACATATAACGGATCCAGGAGCAGATTGATGCTCATTTACAGAAATAATCAACTGGAATCCATTAAATATCTCAGATCATAACTGTATATAGTGATCCTACAGCTGGAATGAAAATGACTCTTGATTCTGTTTCCTCACCTTGATGTGTTGATCTGTTTTCTCAAACTCTCCTTTCATTTTTTTATCCCGTTGAAGTTTCTCCTGTAAGGACTTCAGTGCTGTATTGAGCTCCTCCTAGAATTGAACAAAAACACATAAAACTCCAGATTACGGTGAAGAGAAGAAGAAAATACAGTGATATGATCATATTATGCAGTATTTTCCCTCATCCTGATTTCTTCTGCTTTTCTGAACATCTCATACTAAAATGATTCAGAAATTAAAACCTATAAACAAAGACAACCTGAGAAAACACAAAGTACAGTTTGTAAAAGACAATGTTATTTATTGAAGCAAGAAAGTTATCCAATATTATCTGAACCTGCGTAAAAATGTTTTTGCCTCCGTAGTTATTAATTCCAGAAATCCATGAAACTGTATTTATAATGTGGTTCAGATGCACTAAACACATCCAGTCCTGATCACTGCAGCTCTGTTCAGTCAAATAACACTTATTTCCAGCAGCATGAAGTTGGTTAAAAGGTCTTAAAGTGGCCCTTTATGCTTTTTCAAATATTACCTTTCATGCAGTGAGTAATATATCTGTCTGTGAATGTGAACGATCTGCAAAGTTGTAAAGTTGAAAGTGCGCAGTGAAGTTATTGTCTCATAAGACAGAATCGACTCTGAACTGCCTAAACGAGTCGTCAGGAATTCCAGTGTCACATCCGTGATGGATTCACGTCACTGGGAAACACATCTGCATAATGTCCGTCTATGTTCTTCATTGGCTGCCCGTGAACAGCGTCTACTTTGACCCTAAAACTCTGCAGCTGTTCATGTTGTGTTCATGTGTAGCATCTGAATCGATCAAACACACAATTGTAAAAGTTCCTCCTCCAACCCTTCACTCATGCAGGCCCAGGCCCTTCAAACACACTTACTCAATACAAGAAGCAGACATGCAGCCTATAAAAAACGGCATCTTTTCCACTAATCCACTGACAAATGAATGAACACACATTTCCCCAGTACATTTTGTGTATTATTACTGTGTATATTGTTCTTTTTGTATATTGTAAAGTGTTGTGCATGCCTGAAATTTAGAACTATCAGATTACTCCTCGTTTAATGACTCACACTTTGGTGGACGTCACCATCTCATAGAATACATTGTATGTTTGTTATATTTATCACAGTATAAATGGACACAAGCTGTAAAGATCATCCCCTCAAGCAAAATTGATCACTTTCAAACACAGAAACTCTCCTGCCAGAGAATTGCTCCTTCTTCATTGGTCAAGTCAAAACCCAAAGGTGTGACTTCTGTAGAGGTTAAAAGCCCCCCTGCAGATCACTCTCTCGCTTCTGGTCTTCTGCCTTTGTTCTTGCTGATTCTACTGATTGTTGTGAGTGTGACCCTTTTTTAATAGTTGGAGTCCCTCAGTTGTCCTCAGTGTGAAAAGATGGATCTCAAAATTATTCAGTCACTGCTGAAAATAGTTCAAATATGCAAAAATTGCTATAAAACTGACAAATTTTCAGAACCTGAAGGATTTTTCTTAAGAACAGAGCTCAGTTTAACTGTTCAGAACAAACACAAGACTCATGAACATCCATCACAAAACAAAAAAACAGTTGTAGATCATCCAGGTAACCACACACAGCATTAAGCAATGGTTCACAAACTTTTGAGCGGGTCATTTTTATTAATTAAGCTTTTTTTGTCTTGTGGACTTCATGTAAAGTATCTTACTCAGGACAGTACTAAATAAAAAATAACATTTTGTGTGATCTCTCTTATTTTGTTAAAAATTATTCACATTTTCACAGATTCTGCAAGGGGTTCACAAACTTTCAACTTTCATTCTTGTGAGTTGATTCTGATCTGCTTATAAAACCGATGTCCCTGATAATGATTTGATCACAGCTACATGAAGGCAATATTTTTCTGTGGTCAGGGAGAAAATCCTTCCTGAAGAGTTGATAGACGATCAATACTGAGTGTTCGCTGGCCGAACAGATTAAATGATTTTAATATTTATTCAGTTACACCGAGTTCATTCGATTAACTGATTCAAATATTTCTAATTAATTATAATGAGTCATGATTAATTATTCATTTTACCCTTTTGAGCTAATTCACTATATCTGCAAAAGTAAATTATGTTTGTAAAGGATGAGGATGTGAAGAATCACTGGTTAAAATTACCTGTAAGCGGTCGACCAATCACAAGAGACTGGGCCAATCAGAGCAGAGGAGTTTATCACATGGGTGATAGGTGTTAAAAACTGTGTTCCGTGTTTGTTCAGATTTCCTTCGTTTTAAGATTTCAATTAAAATTATTTAAATTAGTATGAGACACAAAAACAAGAAATCAGGATGGGGCAAATACTTTTTCACAGCACAGTAAATGTCATATGAAGTTGAGTAAAATGGCAGAGAGAAATATTTCATGAATGTGATATCTGTGTTTATGACTCAGTATTGTTCATCACGTGTCAAAGTAAAGAGAAGTCGTGGCCTAATGTTTAGAGAGTCAGACTGGTAACCTGAAGGTTGTGGGTTCAATTCTCAATACCGGTAGGAAATGACTGAAGTGCCCTTGAGAAAGACACTGAACCACTAATCACTCCCCAGGAGCCACAGTGTGTGTGTGTATGTGTGTGTGTGTGTGTGTGTGTGTGTTCACTGCTCCTAATGTGTGTTTTCTATCTTGGATGGGTGAAATGCAGAGGACAAAATCTGACTGTGGGTCACCATTCTTGGTCTTCACATGTCACTTTCACTTAAATGTGAAACAAGAGACATTTGTCTTACCTTATATGATGAAACCACTTCACTGATGGGTCTGAATTTGTGATTGTCGTGTTTTTGTGAATTAATACACACTACACACACTGGCTGTTTGTCCTCCAGACAGAAGAGTTTGAGTTTCTCACTGTGTAAACTGCAGATCTCCTCAGATCCTGATGAACGCGTCTCATTTCTCTCCTTCAGGAACGACTCACACAAGTTTTTTAACACAAGATTAACTGGAGGATTAGGTTTTGAGGATCTTCTCCTGCAGACAGGACACACCTGAGTTTTCTTGGTTCTCCAGAACTGTTTAAGACACTCTTTACAGACACTGTGACTACATGATAAAACAACAGGAGCCTTGAAGATTTCACAGCACACGGGACAAGAAAGTTCTTCAGCAGAAACATTTAGTGAAGCCATTTTCACTGTTTGAGCTCCAGCAACAAAAACTTTACTTTCACTTTCTGAATGACGGTTTTAAAAATGAATCTCCTTGAGAATCACAACGATCTGCTGTCTGTTCAGAAACAAATGCCTCAAAAATCCTTCTTGAAAGTGTTTCTCTTCTTTCTCCACTGATCTCTGATTCTTTACTGCTTTTGTCAGAGAGAAGAGAGTCAGTATGACAGAAAAGAGAAATAATGAGTCAGTCTCTTCCTGGTAAGTGTTGTAAGAGTTTATGATCATCTTTGGTTCAAAGAACAACATCAAGATTTCTTCAGGTTAAATTTTAACAAAGCTTGCATTGAAACTTTAGTATTATGAAGCTTTAGTCTATTGCTATAAAACCTTGGATCAAACACTAAAGAACATTAAAAAAGCAAATATTGACAATAAAAATACTATTTTATTTCTTGCTTTTTATTTGTACAGTTTATTTATATCCAGTGAAAAGACTAATCTGAGTTTTGTTTCTTTAATAAATCCTTTTGTTATTTAACCATTTTAAAACTCTTCATCATCATCACTGGACTAAAACGTTACATGTAAATTCACAGCTGCTCTTGTTTTGCGGTTTTTAAACACCTGAAAAAACTAAAACCTATAAATAAATAACTAAACAGTAATTTTAAAAAGCAGTGCATCATATTATCATATTAAACCAGAGCAACATTATGACAAAGCAGCACAGCAGAGAGATCCGTGACTGAAGCTGGAGCTCCTGAGTCTTACAGCCTCTGGAGAGAAGCTGCACTTGAGGCTTGTTCTTCTGGCTTTAATGCTTTAATCTGATCCTCCTGCCTGAGGGGAGAGGGTCGAACCCTTCGTTTTCCGGGTGGATCCTTCATAATACAGGACGCTCTGCTGGTGTAAACGTCCTCAATGGAGGGGTACTTGAAACTGGAGACCATTTCCACAGCTGCTCCTCTGATGAAGAGCTCCTCCTAAAGTCCACGACCATCTCCTCCATCTTACCCACATTAATCCAGAGCTTGTTTACTCTGCACCCGTCCACAAGTTCTGCCAGAAGCTCCAGCGAATGTGTGTAAGTTACTGGTCCTCCTGAGCCGCAGCTCGAGATGGCAGCTGCGCCTGAGCCACACTCCCCAACGGCCGCCGCCTGCCCTGAGATGACCGCACCGGCTAAAGCGAGTGGCTTATAGACTTTTGGCCGCCTGAGCCTCCGGCTCTACTGATTCTACAACATTTAAAATAACATTAAATATTAGCGCAGAATCATCTTTGCGCTGCTGCTGCGATCGCATCAAAAATCAACCAGATTTCCACATGCATGTTTAAAAGCAGAAGAATTTGAACTGAATTTTTTTAAAAAAAACAAGAGAATAATCAAATGCATCTTTAGCCCTGTTGAACTCTAATCCTGTTCAGATCATGTGATTTCACTGTGAGACTGAATTGAACCATTTCAGTCCAGATCGCTTGGTTTTGAAAATTAGTTGTTTTCAGCTAATAATTCAGTTGAGTTGGTAAAAATAATGAACATGTACCTTTTGGATATGGAGGTGAACTTCTCCCTGCTTCTTTACTGCAGTAAAATCTGTCTTTGTGTCAGCTGTGTTTGTGTTGACGTGTCAGAAATATCTGGAGTTGAACAGGATCATCACTATCAAACATATGGATTTGTATGTTCAAGCTCCACTCTTCTGCCTTCAGCGGCGCTTGATGACATTATACTTTCATACTCTTATTATTGAGAAGATGTTTTATTGACAAAGTTCAGATAATGACCTAATTAACACGAGTGGAGAGCATTCAGTTCATCAACTCAGTTAACAGCACCATCATCATCATCATCATCAGTGTCTTCAGATATTAGTGCGTTTCAGTTTGTCTTCAGTGTGTAAAGGTGTGTGTTCATGTTCATGTTCTGGAGGAGAATCTCATCTAATGAAACAGACGCTCTCAAACTGCATCACGATCCTCTTAAAGTCAACATGAAATGATCTTCACATCCAGTCAAATGCCTCGTTTAAACAGGTGATTGACAGGTGGTCTGATGACATCCGCTCAGAAGTGGAGCGAGTTTTACATTTTGATGAAGGAACATTTATCTCTAGCATATTGTGAACTGATGAAACGTTCTCAATAAGAGCAGCAACGTGAATTTAGTCAAATATCTGCTACAACACTCAAATCTCATTAACACTTTTAATCAGAAAACAAGACTTTACCTTAACTTAAACAATACAGGTGCTGCTCATATAATTAGAATATCATCAAAAAGTTGATTTATTTCACTAATTCCATTCAAAAAGTCAAACTTGTATATCATATTCATTCATTACACACAGACTGATATATTTCAAATGTTTCTTTTAATTTTGATGATTATAACTCACAACTAAGGAAAATCCCAAATTCAGTATCTAAGAAAATTAGAATATTGTGAAAAGGTTCAATAGTGAAGACACCTGGTGCCACACTCTAATCAGCTGATGAACTCAAAACACCTGCAAAGATATTTCTATTGTACCCAATCCTGCAGCGACAGAAACATAAATCAGAAATGTATTCGATTTCAGTTCTTTTTTATCTGCACTTTAACACATTTTGATTAGATAATTATCAAGTGTTCTAAAATAGAAGCAAATAACGAGTGAAAGTATAATATGCCTTTGTGTGTAAAGATGGTCATTTTAAGCGTGATTGTTTGTATTTATATGAAACGGAAACACTTACAATAAGAGTCCGTTTGTAACATTAAATGTTAATGAAAGTGTTGTTCATTGTTAATTTACATTTTAAAGTTGGCTCTTACATTAATTATAACACTATGAATTAACATGAATGATCAAGGTATAATTAATACATTAGTATTTTTATATATTTAAAACTTACAATAAACATTTTGCCATTTTTTTTAATTCAAAGCAAACAAAATGTAAGAAATAGAGATAAAACTGAACTCAATCTTGCTGCGTGCATAGAACAATTTTTAATCAATTTTCTGCTCCTTTTGTATTTTGCATTTACTTCAGTGCTTAAGTATATTTAACATAAAAAAATACTTTTCAAACTTAAGTACAAAAAATATCAAATACTTTAAAACTTTTACTCAAGTAATATTCTAAACAGTGACTTTTACTTCTACCAAATTTTCTGCTAAGATATCTATACTGTTACTCAAGCATAGAACACACACACACACACAGAGAAAGAGAGAGTTCTAAATGACGTCACAGTGAGAGTGACCGCTGCTTCTGTTTGGAGTCTGTGTGACGTCAGCTGCAGAAACACTATTTAAGGCCGGATTTCTCTCTCAAACTCAGTTTCTCTTGAATCTCAGGACTCGCGCACTCATCGGCGTTTCTTCAGCTCTGGCGCCCCCTGCAGGGTTGTGGTGGGCGGGTGCAGGGGGCTCGACAGCGCCGCAGATGGTGGATGTGGTGTAGTGTGTTGTGTGGTGGGGGGTGTGACACAGTGATTGACAAAAGGAGGACGGGGTGGTTATTCTCTCGAATTAAATGAGCATTAATGGTTTATAGCACCCCACCCCACCCCGCCCTTCAGATTAATGCTTGTTAATCACTGTTTACACCTGCTATAAACCTTATTAATAGAACAATAGTTGTTTAATAACAACAAATACTTTTTACATTCCATTAATTGGCATTTTGGATTTCTCTTTTTAATCACTCCATAAATCTGAAAATACTGTCAACAAACAGAATAAAATTATCATGTTTCTAAGAATAAAGTGTTGCATAAAATCAGTGAAATGATTTACAAACCCCTGATTGAAAACCTCCAGAATATATTATTGTTCCAAATATAAGACCTTGAATATCAGATGAACCTTTTGATTAAAGGCTTTTTAAAGACCAAATCTTGTCTTTTATAAAGAAAATGCTTTATTTGAAAATAATTTTCATATTTATTTATCATATTTATTAAATCCACTTCACCAGATAAATTCCTCTTCGACTGAGATTACTTAGAAATATATAGAGCCACAAAAACAGAAAAATGTCATTTCACATTTAATCTGTAAATACAGTGCAGTTCACCTTTAACTAGTAGACTAATGTACAGGCTCGTCTGTAGTGCCTTTGATCAGAAAAATGATTTTCCTCCTTGTTTTCCAGCACAAATATCTAAACTTTCTTAAAGCAAAATCACTTCAACTCTTGTTTTCTGACTAAAAGTATTAATGTGATTTGAGTTTTGAAGCAGATATTTGACTAAATTCACGTTGCTGCTCTTATTGAGAACATTTCATCAGTTCACAATATTCTACAGAAATAAACATCAGGAGAAATCCACACAAACCATTAAATCAGCAACAACGACTGAACAGAAACTCAGAACTTAAATACTGAGAACGCGAGGAGATAATTAGACTGATTAAACACACCTGACAGAAATGAACTCATGATGACATGAACTAAAGCAGGGGTTCCCAAACTTTTTAGCCCGCGACCCCCATGATAAATGGGCTGCTGCTCCGCGACCCCCCGCCCACCTCGACCCCCCCCCCCCCGGCCGCGTGAAATGTACAGCAAATCGATTTTATGCCCAGTCTCAAAGCACACAATGTTATATTTTATTGTTCTACGTGAAAAATCAGTATTACAATTCTGCATGAGCCGCTCGATATCCACCTGTTCTCTCTAGGAAAGTAACTGTGCAACTATTTTGGGTTTGAGCGGCACACACACACACACACGTGCTCATGCTAATCCGACGGTCAACGTATCCGAAACACTAAGTACTCGGTAAAGCATCTCAGTGTCATGCGGAATAATTCTTCCTCATTTCTCTCAGCGTCACACATATAATGCAATATCAATGTCAGTTTTACACATCAAAACGATGTCCTTCATTTACAATCACCTCAATGATCTCCGCGGCCTCACCTGTAAATCGTTTTTTCTGTTGTGGATATGAACCACCGTCTCATTTTAAAGCAGGTATTATTTGTTTGTAGCCTCCAAACACCTTTAGCTTTAGCGAACAACAGCGCGTGATGTACGTCACTTGATTGTGATCGACGCTGACGTAATCTCGTGTAATGTCTGGGACAAAATTACAAATTTAATTAAAAAATATACATTATATATATATTTTTTTAATCAGACTTTTCTGCAAACACCATTTAATAAGTATTGAATTAAATTAATTGCAACAAAAATATATAGGGCCTATATATTTTTTCCACTTAAAAAAAAA
The DNA here is from genome assembly GCA_037194245.1 of Opsariichthys bidens. Lineage (NCBI taxonomy): Eukaryota > Metazoa > Chordata > Actinopteri > Cypriniformes > Xenocyprididae > Opsariichthys > Opsariichthys bidens. The sequence continues at coordinate 4,504,830 of CM074314.1, forward strand.
AATAAAAATCATCTCGCGACCCCCACTTTGGGAACCACTGAACTAAAGAACGAACACAAGACGTGTGACAAATGAAACCACACAGAGTCCAAACAGAAACACGAAACAATATTTACTGAACAAAAATGAATTCTTTTATTTATCAAAATGAACAGAAAATAGTACAAACTTTGTTTTGAACAAGTATTAACTTAGACATATAGACATATTATTTTAGCTCCAGTGTTTGTGTCTGTGGGGTAAAACACCCCCTCACCCCCTCATACATTTAGAAGATTTTAAACAAAATAAACCACTTTTATCATTTATTTTCACACAAAATCTGTTGCTCCATCAATGTTCAACACAAACATATGTATTTTTCTGCAATCGTACACTATGGAGTGGTGAAAAACACAGTTTGGTAGGATGTGTCTTTAACCCGCTGAACTTCTACTCCAGTTTCACACGTATGAACTGATGATGTTGAACTCCAAACATCTTCATAATCTTCTTCCTCAAGTGTCGAGCAGCTCCACACAAAGCTGAAGAACTCAATTCATACTAACTTGATGGTTAGATGTGATCTGATGGACTGTTTCACAGCAGAGTCACACTCCTGTCTTTCTGAGGAAGACTCTGGGATTCGTAAACTCAGGATGAGATCCGAGAATCAGACGATCCATGAGGATTATGACATCATCACCACATCAACAATCAGCTCATGAATCTCAACAATGACGATCAAAAGCTTCATGCTGCAGTGCATGCTGGGTACCAGCGTATACAACACTCCCAGCTGATTGTTGAATCAAAGAAACTTTGACTTTTTATTTTTTTTAAATAGATCCATAAATGCTGCTGATCAAGAGTTTCTAAGTGTTTATCATTTACATGTATTGAAGTGAACAAATGATCCTTTAAACTGAAAGAAACAATTATTCATTTACAAATTCATGGAAACTGTAGAATTAGATTCAGTTTCAAGAAAAAAATAATAATTATGTAAAAATGAGCAAAGTGACAAACTTCACTGAAATAATTATCAGGTAAATGATTATTATTCTAAAATTGTCTAATAATTGGTGTTATTGTTTGAAGTTATTTTTAAACTTCTTCTAAACTATCGATCTGTTGATATGAAATATGAAAGTGTTGCTATAGTGATGATATCAGTCATGTGATCATCACGGCCCAATCACAGCCACTGTACTGATATTCAGATCAACAGCACTTAGTCATGTGATCTGGATTAAATATTGGAAACATGATGAAAGCAGGAAGATCCAGACCTTCAGGAGTAACAATTACTGACTATTGACCGCTAAGATCCTCAGAGAGCCATGATAACACCAATAGAAGAATGGAAAGAGTGTGTGAGTGAAGGAGGTTGTGAATGTGTGTAGATGTGTGTTAGTTACAGGATCAGAGAATGACACTGTTCCTCTGTCATAGTCCAGATTCACTCTCACACGATCAAGTTTCTGTTTAACAAGAAAACTAGAACCTAGAGTCCATCCGTACGACACACTCCAGACATCAGTGTTGAAGAAAACACGTCCCTTCCTCTGGTTTGATGCTGTAGTTACTCCAAGAGTCCAGAATTGACACCCTTTAACCTCCACATCCCAGCAGTGTGATCCTGAGTTAAAACCCTCTGATCCCAGAACACAGGAATAACAGTCAAATCTCTCTGGATTATCAGGAAGAGGTTGTTTGATCCCACTGAGTCTCACACTGGTCAGATCATCAGACAGGACGAGATGTGGTTCTGCAGTGTTTGGATCCAGAATCACAGGAGCTGATGAGACACAATCAACAGATGCTTTTATTCTGATGTTCATCTAATGATCAAGAGTGAAGCAACACAGATTATTATGAATTATGACACTGTTGATCAAACACATCAGACATTTTCCTCTGATCGCTGTCAGAGCTGTTATTAGTTTCACACTCGTTTATCATCAACTACAAACATTAAATGTGATTCAGACATTCGTGTCCATCAATTAAAATAATAAATCAATAGATCTGTTTCATTACAGTTACATCTGAAAAGTATTTTAGATTACTAAAGTGATTACTTTGAGTTTTAATGTCATTTAAACATTAATGTAAACTGTGACGGTAATTAATATAAAGAGCGATTGGTGATTCTCCGACTCTGACCGTCTGAAAAAGCCTTTCATTTCTGTTTCACACCCTTGAATCTTTACTGTCCTTCATCACTGGATGATCCACGACTGTTTTCATGTTTTCTGAAAGTTGTTTGTGAGTCTCTTTGTGATTATAAAACAGGTAATTGTGACTTTTTCTCACAATTTCAAGTTACAAAGTCAGAATTGTGAGATAAAAACTTGCAATTTCCCTTTCTTGTGTTTTCTAAAGTATTTAGATTGAGTCACTAAACTCGGGTAATCTAATGAAATTCGTTACAAATGTCTTTTTAAAGCATGTATTTTGTAATCTGCAGTGAAACACATTTTAATAGTAACCTGTCCAGCCCTGCTTGTGTTTGACTGATTATGTTGAGAAATTATTATTAGTGTTTTCCTGAAAGCTGAAGCTCATTATTATTATTCTGTGGTTTATTATTTATATATTATTTATTCTTCTGTTCAAACTTCAGTGAGTAACTCGTCCCGCCCCGTTTGCCGTAGATCCATGAATGAGGATCATATTTCTGAGCGAGGATTTTCAGAGAAACATGTGGGTTTCCACGTTTGAAGAGGCTGCAGGCTCTGGAAGAACATACCTCTCAATGGGGTGTAAGTTGTACCCATAAGAGACACACAAAGTTGCCCCATTGACACACTATGGTGAAGTAATGACCATTGCACATGTTTACTGTGGTAAATTACAAATGGATTTTGTATTGAACAAAACTACACACCAGATTGTCATGGAGACAAGGGGGAGGGCTCATTTTACTCAGGCAACCAATCAGTGTCTCAGGATCATCATGAAGCTATCAAGCCACGCCCTAGCAACCATCTAGAGCACCCTAGCAACAAGTTCAGTTGACTTACGTTCAAAGAGATCAAAGGGAATATCGTCATAGAAACATGAGGGTGAGCTCGTTTGACTCAGAGCAGCAAACAGCCAATCACGAATCACCTTCAACACTTCCTAGCCACGCCCTAGCAACCATTGTCGAGTACCCTAGCGATCTCTGCATCAGAACATCATAGAGATATGGAGGTCGGCTCATTTGACTCACGCTAAAACCAAGACTTCCAACATGCTACACATGCTAGCAGTGAATAGCTACATGCCAATAGTGATTAGCTAAGTGCTAAATTATGTTGAAAACATGCCAAGAACTCTACAAAAACTCCTAAGTAAACATCTGTGTCAACTAGCAACCAGCCAGAACACCTTAGCAACTGCGTACCAACAACATAGCAACCGCCAAGAATGGCCTAGCAATACTATAGCAACCACTCAAAACACCTTAGTAACTGCCCAGAATACCCTAGCAACCACCCAGAACACCTTAGCACCTGTCTAGAAACATGATAACATCCACTCAGAGCACCCTAGCAACCGCCTAGAAATACCCTAGCAACGAGTGTCGAGTTTTGCCACTGCGAGCGCCACTCACATTTTCTTCAGGAAATGTATATTTCAGAAAATGTTCATTGTGTCTGTTGTATGTCCTGAAGAAGACTCTCAAACTGAAACACGCTGGTCATTTTTATCATTTATTAAATTTCAGTGTGTGTGTGAGAGCTCAGATCTTCTGCAGTCAGACTCACTGTTTAGGACGATGTCCTGCATCTTCTTCCAGACTCTGAACGGCAGGTTGCCCAAGTAACGTGGCACATGAATCAAAGCTCCAGAAGCCATCTGTGGATCCGGCTGTGAGCTCTGGACTCTGGAAGAACATTCAGGAGTCAGAACTGCAGTGTCTTTGGATCAGAACCAGAGAGACCAGAGACAGGAGCAGATCACTCACCTTTCCATTGAGACTGGAAACTCCTGCAGAACAAACACACCATTTATCATCAAGAACTCAATCAATGAACCAATGATCAACCAATGATCTGAAATCACACCTTCAGAAAGCAGACGTCATTGGCTTTCATCATCTCCTCCATGTCTTTGATTGTGTGTGAAAGAGCTGAGATGTGTCTGTTCATCTCCTCCAGCTTCTCCTTCATCTGCTTCTTCTGCTCCTCTTCCTCCCTCAGTGCAGTGATTGTAGCTTCTTCTTCATCTCTGAGAAACTGATGAAGCTTCTCAAACTGCTGTTTAATCTGACGCTCTGTGTGCTCAGCTTGAGACTGAAATCAAATCACGTTCACTTCGATCATCTCCATCGACACACATCAACACTTCACATCATTCATATCAGAGAGAAACTCGGATACCCGACATATAACGGATCCAGGAGCAGATTGATGCTCATTTACAGAAATAATCAACTGGAATCCATTAAATATCTCAGATCATAACTGTATATAGTGATCCTACAGCTGGAATGAAAAAGACTCTTGATTCTGTTTCCTCACCTTGATGTGTTGATCTGTTTTCTCAAACTCTGCTTTCATTTTTTTATTCCGTTGAAGTTTCTCCTGTAAGGACTTCAGTGCTGTATTGAGCTCCTCCTAGAATTGAACAAAAACAGATGAAACTCCAGATTACAGTGAAGAAAAGAAGAAAATACCGTGATATGATCATATTATGCAGTATTTTCCCTCATCCTGATTTCTTCTGCTTTTCTGAACATCTCATACTAAAATGATTCAGAAATTAAAACCTATAAACAAAGACAACCTGAGAAAACACAAAGTACATTTTGTAAAAGACAATATTACTTATTGAAGCAAAAAAGTTATCCAATATTATCTGAACCTGCGTAAAAATGTATTTGCCTCCGTAGTTATTAATTCCTCAAATCCATGAAACTGTATTTATAATGTGGTTCAGATGGACTAAACACATCCAGTCCTGATCACTGCAGCTCTGTTCAGTCAAATAACACTTATTTCCAGCAGCATGAAGTTGGTTTAAAAGGTCTTAAAGTGGCCCTTTATGCTTTTTCAAATATTACCTTTCATGCAGTGAGTAATATATCTGTCTGTGAATGTGAACGATCTGCAAAGTTGAAAGTTGAAAGTGCGCAATGAAGTTATTGTCTCATAAGACAGAATCGACTCTGAACTGCCTAAACGAGTCGTCAGGAATTCTAGTGTCACTTTCATGATGGATTCACGTCACTGGGAAACACATCTGCATAATGTCCGTCTATGTTCTTCATTGGCTGCCTGTGAACAACGTCTACTTTGACCCTAAAACTCTGCAGCTGTTCATGTTGTGTTCATGTGTAGCATCTGAATCGATCAAACACACAATTGTAAAAGTTCCTCCTCCAACCCTTCACTCATGCAGGCCCAGGCCCTTCAAACACACTCACTCAATACAAGAAGCAGACATGCAGCCTATAAAAATGGCATCTTTTCCACTAATCCACTGACAAATGTGTTAAATGAATGAACACACATTTCCCCAGTACATTTTGTGTATTATTACTGTGTATATTGTTCTTTTTGTATATTGTAAAGTGTTGTGCATGCCTGAAATTTGGAACAAGATAATGTTCTTTCATATCAAATTGTCATATCCTTGTTTAATGACTCAAACTTTGGTGGAACTTTGTATGTTTGTTATATTTATCAGAGTATAAATGTGTTCACTGCTCACGGCTCCTAATGTGTGTTTTTCTATCTTGGATGGGTGAAGTGCAGAGGACAATTTCTGAGTGTGGGTCACCATTCTTGGTCTTCACGTCACTTTCACTTAAACGTGAAACAAGAGACATTTGTCTTACCTTATATGATGAAACCACTTCACTGATGGGTCTGAATTTGTGATTGTCGTGTTTTTGTGAATCTCTGCACACGAAACACACAGGCTGTTTGTCCTCCAGACAGAAGAGTTTGAGTTTCTCACTGTGTAAACTGCAGATCTCCTCAGATCCTGATGAACGCGTCTCATTTCTCTCCTTCAGGAACGACTCACATAAGTTTTTTAACACAAGATTAAGAGGAGGTTGTTCTCTTGAGGATCTTCTCCTGCAGACAGGACACTCCTGAGTTTTCTTGGTTCTCCAGAACTGTTGAAGACACTCTTTACAGACACTGTGACTACATGATAAAACAACAGGAGCCTTGAAGATTTCACAGCACACGGGACAAGAAAGTTCTTCAGCAGAAACATTTAGTGAAGCCATTTTCACTGTTTGAGCTCCAGCAACATAAACTTTACTTTCACTTTCTGAACGACGGTTTTAAAAATGAATCACCTTGAGAATCACAACGATCTGCTGTCTGTTCAGAAACAAATGCCTCAAAAATCCTTCTTGAAAGTGTTTCTCTTCTTTCTCCACGGATCTCTGATTCTTTACTGCTTTTGTCAAGAGAGAAGAGAGTCAGTGTGACAGAAAAGAGAAATAATAAGTCAGTCTCTTCCTGGTAAGTGTTGAAGAGGGTGGAGTTTATGATCACATGGTTCAAGAACAACATCAGGATTTGAACAAAACTTAACTCAACTTACAGTTGACACACTTTATGCTCCACATTATCTTCTTCCCTAGACAGTATCAGTCCTCTGTCATCCAGACCAGCACATGCTACTCCTTCCAACCCCTTGTTATCAGATGCTCTTCATGAACACCTGACCAACCTCAGGGCAGCGGAAAGAAAATTGCACAAATCAAAAGACCCATCTGACCTAGGTTCGTATCAATCTCTGCTCTCATCTTTCTCTGGTGGAGTCCATGCAGTGAAGACTTCATATTTCCACAACAAGATCAACAGCGCTACAAACACACGGTCACTTTTCAAGATATTCAACGCTCTCCTCTGTCCCCCTCCACCACCACCTCGTCAATTGCTGATCAATTCGCCAATTTCTTCACTGACAAGACATCTTCCATCCGGTTCAGTTCTTGGACCCCTCCTGTTCTACATTTACACCACATCACTGGGTCACGTCATGCAGGCACATGCTTTCTCCATCCATTGCTATGCTGATGACACACAACTGTCTCTAACAGTCTTTCCAACCAGATGATTCCACAGTAGCTGCGCAGATCTGAAGCTGTGGACATCTCAACGTGGATGGAAGAAGATCATCTGCAGCTCAACCTAGCAAAGACTGAGCTTTTAATCTTCCTTGCTTCTCCAACTCTAGATCATGACTCCAACATCCAGCTCGGTACATTCGCAATTACCTTGAGTTATCTTTGATGACCAACTGACCTTCAGAGACCTCATCTCAAAGACAGCACTTTCTAGAACTTTCTCGTTTTTCACTGCTCCACGTTGGTGGAATGATCTCCCTACCTTTATCAGAAATGCAGAATCCCTGGCAATATTGAAGAGACAGCTGAAAACTCATCTCTTTTTGAGCACTTAACCCCTTTATATATATATATATATATATATATATATATATATATATATATATATATTATATATATATATATATATATATATATATAAAAATTCCAACCCTTTGCTTTTCCCTCCCAATGCTATCTTATGCTACTCTGAGCAATGTCTGAAACTCATGTTGTGAGCACTTCCTGTGTCTATTTGCTTCTTTGTGATGAATCGATTGTTTGTATTCTTCACTTCTTGCTTTGGATAAAAGCATCTGCCAAATGAATAAATGTAAATGTAAATGTGGACTGGTAAATTTTGGCCTATTTGGCTTTTCATAACGTTTTTCTTCAGACTAGTGGAAAGAAAACATACAAAATCATTTCAAACACCTGTGGGGTTTTTTTTTGTAATTAGTGAGAAATCAGTCATTGTGAAATGAAATGGAACCGGAAATGAGAACGGGTTATTCCTAAAGTGTTTATTTCTGAATGTGATTGTCAGCATATTTTACCAGTATTTACCGCTTTCAAAACAAAATTGAAAATTGAAAAAATATGCAATATGAAAATTATTTTCAAATAAAGCATTTTCTTCATAAAAGGCAAGATTTGGTCTTCAAAAAGCCTTTTCTCAAAAGGTTCATCTGATATTCAAGGTCTTATATTTGGAACAATAATATATTCTGGAGGTTTTCAATCAGGGGTTTGTAAATCATTTCACTGATTTTATGAAACACTTTATTCTTAGAAACATGATTTTATTCTGTTTGTTGGCAGTATTTTCAGATTTATGGAGTGATTAAAAAGAGAAATCCAAAATGCCAATTAATGGAATGTAAAAAGTATTTGTTGTTATTAAACAACTATTGTTCTATTAATAAGGTTTATAGCAGGTGTAAACAGTGATTAACAAGCATTAATCTGAAGGGCGGGGTGGGGTGGGGTGCTATAAACCATTAATGCTCATTTAATTCGAGAGAATAACCACCCCGTCCTCCTTTTGTCAATCACTGTGTCACACCCCCCACCACACAACACACTACACCACATCCACCATCTGCGGCGCTGTCGAGCCCCTGCACCCGCCCACCACAACCCTGCAGGGGGCGCCAGAGCTGAAGAAACGCCGATGAGTGCGCGAGTCCTGAGATTCAAGAGAAACTGAGTTTGAGAGAGAAATCCGGCCTTAAATAGTGTTTCTGCAGCTGACGTCACACAGACTCCAAACAGAAGCAGCGGTCACTCTCACTGTGACGTCATTTAGAACGCTCTCTCTCTGTGTGTGTGTGTGTGTGTGTTCTATACTTGAGTAACAGTATTGATATTTTAGCAGAACATTTGGCAAGTAAAAGTCACTGTTAAGAAAATCCCTGGAGTAAAATTTTTAAAGTACGTGATATTCATGTTAAATATACTGAGGTACTGAAAGTAAAAGTAAGTGCAAAAAACAAAAGAAGCAGAAAATTGATTAAAATTGCTTTATGTACGCAGCAAGATTGAGTTCAGTTTCAACTCTTTGAATTACAATCAGGTATTTTGAGTGAATTGGTTAAGCGTTACTCATATTTTTGAGAATAGATATGAAAATGCACTATCCAAACTTAAATGATTATAATTCAAGAATGCTTTGGACCCAAGTTTGTTTTAAAGAAGATTATTGATGAAGTGAAAGCACTTGAAAAAATTAAATTATGAAAAAGTTAAAAAAAATCTTATAGCCTATATATAATTTATATTTTATCAAATATATTTTTCTCTAAAATTGCTATCAAATGAAAGCCAACCAAGTTGTGTTTCAAATTTGGAGTTGACATCACAAATATTGAAGTTCCTATGAGATTTTGTTTAGCCAAACAAATATTTTTTTTTCTTCACAAATTTATAACTTGATTTAAAGACTGAAAACTAACAATAATTATACTAAACTTTCCGGAAGCAGCCAAAGCCATTGTTGCTTATTCAAAACTGACATGTAATGGATGTTTGGGTGTATCAGTCTTTGTTTTTCCTTATTCATTTACATTATTATCAAACTATAAATCACAGTCATGCAATGCATTATATCTTCTATACTCCTGCTCACGTGATATTGCTCAAAAGCTGTGTGAAGGCACATGCAGGATTGGGGAGTAACTTAGTTACGTATTTAAAATACAAATTTTGAGTAACTGCATGTTACATTTTAAATGTTAAAGTTACATCTGAAAAGTGTTTTAGATTATCAAAGTGATTACTTTGAAAATAAACAGAAATCAATGATTCTCCATCTCTGACCGTCTGAAAAAGCATCCGAAGCTACATTTCTGCTCATAAGTTTCATACCCCTTGCAGAATATGCAGCATTTTAATCATTTTAACTAAATAAGAGGCATCATAAAAATTAAGAATGAGCCATTTCACATAACGGATGACTGAATCTATAAAAATTGCTCCATTCAAAAGGTTGCAAATCCTTGAATCTCAACAGACATGTCATTACCTGCACGATCCACGACTGTTTTCATGGTTTGCGATACAGTGAAAAAGGTAAAAAAAAAGATAATTGTGAATTTTTATCTCACAATTCTGACTTTTTTCCCTGAAATTTCAAGATATATACTCACAATTGCAAGTTATGAAGTCAGAATTGCGTGATGATCGCTTGATATTCAGATTTTTTTCTTATTGAAATCGCGAGTTTATATTTCACAATTCAGACTTTTTTCTGGAAAATTGCGAGTTTATATCTCATAATTCTGACTTTTATTTCAAAATTGAGTTTATAACTCACAATTGCAACTTTATATCACGTAATCCTGAGAAAAAAATCAGAATTGTGAGACAAAAACTTTTTTTCTGTTTGTTTCACACTTATTAGTGTTCCAAATTATTAGATGAAGTTACTAAACTTGAGTAATGTAACGAAATATGTTACAAATGACTGTTTAAAGCATGCCTTTTGTAATCTGTAGTGAAATACATTTTAAGAGTAACCTACCCAGCACTGGGCACACGCAGTAAACCAGAACCGCTTTTGTGTTGATCAATATTTTATTAAGATATTTCCATTACAGTGAATTTGTTAGTGGCATCATCTATAATTCTTTCATATATACAATCTCAGGTGAAACCCATTCCATTTAGGCGTGTCACTCTCATTAAGTAATATAAAAGAAAGCGAGATGATGCCACAATGTTGCTAACATGGAAGATAATGTGAATTAAGAACCATTGTCACTCTTAATACATGACTAAGTAATGACACTGATCAGTTAATGTGTTTTTGAGGTCAGCTTCAGCAGTCTTTGAATGTCTGGTTCAATGTTGATAGTCTGAAACTTTCTGCTGTATCTCTTGAAGGGCTCACCCTCTGGACCAATCAGAAACTTCTCAAAATTCCATGAAATATCATTCCGGCTGATGGGATTCCAGACCAGATATTTGGGGTCCTGCATGAGTGACATAGGATCATCATCTGGATAAGGAAGCTTGTCTTTCAAGTAGGAAAAGACAGGATGAGCACCGCTCCCATTTACAATGCACTTTTCAAAAATGGTGAAAGCAGGTTTGTAGCCTTCACCTGGACGCACATACTTCAAGGAATTTAGAATTTCTGCATCAGAGGTGTTCTCCTGGAAAAAGACAAAATAGGGAGAATAAAATATAAAAATGATGTACAATATTCCTACAAAGTTTTTTTTTTTTTTTTAAAGCACCATGAATACATAGCTAGCCTACCATTTATATGTAAAAGACACATGTAGTCTGTAAAAAAAAAAATTGCCTCAGGGATAAAATGATTTATTCACGGAGATTTGTGATCCCACGAACCCGGAAACGTGCTTCTCACGTGGTCGCATAATTTTCTGTTGTAAATAATGTCTAATGCTTGGAATAATACAAATAAAATCATATTTAATAAATTAAATTTAATTAATAAAATACTATCCTATTTATTTTGTGATTTATTTAAATCTCCCATTTAAAAATACATGCATTTTATCTTTAAAAAAAATAAAAATAAAAAAAGTAATTGCTGCATCTTATTTACATTAGATAAACATAAAGCTACTTGATTTATATTTTTAATATATATAATTGTACATTTTAAACTGTATTGCTGTAACGGCCCATTTAAAATGTTTACGTGCTTTTTCCCGCTTTCTTTCGCTGAGGTGAAGCGCGGTGATGAAATATTGTTCTTGTAAACACTTCCCAGCATTTTAGTAATAAGTGTATTTTTAAAATCCGTGCAAATTACAGTAAAGCGCAACTTTTATCGTACAGTGGTAAAAAAGATTCAAACGGTTGAATTTTGAATTGATCTCCTCTTGTAAACTCAGAGATGTGGATTCGGACGGTAAATTACCACGTGACCTTGGCGTCGGTCAAAAAACAAAGTAGGTAATTCGTACGGGAGGAGGAAAATAATAATAAAATAAATATTAAAATCATCGACTAGCCCCTTGAAAATACCTTACGTCCCCCCTGAGAAACAACTACCGTCCAAATCGGGCTGAAGTCTAACTGAAATAGTGAATAGAAGGCGAGTTGCATTTCTTCATTTACAAACCTGGTATCCGAACTGGTTGCAGGGAAAGCCCAGGACCACGAGTCGGTGAGGATATCTGCTCTGGAGCTCATTAAGCTGGATATAGTCCTGGGTGGTCGTCCCTCAAAGTGACGCCACATTCTCTATTAGCACCACTCTTCCTCTGAAAATATTGAAATCTACCGTTTCCCCTTCCAGAGTAGTTGCATGTAG